>OX122924.1:8682857-9330000 GCA_944738685.1 Synanthedon myopaeformis | reverse complement strand
GAATGATATGATATCTTTACACAGTTTTATTCAAATGATAACATTGTGGTTGTATAAGTGTAGAGATACTATAGAAAACAACATGTTCGGAAATGTTATACGATTGTTAATATTTAAAGCATAAAATTAATTATTTGACTGGATTTGAAATTTTGTAGAATAAAAATATGCCTTGGGTCTATTTTTTAGTCATAGTCATAATTTTGTTTATATTAAGGACAAAATGTCGCTGCAGATCGAGTCATAAATTATAGTAGACGTGGCTTAGTGGTGGCAATATTTTAACTGCCCTCTGTCAATAAAAATAAGAAGGGTCTACCTTTTTTTACAAAAAAAAAACCATACCAGGTAACATTTTTTTGTTCCAATGACACTTTTAAATTGTAATAGTTTTCTGTAAGTGCATTTAGAGGACGTCCTAAAAAAATGGGATGTGGCTGTGTCGTGGACACGGCTGTGTGTTTTAAGTGATACATATTAAGTTACGTGTAATATTTTTTTTTACCGTATTAGGTATACCTATGTACATATCCAACAAATTCAAATATATCATATATGTACATATTCTAAAAAAAATTTGATCCTTTGTATGTTTCAATAAATAAATAAGTTCAATAATCTCTGGAAGCAAATTTAAAAAGGTATATCCGTCAAAAATTACGTGTTAAAAATACGTACCATCTCCCATATTATTGGATACAAACTTTCATATTTATGAAGTTGAAGATGTGTGTTATGGCGCCGCGATCACACCCATATTTTAATGATAACAAAATTGTGACTCGTAGAAATATCCGAACACGCATACCAAACTAAAGAGAACCCTGAACTAGTCAGTTTAGCAGTCACAGTCAGACCAGTTGCGTTGCGTACGCGCTGGTGTGGGACGTGTTTATTTTGAACACCAAGATGGCGGCGCGTGTCGGCAAACAGAGTTTATTATTCGCTTTCACCAAAAGGGCATACAGTTCAAAGGCTGATAAAAATGTCGCTTTTCTCGGACTCGGAAACATGGGTGGATATATGGCGGCTAATCTTGTTAAAAAAGTAAGAAATCTTTTGTCATTAATATACTACTCTTATGCACATAAATTTCTTACCTACTATTTATTGCGTACTATATTTTGTAGCGTTTTAAATAAATTTATATAAAGACTAGCTGTTGCACGCGGCTTCGCCCGCGTAACTTTATAAAATATAGTCTACTAGCTGGTGCCCGCGACTTCGTCCGCATTGAACGATGAAAGGTACCCTATGTCCTTTCTGATGTCCCAGACAACGTGTACGCAAAATTTCATTGTGATCGGTTCAGTAGTTTTTGTGTGAAAGAGTTACAAACATCTATACATCCAAACATCCAAACATACTTTCGCATTTATAATATTAGTACGGACTAGTACGGATGTTACTCGCTGATAATATGGCTTCCGAACAGTGAAAGAATTTTTCAAATCGGTCCAGTAGTTTCGGAGCCTATTCAATGCAAACAAACAGACAATCAAATCTTTCCTTTTTATAATATTGGTATAGAAAACACAATGCTTCTCCAAGGTGTTCTATAAATTGGTAAATTTAATCTTTATTAATGAAAAAACATATTTTTTATTGTATAATATACTAGCTGCTGCACGCGACTTCGTCCGCGTAACTTTTTAAAATATATCCTATCTCTCAAGTTGGATCAAACTGCACACAGTGTGCAAGTTTGATTAAAATCGGTTCAATAGTTTAGGAGTTCGTCGGCGACAAACAATGTGACAGGAAATTTTTATATACTCGTATGTAAGTAGATATGTATTTAAGACTTCTGATTTGACCAAACGGTTTTAATAATATTATATTACCTAGGTATATATTATTATTATTCATTTGATGATTATATAACAATAAAATAATTGAGAAAATATCTGAAAACTTTATCGCTGTGACGACCCAATTTTTGTACTTTTAGACGATCTCTCGGGAACCTAACATTTTTTCCAAAATTAAAAAAATTTCCTATATGTTAATCTAGGTAATAAACTATCTGTGTGTCAAATTTCATCCAAAACGGTTCAGCCGTTTTTGCGTGAAAGAGTAGGTAACAAATATTCATCCATCATCACAATCGATATAACGATAACAAAATGACTGGTACACACCTAAATATATTTAATTAATATAAATGCAATAGTAAAAATGGATAGATACGACATTCATTCATAGTAAGCAAATGGGACGTTGAACTATAATGCTCGGTATAATTACATGTGTATTACATGCGTTGCTTGTATTATACAGGGCTTGTAGCCTGTAAGAAGAGCAATAAATTAAAATATATACTCTTTAACGAATCAGTAATTAATTCCAAATGGTTTCAATTAATTAAAATGAAAAACAAATTTACTGTTAATTTCTAACAAAATTAATCGTGCCAGCAATGTTCTACTGCAGACATAATGTGTCCAGTCAGAGTACTTGACATTGATATTTACGTTCGTTCTCGCACCAGTACCCTGTACCAAGACATCTAACGACTGATAACCGACAATTTAGCGATAATGATATTCATTGATTATGTATTGTAACTTTGGATTGCTATATCTCTGAGTATAAGCATTTTGGAAGATTATGATTAAGTTAGGGTAACTGCGTATACTCTATAGAATCATCGTTTAAACTTATTGCTATTACTAGCTGGTGTCCGCGACTTCGCCCGCGTTGAACGATGAAAGGTACCCTATGTCTTTCTGGTGTCCCAGACAACGTGTATGGAAAATTTCATGGTGATCGGTTCAGTATTTTTTGCGTGAAAGAGTTACAAAGATCCATACATCCAAACATACTGCCGCATATATAATATTAGTACGGATTACAGGCCACACTTTGTGGACAACGGTAACCACCAACCATCAAGTGAGCCGTCTGCCTGTCTGACGACCTTAGCATAAAAAAAAATGATTACTTCAAAGACTTGGGGTGACTTCAAGATATTGGGTGCCAGTTGTTTCTTTTTTAAAACAAACTCCCGATGCTGATTGGGCTCTTCAAATCTCTGTTTGAGTTAACCATAATGAAGGCAAATCTCTGTTATATGAATTTATAAATTCAGTCACAAAATTTAGTGAATATTTACCTAAGTAGGGCCTGCCATTTTAAAAGTCGCAGAGCCTAAATACAGCTACTAGCGAGTTTTCAGAATTCCAATTCACTCCACACCCCAATTTTTCCACATTCGAAAAGATTGTTTTAAAATTTCAAACACAAACTAGTTAATAATAAATTAAAATTAATTTATAATTATAATTTTATTGAATTATAATATAATTAAATATATAATTATAATAATAAAAAATACCTATAAATATAATGTTCATATAAATTCTATGTGAACTTTCCTAGCTACTGAATTTCGGATTTCTGTTTTATTTTTCACATTTAATTCATGCAAACGCTATGCAAAATTATACAATCACAAATGGATGCTTTTAATGTAAAACATTTAGCGCACTTTGTTTCATTTTTCTTCGAACAAAGTGGCTTTAAGTTTTTTTTAACACCAGAATCAATTTGAAAATTCTATCTCTATGTAAATCAAGTAGGTATGTATACCTAGGTAGAAGTTTATGAACATCTTACTTAACGTGATTGACATTAATAAAACTTGCAATAAGGTGGTCACTTGTCACTGGGCAATTAATATTAGATATATAATTGATTTAACATTCTCATCTCTATGTCAGGTCAGCTAATTTAATATAAGTTTCATTGATCATTATTGTTATTTAAACAATAAACTGATAAAAATTAATAGGTATGATTGACAGTCGAGTTCACGTTATCGCTAACAATTCAATAATTGTTACTAATTGTTAATCCTCATAAATTTTCAGGGTTTTAACGTCCGCGGCTACGACCCTTCAAAAGAAACATTAGCCGCTGCAGAGAAGAATGGTATTAAAGGAGCTGGTTCCATAGCGGCTGCTGTTGAAGGTGTGGATGTCGTCGTCTCTATACTGCCTAGCAACAAAATCGTGCTCGAGGCATACACCGGAAAAGATGGTGTGATAAAGAATGTATGTAAAATTCACTAATGGACAACAGTCCACCAACCCAGGCTGTATCGATAATACAGGCTACATACAGTCATACAGGCTGCATCATGTACAAATTAGTTTTTGTTTATAGGCACAAAAAGGAGCACTCCTCATCGACTCTAGTACAGTGGATCCAAATGTACCCAAAGAAATATTTCCTGTCGCTAATGAGAATAATGTCAGTTTTATTGACGCTCCAGTGTCTGGAGGTAAGATTTGATATGTATACAATTAGCTTTTATTTTTCCAAATTCCCAGAATTTGAGAAAGCAACCCATTTGTCTCGGTATTGACGAGCTCCTTGGTCAAGTGGCTTGCTTGAACGCTCTGCTTCTGGGGTTTCGGGTTCGATACCCGACAGGGACAACTAGGAAATGAACTCTTCATCATTGGCTCTGACACACTGCGTTTTGCAGTCAATTGGTCAGCCTATATGGCGGCAGAAAGCACGCCTCCACAAGAGACTACAATGAAATAACAGCGTGTGTGCTGTTGTGTTTTTGTGAATGAATCGGACGACAGCCGCGGCTGACGGACGCGGCTGACATATGTGCACGGTCGTTCATATCCCATTGCGCCAGATTTCTATCGGATGTCCGAACGTCAGACTTACGTCCGATAATTTGCACAGCTCAGTGTATTTGCTATCCAGACAGGACGCGTCCGATAGTTTGTTTCCTACCTTAAGGAATGCCAGAGCCCATTTCCCTATCCGTTCTTAATCCTTTATCCTTAATACTACTATGGTCGGCAGCGTACTTGTAGCACCTGTGGCGTTGCTTGTGTTATAGGCGACGGTAGCCACCTACTATTAAGTAAAAAAGTTGAATAGGCGAAGAAAATTCAATTTAATAAAAGCTTTCATAGATAATGTTATTGTACACCGCAGAGCATTTTAATTTTTTTTCCTATAATGAAATGTACCTTCCCACTGGAACTTGGAAGGCGGTTCGAATTTTAAATTAATGTAAGTAAGTAGGAATTGGAAGAAAAATTATTGCCATGTTTCCTTTGTTTCATTATAAAAATTGCTTTGATTTTAAATTTTATTTTTGTTATATTATAATCATATACTCGCACATATACATACAAAATTAATTAATATTTTAAATGCGAAATTTTTTTATGTTTGGATGTTTGTTCCTCAATAACACTAAAACTGCTAAATGTATTTGGATGAAATTTGGTACACAGATAGTTTATTACTTAGATTAACATATAAAGTTTAGGTAACTGAAAAAAGTTAAGTTCCTGAGGGATAGTTTAACAATAAAGATGTCAGGCGTTATTTAGGTGTTATATTTTTCAGCTATTATATATGGCTGTATAGGCTCAACATTTCTTTGCCTCTCCACAAGAAACGATAAAACCGCCAGTTTTAAAGTTAGCAGTTGTCAAAGATACGGATTTTCATAGTAACATTGCCGGCTTTATAGAATATCGAAATATGTTTAAGAAAAATATATTTTACCCAATAGTTTATATACAGACATATTATAACATATCTATATTACATAAAAATTTCATCTATAGGTATCATATGATTTGATAACCTATCTTGAAATGTTCGTAATAATTCCATAGTATATACTTACGTATGAAACACAGAGTTAAAGTAAACAGATTGAATAACCTCAGATATAATTTATGACAAACAACTGATATTTAGATAAGATTTCTTTGCGTATTCAACTTAGAAAATACTATTTTATTGCCATGACATCTACGCTGATATCTATCGTATAATCGACGACACGTTTTGTCTAGTGACTAGTAACCCTAGCTGTTAACCAAACGGTCGTGGGTTCGTATCCCGCTAGGGGTAAATGTTTATGTGTTAAAATTTACCTTTGTACATGAGTCATGGATAATATGTATGTATTTACAAAAAAAAAAAAAAGATCTATGTATTATATCAACTGTCTGGTATCCATAATACAAGCATTAGTTGCTTAGTGTGGAACTAGATGGTGCTGTGTGGAATGTGTGAAGATATTTATTATTATTATTATTATTTATTAATATTTCAATAACACTTAGTCGAGTGGCATGAAATAATGTAAAAATGGGTAAATAATAGAAAAAAAAAATTGTAAAACTAATTTTTTAAAAGGTTTTAAAAATTAAAAAAAACTAAGCTATTCATGTCCAGGTGGATGATGCAATAATGTTTTACATAGCATTACATAGTATAAAACAAAGGTCGCTGTCTGTTTCCCCGCTTATTTCTTTTAAACTATTCAATGGATTTTGATACAGTTTTCATTAATGGAAAGAGTGATAAACGAAGAAAGTTTCTGTATATTATATTTTTTAATAAGCTCACAGCTTGTTAGGTCAGCCGTTACTTTAAAAACCCAGACCAGAGCCAACTTTGAATAGTTCAAGAAAAAATTGTGTATTGTGTATCGTGTGTATACACAATACACAATTTTATATTGGTGGTATATTGTGTATATAATTTATTAATTATATCAAGTTAAAACTCTATTATATAAACTAAATCTAGGTATGTAAAAAAATCAATTGAAAAATACGGTTTTCAATAGAGAATTTGTTAAAAAGTTTACGACACATTTAGAAAAAAATGCTTGACTTAAAATGTTCGTCCATTGATTTGCTCTTTTTTCATCGTCAATTTGAATACGTTTAAATTATTCCTAGCGGTGTGAACCACTTTGCTGGAGTTCCTTTCATCGTAATTGAAACATTGAATGTTGCTGAATCAAGTGGATTTTAGTTGAATCACACATGCGTCACTGTTAACCTTTTTGTGCGAGCATTTTACCTTACTAATAGACCTTGTGATGAACATATAGACCGAGGACTGTTTATGCATGTTTTAAAATGTGAAGCACCTTAGATCACATATGCTCAAATATGCAGACATTGCTGTCTTTAACAAGTAACATACATTTTGTCATAAAAAGTAGAAACAGATC
Organism: Synanthedon myopaeformis; assembly: GCA_944738685.1. NCBI lineage: Eukaryota > Metazoa > Arthropoda > Insecta > Lepidoptera > Sesiidae > Synanthedon > Synanthedon myopaeformis. The sequence continues at coordinate 9,322,982 of OX122924.1, read as the reverse complement.
CACTCTCATCTGCAACGATTGTGTTTCGGATAAGAATTTGTTTTTTTATAATATAAAGGTCGCTTTGGACAATTGAATATAAATGCTCCTCGTTGACTCATAAGTCATTAAGAGACATAAATATCTGTTTCTTTTTCTTTTATTACTGATGTTTATTCTGAACTGAGATCGTATTTCCTCCCTCAGCCTGTCTGACGACTTTTACATACAAATTTGATTCAAATGAAATTATCAATCAAGTTCATTTGATTTGTTTGATTATAATCCTAGCAATCACAAATTGTATCTATCGCAATAAGTGACTGGCGGAGATTGTGCTTTGTCGGAAAAATACAGATTTCCATGTATTGAAAGACTATATACGTTAAACTACAGATTTGTATAAATACCCCTTTTTATGTAAAGGTCGTCAGACAGGTTGAGGGTCCACGGTTTTAGGTGACAATCTTCACCTAAAACACGAGCATAGCCACACGTATACCTATATCTAAACAATCTGTTATAAATATATATTATATGTTCTTAAAATTATATAATAAAATCATTATAAATGTAAAGTTTTCTGGGTGGTGTGAAAACAAAAGCTTCTAAAAGTCTCTTAATTCGCAAACAAGTCTTCCCGACAAACTTCCGACAGGATCTCTAACCAGTTCCTTTTAACATGTTAATACATGTTAACGAAATGATAACATATATTAACTGAATTTCATCATATTTTGGCGTGATGTGAAAATAAAACTTTCTAAAACACAAGCATTCCCTACAGATTTTGGAAAAGACCTGCAACAGTAGCTTTTGACATGTAAACCATGTTGATCAACAAAATGTTATAATCCCAAAAAATTGCTAGGAAATGCGCAGGAAATCTGTCGCAATAACATTTGCGTGACGTCAACCGCAACTAAAAACTCGCTGGTCAGTATTGCTAACGTGCTGAGTGTGTCATTAGATTACGTCATCAAAATAGAGGTCAGGCGCATTAGCAGTTTGCGTTTCAAGACCCCAGCTTACCTGACTGTTTTCTAAATACAAAATATCTGGATGTAATAGTACCATATTAAAATATTTTTCAATTATTTCAGGTGTAATGGGTGCTCAAAATGCAACTTTAGCTTTTATGGCTGGCGGCCGAAAAGAGGACTTCGATAGGTCATTACCGCTTTTGCAAGCTATGGGAGCTAAGCAGTTCCACTGTGGGGATATCGGGTCTGGACAGGTGGCTAAGTTGTCCAACAACATGTTGATGGGTATCACTGGCATGGCAACAGCTGAGTGCATGAATATGGGTATTAAGTAAGTATTTCTCCAGAAGAGCAAACTTTTTATATTCCATAACTGGTGCCCGCGACTTTTTCTGCATTGAAAAATTAAAAATATAACGCCTGTACAAAACATTAGGGTGCTAGGTGTTGAAGTATTATCTTATCTTATCTCTAGGGAACAGTACTTTTTTTCTAGAAGAAATGTACCATATGTGCTTTTCTGTATCACTGACAATGTGTATGCAAAATTTCATGATGATCGGTTGAGCAATTAAGGCGTGTAATGGTAACAGACAAGTTACTTTCACATTTATAATATTAGTATGGAGTACTATGGAGATTAATTAATGTTTATGGTAATTAAGATTTAGCCGATGTTCTCCCGAAAATCTTTTTAAAGTAGGTACCCTCTTTACAACATTAGCCACTTACTGACTCCATATACCAATGTAAATTACGTGATTACTACTCCTTAGTCGACGAGTCAATTGAGTAGTTCAGGTTGCCCTAGCGCTCTGTCTTAGGGTTCCCAGCATGGCCAACTTTGGGAAGAAACTTTTCAAAGTTAGCTATTGTCTTTTGGTGATGTTTTTTAAGAGTGTGTTTAAAGCCACCAACGTGTTGCTAATTTTTCGCCTATGAAACTTGGATAACCATACTACTCTATAGCGATATCTATCTTACTGTTGCTATACTTATTTATATCTATATATTTGTTTATTAGGGGCCTCTAATAAAATAATCTCGACAAAGCACTATTTATTCTGATATTTTATCTGATAAACAGTAACTTACTATGTCAAATAAAATAAATATTCTTTATCTTATTGTTTACGACTTACAAGTAAATATGAAGATGTTGTTGTCAAATGATTTTTACTCAAGTGTTATAACAATTTCGTTTCAGAATGGGTCTGGATCCTAAAGTTCTTTTAGATGTATTGAACAACTCGTCGGCACGTTCGTGGTCTACTGAGGTCTACTGCCCGGTTCCAGGATTGGTTCCAACAGCGCCGTCGAGCAGAAATTACGATAATGGTTTTAAAAATGAACTTATGGTTAAGGTAAATAATTTTTGAAGTTATTCAAAAACCATACAAATTTTTATGTACATTTAATTTATCTGAAGAGAGTGCATTATAGTCCGCTTATATACGCTATATATAATTTAGGTGTATTTATATTGACTATTAAATTTTTTAAGATATTAATATCACTTAAAGATTAATAACATTAAAAAATTTTCATGATTTTTTAAAAGAAAAGTTCGGCAGACTTGGGAAATTGGTCCTGGCATCTGTAGGGAGGCGATTACAGCTGTTAGGCAGGCTGCCCAGTCTTTAACTGCGGAAACTGCCTCTATAACTAATAATCAGCCCGACCAGGGTATGAACTTGCGTCTGACAGAGGAATTTAAACTGGGATACCATTAGTTTACATACAAGAATTTTTACTATTCTCGAACCGCGGTTGTATTATCCTTTCATGAGAAGACGCTGTACCAAAGTGTTTAGCCTCGATGCCGTTCTGCCCTTTGGGCGCCCCAGATTGAAATAATCCTGAAACACAAATAAGATAGAGTCGTCTTCTTCATGGCTAAAAGTTGCGCCTGTATTGGTGGCATTGACCATCAGCTGTTTCCATGGCACCCTGTCCTCAGCCTTTCTCATAGCCTCAGCAACTGTAAGGCCTGTAAGATCCACAATTTGATCTGTCCATCAACTAGGACACAAATAAAATAAAATAATCACCATACTATGGAGAGTGTGCGTTCATTCTATACGATCTAATCCAACCGGAACCGTTCCACTTGCGGACCACGAGGCGCGGACAGGGGTTTCATCCCTTCGTGGTTGATGTTCCTCGGTCATGCACGAAGCGTTACAGTTCCACCTTCCTTGTCCGAACTGCTAGCGAGTGGAACTCACTGCCTGCGTCTGTGTTTCCTCAAAATTACAACCTCGAGGTCTTCAAATCAAGGGTAAATGGGCACTTATTAGGTAAGCGTGGTCCACCTTCGGCTGCATCTGCACCTTACATCAAGTGAGATCGCGGCCAAGCTTGACTCAATTAAAACAAATAAAATAAATAAATAAATTATAAAATATTAATTGTTTTCAGGACTTGGAATTGGCAAGCAATATGGCTCTCGGCATTCGTTCGCCGATTCCTCTCGGCGCGGTCGCAACGCAAATCTATCGCGTAGTCCAGTCTCGTGGTTACGGTCACAAGGACTTCTCTTACATATTCCAACTGTTGCAGGATGATTCTGAAAAGAAATAGAATAAATTGTTAATAAAAAATTTATTTTTTAAAAATTTCCCTTTTTATTGAGGCAGTGATGGCGCGATACGCAATTGGGTTATTCTTTCCTTTTGTATATGTAATTTAATTTAACTTTGTGACTTCAATTCATATTCAAAGTGAATTAATTAATAAATTTAAAACTGACGAATATTCAAATATAACAAATTGTTTGTCTTTTAGAGATTGTTAATTAATTTCACCTTGAGTAATTAATTGACCAGACAGGACGCCATTGAAGGGTTAACGATTGTCCCAAATTCGTTTCGCGAATAATAAATTTGTTTGAGACAAAAGATTGAGCGACTCGGTAAGGATTAGACGAGACTATAGTATAGAGTGATTGGAAATGCTAATTTTTAAATAAATTGTCCATTAATTTAAGTTACAACAAGTAAATACTAGAATTATTAATAATAGTAGAATTACTATTGGGTGAATAAAATAAATATTGATGAATGTGAACTTTATACTTTAAAAAAAAGAGTGTACTTAACGACCGAATGTTTTTCTGTCGAGCCTAACACCGTTTCCCCCTCATTTTGGCTTTGGGGGGGGGGGGGGGGGGAATAAGAGTTAAATAGAAGAATACATTATTATGTATTCTTCTATTTAACTCTTATTCCCCCCCCCCCTTATTATTCTTATTATTATTCTTATTTATTCTTATTTATTATTCTTATTCTTATTTATTATTCTTATAATAATAATAATAATAATAATACGTTTATTTCAGACACCCAGTATCCATATAGTGTTAGTAACACAAGAAAACTTATAAACTATAAAAACTTTTAGAAAACTTAAAACTTAACTTAATATTATTAGTATCTACTGTTACGTTATATTAGTACCTACTGTAATATATACCAATATATAAAATTAAATTATTTGTTTGTACTAAATGTACAAATTTATTTCAAAGTAAGTATATAAGTTACTTTTGTGACAAAAAAAAAACCAATTTTGAAATTTTAAATTAAATTATTTTTTTGTCAATTTCTGTTGTTGTGGTTCCAGCTAATCTCGAAACGGCTGTACATATTTTGACGAAGCTTTCACTGGCATTAGCTTATGTTAAAAAGAGCAGGTTAGGTTAATTTTATATATTTACTTACCTATATAGGCAATGTACATGTCGCAGCGAAGCGTGGCCGGATTGTCTGTCTGTCTATTTGATAATACAATCAAAGACAGACGCTATAAGTGCGCTGCCGGCCATAATAGGATTAAGCATAAGGGATAAGGAAATGGGCTAAGGCATCCCTTACTCACTCACCGAAACGCAAAAGTACACATGCTGCTATTTCACAGTGGTCTTCTGTAAGGGGGTGGTTACTGCCGCCAGATGGGCTGCCCCAATGACTGCGAAACGCAAATGGGCTCTGTCACTCACTAGTAATGAAAATATAAGATTTTAATTCTAGACTTATTAGCGGTGAATTTGATTACTTAGTCGCATCCAAATGATATCGCAGAATAATAAATCTAAACTTAGAAAACTGTAAAGAAATTTTTTGAGCGCGTTGTTCAGAGCAACGTCACAACGCATTTTGGCTAAGGTCCAATAAAAAACGGACTTCTCCAAAAAATTCACTTAAACACGAAATTTAAAAATTTCACGTAACGTCGCTTTGTAATCAAATTTTAAACATTATAACTCTCAAAGCCATCGATCTAATTTCGCCTTTAAATACTACGCAGTAAAGTTAAATTTTGCTTGAGATATGTTCGGTGGATATACAGTTTTTAGCATTTTAACGACAGAAATTGGAAGTCACTGTCGGCAAGTAATGGGCGATCGTGACAAGAATGTCATCTGAATTTTGCCGATACAGTGTGTACTTACGTAAGTATAAAGTTATATAGAATTGAAAAATTTACACAAACGTCCAATAATTTTCAAGCTTGAAAGTTGATTTTATGCTTTTTTCACTTACTTACTGTTCAGTGACTAGTTTTATATTTAGACCCTCTCCCTGCTTCTCACATAGGTATGTATTATTATTTTTTTGAAAATTATATAATTATATTATATTAATTATATAATGTAAGAATATAATTTTTATGATTCTTTAGCCCTATTTGTATGTAATCTATAATATATATTTTTTAAATTTATGGCTGTTATGTAATCTAAATATAAATAAATAAAAAATAAATAAATAATCAAAATTGTCGTTAATCGATTTACGGTTTTGTTTAGTACCTACTACTATTAAAGAAATTTAGTGTTAACATAAAAAAAAAACAATATTATTGAATTTTGAACAGTGGCCAGAACAGAACATTAGTGAACAGAAAATGGTAAATTTTATTTATATAATAATAATAATAATAATAATAATAATTTTAAAAACTTATGACTAAAACAATACAAATTGCTTGCCAATTTTAGCCATTGACAGTTATGTGAAGTTTGTTCATAACATAAGTCAGAGACAAAAGTCTAATTATACTTTTAACAACACAATATGAAAGATAATTCTGTTGAAATATAACAGAAATGGAACCATTGCGAACCTTTTTTTTTTAATTTTCCGCTCGGGCTTAGGTACAGCGAAAAACGGAGAGCATATTGGGTTTTTAGAGGAAAAAAAATCGAATAAAGGACAATGGGACGGCCGGTTTGTGTCATAATCATATTTTTCTCAGCACAAAAGAGTTCTTACGTTAATGTGACTGGATAATAAATGGAAGTCGGCGCATATAGGCTTGCTTTTTGTTGGCTCTTTTTTTTTCAACTTCGTCCCGGAGTACTCGGCCGGGCGTCCGGGCAATTTTTAAATTTTTTAAAAGTCACCCCCAAAACCATTTCGCGCGAACAACGGACTCTTTCATACTGAATTTCATACCTCCATTTATCTGCTGTTCAAAAATTTAAAACATTTTTTGTTGGGTCATTATTGATGTGACAATTTTATAATATAATGTTAGATATACAGTGTGGAAACATTTTTTTTTTTTAATAAAAGATGGGTTTGCTCTTGACCAACAACCAACTGTGTAGCTCACCCAGAAGATGTCTATTCACTCGAACTTTGAAAAGATTTGAGTTATATGAGCTCGAAAATACAGACGCAGGAAGGGAGTTCCAAACCTTGGCAGTACGCATTATAAAAGATGTTTTAAAGCGCTTGGATGGTAACCATTTGTACATCTGTATGTCCGATGGAAGAAAGGGGAAGGCGGTACGAGCTCGTGCAGCTCCTGAGCACACTCTCCGAAGTACATCTTATAAAAGACACATAGACTGGTCTTACTCTCGTCTGTCGTACAAGATATCCATGAAGAATACATATTTAGTACACAAGTTCTTTAATGAACATTACCTAGTACATGCTAGTACTTACTGTTCACTTTCAACAAGTAAAAGACACGTAACAGTTCTCTTATCTAGCCAACATTTTTATTTTTAATACCAAATGTATGTTAGAGAAATTTTATCCTTAATAATAATCCTACCGATTAGTATAATAAAATAGCGAGTGTTTGTTTTTTTAATTTTAGTTGGTTCGAGTCCCGGGCGAGGCAAGCGAGTTTTAGAAAATCTTTGAATGCAGTTTTGTTTCTTTTTAAAAATAAAGGAATGTCTCCTTTATGTAAAATGAGCCAACTTAAGGATTTAAGGTGGTTTCCCTCCAGGGCCCGACTTATTTTTCCAAACTGTATATATTTTATATCATTTTTAAGCAAGCGGAGGTTTTGTAGGAGTTGTCGTGCCCCTAGGGCTAGACTCGTTTTTTTTTTTTTGTTTTTAAGAGAAACAAACGCAATGATTTAAAAATAAACATTATACAATTAGAGGAATTTGTCGTATATATACGGCTCTGGCGAAATGGACACGAAAATAATTATCCGACTCTGTCGGCTACATAAAGGATTACAAATAAAGAAATTTAACTTTTAGCTTTTTATTTTATCATTCATTTTTCAACGCGGGTGAAGACGCGGGCACCGGCTAGTAGTGAACATTTGAATTTAGAATCCGACCTTTACAATGTTAATACTTAGTTAAAAATTATAAGTAATCCAGTAATATAACTGGCTGAATGACGTCACATTGTTTCCAAACGAAATTGAAGCGGCATTCTTTCTAAATTTGAATAAAAGTGAGTGTAATTTTTTTCTCTTTGGCGCCATATGGACGTTGACGGCGATTTAGGCGGGAAAAGCCAACGTGGAATCCGTTATTATGAGTTTAGTTCGTAGTTTTTGTCTTTATATGGTTTCTATATATATATATTTTTGGTTTTCGGTGGCAGTTATTTTAATGTATATAATATGAATTTTAATGGAAACTAGCATTGTTTAAATGGTCAGCAGAAAATTCGTTAAAGTAAAGGAGTTAATGTGAGCGACTAACGAGGAAAGTCTTTGTATATAGTTTGCAGAAAAAAATTGAATCCGTGCAGACGGACAGGTCGCTAGTAAAATATAGTAAATTTAAATAAAATATAGTAATAATTTAGTGACTAGGGAGTAACATATAAATATCAATATATGTGTCATTGTTTTTTTTTAAATAATTCATATTTTCATTGTAACTAACTAGTGTGTTGATTGCGGAGTATGCGAACACAATTTTTTACCGACTCGCAAAACAAACATCGCCGAACGAAAACAAATCAATTAGGTACCCATCTAATAATTTATTGTGTGCCATACATCGTTCATTTTGTGTAACGGGACAGAGTCGTTTATCTATACGAGACTGACATATGTCATAGTGAATTTATGTATGTGTACATCGAAGTAATACAACTATAGAATTTGCGTCACAAATGCCAAAGCGGCACATAAAAAGTACGCCTAAAACGGAATCATGGCGGAGTCTTGCCTTCGCGCGTTAATGGTAAAGGTTCTACTATTTATTTTAAACTCCAATGTGTTGATGTAAAGTCACATTTTCTTTAAGTGACAGATGTTTGGTTAGTTTTAAATGACAGATGACAGAGTTCAGGCTCTACGCATATGTCACTTTTAAATGTTCCATAAAGTTCGTATGTAGTGTTTTGTATGGCGTGCGAAATCTATAGTTGTAGTACATTGATGTATGCGTAAGTAAATGCTTTAGGTAGACGATGTTCTATAATAAATGTTTATTGCCAGTTTTGACATACTGGACATAGACATTAATACTGACGAAATACCAAGTCACTCAGTGAGCTTTGGAGATGGGAATCCTTGTCGTTTATTTGGAAGATACATAAGACGTGCCCATTATTGTATTAGATGTTGAATAGCGAGACATAATAACCATTTAGTTTTTACATTCTGTATTTTAGTGTATTTATATACCCGTACAGTTCATCTAGAAAAATTTAGGTAGGTGTTGGCGCCAATCCTCAGCATGAACAGGAATAAACGTATTTCTTGATTCTGACATTACCGACTTTTGGAACCAATTTATTTTTCTATATATCTACCAAAATTTGCTCTGATATAAAACGTAGCACATGTAGGTACAGACTAATGAACTAGAACTATCTAGATTCTAGATTGTAGACCGAGTCACAATGTGCAGAACTTCGACAGATGTCTTAGACGGACTACATCGTACCTAACTTCAAACACTCAGTCGTTTGAAATGGGTTCTTGGTTTCGGTAAGTATAGGACAGAAGGTGGACACTACATTTTATATCCACTTATTTAAATTTGGTATTTATATTTGTTTTGTATTAAATATTCCAGATATACAAGAATTTGTTAATTATAACCTGGTTGCAAGTACAGGCATCGTTTATTTAAGAAATCGACTAGAAAGAAATTTTTAAATGAACGAATAAAATTAACACAATTCGCAATAAATAAAAATTAAAGTCGTATTCGCTATTTATCATATTTAAAAAGGCTATTTTTATTATTTATTAAAAGAAATATAAATTTAACATTGAAATATATAATTAAACTTTAACTTTTAGTGATTTTTGTGATTGTAAAATTTTCATCAAGAAATTGAACAATTTGGCTCTACTAGAAATAAATTGTTAGCTTTTATATAACATATAAAATAATTTGTATATAATGTTAAATATTTTAGCGATTGCAGATCAATTGGTTGTCAAATATATAAAGAGTTACCTACATTAAACAGAAAGACTATCGTGAAATAACAGCATGCGTGCTGTTGAGTTTCGGTGAGTTAGCATGAAATATCATCCTTAATTCCACTTAAGGATGATTAACTTAAGGACACTTAAGTTAATCATCCTTATTTATTTATTATATAACACGTATTTACACCAAAGATATTAACAATGTCTGTAAACCATTATTAAGTTTGTCTAGACATTTTATTTCACGCCAACATAACTAAATTACACTACTATACATAGATAAATACAATTGCAATAATATTTTGTTTTAAGATTATAAATTTGTACGTCAACTCTTAGACTACAGTTGCAAAACACGAAAGTGCGCCTGTCCCCCGCAACTGTGTATTATGCACGTGACGTCTAGAGGAGGGACTCTCCGACTGTTTAACACGTCTATCAAACAGATGCGGCTAAGTACATACGACCACTTGAATTTCTATTTGCAATGTCTCTGCTTCTTTACTCTGAAAATTACTGTTTACAATTCAATGGACTGTTTTATAACGTAAGTATAATACGCTAAGAGTTTTTAAAAAATTTCAACTCTACGCAAACCCAGGGGCGGCTGCCTTATTATCTAACAGCAGACGACTTGCGATCGTGTGTGCTGCCATACAGAAACGATGCACTTTAATTTTAGTTATTGTCCGTAAGAGGCCTTATCGCAAACCACACCTTTGTTACGAGTTACGTGATACCAAAAACACGATTTAGTGTGATATTGCACAAATTGATATAAAGTTTTCGCCTGTCGTAAGTTGGTCGCAAGTCGTCTGCTGTTAGATAATAAAGCAGCCGGTCGCTAGACTTTAGATACTATAGAATAAAATTCGCTGTACGCTTCTGTTTGTTTCTCTGCTAAATTCTTCTAAACCACTCAACGGATTTTGATACGATTTTCGCTAATGAAAAGAGCGATAAATGGAGAAGGTTCGTGTGTATAATTTGCAGAAACAAATTCCATCCGTGGCTTGGCACTAGGTTTTAATATAATACTATTATGTACGGCTCGTTAACATATCTGTAGATCTTTATTAAATATTAAAAATTCTCTTATTCACTTCAGTGTTTGCAAATATTAAATACAAGATTATTACGAATGTTGTTAAAGGTCAGTTTTAATTTGCGAGGTCCACTGTAAAAAAAAAAAAAATGAAACTGGAAATCAAAGTTCAATGAGAGTCCAACGATATGTTTTTATTGGAAAAAATGGTTGTTTTCATGACGCAGTTTCGTACTGAAACGAATTCAATCAACGCTACGAAAACAAGTTTCATATTTTCGACAGCTCCCTCCCTACGGCATCGGCATGTACATTTTAATACTCGACACAATTTCACACGTATAGTGAAAGTACTTGGGATTCGATAACTCTGATGATATGACATAGGTACGGCAGAATATTGCGCGCGGTACCGACAAGTCTTTTATAGTAGTTGAACCCAACAGGGGATTTTGGGATTTACTAGAGCGCGTCACATATTGAAAATGTATACCTTTGATTCGTTATACCGTGTCTTCGATAACGGATATGTGTTAATCTGTCGGTTTTGATAGTAGGGTTGGTGAGGGTTGGGTTAAAAATTTAAATACTACTCGAGCGCGTCAGATTTTCAGAGGGGATGTTAAGTGAACCCAAACTAAGCTCCCATTTAAAATACAGACGATTCGGATGTAACGCTAGCTCGTGGTAGCTTTTTGAAAATGCAAAAAAGATTTAGCCCATTTGAAATACTCGAGCGCGTCAGATTTTCATACAGACCGTTCAGCCTGTATTCCTGATCGTGCTGATGCTTAATCTGACGATTCTTTGGAGGATTTTTCTTAATACAGCGCCTACAAACTTTTGAACGCCTGTAGACGGTCACCCCACCGTTGAAAAGGGAAACATTATGTAACCTTTTTTTCTTCCTCTCATCTAATTATCAATATCCAATAGGTCCCCACGACGCTCGAGTAACTCCACATTTAGCATCAAGTACCATTATTACCTGTTCGAGAAATTTTCATATTATAAATTTGTTTCTATACAAGCGACCTGTCTCCAGGTTCGCACAGATGCTTTTTTTTTTCTGTAAACTATATAGGTACACCGTTTGTGTCATTATATTAATTTTAAGCGTCGAATTGTTCGATTTGTTGACGATCCAATACTCACTCAAGCACGATTAAAACTTCTTATTTTGAAAGAGAACTATAGCCTCTCTTTGTGAGTTCCACTCTGTACAATTGTGAGTGCTCCGAAGAGTTTTTTTAGTGTAATAAATAGCACAAAACATTGTGTGCTGTAGTGTTTTGGTAAGTAAGTAAAAAATGCTAGAGTAAATTTTTCTGTCCCATCCTAATAAGTTATCCTTTAACCTCCTAAAGTCGGCAGCGCACTTGCAGCGCACAGAGCGTTGGTTACAATCAGTGGCTTGTGTTATACCACTTACCTACCACCGATTGGATCGTCAGCCTGTGAATATAATTTAATTTCATTTTAGAGAAATTTAAATCGAATACGACAAGGATTCCGTACTTTCATACCGCGGAATTTAAAAGTTGCCGAAATTTAATAATGTGACCGTGTGTTTTCAAAAGTATGGTATAAAATTGACACACGTCGAACGGTGTTTCGTTATACGTATAGAGTTTTAACGAGTTTGTATTTGTTTCAAAGTTTGATTTTAACGTACGGCTAAAATAGAATATGCTGTTGCCTTGCATGACAGTCCCACGTTACTTGGAACTGGAGGTCGGAATTTATACCGAAATGGAACTTACATGGAATATGTTAAACTCAAAGTATGAGCTTCATCAAATACTATCTTTGATGAAGCTTATGCTTTGAGTTTATAGTTAACTTAAAAACACTTAACTACGACTTGTTACGAGAGTCACGAATTTTGAGACGAGTGTAATATGCAGTCGCATATAAGCATTATTGTCATAATTAATTTTGTTTTTATATAAAGTCCGTCATACAGGTTGACGTTAGCTAGTCGTCTATAACATAAGCAACGCCACAGGTGCTGCAAGTGAGTTGCCGATCTAAGTAGGATTAAAGATAATGAATTGGGAAGAGGGATAGGATAGGAAAATAGTATCCCTTAGTTAATCATCGAAACACGAAATCACGACCGTAAATGTTGAACTCAAAATTATAGCGGAGAAGAAGACTCTTGCCACAGATTAAGTACATCATCATCAGCTTTTGTTTCTCGATGAAAACCATATATATCCCTGACAAATTTATTAATACAATTAAGGAACAAAGAAATAGGAGACTTTAAAAATAAACTAAAGACAGTATTGGTCGAAAGAGTTTACTAAACCATTCATGACATCATGGAAATTGATAATAACATTAAATATTATAACTTAAATAATATTGGTACATTTTTAAATTAGATTTAAGTTAAAGATTTTGTATGCCAGCAATGGTATGTCATATACATATGTAAATATGATCAACAAATAAATTATTATTATTATTATTAACGCGTATGTAAAATCATAACAAACAAATTCACTTTCGCATTTATAATACAAAAAGGTTAGTAACTAGTTGATTTATATTTTTGTCAGGCTTTAATTTTTAAAAATTTTGCGTTTAGATAATTCCTCGTCAAAAGTACTTTTTTCTGAATGAATTTACCTTGTAATCCTGAAACATTTGGTTTGTTCCATCCAAACACTTTGGTTAACACTTTGGTTGTTAACCAAGTTTGATAACTGGTTAACTAGACGCATTATTTCTTCCGCGGAGATAAACAGTTATGTGGGTGGAAGTCTAATTCCATATTCTTAACCGAGTTTAGCTTCATGGTAATTGATAAAGTAATTTCGGAGTTTTTCTGTTTTGAACAAACGGACATTACATTTTTATAAATATATAGTTTTATTTAGGCTTTGTAATTTTGAAGCATAGGTATGTTATTAAACGTAACAAGGGGTAATCTATGAATCGATACAAATAGAGAAAAGACGAAACTTTTAACAACCTAAGTTTGTATTTACAAAGGACAGCTTTTGTCGAAGTTCGGAACGAATAACGATACAACTTTCCTTAGTCTTGATGTTTGTTTGTTCTTACACAATAATTTGGCTGTATAAATACTTACAAGCGACTTGAATGACATGAAAATTGTTAATGATCGATTTTTTTTATAGTACTTCTCCAGTTGTAGGTAGCTGTGAACGCTACCGACATCACACACACCTTCTATAGGCAAAAGGTACACTATACATACATACATATATACTGTACATACATACATATATATTTGAACATTTGTAACCATTCTTTCTCTTTCCCTCTGTCTTTCAGACACATTGATTTAAGGTATAATGATAGTTGTTTAGTGAGTTTCTACTGGGATTCAAACGTGTGTTCACATTGTCGTCAAATTGAACTATCAATGCTTAATAAGTTAAATCTGATTTTGTGACTTAAGTGACTTTAAATTTTAAGTATCCGTTATAGTGATAAGATGATGTAATAAAAATTTGAGGCATCTAAAAATGGCCTTTACTTGATAATTTTGTAAATAAATAAATTTTTTTAATACCACTTTTATCCCATCCCATATTAGATTTTCACATTAATTCAAAACTGTAGAAGAATGTTATGTATCAAAATGGATTTAAATAAATGTTAGCTGTAATGTATTAGCTTAGCTATAAATATGGCTAACTGGCGCTATTACAGCCACAAAATTGAGTCGTTATCAGGACAACAGGAATTAGTGGGACAGAACTAAGGATATAAATTCATTAAAACTTTGTTTTGCCACACAGCCAGGGAGACAGCGCCGGAACTCCCACAGCAACGTAACAAACTTTAATAAATATAGCACATCGGATTAAAATTCGGTTTAGTATTATACTGTTTTGCTTAAATTATGTGTTATTGTTTTTGTAACAGTTAATTTACTTTCTATGGGAAGTATTAAACATTTTATTTTACTCTGGATAAAAAATTATATTTTACTCAGTATAGTATTATATTTAAAACAATCTTTTTTGTAAAACAATTTTTTTTAAATGTTTTTAATTTTGTGGACTTTACTCCTAAACTAAATTACATACCAACATCATCCCCCTTTTTTTAGGGAGATGACATTTACGCACTATCCCTCGTCATCGGCGACAAGGGGGAGTGTGGGACTCGCCCGGTGAAGTGACTTATCTCCGCGAATACCCACTAAAACCCCCTCGGAACCTCGGATTCCATCATCAGCGATGATGTGTGGGTTCGAGATCACAGTGAGGCCTTATCCTCGGATCCTCACACACCGCTACGTCCGCTTCGGACTCGATTCGTGGCGAGTGTTCGCCTCACTATTTTATAAGTGGCGGCCCAGGAATCCCATGAGACCACCATCATCCCCTGTGCTAAATCAAAACAGACAAACGATTGTCTATTATCCGCTAATTGCTTCTAAACCACCATTAGTTTTCACTAATGGAATGAGTGGTAATCGAGGAAGAATTGTGTATATGATTTGCAGATAAAAAATTCATCAATGCGAAGCCAGGGGCGGGTGGTTACATTAATAATCATTGTACAGTCGGGGTAAGGATTCGTCACCTTAAAATGCACCAGGGCAATTATCAGTCATGCCAAAATTTTATTTCAAACATTTGTCAGCTGTCTGCTTAGTTTCAAAAGGTAATAAGAGTCTACGACTTGATAAAGGAATTAATTTGAAAACTGACGAAGGTTTTCGTACTTACGTTATGTGATATATTTTTGAGAAAATAAATACAGAATTTGATTTTTAATTATTTAGTGAGAACAAAAACAAATAACACATTCAAAATACGACCGTTACGTTAGGTACCAGTTCGTCTTTTTTTTTTGAATGAGTGTAAAACGGAATAAAATTTAAATAGGCCAATCAGCGCCGATGATTCCCGACTTTTGACGACACATGGCGCCTAATTGCTCATTACAAGGGACGACGTTATGCGCACACATGTTCTGAATCACTCCCGTTTTTTTTTATTCTGTGACATTATTTTTACTCTGCGACTTTATTTTTGTGTACGCATAACTTTTCCGCGACATCCTTTTTTGAATTGTTTCCCTTTTGCGAGTTTGTTCTATATTCAGTGTAATAAGTATGGGGAATCTTAAAATAAAATTGGATATTTGATCTTATATCGAACATTTTTTTATCTTCTTAACTGTATTCCCCTATGCTTGCATTGCAACGCAAGCGTTTCTATCATTATTGCTTACTGATGCTTTATCGGTCTTTCCATTACCTATATATATTTACATATAATTCGTTCTGCAGTGGTGTGGTGAAAAAAAAAACCTATTTTCTCAAGTTTGTCATAATGACTATATCAACATAAGGAGCATAAGAACCTTAATATGACCAGCTCAGCAGAAAGCTTATAACTTTCAATGACATAGTAGCAAATTTCTCAACGAGGGTTACTGTTATGCTTCAATTCAATAAAGAATCATAGAAGCTCTAAAGTAACTCCATTTCCCATCTTCACTGGTTCAAGTTGACGTTTTTAAACATAGATAACTCCTAAGTAATGTAATGTAAGAGTATCGCTCAAATTAAAAACAGAAGATTTATTCAGTTTTTGGGTGTGTCATAAATGCGATAATGTAATTGACACTTGAAGTTTTTATTTAAAGTTATATTTTATAAATAGAATTATAATTATTATAGTTAATATAATAATAATAATACAGTTCCACCTTCCTTGTTCGAACTGCTAGGGGCTCACTGCCTGCGTCTGTGTTTCCTCAAAATCATGGATTTAAGAGGAGATAAAGGTATCTGCGTATCCACACGTGGAGCCAAGCTGTGGATACAAGTGAAAGGAGCCAAAATTACAACCTCGGGGTCTTCAAATCTAGGGTAAAGTAAGCGTGGTCCACATTCGGCCGCATATTCACCTTACATCAAGTGAGATCGCGGCCAAGCATTTTCTATTTTGATACGTCTACACATACTTTTTTACCTACTGCTTATTATTGTGTTATTAAATAGATTTATTTTGACGTGCACGCAAATTAGACTTTCCATATATTTTATGTGTGTTTTCATAACAAAATGATATAAGCTGTAATGTCGCAACTCGGTAACTTCTGTGGACGACGTTCCAGAAAGACGCGCGTTCGGTACTCGGCATGTGCATAATCTGATTCCTTCTAAGCGATTGCTCTCACGTCACGCTCGAGGTGGGCTCGATTTATTTTCAATTTTTTGCTCCCCCTACCCGTGTCAAGCCAAATTGGATGTCAGATCCGGTTCACGCACGAGCTAAGATAAGGATTGCCAAATATTAATTCCTTCATAAAGATCGCAACGATTTATTTTAACACTAAAAGAAAATGGGGTGCGGCTGTGTCGTGGACACGGCCATTCGGATACCTAATTACTATATCATCGTGATTTTTGCTTAATGTAAATAAAATCTATAATATAATAATCTCGGTCTACATAATAGTGTGCGCCAAGCCTCAGGCCAAGCTTTTTTTCTAGAGTCTAGACGATGTTTCTCTGATATTTTGCTACTGCGAAGCGTAACGTACAGTGCTGCTAATCTTTCAGGAGAAAAGTGGTCATTATATTTCTAAAATGTTAAGGAAATGTTAAATAAATTATGTTATGTTAAAGAAATATTAAAGAAAAGTGGTCATTATATTTCTAATCCACACATAAAGACGAAAAATACTTAGAGATATGGGTCCAATCGGATTCGAACTTCGTCTGTCGTATCTGCTAGCGAACCTTTAACCTACCGGGCTATTACTCCTGTCATACATTTTGATATGTGGTTATAAAATTAAATAGCGTTCAGTGCGCTATTTTTCTTCGTTTTCCACAAAATTTGCTTGCGAACGTGCGACGGACCGTTTGTCTTATTCCAAAGGAGCCGTAAATCCGTGACTGAAATAAGTGGGAACTTGTTCAACGCTTTTCTGATGAAAGATAGTTTATAAGCGTATTTTTAAAAATGTCGTTTCATTTTTCTAAATCGATATTATTATAATATTATATAGCTGAAGAGTTTGTTTGTTTGGTTGTTTGGTTGAACGCGTAAATCTCAGGAACTACTGGTTAGAATTGAAAAATTCTTTTTGTGTTGGACTATCCATTTATCGAGAAAGGATTTAGGCTATATAACATTTTGAACGCGGACGAAGTCGCGGGCACCAGCTAGTTTTGTGATAAAAATTTAGTAGTACCATAAATCGAGCAGTCCGTCATTTGGCGTCAGTAACCACCCACTAACAGAAAAAAGACCATCAAATTAGAAAGTATTCTGGTTTTTTTTGTCAGTGAGTAAGGGATGCAATGAGCCTTATTTTGCAATCCCTTGCAAATCCCTAATGCTACAAAGGTTTGCAACGTAGTTGTAGCACCTGCGGCGTAGCTTGTGTTAAAAAGCAACGGCAGCCACATACCATCAAGTCAATCAACTGCACAAGGAAAGAGCATAAAAATATTTAAAATATGGAAAATTGCGTTTTTTTTAGACCAGAGGCAACTTTGAAAAGTTCATTTCCAAAGTTTACACTACCGGGATTCGAACGTGGGCCTCTGAGGCGGAGCGTTAAGGCAAGTGCCCTAACTTATCCAAGGTACTGATATGTATAAGATATCTGATGGAATTTGTTTGTGAACTTTACTAAAAATTCACTGCATTGTACTGTTAAATAATATTATACTTAGTATACATAGGTATGCCTATACCTAATGTACCTAACCTATTATATTAATGAATTGTGTACATAACGTCCATTTGATTGATGACAATGATCAGATATCATCAATCAACACGTCATAGAGGGACATCTGATCTGATGTGGACCACATTTAATGTAGTTTTATAATTATTGTGTAAATTTGCCAAATATTATATAATATTAAATAATATTTTATAAGTAGATAATTTTTTTAAGATACTTATGATAAATATTCAATAAAAAAGTTTTACTGTTGTTTACATAATAATTATGTTAGATAATAATAGTAATTATTTTGTTGTTATATGAAAATAATATCCTTTCACAGTTCGAAACTGTACTTAAAGGTACATAATTACTAATATTGTTAATTAAAAAAATAATAATTAAGAAATGCTTTCTTTCTCCTAGGTTGCAATGAGTTTTTCATCAACATTTCTTAAAATGTTAAAATGCGTTAAAATGTTAACAATGCGTTTTTTAAAACGATGCGTTTTTCATCAACATTTTAAAGATACAAAATCATTGCTCTTTAATTATTCTTATAAAGTAGACATAACATTCTGTCCGGGACTTTTTGTGTATCCATTTAAGACTCACAATACCAAATTGAAACTTATATTAAGTAGTTTAGGTAGTGCACGCAGAAAGTGGTCACATCAAAACGATATTTTACTGATTAAAAAAAAAAAAACGATGTAAACTCGCTAAATATAAATAAGATATTCATAATATATAATATTCCTCTTTCTTCTGTGTAAACAGGAACAAATTATAAGAGCATATATATATATAGGTACATTCAGACAGAGAAAAAGGGAGACTGACAACCGATTTGGTTTCACACGTATAAAATGACTAATAAATAGGAAAAATCTTATTTAATTTTCAATTTTACAACACAGGGCGCGAATCTCGTGTTGTTAAAAAAAAAAAACGAAACCGCTAAAATTCAATTGTAATTCTCAACATGCGCGCCTCAGGCTTCCTGAAATATTCCTTTGG
This sequence comes from Synanthedon myopaeformis, assembly GCA_944738685.1. NCBI lineage: Eukaryota > Metazoa > Arthropoda > Insecta > Lepidoptera > Sesiidae > Synanthedon > Synanthedon myopaeformis. The sequence continues at coordinate 9,303,602 of OX122924.1, read as the reverse complement.
AAGACACTTCATAAAAACTCGCCGAAACAAGCCTCAGTACAATTGTGAAGACAAAAGAAATCGCGCGTGACGGGAATGCGAAGTGAACTTTTATTTTCATATAAAAATAAATTGATATTTTAATACAATTTCGCAATCGAAGAATTCAGATGTTACCAATTGTGGGTGGAAATTTTGAGTCGCATACTAAAAAGGCTGAATTCTGAAGCTGGCATCTTGTTTAATTTAATTAAGACTATTGGATAAAGTGATTAATGTCGAAACTAAAACATAATCAAATATATCCGAAAATATTAAAAGAAAACATTATTAATTTCTAAATACTCAATTTGTTGTCTTCAAATTAATCAATGTCGAATATAACACATTAGTGCCACGTTTTCTGCACGTTTTCCATTCATAGTTTTCTTCATCTTTGTTTACAGGAAAAAGTAGCACGGCTCAAGTCAGGCGTAAAACGAGGCTAAGATATCAGCGTTTTCTGATTCGTCACAATAATCACAATAATCATACAATATCATATATCATTTACGAATCGAGTGATAAGGGCCGCTGGTCTACACTGAATACAGGCTTTTGACCGGCTACACAAATATTATGGAGGAGCTGTGGATACATATACCAGTCTCACCGCCTGGTGTTATCGTGTAACCGGAATAAGTAGATGGGTTATTTGCACATGATCCTTCAACGTAGTTTCTTTCTGAATCACATTTTCCCAAATGTCTGTACGAATGGCTGGATTCTGGGCAATAGGAACACATTTGAAGTGACTGCAAATGGATGACTTAGCCGCTGTAAATACACCAGCATCAAATATAGTACTCTCACAGCCCTTTTGAATGACTCCACCGTTTGAATAGAAATCGTAATCAGTTAAATTCTGATAAGACCCTAGCTGTCCTGCATTACAATGAAAGGATACAGTCAAATCGGCCTGGCCTTTCCTAATGTGTTCTTGTGGGCAATTTTCAAAACACGGTCCAGCTGGATCAATAGCATACATTCTTCTTAGAGGTGTCCCTGTTATATTCTTCACTGTTTGCCCTAAATTGCCTATCATTTGACCACCCAAGCTATGACCCATTACCTCAATATTGTTAATCTTCACTTTTGTTAATAGTTCCGCAACAAATTTTCCCAGACGCACTCCTATTGGCTTGACATACGACACAGCTCTTTTATACTGGTCAATTTCATTTAGATTTTGAATTAAAAAAGTTGGACTGGTGTATTTCGAATGATTGACAATTATCGCCAGAGGTTTCTTACCGTTGCATCTTATTTGCGAAACAATGCATTTGGTGGTTTCTGACCCTCCCTTATTTTCGGTTCCAAGGAATCCGGGTACGTAGATGTGAATACATTGATTAGGATCAAAGTCTTTCCTTGTTAGTATTGCATTTGCTGCTTCATTAATATTGTAGCTAGCATTTAAATTACTTTCAAAGTTGTATGCATGTATGACTATTTTGGAAACATCACGTTCTCTGTTTCTATCGCAGCCACCTTTAACAACATTTAAATTGATACGATATTATAATATAATATCAAGTGTTAGATCATTGTTGGTAAAATAAATTCTTTATGTTAAACCATAAGTTGTGGGATGCAATGCAAAAAGACTATCAGATGTGATGTTGACTATAGATAGATCTATAGAACTTTAGGAGGACCTTCAAGTATATAATATTATAATAAATAATAAATGTAGGGTAAAACTGCATAAAAAGTAAGAATCAAGATAAGATATGGAGACTAAGAATTCATTTCTGACGGACTGAAATACAATTCCTTTTTAAAAGGATGATTACTTCAACTTTTGATTAATTTGAGTTATTAGTTATGTAAACTAGCGATATTATCTAACAGCAGAAATTATTTTAACTTACAGTTTAAATTTCTTAGAGAATTTGTGTATACCAGATCGCTGATTGTACTAATTGTGGACGAACAGAATGATATTAAGGAAATTGAAATAAACCACAAACACCACATGGTGGTTACAAATTAAGTCAACTTTATTTAAACACAAAAATATACCAGACCGTATATTTATATCGCCAGACATAAAAGACATAGAATATATATCCATTTTCCTTGTTATTATTATGGAATAAAATGGGAAACATGATGAAGGTACTTAAAAGAAAAGACAAAACTTTGCATATGAAAACATAAGATTTATTTGAAACAATAAATCCACGAATAATACTTACTAACGCTTTGTTAAAATATAGTTACAGATATTGACATACTCAGTCCATAGTTAAAATACAGCGCCAATAAGTGCATCAGGTTTTTAACGAATAATTAAAATTTTAAAGGTTTAAGTGTGTAATAGAATCAAAAACATAATAATTTCTATTATATTATTATATTAATGCAATTTTTGTTACAATTGTATCAAATCAAATCTCGTAAGTACATATTTTTTAAGATTAGCGATGTTCTTTGTTGTAAAATTTTATTATGGAATAATATATTTTTTCGCCTTTCATCTGAAATTTGTCACTAAAATTTGATTTGTTATTGTATTTTTAATATAAATTTTTAAATTGTTCATTCATATTATATACATTGACATAATAAATGATACAATATCTAATTTATTAATTATGTGATCAAGGAGTTGTCGTATGTCTTTTTTAGCAGGAATGTCAGCAGGGTTATATAAGTAAGTTTTAAATCGATATCGAGTCATATAAAGTCGTTTCAACTGAATTAAGCACCATCACAGACAAGATCTTTATCAGGATCGAAAAAATAAATGCCCGCTGACGTTGTTGGCGTTATTGTAAATCCGGCTAATGTGATGCTATTATTGGCACATGCCCCGGTAGAATATTTCTTATAGTCGGAACATTGAGTAGCTTGCCATTTATTTGAAAGAATCGCAGGATTTATAGTAATAGAATAAGTTTTTTCGTGGCTGCAGGCAGCTCTATTAGCTGTTGCAATCAGACCTATGCCAGTAGTCTCGCAGCCTAACTGCCACACACCATTGTGAGAATAGAAATTATAATCGGTTAAATTAAGGTAAGATCCATATTCTCCAGCGTTACCATGAAACGCATATGTTACATCAGCGTCTCCTTTTTGAATGTGCTCATTAGGGCAATTGGTGTAACAAGGTCCTGCGGCATCTGCAGCATACAGAGACGACAAAGAAATACCAATGCTTTTCAACGCTCTGCCAGCATAGCCTATTATTTGACCGCCTAAACTATGTCCAATTACGTGAACTTGTGTCGGGTCCAATTTTACCAAAATTTGTTTTAATAGCTGATTAGCAACATTTTCTCCTATTGATGGGGCATACGTCACAGATTTTATATAAAGGCCTAGTATATTTAAATCTTCAAGCAAACTTTGGCCACTAGTGTAGTTATAATGATTAACCATTATGTAGCATACTCCCAACCCATTTCTGCGCATTTGTGAAAATGTGCAATTCGATGCTACTTGTGCTTTTCCCCCTTTATGACCATTAAATCCGGGTACGAAAATTACTACATGTTGGTTAGTATTAAAGTCAAATCGACTTGTTATATTATTTCCGGAGCCGTAAAGAGGAAGAGTGAAGCTAGTGTTGGTTTCATAGTTTGTGATTTCCAAATAGACCTTCGAAACGTCTAAACCGCTGGTTCTGTTACATCCACCTGAAAAGAAAACCAGTATTAGATTGATTAATGTCAATAATCCTTTTTTGTAGAGATATCTATCCTGAGGACGATTTATCTTGTGAAAAACCTGTCTTATTCTCATGTATCCTTTAGAATAAATTGACATGTGCATGCACTTATCGATCTAGGTGTTATCGACTTTAATGCATACCTTCTCACACGAGAGACCTGTACCCTTTAGTGAGCCATCGTATGTAATATATATAATATACATTGACACGAAATGAGGGACGAAAGATAGCATATTCTTCAACTATTGACTCATAGAAAAATACCGGGCAACCATAGAAGAGGCACGAGAAATATGTGCTGGTTGAAGAATTTAAAAGAATGGTTTGATATGAGCAGTCGTTACTTCTTTCGTGCAGCTGCTTCCAAGGTTATGATACCCGTTATGGTAAACGGATGATAGATTGGATGATAGATTGGATGATAGAGACTTATTATTAGGCCTAGGAGTCTAGGAGGTCATTCATGCGAGACCTGAAAACTCAATCCTATTGTAGCGATGAACGGGTTACTTGTTCGCCTCTGATAGTTATCAGGCCCCAAATTTTATTTTATTTTATTGGACGCCTCTTTATGATACCTACCTCTTTATGATTTTATTTCATTTGGATTATTGATTAAACACTTACATTTTATCCCGTTTAAGATGTATTTGTATAAATCGACTTCAGACAAATCGAGCGACATTGAAGGAGTCCCACATAATATTAAACATATTGCAAAGAAATACATTTTAGCTGGCATAATTATGTTTAAAATAACAAACTGTTACTGATAAATATTCTCATTCTGTTTGTACTTATATGCAATTTTGACTAATTCGATGGAAATTCTTATTCAAATTTAAACAGCTGACATCTGCAGTTTAGTTACGGTTAGTTGTTTTTAATAAATATATTTGGCAAATGAATAGGCTAATATAATATTAAAATTCATAAATTTTATTGTCTGGTCTAGAGTTTTGACGCAATATCTTACCAAATGATTCGCACACTCTAATTATTAGAATTAATTCTCTATGATAATAGTTTTATGGTTATTAGATACGGAGGAAGTGAAACTAATTATGTATGTGTTTTTGTTTTCTATTGTGTATGTAATTTCTGTTAACATACACAACTATTATGATGTGTTTGCTTATCGCGAGTTTTTTCTAGTATGCACGGTAGATACAAACTATCCAGCTTATTAACAAAAGAAAAGACCTTCAGGTTTATCTTCAACAACAAAAATACCACTCATGAGCAAATCGATACTGCTGGAGAAAAGTTTATTCTAGCGTTATGCGGTGCTAAGTCATAAAAAAAATAGCCTTGATGAACAAAGGTTTACATCTTTCAATAAACTTGTGTTTTGATTGGCAGACCTAAAGGTATCACGCCACACAACACTTTATTTATTTGTTTGTCTGAAAACATAGGATTACCGAACTAATAATCAGATAAGAATTCTTTGATACCTTTTTTGTAGAAATGAACATCTTTAAATTATTTTAGATGATAGGAAGTTATAAAGAATATTACATTCGTACTAAATAACGCGCCTTGCCAGTGTGCCAATAATAATAAAATAAAAAATAAATCTAAGAAAAATGAAAAATTATTAACAATAAAATTGGTTACACAATTTTTTTTATATATTTATATTGTTGGGCTACATATAAGACATTTATCTGTTGTTTATCCGTTGCTAGACAACGTTTCTTTCGGAGCATGACTGTTGACGACGGCAACGCTACATTTAAGACAATTTGTTTATCCTTTGCTAGGCAACGCTTCTTTCGGAGCATGACTGTTGACGACGGCAACGCTACATTTAAGACAATTTGTTTATCCTTTGCTAGGCAACGCTTCTTTCGGAGCATGACTGTTGACGACGGCAACGCTACATTTAAGACAATTTGTTTATCCGTTGCTAGGCAACGCTTCTTTCGGAGCATGACTGTTGACGACGGCAACGCTACATTTAAGACAATTTGTTTATCCTTTGCTAGGCAACGCTTCTTTCGGAGCATGACTGTTGACGACGGCAACGCTACATTTAAGACAATTTGTTTATCCTTTGCTAGGCAACTCTTCTTTCGGAGCATGACTGTTGACGACGGCAACGCTACATTTAAGACAATTTGTTTATCCGTTGCTAGGCAACGCTTCTTTCGGAGCATGACTGTTGACGACGGCAACGCTACATTTAAGACAATTTGTTTATCCGTTGCTAGGCAACGCTTCTTTCGGAGCATGACTGTTGACGACGGCAACGCTACATTTAAGACAATTTGTTTATCCGTTGCTAGGCAACGCTTCTTTCGGAGCATGACTGGTGACGACGGCAACGCTACATTTAAGACAATTTGTTTATCCTTTGATAGGCAACGCTTCTTTCGGAGCATGACTGTTGACGACGGCAACGCTACATTTAAGACAATTTGTTTATCCTTTGCTAGGCAACGCTTCTTTCGGAGCATGACTGTTGACGACGGCAATGCTACATTTAAGACAATTTGTTTATCCGTTGCTAGGCAACGCTTCTTTCGGAGCATGACTGTTGACGACGGCAACGCGACATTTAAGACAATTTGTTTATCCTTTGCTAGGCAACGCTTCTTTCGGCGCATGACTGTTGACGACGGCAACGCTACATTTAAGACAATTTGTTTATCCGTTGCTAGGCAACGCTTCTTTCGGAGTATGACTGTGACGACGCTGGCGCGCCTACAACTTTTTTTTATGTATGACCTCTCGGGAATAGTACTTTTTTTACTAGATGAAAGGTGACCCTATGTTCTTTTCTGTATTCCTGACAACATGTACCTACGCGAAATTTTTCGGTTAAGTAGTGTTAAACTTTGAACAAACAAAGAAACTCCATTTCGCATTTATAATACTTATTAGGTATGTAGGTATTAGTTAGGATTCTGTGGCAGAGTATATATTCTATACACGTGTAAACAATATGAAATGAAATATAACACCACTGTTACACAAAGAGCTTGTCAAATTATTGTACCCTTTTCATCTGCTCGTTGGTGCCCTTTCGACGAAAATGATATGAACGCATCGCCTATAAGTGCAAAGTAGGATCTGACAGGGCGTATCCCTCGGGGCGACGACTTATTCAGGATACAAGTATTACTACACCAATTCGAAGACTTGTGTTGTTTTCGGTTACTTGACAGTTACTTTGATTGTTAGGAACATCGAAGTATGCCAAAGCGGCACATAAAAAGTACGCCTAAAAAGGAATCATGGCGGAGTCTTACCTTCGCGCGTCAATGGTAAAAAGTGGTAACTTCTATTAAGTTTTACTATTGATTTTAAACTCCTATGTGTTGACGTAAAGTCACATTTTCTTTAAATGATGGTTGGTTTTATATGACAGATGACAGGGTTCATGCTCTGCGCATATGTCATTTTTAAATGTTCCATAAAGCCAGTCGCTCTCGGTCCTTATTGTAACCTTATTGTGTGTACCTTTTTCTTCTAATAATATACAAGTTAAAATATGGAGTCAGTGTATTAATTAGTAGCAACAACCCCGCAGATTAGTATCTCACATAGGTAGCAAGAAGTCGCTATTAGGTAGCAAGAAGCCGCTACAGGTCGTTAGATAGGCTGTACAGTCGGGGTAAGAAAAGGTTCGTTACCTTAAAGTCGACATTTCCTTGCTTGCTTGGGTAATTATTTATCAGTCATTCAAAAATTTTATCAGTTTTATCAGTAAATGTTTGTCAGTTGACTGCTTAGTGCTATAGTTTCAAAAGGTTCTAAGTGTCTATGACTTGACAAAAGAATGAATTTGAAAATTGATGCACGTTTTCGTATCCCAAGTTTACCAGTTTTCCCCCCCTTACTATGTTATCAAGATTTAGACATAATTTCTACATAATATCTAGCTAGCAATGAAAATAAGTAAGTATTCTAAGTTACATTCAAACGAAATGAGTTATAAAAGGTGGCATAATGAAGTTATTTCGGTGTAAATTTAACATAACGTGCCGCGTAACGCCATTGTTGTGAAGCCAAGCAAATTATGAAGGTGACTCCCGCGGGGAATCGCCTCGCTCATCCTACAATGTTACTTCTCTTTAATAAAACATTTTTTCTTTTTCAAATTCTTATAGGAATGTTTTTCGAACATTTAACCACTTTTTTTTGAAAGTAAATGTCGTCAGATAGGCTGAATTTCCACCGCATGGTACCCTTCACACAAGCCATTAAGATTAAGCCCTAGATTGGTCCTGTAACATACAGCAAGCTAGGGTAAGCTACGCCACTGTCCTTAAACCTAATAGGGAAATGGCCTTTGTATTTCTTAATCACTCACAACACAACAGCACACGAGCTGTTATTTCACGGTAATCTAAAGTTAGTCCTGCCGGATTCGAACTTGGGTCTGCCGAGATAGAGCGTTAAAACAAGCATCTGAACCACTCGACCAAGGGACTCGTTAAATGTTGTAAAGAGATGCGTGACGTGACGATGCGTTGCCACGCGACGACCGCGTCGCTTTACGTAAAATCTACATAGAAATCTTTCTAGATATAATTTTTTGTGTGTCAATAGATAGGTTCCGCTAAATTTTTGTTTAGAAATTTGTTTTGAAGATTTTGAATGCAAAACGCAATTTGCAATGCTACTTATAATTACTTTGTTTATATTGTTTATCTAGATACATGGTGTAAGATTTACCATCACTAATATAATATATGCGAAAATTTATAAACATATTTGGATGTTCATAAATATTATACTTAACTGGATTAAAACTTTAGTTGACTAGTATAACCGAGTACACTCGTTTTTATTAATTCGATACTTACTATTTCCCAACTAGGTGGCGTCTCGCATTAATTTGAATTTTAGTTATGCATTATGGTGTTTTTTTTAGCGAAACTGACAAGGCTACCCACCAAGACAAGGCCAGGTGAAAAAGATAAAAAACTAGGTTTTAAGTTAATTTTAAGCATTTTATGTAACTTTTTGTTATGCATTTATTGTTGTAGAGTTAAGTTTGAATAAATATTTTTCAACTGATCGTCATGTTTTTTCTTTAATTTTTGGACCCAATGAAGAACTCTTATTTTTTAATTTTCCTAAAAAATAGATTTTACTACCTTTCAATTGATACCTTACAATCTACCCTTACCCTTGATCGAATAAGGTTTAAAGTCGGTTGAAACTATTTTTCGCTGAGGGCCGATATTTTTGACGCCTAGTGTATAACCGATCACCATGAAATTTTGTTATATGAACTACTGAAAGGGATCACATAAAAAAAATTACCGCATTAGAAAAATAAATAAGCTAAATCTTAATGTTCAGTATAATATTCAGCTTTAACTGGATAAACACATAAACTACACTTTATTTATTATTATGATCACTTTGTGGTTTCAAATAATTTAGTTTCATTGCGGGAAGAAACTGTAGCGTTATTAGAATAATATGGTAAAACAGCCACAAGAGGAAAACATACGGAGTATAATTTCGCATTAAAACGCAACATATTTGTTGCGCAAGAATATTCTTTATTTTGTTATTAATACCTTTAAAATGTACACGCTTATACGTGTACATTTAAATATGCACAAACTCATAATGGTTTGTGACGAGAGAAATTGTTATTTAAAAAAATATATTGTAAATGGCTGAAATTAGTTCTGTTTACACAATTGTTGATAAATACTCGCGTATTATTAAATCAAACATTTTACTTATTGGGCACAGCAGTATGGCGTGATGCGTTTGTCTCTAGAGTATTATTATTATTATATCTTCGGTGGCTATTTCTGTTCTGCTAGAGTACCAGTATCACTTCGTCCATTTCTGAAATATTGTGATCGCCACGTGAACTAGAGCTCTCTACCTATACCTACCACGTTCAGAAACTGTAGTACTTTTTTGATAGAGGCATTCCTCACATCTTCGCAGGCCAATATGTGGCTACCTAGGATGTGACTGCGCTTGTGTATTAAAGGGCCACACTCGCACAGGATATGCATTGGTGTTTCTTCTGCCTCACGGCAGAAACGACACTCCCCTGTGTTGGTGAGACCCATTAATTTAAGGTGCCTATTAAGGCGGCAGTGCCCCGTTAGCGCCCTAGTTAACATACACAGATTGCTCCTACTAAGCGACATAGCCTGGTTTGTCACGTTTCGATTATAGGCTTTTATGAGCGCTTTGGAATGGTTCAGACCTGGCAAGTTAGTCCAGCGTTGTCTCTAGAGTAATGATCCGTATGTTTCCTATGCGAAACGGTGACAGACTATATTTAAGACGCATTTTAAAACAGCGCACCATTTTTATAACAAAAAACGCAAACTGCATTTTATGAAGTGTTATTTATTTCTTTTGATTAAGGCGAGGTCTTATCTGAATTTTAAATATAATATTACAAAGTACATTCATAGTGCGCCAAATACAGTACTATTGATTTTCATACTTTACAAGCAATTGCATGGAACATATTTAGATTAAAATATTTTTTTTATTTTAATAAATAAAACACAGTATTAATTGTAATTGTAATTATATCTTGTCTATCTATATCCATGTCTATACATAATATTTGGATTATTATAGGTATAACAAATTCGCTGTCCGTCTCTGTATGTTTCTCCGACATTTCTTCTAAACCACCCAACAGATTGTGATACGGTTTTCACTAATGGAAAGAGCGATAAACGAAAAATATTTGTGCATATAATTTGCAAAAAATGCATCCATAGAAAGCCGGGGGAGGGTCGCTAGTTTTAAATTAAATTATAAATTAATTAATGTTTAATTTGTGAGCACGACAATATAGGTTTTTTTTAAAATTAACATTTCAATATTTTTATATGAAATCCGGAACTTGTGACTAACATAAAATGTCAAATAAGAATAAGACCGGTGGAAAAATCCTCCGGGGCCTTATAATATTGTTATTTTTCTTTAATTTTCTATGTGGTCCGCTTAATCGAGTTCTTTAATATTTACTTTGAGTTGTAACTTTACATTTTAGTACTGAATTTTAAAGAAAAAAATACTTATTTAGTTACCTACGTTTCTCGATGTTTTCTACAAAGTAGTTTGGATAATGATTGTAAATTGGGTTTGCAGAACTCAGATGATTTTTGAGATTCTTTACGAACGAGGACATTGCTAATACCAAATACTTTTTTTTTGCAAATCAAGGCTTTATTTTGGAAAGTATATTGTTTTAGAATTGCAATGTAGTTGACTTCATAACCATTTTTACTATTTCCAAACGATACCACTTAAGACTTTACTACTGTATGAAAATTGTCGACAAGGATCGCCGTCTGTATATAAGAAGGTCGAATTTAAAAAAAAAAAAAAGATTCCGTAATAATCAATATTAAAAATAATCAATCAGAAGCCAAAATAAAATTCTACGTTGCCAATTAAACTTATGTCGTTCCCTATTATGTTTTATTTTTTCTGCTATATATTCCATTTATATATTTTAGCAAGAAATTTATATTGGCGTTCCTTCCTTTACTATCAGATGTCAGTGTCACGCTGACATTGATGTTGACGTTGACATATTTTGCGGACCATTAAGTGGACCGACTGTTTGCCTGCTTTTATAGTTAAAAAAAGTGTTTTGCAAGTTGAAATACAGAGCAAGTTGAAATATGTTTTCGCAATACCTACATTTCTTAACAGCAATTTTCTCATAGAGAAAGTTACTGCGTCGAAAGCTGTATGCAAAATGGAACCGCATTCACCGAGTCCCCATTTCATCTTTTCAAACGAGAAAGTTAAAAATAGAGTAATCATAATCCGACCCTGGAAACCACTGTGAAAGAAAAATGTGTCTTGCTAACGATTTGTATACACCTTACCCTGGATTATTTTGGCTTCTGTGCGAAATTATAAAAACCCAATTAAAATTTAACGTCAAATTCAAAAACATATTCTAACTAGCGTCTGCGCCCTATTTTCTGTCATTTTTTCAATCTCGTATAACGTTGTCCGGGCGTTGCATTTTTATTTTTAGACTAGCTGGTGCTCACGACTTCATCCGCGTTGAAAATTTAAAAAAAAGCAATATAACGCTTGACCTCGTGTTGCTATATAACACTTTGGCCGAGCGTTAGTTTTTTATTTATCCCTCGGTAATAGTCCTTTTTTCTGGATGAAAGGTACCCTATGTCCTTTCTGGTGTCCCAGACAACGTGTATGCAAAATTTCATGGTGATCGGTTCAGTAGTTTTTGCGTGAAAGAGTTACAAACATCCATACATACAAACATACTTTCGCATTTATAATATTAGTAAGTAAAAAAGTAAGATGGTCATTCGAGAACAATACTTTGGTCCTATTAACCTATTGGCCCAGTGCAATGACAGAATCCAGTTAAAGTTAATGGATTTAAATGATTTTTTTGTTAGATTTTTAAGGGTTTTTACATTTTCTTAGTTTAGTTACCTTTTACATTTTCTTTATATGTACATGTACATATTTTTAAAATTATGTATTTGTATTTTTTTTGTATCGTATGATATTATAGAAGTAACAACTGATATATTCTGAAGCCGTTTGATTTCTTTTTGAATGAAACAATTTTTATTCCAATCAAAAGAGGAATTTGATGATATTCGTAACTTTAATATCGGTGGGCTGAGAGTGGTTTTTTCGGATAGCTGATGTTATTTCATTTCAGCGGAAACGCCAATAAATCGTTTCCAATAGCTGCAATGTACAAATACTTTTTTTTCGTTATTAAGGAAATAGGCACAGGAGTTGATTATTTTTTAAATTCATTGCTGTTGTTTTCAATATTGACATTCCTCGAGTTCAGTCAATTTTTCCTTAATTTGATTTGAAATACTTGAAGCGTGTATTATATTAACCTTCTTTTGTTTTGAGAAATTTAATACCTGTATAATATATACTAGTGAAAATTTTTTTTTAGTAAAAAGTTGAGATAAAACTGTTTTTTTATACTAATTAAAACAATCACAATCGATTATGTTCTTATGACTTTCGAAGTTGCTAGTTTTATATTATATTATTGAATGTCAAAGGCACAAATATAACCAAAATTCAAGCGCTTATTCTCTAGTTATTCTAGCTCAACGCGCTCATAAAGCTATGGAGAGGGCTTAGACTCGGGGTTACACTACGAGATTGAATCAGAAATGAGGCGATTCGTAGACGTACAAAAGTTATCGAAATAAGCCGGCGGATGAGTAAGTTAAAGTGGGTAGTAAGGAAAGCCTTGGGCCGGTGGGGCTCAAGTTCTCAAAAAGAAAAAGGTTCTCAAGTGGAAGCCACGGATCGTCAAGCGCAAAGCAGGACATCCACCCACAAGGTGGAAAGACGACCTGATAAGGGCCGGGGTTCGACGGTGGATCTAGGTTGCTTCTGATCGTCCTAGTTATGTTATGTTAGTTATGCTATGTCCAGCAGTAGACTTCCTGCAGTGTATATTTTAACCTTCCAGCAGTGGACTTCCAGCAGTGGACTTTCAGCAGTGGACTTCCAGTAGTGGATTTCCAGCAGTGGACTTCCAGCAGTGGACTTCCAGCAGTGGACTTCCAACAGTGGACTTCCAGCTGTGGACTTCCAACAGTAGACTTCCAGCAGTGTATATTTTAACCTTCCAGCAGTGGACTTCCAGCAGTGTATATTTTAACCTTCCAGCAGTGGACTTCCAGCAGTGGACTTCCTGCGGTCCAGCAGTCCTGCGGCTGAGATGATGATAATGATCCTAGCGATATTAGATGTGGATTAACACCATAGACTTAGTTTATATACTTCAGTCTATGTATTAGTCTATGATTAACACAGTGGTCTTAGTGTCTGGACTCGTTCAAAGCATTCTATAAATGTGATAATATTATTTTATAAAGTAAGTTTCTTGAGATGTTATTACAAAAAGCCAGCCAAGTAAACGGTGCATTGTGTTAGTGTCTTCGTTAAATTGAAAAGCGAGAAAATGATATACAACCGAATGAGGTTTGTGTCACTCGAGTTGCAAGGAATATGTCGTTTCGCGTGCGTCAATTCGCCTGGTTTATTTTCTATGCGCGGAGATGTCAAAAGACGTTGGGGTATCATGGGTGGTTCTATTCGGAGGGGATTAAGGTATAAAAACCTGTACGATTTTTAAAAATATTTATTGTACCGAAAGCTATTGGTTATAAGCTATTGATCAATAGTGCTTGCTGTATATTATTATGTAGATAGAATTATACAAGGCTCGATTGGATTCAATAAATGATTGTTTGAATGATAGAGATGCCGGAAAATTTGTTATTGCATACAATCTTAAATAGATAATATTGTAGCCTATAAGGTTTATAGCCTTCTATCTAGACTAATATAGACGTCATCATATATTTAATTTTAACTGTATACTGAAATTTAGTTCTTTACAGTGAAGAATATTTATTATTCTCTTATATTTACAAGTATTTAAAAATATACAGCTGTTTATGTAAAACCTATGATAATATCTAATTAAAAACCAATAATTTTATGAATTTGGAAGGCTGGTTTTATGTGTTGCGTCGCATTCTGTCAACAACAACTCTCTCAAATACCTTAAATGACTTCGCAAACTAGATGCCCTTTAAAAGGGCTTTAAAAAGTTTTTTAAGCCGCTGTCACTGAAACACGAACTGAAATTATCTCCCAAAATTTCTTTAACTGTACCTTACACTATCTATCTATACAGTGTCGCACAGTTTTATTGCTTAATAACTTAAGTGTCAAATTGTCATCGTCGGTAAAGAAGTATGCGTCCATGACTTGGACCAAACCGCTTCATACTTCTGAGATATACTTGAAACACAATGCGGAGGTCCCTTTGTAGCTCGCAAAGGACTGCAACTCGCGGTCTTCATTCGTCAGCGGATGCTTTTTCTAGCAAAAAAAACCCCCTTACATTTGTACGTGTTCTACCGTTGATTTATTCAACATCCTTTGTGCACTGCATTCTGGTTTTTGTGCTAAATCTCATAATGCACTATTGTTTTTGATCATTAGCTTAGCATTTCGACACAATTTCAACGTATTTTTCCAAACGACGTTATTCTAGGAAGCTTTTAAGACTATTTAAAATATTTACTTATTTTCTGCTTATAATAAACAAGCTGTGTCCCGCGGTTTCTCGGTCATTTTCGGTAGACTATATATAAATTTACTCAAGATTTGGCCTGTCAAATGCAAAAAGAATTTTTAAAATCAGTTGCAGTTCCAGATTTTAAAATAAACAAACAAAATCTTCCTTTTTTTAAAATAGATTTAATATGCTTGAAATAATAAGAAATATTCTTATGGTATAGTACCGACGAAATTTCAGTCTATGAGGAAGATGCAAATCACGATTTAAAATTTTAATTATATCTCAATTACCAAGTATATGATGAATAAATGGCAGCTATAAAAATACTTTAACACCAAGCTGTAAATTTATAATATAATGTAGCGCAGAACGCTTAAAACTAGCTCAAATGCACAGTAATTGCATTTAATTTCGCAAATAATAATATAATAATACGATACGCCTATGCATTTCGAATTATAACTAAGCCGTGTTCATACAACGACTATCTTATACATATAATAAAATAGTAAACGAGGCGTGTCTGTCCATTAAATATTAAAAAAAATTGTACACGTTGTACTTATATTACGGATAACAAAAAAAATAGTTTTCAAAATTTTTTGTGTGTTTGTCTGTGCACGATATTCTAAGAAACGGCCTAACTGGTTTGAATGCGGTTTTCACTGATGTATTGCAGCAAGCAAGCAGCAAGTTAAACGTTTGTTTCATTCCAATCGATTTACAAACAAAAAAGTTACATACAGAATGAAGTTGCGGACACAGCTCTAGTATTTAATATTTAGATTTGATACGATTATTTAAGAATATTAACTGAAAGAGGAATAATATTTAGATTTGATACTATTATTTAAGAATATTAACTGAAAGAGGAAAAATGTTTAGATTTGATACGATTATTTAAGAATATTAACTGAAAGAGGAATAATATTTAGATTTGATACGATTATTTAAGAATATTAACTGAAAGAGGAATAATATTTAGATTTGATACGATTATTTAAGAATATTAACTGAAAGAGGAATAATATTTAGATTTGATACGATTATTTAAGAATATTAACTGAAAGAGGAAAAATATTTAGATTTGATACGATTATTTAAGAATATTAACTGAAAGAGGAATAATATTTAGATTTGATACGATTATTTAAGAATATTAACTGAAAGAGGAAAAAGATTTAGATTTGATACGATTATTTAAGAATATTAACTGAAAGAGGAAAAAGATTTAGATTTGATACGATTATTTAATAATATTAACTGAAAGAGGAATAATATTTAGATTTGATACGATTATTTAAGAATATTAACTGAAAGAGGAAAAATATTTAGACAAATCTAAATACGATTATTTAAGAATACGAGTATTCTTAACTGAAAGAGGAAAAATATTTTTGAAATTCATAACGAAGTTTCTGTGTGGTAATTTAGAGACTAAAGATTGTATTTAGGTCTAAATTTTACTTCCACGAACCAAAATGAGAGGGAGACAGTGTTACCCCCGTTGCCTTCTGCATCTGGGTCGGATTACCATTGAGGCTGTTAGGGATCAACCAGTTAACGGATATATCAACAGACTTACCAACGATTTCGTAGATCAACCCAAGGTTCACCAAGAACACCATCGACTGTTCCCAACCCATTAAAACAATATCAAGTTTATTCGCTAGACTAATAGTTAATGTCTATGAAGTTAAGCTGATCCCAATAAAGCTTGACAAGGCTTTTCATAAAAAGTTACATTATCACTACTTTACATTTAATGTTCCTTAATTTTTAACATTACAAAGTTGCATTTACAAACATTCATCATCATACAATTGTATATTAAGAGCTGTCGATTTTGAGTGAATAAATAAATATAATTATCATCATCTAATATAATATAAACTATATTGAAAAGTGCTAAAAATAAGGAAAACTCGATATTATTCAAATTTATTTCTTTTGACAGCCGTGTTCTACTATTTAAAAAAATATCAAAATTAATGGGTTTTTTAAATGTTTTAGTATGTAAGAGCACTACAAACAGAACGATCTGATTCGAGTCTGCAGCTTTTTTCGTAGCAAAACTCCATTTTGTTTTCGCTGCTTGGCTGATTAAAGAGCTACATTTATTTTTCATTTAACTCAAATTACCTTGCACTCATAGAGATGCAATTTATTTACATTTTCTTTGAAAATATCCGTAACGTATATTTCCATGTAATTGGATATAAATTTCATGCGATCGTACCAACAAGATACTTCTTGTTAACTGTTGGAATCTATTTGATAAAAAAGACCAAAAGAAAAATAACAATTCTGCAATTATTAAACGAATCTTCCCTATAATATGTATATATATTTTTGTATTTATTAGAATATACCTAATTTTGATTTTTTTTCTAACAAACTAATAAAGCTTACGGACAATTACGCTTCCGCAACATAAAACCCTCCATTTAAGAGCAACCGTCATATTTAGATAAAACCCAAATAAACAAGAGAATTAGAAGAGGTATATTCTGCAACACATTAGTTTTGTTTATAGTTATTGTTTTGTTAATTTTTTATTATCGAATTAAAAAAAAACACAAAATAAGAAAATAACCTATATTATTGGCAACAGAATTGTTTTATTGACAACAAAATCAATACCTTAATGCAATGCGAAATTCTGTAGTTCTGTTAGAGATGCCATCATAAGCACAAATCTTGCTCAATTTTTTGGCAAGAATTAAAGCTATTACTGTAAAAATCATGGCTAAGTTAAACTTTACTTAGCCACTATTTAACTTAGTTATTTTCTACTGGGCTTACTAGTTTTGTTCAACGCAGTGCAAGGTTATGCCTAAATGTATCACAGACGATATATATACATATATTCAACGCGGCTTCAAGTTAGTATCTAATATGTAGTTAAATGTTAGATATAAGAATTAAGTAAGTGTAAATACTTAGTTCTTACATCCTTGATGCTATTTCATTTTTTATTGTGAACAACATCATGACGTGTAATGTGCAATTTCTTAAATAAATAAATGAATTGGAAAATAGTTACAGAATGCCACATCTGTCAGCCATCGACTACCCAATTAAGTTAATGCCGATTGCTTCAGCACATTCTCCTAAGACAGCGAACGGTTGATTGAAAAAGTTCCTTTTTCGACAAAAAATTTGGCTTAAAGCCTCCTTAGGGCCCCCCAAACAATCAATTAGGGAACTTTGGCCTCCTTGAATTGTAAATGTGGGAGCAGAATGCTTTGTTTATTCTTGAGTTATTTTTTCTAATCAAGAAATTGTATAAATTCAATTACTTTTGTAATCTGAGCTTGCGTAATCTGATGTGCCTATTCTTAAAATATGTTCCTGATCAATATAAATTTGTGTATATAAAACTATAAATAAAAACTAATAATTGTGTATATAAGCTATAATTAAAACTATAAATTAACTCCCGACATTCTAAAGTTGCTGAGGGTTTGGGTGTCTTCGGGAGGACTACTTGATGCTGCAGCATCAGATCAAGGTTACCGTCTCATGGAAATTTATTTTACATATTATAAAACAATATCTGTCTGTCTATAACTTAAAAACGACTGCACCGATTTACATGCGTTTTTCACCAATGGATAGAGAGATAATCAGGACGTACTTTTTTTTTATAAAAAATATTAGCACCTTCATTATAAAAATATAACTTGTTCTGTGTTGAATAAACAAGTTAATAATATTATAAATACTTTTGTATTCTAACTCGAACAATAATAACATAGGTATCTTAGTTATTTATGGCAATATCACAAAGCACATTTCCTGAATCGATTTTAATGCACGAATAGGAACATCTGACTTTACACGCTTCGGCAACTGCAGTTCTGTGTACGATAGAAATGGAATCGGTAACTAAATCGAGCCATCGAATTGCTCTCTCAGTTGATTCTACGAATTTATAGATTAAATAAATTAGTTCCAAGATATTAATGTATGAATTATTGTTTTGTAAAATCGTCGATCGACTATAAAACTGTAGATACACAACCAGTTACAAAAAAAAAACGTCCTCAGCAAATAAGCACCCTCTTGAAAATTTGGGTGCGCTTTTGTATTAATATAAGGCTCTGTTCACACGTACAAAAACCACACCACATCGCAGCGACAAAAAGTGGTCAAGCAGTGGTTACGTGTGTAACCAAAAGTGGTCAAGCAGTTAAGTTTTGGTAACTACAAAATGTAGGTGTGGTTGCGTTGTCGCTAGTGTTTGCGATGTGGTTACGTTGTGACAGATCGACTTCGGCTTTCATAGAGGAAACACGCCTTGACTGAACGAACTCATGGAGAGTAAACATTTTTGTTGCTTTTATTAAGAAGAAGAAGAAGAAGAAGAAGAAGAAATCGATGTCAGCGTAGCGTACGCACAGTGTGGTTGCGACGACGCAACGTTGTGTTTGCGAGGTCCCACGTGTTGTGGTTGTGATACATCTGAACAGAGCCTAATTCGATTCGATCGGCTGCCTTATTGTCTAACAGCAGACGACTTGCAACCAACTTGCGACAGGCGAAAACTTTCTATCAATTTGTGCAATATCACATTAAATCGTGTTTTTGGTATCACGTAACTCGTAACAAAGGTGTGGTTTGCGATAAGGCCTCTTACGGACAATAACTAAAATTAAAGTGCATCATTTCTGTATGGCAGAACACCCGATCGCAAGTCGTCTGCTGACGTCTGCTGTTAGATAATAAGGCAACCGTTCAACCGCAAAAATGCCACAGTGCTTCTTTAGAAATTGCAAAAATCTAGGACGCTAAAAAAGGATGGGATTTCATACTTTCGGTAAGTAAATGCATGATATAACTATATTAGGTTAGGCGTTATGCACTTATTGGGCTTTGTTTTGTATGAGACGATATATCTAGTATTATTGTCAATCAACGTGTAAAATACATATAAACACTTTTGTTAACGAATTTTTAAACACAAATCGACGAAACTTTACAGTAATGTAGTTTAACACATAGGCAATAAATTATAAAGATGCGCGAATGAAGTCGGGAACAAAAGCTAGTGTGTAAATTAAAACAAATTCTATTGTTAATCAATAAGACACCTTTTTGGTTTTCTTAGCACGAATCCCTTAAAAAAGATTAACCTAACGAACACCGACCATCTCTAAGGTTGAGCAAAAACACTCTGCATAGCAAATCTGTAATTCACATTGGAATCACGTACCGAAGGAAGTGTTAGTGTTTTACAGCAGGAAAAATAATAGCATCCAGCAATTTACCTCTTGGGATTGAAAGTCGTTGGGAGTTGAGATACTTCACGGCATACCCCGGACAGAATTAACACATAGAGTTGTAAGGAACATTTGCAGAAGGGACAATTTGTTAAAGACATTTAACTAGATTTCCTTTTATAACGCCAAAGTGAATCTGTATATGTTAGTAAAATTAATACATTTGCACGCAAACGAACTATCCTGTGACATTAATGGCCGGGAAGAACGGCTTTTTTGTATTGGCAACACAAATAGATATTATGTTAATGCTTATTTCTAAGTTGCTTTGTGTCCAAAAAGATTCTTTAATTTTAATAATGTCGCTTAATGCACTACCTAAATTCAAGTATAAGCATTTTGAAACTAGACTCTTGCTTAAATATAAATTTTAATGAAAATTAGTTTTAGATGGCTATCGATAAATTTCTGAAGATTCTTAATGAATTCTTAATGAACTTATGTAACGGACAGGCAGACTCATTAATTCATCTAAATGCTTTTACACATTAGCAACATAGTGTGCTATTCTTTCTCAATAGAACACTAGGTATTGATTTCGTGACACTGACATATTGAGTTTTGAATAGGGAACAGTACTTTTTCTGAATGAAAGGTAACCCTATGTCCTTTTATATACCCCTGACAACGTGTGTGCAAAAATTCATGATAATTGGTTGAGTACTTAAGCCGTAAAATCGTAACAAACAGACAAACAAAGTCACTTTCGCATTTATAATATTGGTTACGATTTATTTACAGTAAATTATGTTTACAGTATTTGTTATGTGACTCACTTCATATAAATGGGTTAATTAAATTTCACGTGTGCATAATTGCTAATAACGAATTACTAATATGAAATTGAGGTATTTTTTAAGAAGTAAATCGCCAGGCTAATTTTAAGGTAAATTAATTAATTAATTTATTTATTTAATAAAAAATCCACAGCTCTTAATATAAAAATTTACAGACAAAAACATAAACATAACCAACAGTCAATTACGAATTTTACATTTATACAATGGGAATAATACAATCACCTAAGTCACATAGATACACATTATACATAGATACACATATACACAAGAGTTTATCACATACCTACCACTCACATAGAACTGCCAAAGTGCTCACTGTATCAACTTATTCAAAATTCAACTTATTCAAAAGTAAAATCAAACTTATTCAAAAACTCACATTATAATCATTTAGTTTTATTTATTCTTTGAAATGGTACGTTGTTTTCTGTAAATTAGACAGACCTCCTGTAGCCCGTGGCGGATTCCGTATTTGCATACAGAGTGAGTACAAGACTTCGACTGAACACACTCTGATTATTTCTATTGTTGCCAAAACATTCTCCGCTGTGTTGCTATGCAAAGAAATCGTGTAATTTTTTGATTTGAACAAAAAAAACTCAAACGGAATGTTTTTAAAAAATGATTGTTTAAATTTTTTTAACTTATACTTCGCCGTATTAGAACCTGAATACTTGTGCCTGTCCTGAGTCAGACCGAACAAATGTTTCACACTAGATATCCCGGTCCATTCCCATACGACGTTACGTAGCCTGAATTTCATTCGTGTGGATCCTTTTCCGTATTCCGTACGGAATATTTGTCAATATTTATGAAGGATTGCTCTGGTTACTCTATAAGATCGAATCAAGAACGACGAGATCCATAGGCAAAAGAGTCTCCTATGTAACCTGGCCCATTAGTAACTTGAAGTGGCAATGGGCAGAATACATAGTACGAAGAGCCGACGGCCGTTGGGGCCAGAATAGTCTTGAGTGGAGACCACAGACAAGGAAACGCAGCGTAGGATGTCCAAGGACAAGATGAACAGACGACATGGGTCGACGCTGGATCCAGGCTACTTCTGACTGGTTCTACTCAAAAATTATGTATTATTATGACTGGATAACCATGATGATATAGATATATAGATGTGAATATATGAAATTTCTTAGCATTGAAAGCAACGGCCCGTAGTACTTGCTAGATCTATTTAGATTGGCAGCTTTGAGATTCGTTCAGTGTAAAATTACTGTGGTAAACGACACGCATCTTATTACGAGCTCAGTTCGCGTTTTAATTGAAAACTCGACTGCGATCAAAGTAAATACGTTGGCTGCAACATGCACACAGTAAAAATATATGCAGTAATCAATAATGAAAATTCATATAATTTTAGTTAATAATATAGTTTTAGTTATACTTTATTTATTTATTTAATGTATATAACTTAGGATTAATATTATTTTAAAAAAGCTTATTTTTAGTTTGTAGATTTAAAGTAGTGAATTAGTTTTTATTTAATGAGAAATAACAACTTGCAAGTAACAAAAATATCAAGTTAAAATAAATACAAATGGAAAATGCTATATTTAAGACTGTGGTATCATAAACACTGTCTTAAATATAGCATATAGCAACATGTATAATTAATATAGCATATATTTAATTATATACTATATTTAATAATAAGTGACGATTATTTTTTATGTCTATAATAATTGTCACTTATCATATACCAGTCAATAATTGCAAAAATATTTTTAACTTATTTACAATTATTTTTACAGCATTAAACTTGGCTATATAATTTATTCTAAATTTATTTCATTAGATTTTAAATTTACATAATGTAATCCATTGGTTTGAAAAATCTATCCGCCATCTTTGATTTTTATGATTTTTGGCACACAGCTTCTTATATTCATCTATTGGGCAGCCCTTATAGCAGTAGTGACATCCTTACGGAATGAAATAACAGCACATGTGCTATTGTGATTCGGATATTGTGAAGTATAACAAAATCTCTCCAGATTGGGAAGTATACATCATTGTAATTTCAGCTAATCTCCGCTTTATAAAATGGATTTTTTTAATAGAAATGCCTAATACAAAAGACACAACTTATAATTAAAAAAAAATCTCAAATTATTGCTGTCATTTTATAACAAATTCATTATAAGTTGGCGGGAAACTTTGAAACAATAACTAACAAAGCTTCCATACTACGCTTAACTTTCCCTAGCTCATTTAATATATGTGCAAAGCAGTAATTGCTTCGCAATAGTTAGAACTGAACCATTAAATTCGCATGTGTGAGCCATTTTACGACCCATTTGCTAGTCTATGGTCATTCACGAAATGTCAAATGATGCATACGCGTTTATGGTTTAATTAATTTTGAATAAATTTTGAAACTTGACACGACACAGAATTAATTTTTTTAATTAAAAAGTGTTGTTGATGGGCAGTGGCACTGTCAAGCATTTCAACCACATTCAACCACATTTGTCAGGTCTAGACCTGACAAATGAACCTAAAAATTTTCTAAAAGATCTTTTTCAGGTTAAGTGTGTGTTATTCATTTAACTAATCAAGTCTAATTGACAAACCTGAAACCTAGAGTGGAATTTCTGCAGGAGTCCTAAAACCTGATTAAACACTTGTTCCCTAATTGCTTCCGTACAAAAATAATATGTAATAATAAAATGATTTAATTATTTAACTTATCGAATTAGTAATACCCACAGTTTATAAGAAAGTTTAAAACGTTAGGTAAACTTAATCTTAAACTAATTTTAATTCGTCTACGAGAAATAAAGGAAACGAACCGTTTGCTTGAATTCAAATTTAAGCAAATTGGACTTTTATCCTTTAATTGTAAGTATAAATTCAAGGGGCTGGCGACGATCCAAGTTTCTCATTAGGCGGAAAAAATAATTGAATCGAGTGGACAGGGTCAAGATGTACTACATTGTTGTTCGAAAGGCTCGTCTTATATATCATGTCTGTATTTCTTTGTTTATTCCGTGTAGTTTTACTACTTTTTTATTTTTTAAGAAAAGTGACGGACAAGCCTTCAGTCTAGCCTGTTTTCTGCTAATTTCTTATAAACAAATGAATGGATTTTTAAATGGTTTTCACTAATGGAGAGAGCGATAAACGAGGATGTGTATATAATGTGCAGAAATGAATCGCATCAGTGCAAAGTCGCTAGTATGATTATAATCTGAAAGAGGAACAAGGGGTCGCTTGTAACCCTAGCTAGTGGTCTAGTGGCTAGTAACCCTAGCTGTTAGCCAAACGGTCGCGAGTTCGAAACCCGCTAGGGGTAAATGTTTATGTGTTAACATTTTACCTTTGTTCCTGAGTCATGGGTGTTTTGTATTTATACACAATATGTATGTATTTACAAAAAAAGTACTCTGTCTAGTATCTATAATACAAGCATTAGTTGCTTACTGTGAAACTAGATGGTGCTGTGTGGAATGTGTGAAGATAATTATTTATTTATTTATAATATAAAGAATTACTAATAGGTATAAAACGTTTTCGTTTTAAATAATGATTAAAATAAGTTATTTATGGATTTCAATCTGCCTGTCATAATAAAGTAAACTGGGATCGACGAGTAAATTGAATTTCTTTTGCCAAAATTTACAACCAAAATATTTTGCAGATTCAATATAATTTTTTTATCATTTAAAGCTCGTAAATTATATTGGTATAATTTTTTTAAGGAATATCATTGTTTAATTAATTTTTACTATTATAGTATAGAATACAGTACCAAACACTGCTGTAATTTAATTTACTCAAAGAAGGTTCATAAGACAAATAATTTATACTTGTGAGATAAATCGACAATAATCAAAAGTACAAAATCTTTCTAATTGAGAAATTCTTTTTTTAATATTTAAAAGTGTTATATTCACGATATATAATTGTATATATCGAGAATATAACAGTTGTAGAATGTTTATAATCTTTTCTATATATTAATATACTATATATTAATATAGTATACTATATATTAATATAGTAATTTTTATTACTTAAATTAGCTTTGCTTGTGCCCTTAGGGGACAGTAGTTCTTAATGTTACAGTAATTATAAAATACGCTTAATTATCCGTACTTCCGTACTAATTGGATGTTTGTGACTCTTTCACGCAAAAACTACTGAACCGATCACTATGAAATTTTGTATACACGTTGTCTGGGACATCAGAAAGGACATAGGGTACTTTTCATCGTTCAACGCGGACGAAGTCGCGGGCACCAGCTAGTAATTATAATAAAAAATCACTATTGAACTTTTCTCGCGAAGTAATTATCGCATATAACTGGTGTGTATAACCGCAAATAAATTGTGCACTCCTAATTAAGTGCACTCAAGCCCGCAATACTGCCATGCGCTTCATTATGTCCGATACATATATATTATATTTATAATATTCTGTTTATTTTGTGTTAAAATATTTCAACACGTATTTTAACGTCACTATTTTAACAAACCATTGGACAGTGGTTTATAGTCATTTTAGTGAAGTATACTTTTGTAAATTGTTGCAAGCTTTTGTCATAGTATTTGCAAATTATAGATTACTACCTGGTGCCCGCGACTTCGTCCGCGTTAAACGATGAAAGGTATCCTATGTCCTTTCTGGTGTCACAGACAACGTGTATGCAAAATTTAATGGTGATCGGTTCAGTAGTTTTTGCTTGAAAGACTTACAAACATCCATACATCCAAACATACTTTCGCATTTATAATATTAGTAAGATTATTTTGGAATTTTCATAATGTATTCATGTGAATGTATCCTTTAAAATTAATTAACAAGTGAACCGAAAAATTACATTGCTATCATTTGATTCAACGGTAACATTTATAACATAATAAATGAATGAATAACGCTTTAATGAACTATAAACTGTTTTCTACTGAACTGGGCGACATTTAATTATATAGAAACGAATTTTATTATATTGATTGATAATTTATAACCTTAATTTGTCGAGAATTGATGTCTCATTATGACGAATAATTTTAACATTTTATCTTATTTTAAACTCAAAGTTGTAGAAAAAATATATTTAATAAAAATATAATAAATCAGTACTAATTTTCAAAACTACACGAATTATTTCCCCTGATTTTATTAATTTGACTTAGCTATAGTAGCATATATTTATATACAAATACAGTTTAGAAATTTTAGAAATACTAGTTTGACATCTAACTTATTGTATTTCACTTACTTATATATTACAACTAAGTCGTTATATTTTTGAAACAAAAGAATAGAATTGTAAAAACACAATGACTGTTTCAAAACTTCTGGGATTTGTCTTTTCTTTCAATTTCTCTGTTAATCCCGAGTTTGTTCGACGCTTTAATTACCTATTGTCGAAGTTAAAGTAACGTAGCTTCGGAATTGAATGGAGTTGCTGAGAGCTTAAAAAACTTGTTCATGACAAATACATGTTCCCATTTAGAAAAATAACAAATTGTGAATGCGCATTTGTTTACCTAAATGTTTATAGTGTTTTAGAACAGTAATCTAAATAATTACAGTAAAAAAAAACGCGTTGTCCTGTTGTAAAAATCTGTAACCCGATTGCAGTGCCACCTAGCGGATTCAATTGTGAATGTAAACCGTCCTTTTTTAACGTTGGGAAATCCAGCAGTGTAGGGGACGTTATGAGACGACTTCGGTGCCCCGCCACGGCTATCCAGCGCAGGGACATTATGACACGACTTCGGTGCCCCGCCACGGCTATCCAGCGCGGGGACGTTATGTCACGACTTCGGTCCCCAGCCACGGCTATCCAGCGCGGGGACGTTATGTCACGACTTCGGTCCCCAGCCACGGCTATCCAGCGCGGGGACGTTATGTCACGACTTCGGTCCCCAGCCACGGCTATCCAGCGCGGGGACGTTATGTCACGACTTCGGTCCCCAGCCACGGCTATCCAGCGCGGGGACGTTATGTCACGATTTCGGTCCCCAGCCACGGCTATCCAGAGCGGGGACGTTATGACACGACTTCTGTGCCTCGCCACGGCTATCCAGCGTGGGGACGTTATGACACGACTTCGGTGCCCCGCCACGGCTATCCAGCGCGGGGACATTATGACACGACTTCGGTGCCTCGCCACGGCTATCCAGCGCGGAGACGTTATGACACGATTTCTGTGCCTCGCCACGGCTATCCAGCGTGGGGACGTTATGACACGACTTCTGTGCCTCGCCACGGCTATCCAGCATGGGGACGTTATGACACGACTTCGGGGCCTCGCTACGGCTATCCAGCGCGGGGAGGGCTACGCGTCAGAACTGTCAGAACTTCGGCGTACCCGAAAGTGGAGGTACGCCGGCCAGAATCGGCCGCTCGGAATATAAACTATCCTGAGATCCACTCAAAAACACGCGAAAATTTCATTAAAATCTTATCAAAATGCAAATACAATGGAAACCGGATATAACGACTTCGGTTATAACGACATATCGTTTACAACGACCAAATGACATTGTTGAATGCCTATAACGATTTAGTATTGCTTATAATGACCAATCCGTTTATTACGACCAATTTTTGTGTTCCCTTGAAGGTCGCTATAACCGATTTTCAAATAATATTTGTGTGAAACAGCGACTAAAAATAGATTTAATTTTAAAGTCACTTCTTCGCACAATTCGTACGAAACAAAATTGTGCGAAACCTCTACTAAACCACTACAGTACACATGGTGTTATTTCACGGTGGTCTTCTGAAAGTTGTATGGAGTAGTTTAGTTTATGCAAAATTTAAAAAAAAAAACCACTAGTTACTAACCACTAGTTTAAATGTTAACGAATTGATAAAGAGAAATAAGTTAAATAGTTATATAGACGTCACTGCCACTCCTGTTCAGTGTTCGCGTTTCTAGTGGAACACAATTTGAAAAATTAATTTGCAAGTTCTTTTTTCGGGGCATTTCTCCGTGTTTGCCTTATTCCGTTAAATTTATTTTCACTTAAGTTTGATTTTTAAAAAAATTGTGTACTTAATGGTAAGTTTATTTCACTGAATTTTAACTCGACTAGTAATCATCATAATAATCTAAACAGTCCTCTGCGCTTCTTGCGATGCTTTTCACGTCATCTGTCCATTTGCTTATATCTATATCGAAATTGCTTATATCTATGTACATCTACGAGTATATCAGACACACATGGCAAACTTATAACACCCTGTTTTACGTCGGACGTTTAAAATACAGAGTTTAATTTGAGATTAATGATTTCTTTGCAAACATTAGTTAGTACTTACGGTGAGGTACTATCGATTGTATTCAAAATAATATAACAATCGCCATTGTGTGGTTTAAATTTCTTTTGGAATGTTCCTTGTCTTACGTGAAGAGAAGGAAAGAGAAAGAAAGTTTTGGGGAGTGAATTATTCGAGCGTCGTCAGTAGTAACGCTACGCAATACATACACAGACTTTGAAATATATAGACAGACCATTTAAAAACTATTTCAAATAAAAGATTATTTGTTAATTTATGAAATATTTTTTGTTTTATATATTAATAAACATAAATAATTTATAAAACTAAAAAAAAATTATAAATTAAAAATATTAATAATAAAAGTTAATTTCAAAATCTTAATTTTAATAAAAATAATTAACAATTATTTCAAAAGAGTTACAATAACAAATAGTCTTCCAAATCCAATGAAGTCGAAAGTAAGTACCATAGTAAGTATAATCCTCTATTATCAATGAAGAAGATTTGAATATATAACTTACAGAAAATAAAAATACAATACGCCGGGGGAAAAAACACAATCCGTGCGAAGCCAGGGGCGGGTCACAAGTATTAAAGTAGATGCCTGCTTCTGTCTGTTTCTCTGCTAACTGCTTTTTAATCACCTAACATAATAATATTTTGATCTTAACGTGTTTTTACTAATGGAAAAAGCGATAATCAAAGCGGGTTAGTAAATCCTCCTTACATATTATAAAACAAAGTCCTCCGCTGCGTCTGTCTGTTCGCGATAAACTCAAAAACTACTGCACCGATTTGCGGTTTTCACCAATGGATAGAGGGATAATAAGGGTAGGTTTTTACGAAAAAAAAAAAAAAACTCCCCGGGTGAAGCTGGGAGCGGGACAGCTAGTATATAATAATTTCAAATAAATATTATCATAAATACAACGCCACGTTGAATTTAAATTTATAAATAAAAGAAAGCATGTAAGAAAATTGTGTTATATATAAAATTCTCATGTCACAGTGTTTGTAACAAATATTTTTCGGAAACGGTTTGAATGATTTTTATGAAATTTTTTGTGTATGCGGTAGTTCTGAAAATAGGTTGTAAACTATTTTTTATACCCAAAAAAATTTTTTTTTTGTTTTGGTAAACAACGTTTGCGGGGTCATCTAGTATTTTATATATTTTTATCATCATCATTGCATTAATGCAATGATGCAATGCCTTTTCATGTATCTCACAATAAAATTATTTAATTGCGGTGTCTAACCGATTTGTAGGTCTCGAAAGCAATCATTGGCAAGGCCAATACCATCAGTTATGGCTACTTAGCTCGTCTGCGCAGCCGAACATCGATATTATGTTAATGTGTCCCATCAAACACAATGGCCGACTTGCTTCTTCACATAAACGCACACCATAAAAGCCTTTTCATGTTCCACGCTGCCCTCGTTTATTGCTTTCCGTTCTTATTTTTAGTACTAAGTATTTCTTTCGATTGATTTTCTACTCATTTCATTGAAGTAACTAATACATTTCCTGTTTTCTCTTAGAATGCAAGCAGATGCAGGCCTTGTGCACAGTTGCTGCAGGTGATAAAGGATTAGGAAGGGATAGGGAAAATTGCATGGCTTTACATGGCTTACATGGATAACGTAGGTTAAACCTTAAGACTAGAGATTGTAGTTCTTCTAAAATCCTATAGAAAATTTCACAATAATTATGCATACATCTATCTATCTGGGCCCCAATTCTTTTACTGACAAAAATTCCACGCTTTAAAACCCCGCGAAATCTTGTATGAAATAAGTGCATTGCATAGTTATTTATCTATTCGTCTGCAAATTTTAATAAAATAAACACCAACACTAAGACATAATTGTTTATAGATTATTATATAATATGAAACATCAAAGTTTCTAGCTCATTAATAGCTTTCTAGCTCAAGTGTATTTGCTTTTATCTACTTACAATTCTAAATATGATTTTATAATAACACACTGGCAACTGTTATTTACATATAATATTTAAATGATAAAACGTTTGTGTATTATTTTTATGTTCCATTCCTTCAGCGTTCGAGCAAAGATTTCGAACAGTCTCTGGTAACTTTTAAAATATAATATCTTAAGCCGTAATACACAGTGCTGAGGGAATAAGAAGTTAAAAGTGTCGTATTGTTTTATCTACTTCTTTAAGGCCCCGCCCGTGTCACATTCGCGCGGCGCGGACTTTTTAACAAAACTCGTTTGAGATATAAAAGAAAAACTTTTATCCGTCTGTACGCTACCTACTTGGTAATACCAACTGCCGTCGAATCTTTCCACCTTTATACTTCTCATAACTGTACTTACTTGGAGCGTATTTAAACTGTATAATAATCCGTACAAATATTATAAATGTGAGATTGTATGGATGTTTGTTATTCTTTCACGCAAAAACTACTGAACCGATTACCATGAAAATTTGCATACACGTTGTCTGGGACACCAGAAAGGACATAGGGTACCTTTCATCCAGAAAAAAAGGACTATTCCCGAGGGATCAATAAAAAAAAAATTACTAACGCCTGGCCAAAGTGTTATAGCAACAAGAGGTCAAGCGTTATATTGCTTTTTTTTAAATTTTAAACGCGTACGAAGTCGCGAGCACCAGCTAGTCTAACATAATAATGTACATAATGAAAAATAAATGCAGAGTATGCAGAAGTTCCTATAAGTATCCTGTATAAAGGCAGGCAAGGCAGGCTGATGTTCCACTTGCTGAAAGGTGGAATATATTATCTGTTCTGTGGTGGCTACGGTCGCCTAATTATAAAATTATAGCTTCGATAGTATATACTTGTTTGGGAAATTCCGTTCATTAATTACTGTTGTGAGGCTTTGAATTTGTAATCCAAAAATATGCGTCAGAGAAGAATTAAGCGTACATACTGTGCATAGTTAGGACGTTTATTGTTAAATTAAGAATATCCATGAGCATATTTTAATAGGCAACACAATCGTGATTTATTTTTTCATAGATAAAAATTTATAAAATATACTTTTCGGTGAAGGACGACATCTCTTCGGATCACATACTATTAGAAACGCTATTTTGAAATAATAATAATAATAAATATCTTCACACATTGCACACAGCACCATCTAGTTCCACAGTAAGCAACTAAAGCTTGTATTATGGATACCAGACAGTTGATATAATACATAGATTACTTTCTTTTTCTGTAAATACATACATATTATAAATACAAAACATCCATGATTCAGGTACAAAGGTAAAATGTTAACACATAAACATTTGCCCCTAGCGGGATTCGAACCCGCGACCGTTTGGTTAACAGCTAGGTAGCTAGGTTAAATCGACTTCAAATCAATATATTCATAGATGTATTTCTCGCAGTGCAATAAGTGTTCTTCTAATGGAATATCGCTATAATGTCACCCTTATTAACATTTAAATGAAATCCGAATCAAGCTGAACCAATTTCGATTTCTGGATTAAATTACCCGCTTGGGTATCGATTACAAATTCGAATCATGATACACCAACACACCGTACATTTTAGATTCTAATCAACGAGCTCAATTCAACCAGCTTAAATTTAATATTTATTCGTTTATGGGTAGACACCTATACAACATCCCCCCCTGTATTCTCTTGAAATGTACACATTCGATATTCAATTTTAAATTAATTTTATTCATGTACCGTCGGGTCTGGGTACTTGTTCCAAATTATACTAGTGATTAATTCCCACTTTAGTTTGTATAACTCTACGTCCATATTCTAAGTAATTTTTTTTTTATACACCAAAGTACAAAAATACAAAGTACTTTATACAAAGGTAGTTACGGATCTGCTTTTTTGTATTATGATTATTAAGTAATGATTTTCGATGTTGGGTTCAAGAAACCGTTTTAAATCGTTAATATATAAAGGACATATATCATTTTTAATAATTTGTCTAACGCCCTGACAGTACTAACATTGTCAGAAAGTTCTCTGTCGCTAGATGCTTCATGCTTTTGTAACTCAATAGCCTAAACTTGTATATTGATTTTGTATTTGTTATTTGAATGGTGCGGATTTAAATACTAGGTATATTTGCAATGCAGAAGCGAACGATATTTTCATTTTAAAGCTCTCACTTGCTGCTTTGCTTACATATTGGAGGTTCACAATACATTCAATAAAAGCTTCGATATACCCACAAATGTATAAATATTATTATATACGTACTAATGTCTATAAAATAAATACAAGAACCAAAGCTTCCAAAGTTAAAACTTAAAGATTTACTGTATATACATATTTTAATGTATACCATTGGTGTGGATAGGACTCATCAGGACAGAATGGTCTAATTCTTACACATAATCCCATTGCCTAGATTGCTAGTATCTTCACAAAGTCGGATCCACTCTGGATTTCCTTCATCGTTACAGCGAATGATCTTCATTTAAATCTACATTAGATATTTGAAACTCCGCCCCAGTCCTATTTTCAGCTAAGCTCTCGTACAAGTGGATTATCACTGCTCATACTAGCAATAATTTTCTTTGCGTATGCGAATTCATTTTCAAATTACTTACACAAACTTTCCTTGTTCTTTCCGTCAGTGAAAATTGTATCGAAATTCGTTGCATTGTTTAGAAGAAATAAGTTAAGAAAGAGGTAGAGCCACACAGCGACTTTGTTTTATATTATGTTTTGATGTAATGTTTATTTAAAATAAAATATTACAAAGACAACTATCATTATCAACCTTTAGTGAGATCTAATATACTACAGTTAGCTGTTTTGTTAATGCTACACCACCAAGTTGTATGTAACTGAAATACAAACAGATTTCCACATCAGCGGAGCAATATAAAACACTGTCGCATTGTGCACATAATTCGTATCAATTAGTTGGTGTAATTTGGCAAAAAGGTCATCCAGAAACATTGAAACTAAAACCTATGAAACTGTGAATGGCATGTATTAATTGGAAACGTTAGCGGACTCGAATCGATACTAGTACACAGTAAACCATTAAACAGAAAATTTACAAGCAACTAAGTAATGTTATAGATTTTTTTTTGTAATATTTTTAAAATTAATTTAGAAATGTTTATGTGAGGAACAACTATTAATTTATCCCTCATATCTTTATCCCACTTTCTATAAGTGAAAACCAAATAAAAATATGTTAGTTGGTTTAAAAGTAGTTAGCGACGATACAGACATGACGGATTTATAATACTTATAAAGAGAGATTAAAGTTTTAATGAAAAAAAAAAAAAATGATTACTACACAGTAACAGATGCCATCCCGGAGTTTTATTTAGGATTTTAGAAACATTTATATTTCTCTAGTACCATCATTTTTATGTATCTCTTAAGGTTTAGCTAAGAAAGCCATGTAAATTTATTTTTCTGCAATTTGGTTCCAAAATATTGTTTGTATCTATTTACATGAAAACTTAAATAAGGTTTTACTACATATACTTACATACCGTGAACCTTCCGTTACCTTCTGTGAAAAATTATCTAACTGATGGTGAAAATCGCATCAAAATTATGTGCGTTGTTTAGGAGGAGTTAGCGGTTATACAGACAGAAGACAAACGCGAAAAGCGAATTCAAATTATTCTATGTTAGGAAGGATTATTACGATTATTATGAATAATTAAAAATAATTGCATAGGACATCTTGCATTGCTCTGTTTTTATTCTTATGTAGTACTAGCTGGTGCCCGCGACTTCGTCCGCGTTGAACGATGAAAGGTACCCTATGTCCTTTCTGGTGTCCCAGAAAACGTGTATGCAAAATTTCATGGTGATCGGTTCAGTAGTTTTTGCGTGAAAGAGTTACAAACATCCATACATCCAAACATACTTTCGCATTTATAATATTAGTACGGACGGTAGTACGGATGTGTGTCTTAACATATACTGTTTTAAAATATATTGTGGTTACATAACTGGACTCACATTCGATTAATCGATCGCCATAATTAATTTTGTGCCGCACTGTATTCAATTACTATTCGAATATTATCGTTAGTTCAGAGAATAATCCGTTTAAATGACTCTTTGTACATTTCAATTGTACCGAAACTTTAAACAAACTAATCAAGTTTAACCGGAAAACATATTTTCATTATGATATTGACACAATCTATATATATGTTGTTTGATGCCAATGTACTCCTAAACTACTGAACCGATTATGGTAAAACTTCGTAACTATGTGTAGTTTGGTCAAACTTTTTTAAGTTGGACCAAATCACACATAATTACGAAGTTTTATAGTATCTTTTGATAGGATAGTTTTTATTTCGATTTATATTCGCAAAATTTTTTATTGCAAATTATTTGTTTATTATTATACGAGAAAGAGTTATAATTTATCTGTGATTGAGTAAAAAATTGCACGAGGCTATTAAAAATATAATATACACTCAGCGGCACGGAATCTTGGCCAAGCGCTTATCTTGCGATAACAAAGTTGTTAGTGTTTATAATAAATTTTTTGGTATGAGGGTGAGACGAAAAAATACTTCCGATTAGTTCAAGAGGGTAATTTATTATGTTTGAGTGCAATTTGACATTTGTTTTAAGCTTTAGATGAATCGAGTCATTTGAGCGACTAAGTTGAATTTTTAAACTCCGTATTTTAATATTGTGTACTATTCAGTTACCAAACATCGGTCATTTTGTGCTTTTAATCCAATAAACGAAGGTGCTAAAAAACGAAAAAAAAAAATGCCCTTAACACCAGCTCAGGTTGCACAAGCCGTGGCATTAGTCAACCAAGGGATGACACAACGCGAAGTGGCTACAACGCTAAACGTACCACGTTCTTCAATGCAATATGCATTGAAACGATACCAGGAGACTGGCGGCTACACCCGCAGACCAGGTAGTGGAGGTGTAAGATGCACATCGGCCAGAGATGACCGCTTTATTAACCTTGAAATTCTGCGAAATCGCTTCCTCACTGCAGTTGAAATCCGCTCGCGACTCCAAATCACGAGAGGTGTTAATGTTAGCGAGCGTACGGTGAGAAGACGTATGGAGGAAGTTAATTTGAAAGCCCGTAGACCAGCACGCGGCCCAGAGCTTCTCAGACAACATCGAATAGCAAGACTTCGTTTCGCTCAAGAACATGCCAACTGGACCCACGAGCAGTGGGCTAAGGTTTTGTTCACTGACGAGTGTAGGATAGCTTTACGTGCACCAGATGGTCGACAACGAGTGTGGAGGAAAAGAGGAGAACGATTTTTACCCACCACCACTACACAAACTGTGAGTTTTCATGGTGGCTCCATAATGGTGTGGGGAGGAATAAGTTCCGACGCTCGTACCGAGTTGGCTATCGTCGACAACCGGCTAACTGCTTCTCGATACATTGAAGAGATCCTTCAAGATCATGTTTTACCGTTTTCGGGGTTCATTGGCGAAGACCATTTCTGCTAATGCACGATAATGCACGCCCACATGTCGCACATTGCGTCAATGAATACCTTCAAGAGGTCAGAATTCAAAAATTGGAGTGGCCAGCTCGTAGTCCTGATCTAAATCCCATAGAGCATGTCTGGGACATGCTTAAAAAAAAGATAAAAAACAAATTCAATCCACCACGGACACTTGCTGAGCTCCGAAATGCTGCTTGGTCCGCATGGGATGACATACCGCAAGTTGAGGTCAAAAGCATTATCCAAAGCATGCCAGATCGAATGCAGGCAGTTATCATGGCTAGAGGAGGAATTACCCGATATTAAGATGTGTAAAAAATAATGAAAAATTAGCAATCCCGCATTTCCTAGTGTTTTAAAGTTGAGTGCTGAAAGTTAAGATTTTCTGTGAAAACGTTTGGTTTTATTTAATCTTAATTGTTAGGAAGGTAAACGGTTAATTGTCATTAAAAAAGGATTAAAAACCTAAAAGAGACACTTATTGAACACACCTGCTTTGTATTTATGAATGAAAAAGTATTAAAATGCAAACTATCACAAATTTCTGTGTTGGCCAAGTTTTCGTGCCGCTGAGTGTATATCACAAAGAACTTTTGAATACTTTTAGTCTGAAAATCACATGCGAAGTTATTTCACCATAGTCTTTGTATTTGATTTTTGTTTTGATTGAGTTTTTTTTTACTTTTTAATTTTTTTACTGCATTACACAACATTAGATGTAGTCTTACTGCAACATTTATTTCCTATTTTTTGCAGTTTTTTTTAAGGCATAACTGGGCCTTTTTTCAGAAACCTTTTAATTTGACAACCTAACACGTTGATCGGAAACCTTATATTCTGTAATATTAAATAATAAATTATGTATATTTATTACGCCATTTTGAATTACACTGCAGTTCAATTTAGGGGGTGAGGGGTGGGGTAGTTCTAGTTGGATGGTGTAGCATTTAGCCTCGGGTGTGTCGACATTAAATGTCAATATTGTGCACGTAAACTGTCAACAATTGCATACGCGTTATTGTTTAGTTAGAGTATGGTGTACAATGAAGCGATTTTGATAAAGTTTTTTTCACTTTTTGGACGTTTTTTTTGGCGGAATCATCTCGAAATAAACACTAATATATTATAGGATTACAATATAGGGATAATATTGTGCTTAAATTGTTAAATATTATGTGTTTTAATATTGACATCTAATTTTATTTATTTATTTTAACAGTTGATTTACAATAGCTATAGGTAAACGTTAACTTTACTTAAGTGTATCAAAGTGAAGGATAACTGGACCTGTCTTTATTAATTTACGAGTCCGTACCCCGTACCCCGTGTCCCGTACCCCGTACCCCATACCCCGTACCCCGTACCCCGTACCACATTAATCTGCTCTTGTATACCTAATGGAACTCAACTACTTGCTTGTATGAAGCAGTACTTATGCATAAGAATACAATAAGCATAATTACATATATACATTGTATTATAATAAGGAATACTCGCGCAACCTATTAGTATATTTATTGTGAAGTACGCAATTCGTCATTTTCAATAGTAAATCTATATTCTATAATAGTTCTATTCTATACTAATATTATAAATGCGAAAGTATGTTTGGATGTTTGTAACTCTTTCACGCAAAAACTACTGAACCAATGAAATTTTGCATACATGTCTGGGACACCAGAAATTACATAGGGTACCTTTCATCCAGAAAAAAAGGACTATTCCCGAGGGATCAATAAAAAAAAATTACTAACGCCTGGCCAAAGTGTTATAGCAACACGAGGTCAAGCGTTATATTGCTTTTTTTTTAAATTTTCAACGCGGACGAAGTCGCGAGCACCAGCTAGTATTTTAATAAGGCGAGGCGTAGTTTGATTGCATTTGTGTGCGTGTAACCGTAGTTTTAACACCTCCACTCTGACGTCCATGGACTGAACAACTACAATGTATCTAAAACAAGAAATACGCTAAAACAATCGCTTCTGCTTATCGCTTGAGGTGTACAAATTATTAACGATAACTCACAAAATTAATTTTCTATATATGAATTGTTTTATTTGTATTTGTTGATACCAATATTTAGTTTAGAGGCAAGGTTTAATTAATATTAATAATTAACCTATACGTATACGAAGTGTTGTTATTTTGGTAAATAATTATCGATTAGTTTAAAATAACTACATCAAATTAAATAACTATATTTAATGCCTTCCGTTTGACGACACGTTTGGTCGTCTAGTCTAGACTAGTGGCTAGTGACCCTAGATCTGTTAACCAAACGGTTGCGGGTTCGAATCCCGCTAGGGGAAAAAAAATGTTAACATTTTACCTTTGTACCTGAGTCATGGATGTTTTGTATTTATTATTTATTATGGATTTATTATGGATGTATAATAAAACCTAATTAAGTTCTGGGCAAATCCGAGAGCGGGTCGTTATTATTCTATATTAATATTTATTCACAAATATATTTATTTAAAATAATTAAATATACCTGATATTTAATTAAATGTTTTAATTAGATTAAATGAAACATTCTTTTGCATATTATTTTTATTTCGCCTTTTTTATGAGTTCTTTAAACTAATAGTTCTAACAATCAATCAATGAGATATATCTTTTTAATTAAGACATAACTGTGCATTTAAAATACAGCGTTTTTTTTAAGATTAAAAAACAAATATTTTCTTGTTTCTTTTAAATCTTGTCACATTACTTATATACTCATGTCGATTCTGCATTGCAATATATAAAGTATGTAAGTTAAAATCAGGTTCATAGTCTCTATAATAAGGGATATGTCTACTTTGTATGTCCCGCATATTATAAATTGTATTGGCCGTGATGATATCTTATTTATGAATAGATGGATCTCTGCGTGTGATGCAACTGAAAACAGAATAATATTTTTATTATAAAAAATGGTAATCGGTACACATAATTGGCACCAATTGTCGATATATACTAGTAATAGCTGGTTCCCGCGACTTCGTCCGCGTTGAACGATGAAAGGTACCCTATATGTCCTTTTTGGTGTCCCAGACAACGTGTATGTAAAATTTAATGGTGATCGGTTCAGTAGTTTTTGCGTGAAAGAGTTACAAACATCCATACATCCAAACATACTTTCGTATTTCTAATATAAGTACGGATATATAAATATTATTATACTAGTGACCCGTCTTCAGCTTTGTACGGATGCAGTATTCGGAGTTTGATTAAATTTTTACTATTGGAAAGAGCGATAAAAGAGCGATAATTCGTATATAACTTACAAAAAAAAAAAACCACTCGTGCAAAGCCGGAGTGGGTCGCTAGTTAACACATTACCTATGGGGTTGCTTGTTTTGGGTTACCTATGGGGTACCATCAAGTGGCCGCCTGCATTTTGATGTTTGCCTGATTGATTATGAATGCACATATTTATTTAACATAGGTACAATAATATCTACGTGTAACCTAGTCTACCTTTTAATGTACTCACCATTAGATTTGTTAAGTATCTGTTTCACTAATAAAGCTTTTATTTCTTTAACTATTTGTTTACACTTATCGGCAATAATACAAGGCGCAAATAATTTCAACATCCCTAAAGTTACAGTTGTCGGGAACATTATAGTAAATAGAGATGTTGTTATAGTTTTCTGTAAGAAAAATGAAATAATATTAAATCATGCTTACTTAGAAGAATATTGCTTACGAAATGATAATTATAATTATTATAGAAGTTGATGAAATTTTAATAGCCACGAATATTGCATATGTAATTGGGTAGCACGTTTAGCGGTACTGATTAAAACCTTACAAAGAACCTCTTTAAGAGAGGGTGGACCTTAGTAAGGGAATCAAAAAACTGTTTAGTACAATTGAAAGTAGCTCCACTTACCACAACATTTTCATATTTAGAAAATCTATATAAAACTATAAACAAACCAATGATGTCCGATGATATCTTCAACGCAAACTGAAAAAAATATATTAAGTGGGTAATATATGTCTATATATACCTAATATATATGAATAGAATTGGATATAATCTGTGCTTTTATAATCGTGTAGTAGTATGGTAAGTATTATAGGTACACTATAATTCTTACCATATTACACAATTGAATACTTACGATAGATACTTACGGAAAATTGTGTACTTATAGATATAATATCTACAGTGTCTGCTATAGATGTATACACTTCCAGTAAATTTGATATTTCTACCTTTTTACTCTCAAGAGTATATATAGCAGGTATTAACACATCATCAGAATTTTCATACCAATCTTTTGGGTATAAATTCTTCAATTTCGTATACAATAGTGATAGTCTGTTTTCTATAACAAGATATAAGAATATCCTCCATATATAGTCAAATTCTGTTACCATTATAATTGTTTGGGAAGATATTACCACGTACAAAGGAGATACATCCATAACTTGTCTATTTATGTAGATCATGAAGCCTGAAGTTAACCTTTGACTGATGAATAGCGTTATCAAAAGTGATATTTGAAATCCCAACCGCCGGTCACATGTATGTTTCAAACTTTTATCTATCTTTTTAAAGTTTTTAAATAAACTCTTAACATATTTTCTTTCGTAAAATATATAAAGGATTACTGTTAAGAAATAGGTGATCGAAAAATTAAGACTCCACAAAACAATTTGAAACTCTCTAAAGTAATTGTCGTGCATAGTTATAAAAACCAAAAATGCGGCCAAGATGATTGCCATGACATCGTGAATTGTTCTCAATTTAGCAGATATTGTGTTGCATTTATCAATACCCAGTGCAAAGTATGATACAGTAAGTAATCTTATGCTTTCTGATATATTAGACATTTTAAGCTGAAATAAAAAAAAAATAGGTCCGTTAGTATTATGTCTAGAAATCGAACTGCTCTTTGCACGAGAGCTAAAAAGCTAGGTTTTCAAAAGCTTTTGATATAATTTTAATAGGGATATAATTTATATGTATTCGGTATACCTACTCTGAAATGAAGGGGGACAGTCCTATTGACTTTAAAATAAATTATACTTATTGATTTATCCTAAAATATTTCATGAAATAAATAATTTTAAAACATTAATGATAAATTTTATTTTAATAAATTAATAGAGGCGGATTTGATCTGGTGCTTACTGAATAAAGTATAAGTTGTATTGTATTTTTCTATCGTCTTTAATTAGACAAGTAGGGTGACCTATCGAAACTTATAGAATTTTTCTTACACCGAAATACAACAGCATTAGTGCTGTTATTTTACGATGGTTTTCTGCATGGGGTAGTTACTGCTTCCAGACGGTCTGCCTAGCAGAGTTCGAAGGTCTAACAAGTTACTTACGGTCGTATATAATCGTCTTTTTCCAGTAGATAGCTTGTAAGTTTTGTCTTGTATTAAAAAATTAAGTTACAGCTTTGTCTTTTTATGTAAACAAATGTATTTAATGATCTCAAAGAGTCTTTCAAAACACTTATTATAATGACAAAACACTTATCCGGTACACTCATGCGTAAAACTGTTTCAATCATTATGATAGATAATTCTTAAAGTAAGACCTCTGTAACAATGTAAAATAAGATTCTATTAGTTGTTGACTAATATTACTAATATAGTTTCCATCATATAGAAATATAAGTAGTAATGAATATTGATAATTATTATGTAATGTTCGGGGGAATTAACCATGCCAACTAAACACGTTTTACGAACACCTCATATTGCGTTAGCAGGCGATGCAGAGGCAGCGGGAAGAGTTAGTCAGGGGAGACTATCTTTCGTCGTGGGGTCCCTCGAGATGGCCGGCGTACCTCTACTTTCGGGTACGCCAAGGTTCCGACAGGGAACGCAGTCCTCCCCGCACCAGCCCTTGGCTTGGACAGCCGTGGCGGGTCATAACGTTCCGCGAACCCGTCCATCTCCGGCCGCGCTAGAAGTTTATTGGGTTTTAGTCTTACCGGCTAAAACCCAATATGGGGACGCTGTGACCCTATATAGGACGGGACTCGGCAGCGAAGGGGACGCTGCGGAGTCATGCCGGACTCCGCAGCGTCCCCTTCGCTGCCGAGTATCCATGAGGATTTCACAACTTTAACAATTGGGAATTGTGTGTTGTAATATATTTTCTATGTATTCTATTCTATTATTCTGATTTTTTATTCATGAATAACTAATTGAATTTGTTGATCTCATTGATATTTGTTTATTCATTTATAATATAATAATATAATATAATTTAATTAATCTCTAATAATGTTGTGTTTTCCTATAATTTAAATTCATACTTGTAATGTACCTTTCTGTAAGTGTTGTATATTGTGATCGGGTATGTCTTTAGTTGGTAAGCCTTTTGAAATAAATAAATAAGCTAAAGTAATTTCAAGAAACTAAAATTGTTGTAGGCACTGAATTCCATCTTCATATTTATTTATATATTTACTTTATGCATGTTTTAAATTTTCAAATAACATATATTTAAGTCATCTGGTACCCACTTTTATTTACTTAAACATACAGATAAAAGACAGAAAAATTAATAATAAAAGTAAGGACAAAGAAGAATATTTTCCTATTTTATTTTCTTACAGATTGTACCACACTCAAAAAATGAGTTTTAAGTAATGGTCACAATAATATATCATTTTGATTGATATTACCATTTATTACCAACCTACACTTCTGTTATAATAATAAAAATTTTTTTTGTTATATAAGGTTCGGTAGAAAGGCTGAGTGTTCACTAGATCGTTGGTAACTATCGTTGTGTATTACACATGCGCCATACAAATCAGTAGTTTCATATTAACGAGACATTTTGCTGAACTGTTCGATATGTCACGGGCGAACGTTCGTTCTCTTCTCTGACATAAAGTAGACTGATTATTATATCAT
The DNA here is from genome assembly GCA_944738685.1 of Synanthedon myopaeformis. Classification (NCBI taxonomy): domain Eukaryota; kingdom Metazoa; phylum Arthropoda; class Insecta; order Lepidoptera; family Sesiidae; genus Synanthedon; species Synanthedon myopaeformis. The sequence continues at coordinate 9,261,140 of OX122924.1, read as the reverse complement.
TTTAATTTAAGTTGATATTTTAATATTCTTAAAGATTTTTGATTCAAAATCAAAAGAAGTTAGCGGACAAACTTTAAATATAAGATCTAGATCTTTTATTCCAAGTCAAAATTGAAGTGCAGCAAGAGTGCAAATTTGAAATAACACATTTCAAATGCTTCTAAGAAACTGTCTATGCCTTGACCCCGTACAACAATACAGTGAAAACGAAACACCGGACCAAGCGCATAAGGGCCACAATATCTGTCTTTATTAGCATAAATACTAATACTAATTTTAAATTAGTTAACAATTTTACTGTAATTGAATTTTTTAAGTGAAAGGCTAAAGTCGTTATAAGCCAGCCCAAAGAAAGAGCGAACAGAAATAAGTAAAGAATCTATTCACACAAAATGTTACAAACAACGTCGAGGTCAGGGCATCATTTTTCAAGCTCGAGCGCGTGCGATCAAGACGAATGAGCGGATTAGCGTCAAGTCGCGCGTGTGTGCACACCCTAATCTTTGACATTCGCAGTCACCGAATGACTGATCGTTGGATTTAAATTTGCTGTTCCATTTTTGAACTTAATTATTTTGATACACAAATTTATAGGTTTATACAAAAGGTACATTTAGAAAATCAATATAAATATTTACTTACTGAAGCATTTACATATATGCTAATATAAAAATAAAGCTGAGTAGTTTGTTTGTTTGGTTTAACGCGTGGAGCTCTGGAACTAGCATTCGGATTGAATTTTTTTTTGTCATTTTTTGTATGGAACGGGTTTTTATTCCGAGGCGGTACGAAGTTTGCCGGGTCAGCTAGTAACTACATATAAAACATCTGAAATATTCACCAAAAAATAATGCAAATTCAATTAATTTTCTCATACATTTTGTACGGAACGGGTTTTCATTCTGAGGCAGAACAAAGTATTTAATAAAAACGATGTTTCGCTATAAACAATATCAATCTCTTTAGGAACAAAAGAATTTTTAAGCGAACGGTTGAAATTCTGTACATCGCATTGCATAAAACTGCGGTAAATTCTCATACGCGCTTGTTTACATATCCGCCTTTTGCCGGCTTAATCCGGTCGAAACTGGTATTTACCGGACGCGGACATGCTGTTCCTTTTGTTACACTCCATGTTTGGAGAATTTGTTACAGATATTCTTCGTTTTGTGTGTGTGTGTGTGTGTGTGCTTATAAAAAGTTTATATTGTAACAAACATCATGCACTCGGAGTTTGAAGTCTAACTTCTTTGGAGACCTTTTCTTAGTAAGTGCTGTCCTAACACAATAAGCAATTTACGTTATATTATCTTTATATGATTATTTGGGATCTAAATTTTCTAGGACACACTCTGTTCAACAGTCATGAACTAGGCAGCCAGTCTAGTAGAAGCACCTCACTGTACTAAACCTTACTTTAGTGAAGTAACAGCAAGTGTTATTGGGAAAAACCTATCCTCCTCTCTCCAATACCATCCGGAGGAAATTTCGGAGTTTTGATTATATTGTTCTATTCATTATCTACTTAAAAACTTAGTGTTAAATTTGCAGAAGTAAATAAAGTTTTCTTTGTCTTCTCAGGGCCCCTTTCACCAATTGCAAGTAAAGTGTTGATTAGTTACTTTTAGAAATAATTTTATGTTTTATTAAATTATGCACTCGGTTTACTGCATCCTTCGATATTCGATTTTTTTAAAATTATTTTCTTTTTAATGTTTAGGACTTTTACCTTTGTGTTTTACAAATAAAAGGTATATCATTTCCGGTTACCGGTGACTTTAAATGGCGGTTAGCCTACTTGACACACGGTGAAACAGGCCCTCAGTCTTAGAATTTTATGGACCTAATCGCATACAATTAATATTAAATAGCTTTCAATAACGCCCAAAATTATAGCTCAAAATTATTATATAATTCTTATCTAATGTTGAACTTATGGCGCGTATCGAATGCCGAAGTTTTGTGCACCGAACTCGTACAAAAATAGCAAATAATAGAAACTTTCTAATTTAGACAACACGCTATTTTAAACAAGAAACAAAACAAACATTCGCAGTACGAACTAAAGTAAATAAAAAAACAATAAAACTCGAACTCGGCTTGAATTAAAAACAGTTCCGAATCGAACCTAACAGTTTGTATTGAGAATACAAATTAACCTTATTTCAGCTACCTTTGAATTGAGGGTTTTTTTAATTGTCAACTCAGAACAAGGAACATTTTGAATTTCGAATTAAGAGAAAAGCGGACGGTTAATTCGTCCATATACAAACATGGCTAAAAAAATAACATTGTGGTATTTTTTTTAGTCAATTACTTCTTATAGTCCTCCAAAAATACTTAAAATTGACTTATTTTACGCCTTCAAAGGATGTTTAGTATACAATTAAAAAAAAAGTATACCTACAAAATTTTGACAGAGAATTTCTTTTTCTAAAAGCGTTGCTAAAAACACTTTAAATTCGTTTAGGTAATATTTCAACGAGAGAAGTGTGGCATTCTTGAAAAACTTTAAGTTTGATGATTTTTTAAGCATACGAGTAGTCGTCTTAAGGTCACGAGGTGCGAGACAACATAACTTATTAGGTATAGGTTTAACACTTACGAAAGTAATACACTACTTGGGTAAGTACTTAAGTAAGTACCTTACTACTTGCTTATAACGTAACACTTCTTGGGAAAGACATATCTAAGTCACTCAATATGTTTTCCTTCGTTATTGGGAGCTAATTATCTTTATTTATTATCCAAATTAAGGATTCTAAGTCAAGCGATCATACCACTGGACTAATAGTGCAATGATACTCTTGGTTATTATTTAATTATCTCAATTTTTGTTAATAACTTACTTTCCATGAAATAGATTTTAATAAAGCTTCCAGACCCTCCTCTATCATAAATAAGTTGAAGAAATTACAAAGCAACTTTTCTTTATTATTCAATAATGGTTTTAGAGGCTTTGTTTTCAGTTAATATTATTATTTACGAGAAAATTTTAAGCTTAGGAAGGCCGTAAACAACGCAACTTCTAATTAGTTGGACAGCTGGCCTGCAAAGCCTGTTTTATATGCCAATACAAACTGCCCTGATTGTTATTTACCGTAAATAATTATTTTAAGAGCGTCATTAGCGATTTTTGTATTATTAAAACGTCTTTTTATTATAATAAGTAAATTAAATATTGTACATAAAACTCTAATAAATTAAATTTGTTTTGTTAACGCTTCTTGTTTTACGATAAAGAGAAGCAGGGAGGCTGTCAGTATTCTTGATGTCACGTGGTTAACATCACCTATGAACCAGCAATTCCTATATCGGATATTCTATATCGTACTTGGATCGGATTACTATCCGAATTATTACAGGAACAGGTCACTCCTAACCCTGACAGTCAGGGGACTGTTTGGAGACATTATCAAAAAATTGTGACAGGGATAAGAGAGTGCAGGAAATTTTAATTCGGTAATCTCATTCTGTTTATTTTGTTAAAACCGGGTCTCGTCCCTGCAAAACTCGGCTCCACTTTTATGGGTTATTTATTATTTATGAGCTCGTAAATCACGTATACCTAAAACAAAGTTAGTCCGCGAACCGACGTATACATTTTCTAGCCGTTTAAATAGAACTTTCAGTTGTGTATAACACACTAAAGAGTTGATGTATAATTTAAAACAATTTGCGTCATAACATGTTGTATTTATCGAGTTAAAACAGCGAGCGCAAATCTTTTTCAGTATCATAATCATCATCTCAGCCTTAAAACAACCACTGCTCGATATAGGCACAGGTATTACAATATATTCCTTAGATAAACTGTAATATAGGGTACCTCCATAATAGGACTGGTCAGAAACAGCCTAGTTCCAACATCCTTATCAGATCGTCTGTCCACCTTGTTGAAGGCATAGCTCTTCCTATTATGCCTTCAACTTACTGATATAAAGCAGTCACCATATTACATTTTGGCTACTTATTTAAATAGTTTTTTTTTTTTTTATATATGGATAAAAAAGGAAGTCAATATTATTTCAGAATTTATAATTCTAAAATGATATTGAAGCTATATAGTCTTTTGAAAAACACATAAATAACATACTATTCACAAAGAGGTCGAATAACAACGCTAGTTTTTTTTTTTTGTTCATTTTCCATCCACGTTCCTTTAGTAAAGAAACCCAATAAAGGCGAGTGTGACGTTTATAACACTTGCAACTTTCCAACGGAACTCCGGGAAGTAATAACAGGGAATATAAAATGAAACTAAAAGCACACTGTAAGCGGAAATGTTATTACTATATATTTTCGTTGGTAAAAAACAGACCGAAGATTAGTCAACAAATTTTAGATCTGCATGAACTTATTTATTGATTTTTGAGTCAAATGTCTATTTAGGCTCGGCACCCATTATCGGCATCGACACGGCTGAGGATTTTAGGTGGCAAATAATAATATACATTAACGTCATGGCAATAAAGTAGAAATTTCCAATTTATATGGACGTAGTAACCAAAATAGGTACCGCTTCGGTACGCTTGAGGATGCTTCGGCATCCTTCGGCACGCCGAGGCTCGGGATAACTTGCCCTGCGAGCGTGCGGGCTTCTCTCTCCTTGATTGATCCTGATTGATTACCTCAAAATCTTCTCCTTGATTGATTACATTTCTCTTCTTCTTAAGCAAGAGCTGCTATGAGCACTAGATTCCAATCCATCATATTAAATACGACTTAAACAACTAGCTTGTAACAACACAGCTCGTAACAGACTGTTTTGAAGAGACGCGAGCTACAAATACGATGTCGAGACGCTTCGGCATGCTTAAGGACGCCTCGGCATCCCTAAGGACGTAGTAGCATGCCAAGGCATAGTTTCCTACTTGCATGTAGGGATGCCGAAGAATATCCTATTCCTTGCCGATAATTGGCGCCGAGCCTTACCGTTACAAGTAACTTCCCTTGTTACAAACATCTAAATTACATAGTAACATACATAGTTCGGAAACCACACAAGGCGAGTAAACTTTGAAATAGCACTTAAAGGAACTATTAGATACACGCAGTTCGGTAATTGATTATGGCCAATAAAGCGAGTTGGGAGAAAATTTGCTTTCAGCAGTTGAAGTATTCTTAAGTCCCTGGGGCTTTGGGAATTTTAGTATTCAGGTGCGTAACGATGGATATGCAGGTCTGAGTATGGGTACTGCCCACATTTATGAAACTTTTTTTGATCAAGATCACTGGCTCTTGATCATTATTTGTAATATACTATACTAATAATAATGTGAGGTAATCTAATGGTCTTCGATTTGGCATTCGAATCTGCCTTTCGTCTTCAAGAAGACCATCCAACTTTGACGTAATTTAGACAAGCAGTGGCTAGCCATAGATATACCTAACAGCATTGTACAAAATTCAACAATCACTAAATTTTAAATCTGTTATTTTTATAACAGGTATACTTTTTAAATAATTTTTAATTAATTCCTATATCAAGTCAAAACGTACGATTCATTTGAAAATTTTCTGTGAAATAATGATGTCAACTCATAGTAGGGATCCCTTAAAAGTTAACTTGCAAATATGATTATTATGTTAAACATTGTATGAAACCATACGTATTGGTGTACACATAAAACAGTTAATATAATATGGATGTTAAACTTCAATTTAAACTGAATATTTTAATGCAACAAAATTGTTATTTATTTTAACTATTTATTATTTACTTTAATTTATCATTACTTATGCTCATATTGTATAAATTTTATATTATTAATAAATAATTATAATAAAAATATTTTAATAAAATAAAATTAAATCTATATTACTTTCAGATCGTATTAAAATAATTATGTTACTTAAGAACTTATATACAGAATATATAAAATTATTCTCTAGCTTTACCGATTTTTAAAAACTATCTCATAATATCAATCTGAATTTTAGAAAATAAAAAAATAATAAGCTAATACCTTTATGAACCCACCTAATACACTCTAATTTTGTGTTTACTTTATCGTATGTATAAATAAAACTTTTTGATAAGTTTCTGATGAGTATATAGCGTGGCAATAATGATTCTAAGTTGTAGAGTTGTTGGATATAATTATTTTGTGTTATTATAGGTCGTCAGGACGCATTTCAACTTCATTTAATATAATTTCGTATAATTTCGTGTGATAAATGTGATAAGCTATAATAACAAATATGAATTTTAGAAATACAATGAGTAAATGAGTTTGCAAGAGTAAAAAGTAATGCAAGAAAATATAATCATAATTTATTCTTACAAGTTATTTACAGCCCCAGTAACCACTCCCTTACAGAAGACCACCGTGTAATAATAGAATGTGTGCTGTTGTATTTCGGTGAGTGAGTAAGGGATGTCAGAACAAATTTCCCTATCCCTTCCTAATCCCTATCCTTAATCGGCGGGTGTACACACTCGCCGAGACACCTCGAGACAGGCCGAGAGCGTATATGTACAATGTACATGGTGCTCTCGTCTCGTCTCGGTCTCTTTATCTCGTCTCGTCTCGGTCGCTTTATCTCGTCTCGTCTCGATCTCTTTTTCTCGTCTCGTCTCGGTCTCTTGTTCTCGTTTCGATGAGTCTCGGTCGCTTGTCGGTTTATTGCACCCGAGTCAAAGGGTCTCGTTGGCTCTCGCGGGGATAATGAGAGCGAGCATGTTTAGTTATTCATACTCGTTCATTTAGTTGTCCGCTGACCGTGTTTGAGAATACTATGTGGTTTAACGAGCACGAATCCACAATCCTCTTTTTCTCCATGGCCTAAGAGTTTTCTTTTTGTGGTAAATGTGTAAAAAATTATAATAGCTCACACACGGCACAGAGGCTAACAGCAGCAGCAGTTTCTGTGTCCATTGTCGCGGGAGTCTTGTGTTCAACTGTCAGAACGAGTGTGTACAGATATGCTCTCGACGAGAGCCTTCTTGGCCGAGACTCTCGACGAGAGGCTCTCATCGAGTGTGTACAGCCGCGGTAAGGCTAAGTTCACATGACCGCGCGGTACTGCGCGGATTAACTCAACAGATTTGTAAAACTTGTACCGCGCGGTTATGTAGACAAGGTACGCTGTTTGCTTTGATCTTGTACCGCGCGGCTAGTAGTACCATCAAGTAGGCCATCAGCCTGTCTGTCGAATTCATAAAATATATATACAATGTATATTCAATAAAATATAAAATATATATACCTACGAAGAAATTAAACTTATGCCCTATTTCTAAATGAAAACTGAACATAAAAATGAAATAAAAGAAGTAAATAAAAGAACATTCCCTTCAGAGTAGAAAAAAATATGTAATAACGAATCGTGAATTTGAAATCTTTTTTGGCAGGCCAAACTATTTATATTGGGTTGTAAAAAGTCGGTTTTACTATTTGGCAAACATCAACTGTCATTGAACCGTGAAGCTATCATTGGATTTCAAAGAAATACACCCGAATTGGTAACAAAATATTAGTTCAATATTGTGATTTACGCATGGTGATTTCTTCATGTTTTAATATAAAATCACATTTAATTCAAGTGTAGTTAGTATACATAAATAAAGAAGAAAGTATCAATTTTGTTGTCACATGAGGTTTCAAACTTTAAACACAGTAAAATCGATCACAAGCAACTTATGGTACCATTGTCTTAAGACAGCTACTTGTTTATAGATTTTGGTCAATTTTGAAATGAAAACATTAACTATATAGAAAAAAGCCAGTTATCTGACCTAGTCACGTAACCACCGTGAAGCTTTTTGGATCTGTCTTCATTCAATGTTAAATTCAAACATGACTAGAAGTATAGGGAACTCTATATATAGACTAGAAGTATAGGGGCTATCTGAATTTAGCCTGTAGCTATTGTTTTAGACTGTTTAGGTTTGCCATAAAAAAGTGTCAAAAACATGTTCCTAAATAAAGTCTTATATATGAGTTTGAATAGAAATAATTCTTATTTCTTAGAATAAGGGGGTCTTAACTACGAACACAAACAAAGCAGTTCTTAAAAGTGTTGTCTAACTAACTTATGAACAATACAATTATCTCTATTTCGTATAAAAAAAAAACAATGGCGTCCTATTTTCGGGAGTGTTGGGATTCTTGGGAATATTCTTAATTAAATATAAGAGGAAATAATATCTTAAAAACAATAACATATGAAATATTTCAAATTTACCAGATTACTGAGCACGCGTGAGCACACGTGAGCCTAATTCCTGTTGAATGGTCTAAGTTAGAAGCGTCAAGCGAGAATTCAATTATTATATTCACTTAGAATATTTTTTTTATATTAACACATTTAATATTTTAATTAATTAATTTGACTTATAACTTGATTTTTTTAAAATTCATGGCAATGACGTAAATTCCTATTATGAACGTGTTGATGAGCACGGTTGTAGGAGAGGCGAGGTACCGAAGTCGTGTCATTACGTTCATTCCGTTCTTATTCTTATTAGGCACATACGAGTACGTGCTCTTATTTAAGATAATTTCCTTGTTTATTTGGTACAAATAAGAGAAACACCAATACGTGTTTTTATATTACTTCCTATTGGGATGGTTCCATCCGCTTAGTAAGCTAATTTTCTTAACATTCATTTCATCCTGGCTTTTCTTTTTGTTAATACAATGTACGAAAGATCGTACATCAACAAGGCGCCGGTTTTACTTTAATTTTTACTACTTATTACTTATACAAAGGGTATCTCAGATATTGGACGTTATGTTTGTTGTTTACTGATTATATTTACTTATTCTAAATAATTTTTTAAAACTAGATAGTTTAAAAGAATTAAATAATTAAATAATTTAAGCAGTTCGAATTTTGAATTATCCAAATTGAATACCTAAGCGCATACGGGTCATAATATTAAGGGGAACAGTTGCAGAGCAGGTGGCTCAACTTTACGAAGGAGCCACGTACTTGTTCTATACGACACCTTATCTCAATACTGTGATCTTGATCATTCACCATGCAGCCAAGGTATCTAAAGGAAATAACCTTTAAGTAGGTATTTGTTTAGAAACAGCTAGATTCTATCAGTAAGAGTATACATTACAATAATTCCGCTTGCAACTTCAACATTGATTCCGCTGTTAGCGGAAGCGTTTGCGTGTTAACTCGTTAATTAAAATTTGTAACACAATTAATTGTAAGAATCCCTCCAGCATTTCGAGTATAAGACTGAAACAATTACGAAAGCTTATCTCGTACTTAAAACAAAACGGCTCCAAATTCGTTACGAAATTCACAATACTCATATAAATAATTGTTACAAATGTATATACATCTAAAAGTAACTAAATCTAAATATATTTCAAATATAAACCGTACACCAATATATAAAATAGAAGAAATAACATTGTTATTTTTTTTAAAACAATATTTATTTGTGTATCTTCATAATGATTGCTCTCAAACAAAAAAAACGACAACACAATAGTAATGAGATATCTGCAGATAATAGAGAATTCTATTTAATATAGCAGCAGTTATTTTTTCAATTATGGTTATTTAGTAATAACTTATAGTGAAGTCTCATTAAACAAAATAAAAAAATACCAATAAATATAAGCAAAAAAGTAAAAATTAGTTATAGATTAGCGAGTAAATAGCATGTGAAATATTAGAAGATATTATATAGAATTAAATGCCAGTTACGTCTGTCAGCGTTGCAACGTACGGATTATTGTACACAGAGGTGCTCTCGTACATACATATGTTTACTTAAGGTATGGCCTCAGTGCTCATATTAACAAAAATATTATGCGTGATAATTTTGTAGTTGAGATCTTGAGAATCCTGATAAGACTGAAGTAACAGTTGCAGTTATGAAATGCCACAATATATTTATTTATTTATTTAGATTTAGTACATACATAGTCAATATAGCGGGCGTATAAGCGTCTTGGTGATAATATTAGTGACCTAAAGTGGATAGTGATGAAAAACGAATATTAATCCAAGATCCAACCTACGTTTAAAGACAAACGTTTGAAGAGTGTCCTTTTACTAATGAATAAGTTAACTTTTATATAGAAAAAAACAAAACCAGCTTTAACATTTTAATTTAATCTAGACTGTAGCTTCCTTTAGACAGTTATTTAGTTTAATTAGTATTCGTTATTTGTTCATGGGCGGAATTAGGCTGGACGTCTTGTATTTAGACTGAACGCTCTTTCTACTGAAAATAGTTAAATCTTGCACTAAAGATATCTGTAATAAAGGCGAGTTTAACTATCCTTTATTATAGTACTTAATCTAGCCTCTTTTTCTTAGGTTTTAATACATTTTATCAAGCTTTATTGCTCAAATATTTTTTCAGATAATTATTTTTTTGATCACCCTTTGACCACTCCTCAAGCCCGAGGACTATTTTGATGGCAATGTTGAGCAGCTATTTGAGCTGTTGTAGGCAGCTCAGTCGTTACATAGCCCTCGGACGAATCAATATCGAGCTTCTCATTGGTGTAACTATACCGCGTATGTTACAACATTAAAAACATTACCATACCTTTACTGCTCAGTACAAATCCGGACGGCTCCAATTAGTGGAGCTTTGCGTTGATCCGAGCGGAACAAGCTTAAAATAACTAAAACGCTATGTGAATAAGCAAACACGGTGCGGATTAGTTGACGTGTTCGAATTCATTTTATTTACTACGAAAATTTCACTAAATTCCCCTCTGTTCATCACGATATTGACAGTTTCCTCTGATTCACTGCTCTGATTAAATTTACAAAAGATTTTAGTTGGAATATCAGCACCGAATTGTCTCAGTTACAATTTAGGAAGCTGTTACCGATTCCAATTAAAGGGGATATATATATACGGGAAATTCCAATTGCAATAAATTGGGATACAAAATCAAAATTTACTCAATCATACTTAGCTTCATTTGCTCTATTTGACATGTTTCTTTTTCCGTTAGATTGATATTGTATTTGTAAGATCACGTTTCGAAAAAAAATATATAGCAAAGGTGATATAGCAACCCTGAGAAGGAACCCCGGAAGAAACTCAGAATAGCATTATTTTTGTTCAATCACTCGCCTTTATTCATACAGATATTTGTTATAATGAGAGAAAGAGAAAGAGAGTAGAAATGCATTACCTTGTTGCATAGCAAAGCTAATTTGCTAACAGAGGTAATAAATATCCCAGCTCTGGAGTGGCCGTTATGAATAATAAATAATTATTATTATATATCAATGAAATAAATAAATATATAAAGGAGATTTCACAACGAACGAAGAATGAACTACTTCTAACTTACACTTTATTAGCTATGCTTTATATTACATGCCAATTTATGCCATGCGCACACAGACTAAATAGGACTTTATTTGTAATTTTTTATTTGTAATTATGTGACACTTTCATTTTAGCTTATCTACGTGCTTTCTTTCCACCGGCTCGGGAAAGACCTAACTCTACATTATTATGTTAAAAATGGGGCACTATGTAAACTCAAATACAAAATAAGTAAATAAGAACCCGAGTCCACCTGAAGTACAGCTAAGTTTTACTATTCAATGCGAACGTTTACAACGTAGCCGTTTATTTCCACGTTTACGAGGCAACTTGGATGTTTAGCGCATTTTTTACGAGCAACCGGAATTACGGCAACCGATGGTCCAATTCACGAGATACAAAATCTAAGTAGAGTAAGGCTGAAGTTAGACAGACGCGAAAAACGCGAGTTCTCGAGAGACTACTAAAATCTGGTAAACGTAGCGTAGGAAGTTCCAATTGGTAAATGTGTTTAATTATATAATGTTATCAATATGTGGGTAAGATACGTCCAATAAACCAGCAGTAAACAATCTTTCAGTTCCAATACATATGTATTTAACTCTAACATGAAGCATATACGACCTAAGGCACAGTAGCGGATTCACACTGCCTCTTACAAGAAATTTTTGAGGAGGCCTATGTTCACAGTTGTCCTCCTCCTGAAATAATGATGATTTCTGTTTTTTTTTACATATAGCAGAAATGCGTTCTTATGGAATAATAATTTGAAGTTATTTTGATAGATTTATATTTGAAATTTATCAGCAGTAACATTTTAAGTAACTATAATAGTAATATGATGTTCATCTCCCATTTTCTGTGGATATACTATAGGATTTTTAGATTCTAAATGTTATCTCATGGAAACGCATTACCATGACAAAAAATTATACGAGTATGTATTTGTGTACCTATGTGTTTGTTAAGTCACATCCAAATTCATTGACACTCATTCATTATTGACACAGTTTTGATAGTAGATATTATTATCCATTAGTATATACTACAGGATAGCCATTAGCCATAAATATCTCATTTATATGAGTAAATACACGTATGTATCTAAAAAGTACTACATAAAGAGAATTTGAAATTTTGTTTAATTTCTTCGAAGATTTTCATATAACTGTAATAAATATAAATAAATTAGTATATGCCCGCGACTTCGTCCGCGTCCGATCGCTACCAAACTTCACAGGAACACCCGCTGGACTAATCTGAAGATTGTATGAAAGTTTCATCAAAATCGGTTCAGCGGTTTTGGAGTCTGTAGGAGACATACATACACACATCGCCTTTTATATATATAGAAAGATCGATTTCGAAACCACTTATGCATACTTACTTATAAATAGAAAATCGCTGCCGCTTATGAATTGAACAGGAAAATAATTCCGTAAGTTCCTATAACGGCTTTGTATCGGTCATTTCCATTTTAAAGCTTAAATGCAATATTTATTGATTTATTTCTTTATATTTTCTAGATGTTTCCCAGTAGTTATACAACGGATTTCGTTTCAATTTAGTAAGATCAATTTATTTCTTTATTTGCAATATCATTTGTTACATATTACAATGTCATCATTGTAGGTTCATACAAATTCTAAATTAATACAAGGTGATGGTATAAATATAGTAATAACTTCCTTCTCCTGAAACCATTAGTCAAGTGGATACTTGCCTTAGCTCTTTGACACAGAATTTGGTTTCTGGTTCGATTCGCGGCAGGGCTAAATTTGGGAATGAACTTTTTCACAGTTGACACTGGTCTGGTTGTCTTAAATAATGGCAAAATTGGGCAGCCCGTCTGGCGGCAGTAACCATCCCCCTAAAGAAGACCATCGTCAAATAACAGCAAGTGTGCTGTTGTGTTCAGGTGAGTGAATAAGGAATGTCAGAGTCCATTTCCCGGTCCTAAAATCGTATCATTTATCTCAACGCTTAACTATGAAATTTTGCATACACATAGTTTATAATCTGGATAACATAGTTAGGTACTTTTTATCCAGGAAAATGTTAGGTTAAGGGCGTACGAAGTTGCGGGCACAGTTAGTATTGAATTCTTAAAAATATGCTTCTGCCACTAATTTGAATATCTATATTACTTGATCACTAGATTTCTTTGAAGTTTCAGTTTACCAGACTTACTGCTCAAATAAACAAACGGACAGTGTAACTTTCGCATTACTAATAGGTATTTGTATAGATTGGTCGACACTTCATTCCGTCATGAGTCTTCAGAACAATCTTATAATTGCACAAATCAAACAATCGGACGACGGACTTAGCGTTTAATTGACTTTCCGACTTTTGCCGCTTCCCGTTCAAGAATAAAGTCTTTCGTTGAAGAAGGTGAACTTCTTTATTAGTTTTCGCTTTTTAGTTTCTCCTTTCCAAGTTATTGTTTTATTTGATTTCTCGTCTTACTTTGAAACTATTTTTGAAGGTTATAAGAGTAAAGAACTCAATGAAAATAAATCATTCGATGCTCAAAAAAATAAGTTTCTTTTTTAAAAATAGGTTTTTATTTTAGTCAATGAATATATAAAACCGGCAGTCTTTGGAAGTCTTCAAGAACAGCTCCGCATTTTTTTTTTTCAATTTTAAGTAGAAACTATATCTTCACAAGCAATCATTATCCTTTTCGTTTTTTTTATAATGTTTTTCTCGATTAATCCCTTACCTATAGGAAAAATAAATAACAATTAAAAAAATATATTTTGTATGCATTGTATTTGCAATGTTAAAAAAATATATTCTCAACGATCCGAGCTTAAATTACGCATTTATTTTCTGAAAACACAGGCACGTGCGGTGTTTTTGTGAACACCGGTTTACAACTGAATTTAATTTGAAAAAGTATTAATAAATTCTGTGTTGATCACCTGTATTGACGCTTTAATATTCTTTTGTATAATTTGTAACGTAAAGAATGAATCACTAATAAATATATTGGTCTGAACGTAAGGATTATATAAGCCCTGCTAATTGCTAATGAGCTTGGCCGCCATTTCGGTGACGTAATCTTGTGACACACTCAGACCACTTTAGCAACACTGGCCGGTGGGTTTTTGATGCCGATGACGTCACGTGGATGTTAATGTGACAATACCTATAGCGTTTTTTTGCAAAGATGTACGTCACATGTAGGTATGTTTTTTAATTATATTTGTGCTGAAAAGTGAAAGCCCCTTCACCGGCAGAGGCTGAATGGACTCTTAATTTTTGAATCAAAGATTTTGGAAAGAGATTATTGCTTCTCTGCTGGTATTATTCCGCAAACTAAAAACTAAATAAGGGAATGAGCTCTGGCATCCCTTACTCACTCACTGAAACTCAATAACACACGAGTGGTCATTACACGGTGGTCTTCTGTGAGGTCGTGGTTACTGCAGCCAGACGGACTGCATACTTCATCACTGCGGAGAGCAGATTAAGAAAAAATAGCGGCTTATATAGCCTCAATACCATGTTCAAATGTGAGTCCATTTCAATGCCTTATCCTATGTTTGGCAAAACACTTACAGCACCTGTAGTACCACCAAGTAAACTGCTAGCTTGTTTGTCTCTACATATAAAAGAAAATATTGATACAGAAGACAGAAAAAAAAAATGAAATTTAACAAGTAAAACCAAATTCTGTTTAAACCCCTAATGCATATAAATAAATTAATATATTGTTAAATGTGTGATCCGGGCATGAAATAGGCATATAAATAAAATGTGGCGGCAGCAGGTGCGTCAATGTTTGCTATTCCAGAACACGGATCGCCTGCAATATGTCATGAGCTTAGATGTGAAAAATGGTGTCGAATTATCGATTCAAAACGCTTTGTGTTTCATAAAATCTGCCGCATATTTATAACAAGGCTTTGTAGCAAAATTTATTTATTCCTTATGAAGAACACTATTAAATCACCAAGACTACCAATTTCATTGTATGGCCTCCAAAGTTCAAGCTCGTGTTATGGGATAATCATACAACGTATAGGGAGCGAAACCCTTCAGACCGGAGTTAACTTTGAAAAGATCATTTCTAAAGTCGACTGTCGGGAATCAAACCCGGGACACTTGAGTAAGAGCGCTAAGGCAAGCGTTTTAAACATTCGACGAAAAGACTCGTCATATTTCTTTACTTTTTGTAACCCAATTATTCACTTAAACTATGTTAGTTATTATTATAATTACCAGAGGCAATGCCTAAGTATCTTTTTTTTATTATTTATTTATTTAGATTACATACAGCCATAAATTTAAAAAATATATATTATAGATTTTATACAAATAGGCCTAATCTTGTGATGCTTATGTAGTCAACTGTAGCCAACTACTGTTAGTCGGGTTAAGGATAAGGGAAAAGGGGTTCTTGTACCCCTTACTTACTTACTGAAACACAATTAACTGCTGGTTATTCTCTACCACTACTTGCCAACTCCAGATCAGAGTCAATTTGAAAAGTTAATTTCCAACTTTGGCGTTACAGGGAATCGAACCCAGTGATACAGATAACTAAGACAATGTGTGTTAGGTTCATATAGGTAGGTCAAATATAAAACGCACATTTTGTACAAAATATATTTTTAACATTCTCAATCATTTACTTAGAATATACAATTACATTATTATTATTATAACTAATGATGATTAAATATAAACGAATGACTGAAAATTACTCCAATTTTGAATTACACATAGCTATGCACTTCGCTTTCTTCCTATTCTCCTATAGCCAGAGCTTTTATTATGCTATGTAACCGATGAAACTAATAATAAAAGGTTGATGATAATAAAAATAACAATAAATAAATAAGGAGGTAGAATGAAAAATAAAATAAAATTACATATAATAATTGGTTGATCCTAACCAGGCTCAGTAGTAATCTGAGGCTGTTGGGGTTCCGTGACGATACCCTTCCGGCCCAGATGCAAAAGGCGGTGTGTGAGTTGAACTTTAACTGACTATGCTTTTGTCGGAGGTAACACTGTCTCCCCCATTTTTTGGCTTTTCGAAGTAAAGACATGTTAAATTGATCGATGCGAAAAACAAATAATATACGCGGATGTAGATAACCCAGTGAAAGCCGAGAAACTAAGGCCAATTAAGAAAGACTCATCATAATGTGATTCGAATATCATTGTCGCGATAGTCGTTTCGGCGAATGGTCTTATAGAGAAAAGCTTCGGCCAACATCTCAAGAGGCTCTCGCTTGAAGGTTGCATAAAGGGACATGTCGATAAAGGGTTCTTCTTGACACGACATGTAGGTATAGCCGAGAGCTTTCTCACTCTGCAGCTTTAACCATCAGTAGCTTAGGCCTTGTTTCTCTACTAGTTTTAAATTTTTCATGAAACTTATTTAATGTTTTCTATACATATTTCTAACTAAAAAAAAAACTAAAATTTTAATGATCAAATGAACATGTATGATAATAATAAAATGAATATTATGTCAATAAATTAAACAACAACTGGCAATACTGTAACATTGAGCCATTAGGTTTTTTGAGCTTAAAGCTAAAACATTACAATATAATTATGTATGTTCGAGCTAAACATATAAATTACATATAATTTCGATGAGTTTTTTATTTAAAAGGAAAAAAAAAAAAAAAACTCTTTATAGCGGAATGTTATTTAATCGTACCCATTTACATTAGCAACTCAAAAATAAAACTATGGCATGGCCGAGGTAATCAATGTCCGATAATCAATTAAATGGTTTTTGCTTTTAAATTAAAGGGTGGTCATCTTGGTGGTCAATTATATACTTGACGTGTATAAATAACAAATATTGTTAAACAACTTCAAATTATTGTGATTTAGTAGGTATATATGAGAACATTAATGAAGTCACCCCTTGAACAGACAACATTGTACAGACAAGAGGATAGACGCTACTTGTAAATCAAAATCGAGCGAAATTGTAACTCGAGTAAATGACAGAAATACTGCAAACGTTCGCAATGCAACGATGATTTACAAGTAAACAGTATGACGTCATTTGTCATCCGATAACATTCGCACACTAAAGCGTTCCACCGATGATTTATTGAACAAGCAACTGTAGATACAGCTTAAAAGTGAAATATTATCAGACAGGAAATTTTGCAAGCAAAGTATAGGTACATTTCTCACAGCATGTTAAATTGTTTTTGAAATAATTAAAACTTTTCTTTTAAATATATATTCTAAATATTATCTATGTTTTCATCGAAGTTTTAACATTCTCAAGAGATGTTTAAATGAAATAGTTTGATAGACTTTAATCCTAATAGTGCGTCTACACAATGCCTGTAAATGTAACATGCTTAACGATGTCTGTAAAAACACATTACTTCAATTAAAGAAAAGATACACTGCGACAAATTACATAGGAATTATTATAACATACCATAAGTGTACATGTGCACTAGGCGACCAAGTTTGTGTCGTAGTGCGTGCCTGGCCGCTTACGCCGTTACTTGGCCGCCTAGTGCGCATGTACCCTATATGTATGTCTTGATTGATTGCCATCGAAAGCATAATAAGACAAACAAGGTATTAAAACAATGGTTTCGCAAATCATAGACAGTAACCAAAAACATACTATATATATATGGTATAGAGTAATTATTGTAGTTGGGTAAACTCAACAAGTACACGTTACATACACCGTGTAAACGCATCATAAGATACCTACTGACAGTAATTAAAGATTAATTTATTTCTAATCGTGCTAAACTTTATATAGAAAAAAATACTACAACATTATTGTAAACTCACAAATAATCTGTTTTACTCATGCAGTTGGCGACAAATGTTGTGTATACATAACTGTTTTCAAAAACCTATTTCGGCTAATACTACGACTCGCCCCCGGCCACGCACAGATACTTATCATTTATTTTAATGCAAATTATATATACAAAAACCTTCTTCGTGTATTGGTTTTTCCATTAATGAAAACCGTATCAAAATCCTTTTGGGTGGTAATGAAGAAGTAAGCGGAGAAACAGATAGAGGCGGATTGAGAATTTTAAGATTGCGGACTATAGATACCTATTTAAGCAGCAGTAAGTTTCCTTTCAAGAAACAATAAAAGGAATAATAAGTCTCTTATTTTTATTCATTTTATTTCATAAATTAAAAAATTATTTTACAATTAAACGGCTATTTATAATTTTGATCATACTTCTCCATTAAAATGCCAAATTATTTTTTATGATATTGGTAAATGTGCTTATATTTCTTTGCCATTTGAAGAGTTCGTCTTAATGCCTAGTGATTATATTATCACTTTAGCGATTTAAATGTACCTACTTATATGAAAATTATGTATTTGGTGAGTTACGTTAACAGTGTGACGCCGCAGAGTGAGTTTACACAAGTAAACAATAGCTGTATTAATCTAGTTAAGTATGTAACTATTGAAGTGTGTACCAATACTTGTTGCCAACTGTAGTTTATGTAATGGTGCTCCCTCAGCGGGAGCATTTGCCTGTAATGTAATATTTTACATTCGATTTTAAGCATTACGTAACAATACTGCCTGGCTGGCTGAGGAACACTCGCCTTTTGTAACATTTCAGATTCTATTTTGAGCATTTAGTAGCCGATACCTTATATATTAAGAAATTACTTTAATCCGCATCAGGAATAATCTTGGCTGTAGTAGATTCAAAGATTTGCATTTTACAAACAAGCGATCCGTTCTCGGCTTCGCACAGTTGCATTTTTTTTCTGCAAATTATATCCAAAAACCTTCGTCATTTAACGCTATTTCTAATAGTGAAAATAGCATGAAAATCTGTTTTGAGATTATTGCGAACATATAGAGAGACCAGTGGACAGTGGACTTTGTTTTATAATATGTAACTGCTATTATTAAATACTCAATCAAATTGTACCGAAATATTACAGAATGTATGATTACAGGTTGCTCACTGTAATTCTTGCTTCTCCTACCTCACTGTGTACATAATGCTCGAATCTGTAACGTTACATTACAAACGAATGCTTCCGCGGTTAGGGAGCACCTTTAGGATACTGGCAAAAGTGTTATTGCTGCTTAGTTTTAACAAAGGTCTCATTAAACCATAAAAATGTGACGCCCAATATCAAACAAATTCGAATAACTTATCATAACTTTCCTTAACCTTTTTAAAGAAACTTACAGTCAAACGCTTATTTAGGTAGTCAGTTATGCGGTTACGATGTATGGGGATGTGAATTTACTATACATTCAGATCGAAGCAGCTAATGTATTCATTAAATATAAGATACTAATTTAAAGAAAAAACACTTCCTAGTTTTTGCTAATTACCAAATTTACTAAAAAATTATACAAAACATTAATTCGCAATTAAATATATTGTATAACATTGAACAAGATATACCAGACAAAACATAATCGTGATACCTAATTTTGTCATTTCGCTCCTAAGTTGAAAGGGTTTCTTAATATTACTAAACTATTTACAGAACAATTTTTTTTAGTATTGTTTTCAGTATTCAACAAACAAGCGTTCACCCGCATTCAACCCATGACTCGCTACGTCGACGATTTGGGTCATGCAGGATGATTAAGGTAATTTTAGCTAGTAGTAACTCGAATTTTAGTTCTGAGCAATCTTATTTTCATAATATGAAGTGATAAAATATTGGAAGTCAGTTCAGAGAGAATAAAACTTGATTAAAACACTTTCAATAATTTTTCTATAGAGCTTTGTTTTATGGTTGCTTTTAAAGAAGTTCTTGCGGATTTCTTTCGAGATAGATAAATATAATGTTTTTATAGACATACCAGCGAAAGGCTCTTATAAGTTCGTCTATAATGCCTTTGCTTGCTATGTTGAAATCTTCCAGAGCAATGATTTTAAGTTTGCATATAAAAATCACAAATAACTCTTATCTAAATGACCAATTGGGTACTTAATAGTTTGGCTATTATCACTTTCGTCTAACCTATGATCGACATTCGTTCAAGCGTCCATTATAGTCTATTTTATTAATTAATTTAAACAGTATTGATTATATACATTAATTACAATTTTTTTCTTCAATTGAGTGCCATTTCTTAAACCCTCCACATTTGCTATGTCAAGGAATTTATAAACATGTGCGCGAGCTTCTTCATACTAAATACTAAATTTTACTATCCTTCTATTGTATATTTTCATCTTTAACCGTTTTTAAATGCTACAGTCCCATTTGTAAAATTTTTTAATAGTTTTTTAAAAGTGACAGAATACCTATAAGTTATTACGTTCAATATAATGTCGCAAGAAGTAAGTCAATTATTAATAATCCACGAAAGAGGGCTCCGGCACTCAATATAGCGTCTGTCAATGCAAACTCCAGTCCATTTGGAGGTCCCGAGAAGTAGACCTAGAGTGAAGAGAAGGCGGCGCGTGAGGAGCGCCGCGGGCCGCGTGTCAGTAATCCAAAGACTCTTCATCTGGGGATCGTTTGCGGCAACAGACACGCCAGATAGCTAGTAACATACAAGCAGCCAAACCAACCGCCAGACAAGCTCCCATGGTTGGCGCTATCCATTCTTTTTCACTAGCACTTCTAGCTCCAGCACACAATTCTGGTGCTTCGTCGTGAAGCGATCCCAGTGGTATCCCAGCTAAAGCATCCAAGTAACCTAAACGGCGTAAACTGTCCTCTGAATATGCTTCTCTTGCTCTTTTCTCTTCTGCTGTCCAGAATTTCCTCTCACTAGAAGTCACGTTGGGGCAGTTAACAATTCCATTACAGATCAATCTTGCAGGAATACACAGTGCCTCGCCTGGGCAAATGAAATCACAATTCTGTGCCGAATCTGAAGCCCTAGAACTTCCATCAGTCAAGCGAGACGTCATCAACGTTCCGTCTGAATTTTTTGGTAAATGGTATAGTCCTGTCCATGCAATTTTAAAGGTCGCTCGTGCCGGCGATGCGGTTCCAATAAACACTATTCTGATAGACCTAGTCTTTTCTTTTTCGATAACCAGTGGATCATCCAAAGATTCGAATCCAAGCTCACCGGCGGACAACAAAGGCAGTTCTCGGGCTAAGGAAACATTTTCACCGCAAACTGAAAGATAAGGCTCGACCCTACCTGGTAAAAATATTTGTATGTTTCCGTCTTCGCAATGCCGTGACGTGAATTTGATGCTGTCGAAATGCAGCCAAATGTCTCTCTTCTCTTCTATTTCTAAATCCCAAATGCATTGTATTTTTTTAGGAGGTTCAGTATAACCTAACGCTTCTAAATGGGGATAGACAATCTCACCATCTGAAGCGGCTGCCAAAACTGCAGGACCACATAGAGGACCATGAACAAATTCGTATCTCGCCTCGAAAAGGGGCGAAGGATTTTTGAAATATGATGCTGCAGCGTGAGCATTGTCTACAATCAATTGTAGATTTAATGATTCTCCCGAAGAAACGACTCTGTATGGCCTGGCTCTACTGACTGTATTAGCATGTTTTGCACAAAGACACGAGCCGAGCGACTTCTGGACAGCAATATGGAGTGGCATTGGTGTGGTACTTATGCCCAAGGAGGAATTGAAAGTCCTTCCACCGGGACTTGGTTCCCATATGATCAGCTTATCCGCTCGATCTTCATAGCAGTTCTGACAAGACACTGGTGTATACGGATGTTCCTAGAACAATGGAAATTATGGTTATTTTCATAATTTCCATATAGTTTGGAAGCAATTCCGTAAAGCGTGTTACTGGAGGAACGGTAAAGTTCATGTTATTTTTGTTAACTCGCTTTGATTAGCTAACTTAGGGCCTCTTTCACCAACTACAAGTAAAGTGTTGATTAGTTACTTTTATAAATAATTTTATGTTTTATTAAATTATGCACTCGGTTTACTGCATCCTTCGATAGGCGAATTTTTTTATTATTTTCTTTTTAATTTGTATCATTCCCGGTTACCGGTGACTTTAAATGGCGGTTAGCCTACTTGACACATGGTGAAAGAGGCCCGTAAAGTAATATATTTCGGAGTTCTTACACTTGAGAAATTCAATTAACATTTTTAATATCTGCGGTTTTTTAGAGTACTTTTAAATAAAATTTGATATATTTTAGGGTGCGAATAATTTGTATAAGGAATTATGACAATACTATTAGTATTTTCTTCGCCAAATAGTAGCAAAATGTAGTTAAATAAAGTTCTTACCTTGAAATTGACGCTGAGAATGGTCAAAATAACTCTTGCATATATCCTTTTGTCAGTGACGAATCGGTAAAGGCAGTGGACATCTTCACCCGGCAGAGCTTGCTTATATACTAAAGTATTAAGAGGAGATCTAAGCCGACCAACTCTTTGTTTCCAGGAAGCGATGACTTCATCACAGGCAGTGTTGGGAATCGGTTCACCGAATCTAGTATTGTTGAAGAAGTCGTAATGAGCCCAATAATAGAGAGATGACCTGGAAGTAACAAATTATTGTAGTTTGCTTGAATGATTCGAAGTATTCTATTTGGAATACAATAGAAATTTATTATTTACTAACCCACTGTAACTTCCGGTTTTGCTTTCAAATCTAACAAACATCGCGTTGCCAGTAGATACGAAGTCGTGTTTCTCCATTGGTCTACTGAAGGTGTCACAGAAAGTTTTGATAATTCGAGCGTCGTCAGGCCTCGGAGCATCATATAGAGTTAACGACTCGCCGCAATCTCCAGTCCAAGGCTCTATCGGTGATTCTATACGGTTGATTCTAAAGCTGTAAATTAGTACTTAGTTTAAAATGAATGATTTTGCCAATTAAACTTTACCTAATTTTAACATGACATGTAGTATGGTGCAATTAGACACAGACTTCAACATCCAAAGTAAAAGTATCATCATTCCAGCTCTATACATTATGCTATAGACCATTTTTGTTCGCAATTCAATGAAGATTATGTTTTGTCCTTATCACTTTTGCGCTAAACCGCATAGTTTTCGAAATATTTCAGAAAAACTGATAAAATCCAACATCTCAAAACCCCCAAACGCGACGCTAAAAATTTTGTAACTTTTTACCAAACAATATGTGGACTGTATAGAACAATTTGGAACTGGAATGATACTTTTACTTTAGATGTTGAGGTTAGGCCGTTTTTGCACCATACTAATGAGATGCAAATCGATTTTAGCTCAAAGATCATAATGTAAGAAATAAACAATTAACTAATAACAATTAAAATTTCCGTAATAATAATTAAGCATTTACGAATTTACTGTAACTTAGGGAATACCGTAAAAAAATCATTTAACATTTACCTCGGAAAATATAGTCTCACAACTTGTCCTGGTAACCCTTGCATGAGATAAGTGCACGAAGTATGCGGCGGATACCAATGGGCTACGGAGAGGAAAATCCCTTCAGTGTCACCAGATTTCTTCAAGGACTCTGCTGTGAGCAGCCAATCACATGTTCCCACTTTTGATCCTGGAGCTTCCACGTGACCAGGCCAATTACCAACGTTGAAATGAAAGCCGGTGTTTAGAAGCGGACCTAAAAATTGTGTCTTGTTAAAATAAATGCATGAGCGTATTGGATTTAATAATTTACATTCACATTTTTTTATAATATGTAAAAGTTTTTTTGTATGTAATTGGATGACTGACCACATTTTTTATTATTTTACATAGTATGACAATTTTGCCTTTATTGGTAGAATACTGTTAACATATCAGTTCGCGGTAGACCATTTGGAGGTGTAACTTTATTATGAAGAAAGCATATGTTTCCAAGAGTGACTATTGTTGATTATAAAAGCCTACGGCTTGCCGCTGTCTATTTAGAATTTTGTTTGTTGAACGTTTCTTGTTATTTTTCTCCGTGTACTTACATGCCTATCGACTCGAGTGACAATCTCACTAAATTAAGCTTGTAAATAAATTTCTTTGTTAATAGTTCTAGATTAAGTATTTTTTTCATATGGATAATTAAATTATCCGAAATAAACAAATAAATAAAATAGTACTGACAAATATTTTGGTACATACTCAAGTTATTATAATAACTATTATCACATAACATTCTATTAGCTCCTAAGACGATATCTTTAATTCGGTAAAGATGAGGAAGTTAACTTATATATATATCTCTGTGGCCTGGTGCTAAAAGGGCCAAAGTCCTTTTTTGTGAAAAATGGGATTTAACAGCAAAGTTGTTGAAAAAGAATGATATTTATTTGTCCTAACAATAACAAAAAGATATTTTAGTAATACTACAATATAACATGTAAATTATAACTATCAATTCTTGTTCATTGTTCTAATGCTTATTACCGAAAGATAGGAATATAGATATTGGCCCTTTTAGCACCAGGCCACAGAGATATATATATATATAACCCTTGTTATTTGAGAAAGAATTGTTTAATGATTGCTCTCGTATTATGTAAGTGGGGTTCAGATAATTGTATGCCAACGAAACCGCACTCTTGTTAATCTCGGCAGAAATCCAACCCGCAAAGCTTCGAGGTTTGCATTTAACAAAATTGAATCACTACCAACTTGAACGACACTAGGGCACTACAAACTTTTAATGACGGCTCATCCCCAATTATTTTTCGTATTCAAGGCCCACTCAAACTGATGAGATTTTTCCGAGTTTTTAACGTGAAAAACTCAACATTCAGCCGATAGAGATTAACTAGTTCATTCATCCGACATTTTTTAAACTCGAAAGCGTACGGAATTTTCGAACCATCACGATAGAGAGATTTACGGATTTCTGAATAGGATATACCTAAAATGTTTTAAAAAAAATCAATCTCAATGCCACTATGCGTTAGAAACTATACAAATCCATACTTACATTATAAAACATGATACAATATATGAAATGAGAAAATCAGATGAAAAAAAGATATTTTTGGAATATTATAATTAATATTTAATATTTAATTATGTGGAGATCACTTAATTCATAATTCGGTCTTTATCTATACTTATAAATAAAATTGAAGTGTCTAAAATAACTGTTTTTTTTTACTAAATTAATATCAAAATATAAAAGCTATTTATAACAAAAAACATTTTTTCAAATTATTGTCTGTCTGCTTGGACATCGGTCTGTATGTCTGTTTGTACGGGCTAATCTCCGAAACGGCTTTACCGATTTTGACGGTACTTTCACTGACAGATAGCTTATATTATTAAGAGTAATTTAGGCTGTTTTTATTTAATACAAAAAAAAAAAATTAATGTCTACCGCGCACGTCCCACGCGCATATCGGTCTCTCTTACAGACACACACTCAACAAATTTTCGTTTAGTCTCAAATAATGGTAGGTATTCCTTTTGCAGGTTTTCCCTTCTAAAATCTCATGTGGACTTAAATGCAATATTTTATTCAATATGTTACCTACCAGCCGGAGAGCTGACGAATTCAACGAACAAATCTTGAGAGGTGCCAATGATTGAATATGGGAACTTGCCCATTCCACAGAACGTGCCAATCGCAGCTGCAGATTCGTCTTTGCCATCGTAGATTTTTATATAGTCGTACGGACAGTTTTCAGAACCTGTTAAGACATTTTAAGGTGTAACAAAATTGTGTGAACTGGATTAAACTTTAGAGAATATACAGAATTTTTTTTCTTTTTAACTTTTTTAAATATATATATTTTAACATACACTAACATACACGCGCACACTTACACCCGCTTTTCTTACTAAAAAAAAACAATGGTTTTAGTAGAATTTAAATGTAATGTGAGGGCGGGATCTCTTGCCACAAGTATAATTTTATAACATAAATTTTTTTCATATTAATAAAAGAACTATCTTCAATCTTTCAAACATCAATTTATCTAGCATCTATTTGGTTATCGAATGGTTATCGACCAATGGGCGAACACTAGTTTTAATGACAAAATCCCATCACCTATTCAAAAAAGTCAGACATTGAAATGAGTTTTTAATTTGTATAAATAACATTTAAACTAAATTTAGTGTTATGTACCTACTAAATGAATCTTTATATTCTACTTTATTGCAACATTAAAACGACTTTGGACCTCTTTCACAAATTTCAAGTAAAGTGTTGATTAGTTACTTTTGAAATAATTTTATGTTTTATTAAATTATGCACTAAATTTAAAATTTATTAAATTTATTATATTATTTTTAATGTTTGCGACTTTTACCGTACAAACAAATGTATATCATCTCCACCATTCCCGGTTACCGGTGACTTTAAATGGCGGTTAGCCTACTTGATACATGGTGAAAACTTAAGTAACAAATTTCCTAATAACTACTTAATAAAACTGAATAAAATAGGACAAAACCTCTCATATGCTCCCTGTACCGTTCTCGGTGGCGTGCTTGCGTAAGTTTTGACAGTTGCTAAGAATTTAATATCGCTCGGAAGTTTTCTAGAACCCTCACGATTTAATGCCCATTATTGGGTACTCGTTATTTACGATCATCATAAATTTCGCCCTCACCTTTACCGAGTAACGATAAAAGATTATATAGCACGTGGTGTGGGTTTCGATGATGGCCTATTTACAGAGACTGGTTTAACTAAAGATTTTTTATATAAAAAACAAGCATCATTTTGCTGTTATTTTTATAGAAAAAAATTAACAATGTGTCATTCCTAGATCAAATTTATGATGGGAAATTAACTAATAACAACATTCGAAATTTGTTTCTGTATATAAAAAAGTACATAGAGTTAATATAACTCTAAATCTTAAAAATATATATGTAAATATAATATATATAGCTCCAAAGGAGCTCTTAAAAATATTTATTATAAAACGATAGCTAAAGGCTCAGATCAGATCTATCAATAGACACAGGTGCAAGTCTCAGCCTTCACCTACTTACCTCTGAATATAACTCTCTCCTTCTCTAATAAAAAAAAAATGACAAAACTTATTTAACCCGGCACGCGAAATTTTTTTTAATTAATTAATTAATTAATTAATTTAGATTACATACAGCCATATTTTTTTTATTTAATTTTTTCAATTGAAATATTTATTGCGAAACCATAATTTATAAAGACCAGTGTTATGGTATAATAATATTCGGGCATAATAATATTTAAACAATATTTTATAAAATATATAATTTTTTAAAAATATATATTATAGATTATATACAAATAGGCCTAAAGAATCATAAAAATTATATTTTTACATTTATTTATTAATTTAAAAATAATAATTATTATAAGACCAAAAAATAATAAAAAGAGAATATTCTATAAGTGATAAAATTAATTTTTCAATTGTAAGATTGCTACATGAATTGATATTATGCTACATAATACATAATATTTGATGATACCTGACGTGATGGGTCTCATGGGGCAAGTCATAATATTCTCACATCTCTGCCCATCGATATTAAACTCTTCATTCTCTATGTAAAGCTTTATGTACGGCAGCCGCGTGTTCAGGTGGTATCTGGTTGAAAATAAAAAAAAAATGAATAAAATATACAACGTTCGAAGCTCAGGATTTAAAAGAAATACAGAAATATATTCACTGTATATTGCAGAGTTGAAAAAATATTCAGCCTTTGTGTTGTGTTGACCTCTTTCAGTCTCCAATTTTGTGTTTGACAATCAACACAAGAGACAAAGAAACATAACTATTAAGATTAATAAAAGTAGTGGTAGCCCGTCTGGCGACAGTAACTTGTCCACAGTACCTATGGCGATGCTTGTGTTATTGTCGATGGTAGCCACTTTACCATCTAGTGGACTTTCAACCTGTGTGACGATTTTAATATAATAACAAAATATATTTCTCTGCTTCAGTAAGAGATAACAGAGCCTATTTGTATTATTCTTTATTCTGTGTCAATGTCGACAGTAAAGTCGAATTATTCCTGGCATTACTGTCAAACGGGGTTACTTTGACTTCCATGGGAACATTGACAGATTTTGGGGCTAAATTGACAATGAGTTAGAACAGGTATGTTGGTGACTTTATAAGTTCCATTGATTGAGCTGGCAAAGAAGGATAATTCGAACTTATGTTCTATATATGCAAATGCGACTATATTTCTATGTCTTAATGCTATGTCAAAATAGCCCCTCACTCTGGGTAACTTTGACATCTACAAAAAACTATAAAAATCAATAGAGGAATTCTTTTTTTTTTTCATTTGAACATGGCCTGTATAGCCAAAGGAATTAGGAAGGAAATTAGTATATACTATAGAGATTTAAAAAAAAAATCAAATATCCTAGAAACGCGTCGTAGGAACAAAAAGACCCCTCAAAACCCTATCAAATTAATCCTGTTTGACGATTCTTGAGATGACGGTAGCCATTTATTAGCTTGTCTGCAAAAAATTACTAAATATATAAAAAATGTCTAAACATGTAAAAAAATTGGAAACTATAAAGAATATTTATTTTACTTGATTACATTATCCGAATCAATATTTCTTGGAAAATTCGATGAGCACTCTAGACGCTGTACTGTATAAAATAAATTTATTTATAATATATATATTTCTGTACTTTAAGTAAGTTATTATATAGCTGTAATAATATCATGTATATGACAGATCTAAATATAAATTATGTTCACCTGCAGTGTAAATTTCTCGGATAAACTCCTGGATAAGCAGCTGATTGCACATAGCAAGTTTGTAGACGACAATCGCGAAAAACACGTTCGCAATATGACCTGTAGAAAAAAATTCATTTTGAAGAAAATATAAAGGCAAAAGCAAAGAAAGAGGAGGAAAGTATGTATATAAAAAAATGTCGCTGTCCTATTCTATCTGTTTCTCCGCTAACTTCTACAAAGCCGTCTAACAGATTTTGATTTGGTTTTCACTCATGGAAAGAACGATATACGAGGAAGATTTTCAAGAAAAAATTGCATTCCTACGAAGTTGGGGGCTTATTATAAAGAGTGTGATTGTTTTTATGCTAATATATAAAATAAAAACTAAGTCTGTTGGTAGTCCAGGAGTTGCAGCCAATTCTTTAGTTTATATTTCAGCTTAAAATTCTTTAATTTGAGAATAATTTAAATATAATGTTAAGTCATTTACCTACATCAATCTCATATGGCATGCGACTGATCAAAATACAAGAGCATACGTGCTGTGATTTCTCTAAGAAAAAGTCTTCTCTTCTCTTCTCATAGAGAAGAACACCGTGATATACCGGCTTGTGTGATTTTGTGTTTCGGTAAGTGAGTAAGAGATGCCAAATCCCATTTCTCTGGTATCCCTTTTTAATACCTTATCTTTAATCCTACTAAGGTAGACACCGCACTTGCAGCACCTGTGTAGACACATACCAACAAGTGGATCCTCAGCCTGTCTGACTACCTTTACATAAAAAAAGTATCATTACGCTTTTACTGTTATTCCCACATTTAGAAAAATCCTAAGTAAAGTAAAAATCCTTTCAGTTCTAAGTATTTAAAAAGCTTTGAATAATTTTAAAGTTTAAATTTCGTGCGCCGATGAAGCTTCCATCCTTTAGTAACCAGATAACAGAGTTTCAAAGTGAAAATTACGGACCCGCAAGAAACTTGAGAGACCTCTAATATCCCCGACTCAGCAACTACCCACTCACTTTTATTCAAACGTTTGATTACAGGGTATAAATCAGCAGCACAGCAATCATGGAGGACGGCAGTTCGCGCCAATTCGACGCGATTTATTCCCCATTTTGGTCACGTCCGTGCCAAAGTGGTGGGCCATTTTGGCGACCTAGAAAATGGTCCTGGATCTTACTGTGATATTTTGGCGTCTGCTAAGTAATTGGACAGTTTATCTGTTGTGAATTGATGCTATGCAATCTATTCTGTGTATATTAACTTCGTTTTCTTTTCCAATATTCAATGATATAGAATTATAGACTAACAAATGTTATTGTAAAATGGCTTTTGTAAAACGCAATGAATTTTGATGAGGTCTTCATCATCAGTTAGATAATTTTTCACTGAATTTTTATATAAGTTTTTTCCTGGGCGAAACCAGGAGCGGGTCGCTTGTGTTATTTAGGTATAGTTTTGGCCTGAAATAAGTAGTATTCGTTTACAAGGAAGTATTTTATTATACCTCTTACGTATATCTACAAAGGGAGAATGTTTTTTCATATTTGTTACAAAACAAAATACTTTCTCCCATAATTGATTGAAAAAGAACCCTTAACGAACGGCAGTGAGGGCCCGTGTTAAACTGGTAGGGTTGTTAATTTTGCGCTTTTGAAAAAGTATTTACTTAGATTCGAAACTTAAGTTAAATAGCTAATTAAAAATAGCCACTTACACTAACTATTGACAAGCGTTAGTAATATAAAAAAAAATGAAAACAGTTCGTTTTATTCCCCTCCTTCGAAATGTTGGAATTTTGACCAGTTTGTCAACACTAGTCAAATTAACGAGCAAGTTAAACCAATAGTCCCATATTAATTACATCAAAAAATGTTACACAATTTTTTATTAAATTATCTTTATATATAAAAAATAAAAAATCATTTGGATAATCCAAACTTTTGATAATCATTTGATAATCATTTGGAGATCCAAACTGTCGAAGCACAATTTGTAGGCAGTGTTCAACGTTTGTCTTTCTTTTATAAATTGTCCTTAAAAAATAAAAAAATCATTTGGAGAGTTTTAATCAAAGCTATAGAAGCACATTTTGAAGGCAGTGGTTCTGAACAATAACATGTTCTCATCAATACCTGTTTTTTATATTAAATTTCGCAGTCATTTAGACAGCCAGTAACCAGCACCTACAGAAAACCACTCTGAAATAACAGCATGTATGCTGTTGTGTTTTAGTTAGTAACTAAGGGAAGCTAGTGCCCGTTATCCTATCCCTTTCTAATCCCCTATCCTTATCCTACTAACGCATTTGCAGCAACAGTGTTGTTGCTTGTGTTATAGGCGACTGTAGCCTACTCGTACCATCAAATGGACCTTAAGTTTGTTTCGACTTTAACATAAAAAAATAAGACTTTGAGGAGAATAAAAAAGCCTAAGCCTAAGCATAAATATTCATGTAGCAAAAGTGACAACCCCAATGGAATGCGGCATGAGAAGACAATAAATAGCTCGTCTAAACGATTTGTTTCCGAAATGTTCATCACACAACGCGACGAAACCCTCTCTTTGAAGTCGTCTTTGCAATTCGCTACATAATTTGAATAAAGATACAAAACATACCGGGGAGAGAAACATCCCCCACTCTTTGATTGTTCCCGCGTTCCGTATGTTACGTGTGTAAGTACTTTGCGTATTTGCAGCTGAATTTAATTATTGAGGGTGGTAGACTTTTTTTTCATAAGGAACTTCGTTTACTTCTTGAAAGAATATATAAAAATGTAACTTTAGATTTGCACTGTCAAGCTATTTCGTGCTCTTTATCATTAAAAAAACTAAAATTACCCTGCAACGACTTCCCCTCTTCTGTTTGGGTATAGCTCTGGATGTTGACCATAACGCAAATATACCTCGAATTGCTGCTCAGCTCTGAAACAAAAACCATAGGGTTAATGTCGATAGCTATTAGAGTGCTGCTTACACCAAAAACGTAATCTGCTCGATAGAAGACGATATATAAAGAGTTTAACCACACTTCACGCAGCAAAGTCTACCAAAAATTTACCACTCGTTCCAAAAAATATAAAGTTATCTCAAAAAAATCAATAAAAATAATATATATAAACCCTACATCGAAATGTATTCAAGTTCGCTGATTACCTAAAATTGTTTGCAATGTGGATTTTTATATTAATATGAATATTTCAGTTAACTTAATATTCAATGATCCGTTACCTGGAATCGAAACTGAAGTATGTTTGATCAGTGAAGTTATCTGCATGAAACACGATCTTCACGAAGTTTGTCTCGGATATGAAGGTCTGCGGTTGTTCTATTTCACCACAGAAAAGGCCAGGTTCTTTTCTATTGGACACGTCCGTTTTTGCGTTGCCATCGACTATCTGTAAAGTAAAAACTAAATATTAATAAATATTAAGAAGATATCCACTAGACCTCAAGGTCAACAACGGTTAGAACCCCTTCTACCGGCTGTACAATTATGAGTCGAGTACCCTGATAATTTGTTCCAATTAATATCTAACACCGTACTTGCTTATTAAAAAAACAGTAAAAGATTCCTGCTAAGTCGATAGCACACATGCATCCCTCTGGTGTTGCTTTTGTAACTGGGCAACGGTAGCCACTGACAATCAAGTCGTTTGGCCTGTCTGCCACTCTTTATAATATAAAAAAAGTCTTAATTTACCCTCCCCCTAAAGCAGAGATTTATTGATACCAAAAATTTTTTCTTCCATCCTTGTTTAAAATACGTTGTATGGTTTAGAAGAAATTTGGGGAGAAACAGAAGCGGATAGGAAGTTATAGGTTTATATCTTCGGATAGGTATAAAATGTGTTTGTATGGGTATAGATACGATACAGACATGGACCAGGGTTGTTCCGGATATTCGCACTTCCGCAAATGTGGAACTTCCGCAACGATTTAGACCCCCGCAACCGTATCCGCATCCGCAACAATAAATGCGAATCTTTTGCAGATACGGATATGGAGATAGTCTTAAATCCCCCAAAAAGAATTTGAAATTGTTTCAAATCGTGATTACTTAATCGATTTCAATAACTTTTTTCTGCATTAAAAATTAAACCTAATAAATAATGTTGAAATCAGCAACCGAATTCGAGAATGTGATCCTCTAAAAATTCCGTAATGTAATGAGTAATAATTATTTATATATGCTTACATTCAATTTTTATGATCTCAATTAAATGAATTTCTATATTTTACGTAGCTGAGTTTGGCGTGTAATAATGATGTAATAAAATTGAGAAACCAGGAGAAGTTGAAAGGATTGTTTTTTAATTAAATATTGTCATTAGCATTTGACCAACATTCGTTGTCGGAAGTTTTAGTAGACTCTTGGAACCGGGCGTCGAGTGGAATCGAGTTTGCGTACGCTCTGGTGATCTTAGTAATTAATTTCTCAACTTCTTCACCAGAAGCTGCGTTCTAGAAGTGAGTGCCAATTTGAACGATCATTTCGTTACGGTATTACACCAATTAGATCGAGTGTCCGTGTTGCCAGTGCGACACGAAGTTGTGCAAAGTGTACATTTATTATATTAGTCTATTAAAAATATATTATTAATTATAGTTATTGAGTATATTATTATTATAATTATTGAGTAATTTATGATGCTCAATTTATGACTGCGTTTTGTTCAAGACTCAAGTTTTGTTGCTACTTAAACACATCACACTAGAGCCAACTTTGCTTATTTGTTATTAGCTATATGTTAATTTTTTTATTTTTATAGTGTTTATTTA
Source organism: Synanthedon myopaeformis (assembly GCA_944738685.1). Classification (NCBI taxonomy): domain Eukaryota; kingdom Metazoa; phylum Arthropoda; class Insecta; order Lepidoptera; family Sesiidae; genus Synanthedon; species Synanthedon myopaeformis. The sequence continues at coordinate 9,227,514 of OX122924.1, read as the reverse complement.
TTTATCTATATATATAACAAATCAAATCGAATCAGTAATTTTAGAGAATAATATGATTCGATTTGATTTGTTTCTACCAACATACATACTTTATTTTGATAAAAGTATTTAAAAGTTCAATTAAAAATATCATTATTTATTTTCACTTAATTTGTAAATGAAGTAATATAAAGTAATATAAAGCGGTTTTTTCTCTGCTGAAAGTAACAGTGTGCGAATGGGATTTGTTGCTATTTTTTAACATCAAACTTGGTGAACTAATCATCGCTTGGTTAGATGGACGCTCAAAGAGAATCCAATTTAAAAGCGAATGTAACTACGGAACACAGTTAATAAGAATTGTATACAAAAATGAATGTTGATACGTATATATGAAGCGTTGATGGAAAAAATACAAAGATTACTAACTCATCATCCGCGCATGGACCTTAATATTGTGTCCAATGAACACACTATCATTCAGTCTCTCAAAAGACACTGTCTTGCGTACACGTACTGTTAACATACGGGGGAATAACCGCTATATGAAGTCTATATATAAACTTGAAAACCGTTTGACCGATCACCATTTTATGCCAAATTTCACGACGAACGAAGCCACGAGACACAGCTAGGAAATATAAATTGTTAATATAAATACTAATTATATATTTAATAATGATTCTGGAAATTATTTACCTGCATATAACCTTTGTGACACGTTGTGCCATTGATGAGAGTCCCAACTTTGAATTTCTTGAACCTGATCCTTAGTATCCAGTCTTTAGGTGATCCACGGAAAGCCCTAAACCTGTACAAAATATTCTAGTTTAAGTTGGATATTCATAGTATATAATGATATTCATAGCTCATTAGAGAAATATCTTGGCATAAATTTTGAATTATTACGTGGGATACAATAATTTGTCATTTTCTTGTAAGTAATGTGTTGTTTGGTTGGAAATAACTAAAGAAAAATTAGCATAATTAAACTTGTGTGTTGTTGACTCACATGGTTTAATTGTACAAGATAAATATAAAAATGTTATTGCATATATTTGCATACCTATATGTACATGTGAGTGGTCTACCGAAATTTTCCGGTGTTACAGGAGGTGACGACACGTCTTCGTATATTTCCACCGTTTTGTTGCAGTGGTCCCTTTTTGAATCTGTCAACAACGAAAAACATTATTTATAATCTTATGTAAGTAAATAAATAATTATTTAAATAACACAATACAACAGTTATAACACAAAGTATGTTCTACCTAGGAAGGTTGTTCGAAGCACCCTTTTCAAGACTCTTAAAATATTGTTGAATTATGGGAATATTATTAAATGTAAATAAATAAATAAATAAATTTATCTATTTGATCTGAATGATCTAAAAGCCCTGAGTACAAAGACACAGTATCATTAATATGTATATTTTTTGTACAGTCTAGTCAATGTTATAATGATATATCCCGTGAACGGAGAGTATGCATAAATTAATATTAACATAGTATGTCACTATTAATTTATAGACTGAAAAGAAGGATTAGGATTTCAAAATCAAGTTTATAGATTTTACTGTGAATTTCCGGAAGACCAACAAGGACTTTGAAGAACGAGTTTTGAATTATATTCGTTGTATTCAATATTATTCGTTGTAGAAGTTCTCAATATTAATAAATAAATATACACTGTCATGATAATGTTCCCTATTTTTTTTTTAATATCCTACATTACATAGAATACGTGAGAGATAATGTTACAAAGTGAGTCTGTTTTCCAACAAACATACCAAGTGTGTTTTCACTTTGAAACATATTCTTTATCGCAAATAGTCCACTCTCATAATACGTCACAGTGAATGTTGTGTGCCGTAAATTGTGTCGGCAAGATGGCGTGTTAAATATCGCTTTTGTCGCCCCCACGACACAATATCACGAACTCAGTCACGGTGTATGACTGTAGAAATTATTACGCGATGTCACATGATTTATATGAAGCACAAGGGAGATATTGCACTTGAAGTATTTTTGAAATTTATGCTTGCCAAAATGATGAATTAGGCGCAGCTGTTAAGGTGCGGAGTTCTTTGAGTGTTTCAAGAGACAAATCATTTGGTATTTCTCAGAGTATACTCTTTTTGTATATATTATATAGGTATCTATAGATACAGATGCAGATACAGATACAGATACAGATACAGATACAGATACAGATACAGATACAGATACAGATACAGATACAGATACAGATACAGATACAGATACAGATACAGATACAGATACAGATACAGATACAGATACAGATACAGATACAGATACAGATACAGATACAGATACAGATACAGATACAGATACAGATACAGATACAGATACAGATACAGATACAGATACAGATACAGATACAGATACAGATACAGATACAGATACAGATACAGATACAGATACAGATACAGATACAGATACAGATACAGATACAGATACAGATACAGATACAGATACAGATACAGATACAGATACAGATACAGATACAGATACAGATACAGATACAGATACAGATACAGATACAGATACAGATACAGATACAGATACATATACAGATACAGATACAGATACAGATACAGATACAGATACAGATACAGATACAGATACAGATACAGATACAGATACAGATACAGATACAGATACAGATACAGATACAGATACAGATACAGATACAGATACAGATACAGATACAGATACCACAGAGTTTGTTGTTTGGATTTACCTATGGTGTAAATTAAATAAAGTAATATTATTTCGTTATTAATTAGACAGGCTATTGGTATATCACTACACCCCAAAATATATTATTTTAAATATTGCTTCATTGTTTCGTAAATATTGACGATTCTTTTTTGTTTCAGTTGAAGTGCACAAATACAATTAAATTGAACAGTCCGGCTGCCGGGAAAATGCGCGAAGACTTTGAGAGCCACTGGAATGCTCTCAAACGCCGGGCACAGTGTATGTATTCTGCTCTTCATTCCGAAACTATGTGTGTTAATATCGCCAGTGTAACACAGATACATTGAACGAGTTGGCTTTTAAATTTGTTTCATCGATTTCATTGAATCGGAAAATTATAATTTATTGGTTTTCGTATTTGTGTATTTTTATCGGTTTACATATAATACTCCATTTATATGGCGGCCCACTGCACTGCACAGACTTCTGCAGTGTCAGAATCCACCGCTTTTTCAAACATGTATTCAAAGACCTAATTTTCGCATATTTATCTGCAAGGTTCCTTCACCGTTAAGATATCATTTTTAATTCTTAAATACCGGGATTCAAACATGAGTATTTCACGTCAGAAATACACTTTATTGTCTCGTATTTCCCGTCAGGCGTTGATTAGCAACCGATATAACAGCAGTCATTGTTATATGTATGTATAATATCAAATTCGCTGTATTATATCCAGGTTATATCTTAATTGATGCCAATCTTAATCCTAGTAATAGTATAAATGCGAAAGTTTGTGCATTTGGATGTTTATTCGTCAATAACGCAAAAACGTCTGAGCAGATTTTGATGAAATTTAGTACACAGATAGATTATTATCTAGATTAACATATATGATAGTTTTTATCTTATTTTATTTTGTAGATGTTTACTATTAGCTTTTCAAGGTGGGGGTATAGACTGGGCGTGTAGTGTATGTATAGGGTACCTAAAGTGTAGGTATGTATGTAATAGTGTATTTATAGAACTATAAAAAAAAACTATCTATATAGTATGTGTATGTAAATAGTGTTAGTGTAAATGTAATATGGAAGTAATTAGATAATGCAACTGAAATTTTTTCGAAGAAAACAAAAACCTCAGCCACTTAGAATCCGAATGTCTGTAACATCTAGAAGCCAATCAGCCGTGTGTAGTGTGTTCGGGCAAAAATGCTTCCCTTTTTTTTCACCGTTGAGTAGCTTTGTGCCTCGGGATTGCGGCCCACAAACTTTCAACCCCGGCGAGCCATACATCAGACTGTGTCAATACAAAGTAGAGTTTTATAAAGGTTATCCCGGTGCGAGAATATCATTGCTATTAGATTTAGCGCAGAGCTCCGGCGGCCATCTTGTTTTGCGTCAACGAACTTTGATGGAGTGTTGCTGTGGGCATCTTTTGTTTGCCTTATATATTTCGCCAAAGGGTTGGAAGGAATCTGTTCTTTTTCATCTCTTTCATCTTAACAACAATATTATGGTTATATATGTAGAATTTTTATTTATTTCTTAACTTAATTATTTTAAAAAATAACTATATGTATTTAGAATATACTTTTAAAGTTATTATTCAATAATAGTAGACCTATTAGTTGGGTGATTCTTTTTCCCTTTAATAATAGCCCCTACCTAAATTATTTCTCAGTAAATAGGTATCTGGGATAATTTATTGGTAGACACATTGTTTGTAGGAAAATATAGGCAGGGATTTTTGACCACCTGGAGAGAAATTACTATAAATACTCGAAATTTTTCTCATAGGAAACATTTCTTTATTTTTTATAAGAAGCAAAATTTTATTGAGAGATTTTTAAAAGTACACTTGCCACAAACGGGAATCGTACCGGCTAAGATTGGAAAAATCCGTTCTTTTTAATTTGATTTTATCATAACAATTTCATGTTGATGTTAATGGTAAAAAAAATGGAGGAATATTTCCTATGAGTAAAATATGCTATTTAACATATTTCTAGAATTTAGAATACATGTGCACTTAAAAAATTTCACCCTGAATGAGCTTAATGAAATAATGCTTTCACTTTCACCATTTCGCTTGTTCTGCGAAGGTATATATATAAAATGCTTTAGTTTGTCTAACAATCCAATATCTTCGGACACAACACATTTCGCCCATCGTATTTACTGTTAAAACTTTAGCAATCCACTGTAATGGTAGTTTTCACCTGTATCCAAACTTCTCTTGGGGCATAGCAATAAAACTAAAAGAAACCACAACAACATAATATTCGTTCGAAACTTTTGGAATAAAAGCCATTTCGTCCGTTACTACAATCCTTAGATTGCACGTTACTTTAATGATTTGCGTTTAGGAAAAAAAAAAATTTTTTTTTCGAAAATTATATTAAACTAGCTGAGCCCGACCACGCTTCGCTGTAATTTTGTTTGACATTCAACGGTCAGCGGCCGTCATGACAACGGTTAACTGCCACTGTGACAGCGGTTATCGTTGGCGAGTTAGTACTCCTCGCTTTCGGCAGATGGCGCCGTAAAAAAAAAGCGATTTTTCTCGCATTGTGCGCAGCGGATTGCATATTGTGTATTGCAGCGGATGTATGGATGTTTGTAACTCTTTCACGCAAAAATTACTGAACCGATCATCATGAAATTTTGCATGATAATTAAAAAATAAAAAAAAACTAACGCCTGGCCAAAGTGTTATAGCAACACGAGGTCAAGCGTTATATTGCTTTTTTTTTAATTTTCAACGCGGGCGAAGTTGCGAGCACCAGCTAGTAATGAAAATAAACTGTCTGGCTCTTTGTAATTCTGAAATAAAGGCGTAACATTCAGGTTAACATTACGAGTAAGTGCGCTTTAGTGGTTTTTGCCGAGTTAAAAACGGTCACCACAGGTAAAACCGACTACATTAAAAATAAATACCAACTTAGTTAAACGACCCTTTCAACTTGAAGTATCTTTTGTGGTTTTTGTGCGGTTATTTTTCTTTATATGAAGGTCTATAGACAGGCTGACGGTCCACTTGATGGTATATGACTAATGCCTATACACAAGCAGTGTCACAGATGCTGCAAGAGCGCTGCCAACTTGACAACCGACATTTGGAAGTGATAGGGCAATGAGCTGTCTGGAATTCATTCACCGAAATACAACAGCACACGTGCTGTTATTTAAAGGCGTGGTTAGTACCGCCCAAATGACTGCGAAAGTCAGTGTGCCCTGCCACTACTTCCCAGACCCAGACCGGAGCCAACTTTGGAAGGTTCTTTTTTAAAGTTACCCCTGCTGGAAATCAAACCCGAGATCCCTAAAAAAGAGCGTTAAGGCTTAACCATAACTACTCGTCCAATGGGCTCGTCAAAGACATAATCTGAGCCGTCCAATGGCCTCTCCCATTGGACAGACATAGATCTCTCTCATTTTCCAACAGGATCGGTCAAAAGCAGCCTGAATCCAACCTGGAGCAAGTTTTTCTTCAGTGGTACCTCGAGTAAATGGTTGTATACTGAGACCCCATTAGTGGTATAAAACGATGGGACCGTGATGGATCTTTAAAAGAATGATGATTGCTAATTTGTAAAAAAAAAAAAAAATTTTAAATTTTTTTTATTTACAAAAAAATACGGATGCATAGCATAATGTGCAAGTCGTTGGTGGTACAGTGTGCACAGTGTATAAAGCAATTAATATTTAAAATGCCTTTGAAATGGGTTTCAATAGGAGAAACCGCCAATGAGATGTTTCTATACAAAATAGTTGAGATGTTGCCACTAACGAATACAGAATGAATTGAATTTAAATGGAATGGAACACATTTAATTGTGGTAGAAGTTACGAAATATTCAACTGGTTTTTCTAAGAAAATATGCTAAGAAAGAAAAGTTTACGGAGATGTTGTGGTATTGTGTAACAAACAACCCAAAAATATTTAGATTAAAGGCGAATGTTCTCGGAGAGGAAGCACCTAAATGTTATAATTATATGGTATATTGTTAAGAAACTTAAATAAATATAGAGTGCGAAATACTAATTTTATTTTAAAATATTAAATAAAAAATATATATATATAATTATTTCACAGTATTTTTTTTTAATAAATCAGAAATAGTGTGAATCGCGGGAAAAAGTTAGTTTATTACGGTTATAAAAATCCGCGCCTCTTTTCTTAGGTGCTAAAACATTTATTGAGTATTTATTGCTCATATATTGTTGTCAGGCGATGAAAAAAAAATTTTTTTTTAAATTACCTGGAATTATACCTTCTTTTGGGTGAATGAAACCATTATGTTCCTTTCTGTATCCCTGAAAGTCTCGAGTTCAGTGTTCGATTCCCAGCAGACCCAACTTTAGAAATGAACGTGTCATAATTACCTCTTGATCTAGCGAGTAGTTGATTTGATATTGCGTTTTCTAGTGATCTGGACGGACAGCTCATCTGGCGGCAGTAACCACCCTCTTACAGAAGACCACCGTGAAATAACAGCAAGTGTGCTGTTATGTTTCGGTCAATGAGTAAAGCGTATCCTACTATGGACCTTAATCTTTAATGGTCGGCGCATTCTACTATGATACTTGTAGCAACTGTGGCGTTGCTTGCGTTAAAAATGACGGTAGCCACTTACCATCAAATGGACCGTCAGTCTGTATGAAGAATTTTACATTAAAGAAAAATCGTGATTTTTTAATAATAATTGAACTTCAATACGCTCTCTCCAGTTCCTTGAGCGGCAACGAACAGAGTCTGAAGATTTATCTAATTACGTTTTACTTCATTGGGAATATGAAAAGAGACTGCTGCCATTGCAAGTGCGGTTTCCGGTGAACTAAATTAAATAAAGGGATACTTTGGATTGCGCGGTAGTGCAATTTGAATTTTCGCATTTCCCCGCTGCCAACATTAAAACGGTAAATGATTGAAATTCGTTTGCATTTGCTACAAAATAAAAGTTCCCGGACAAATTTAACTACAAAAAAGAGGCAAATTGCATTCACCACCAGTGGAAAACTTAATTTTTAATACAGATTTCAAGTATTGGTGAACATATTTTAAGTTTTGAAAAACATTGTCTCAGTTATTAAGCCGATTACAAAGATGATTTATTTTAACCTTTAAAAGTAAATTGAACTTTCTAATGACTTCTTCTGTGTGTCTTTATTTAAAACGTTCCTGTAATCTTCTTCTATCTATATATATAAAAAGGCAATGTGTGTATGTATGTTCCCTATGTACTCCAAAACCGCTGAACCGATTCTGATGAAACTTTCAGACTATCTTCAGATTAGTCCAGCGGGTGTTCATGTGAAGTTTGATAGCGATCGGACGCGGACGAAGTCGCGGGCATATACTAGTTATACATAAATGTAGATAATAATAATAGTGCAATCAATATTTCCACAATTTATACAAAGAGGATACTTATACAAAAAAAAAAAAAACTTATACAAATAAAATATCCAACAAAGAAAAAACAATAAAAGCTCATTAAACTAAAACACTTAATAATATTATTTCTATATTTCTGTGTTTACAAAATGTGTAAACAAAATCTTCAGATTAGTCCAGCGGGTGATCCTGTGAAGTTTGATAGCGATCGGATAAGAAAAATGGACGCGGACAAAGTCGCGGCCAAAACCTAGTTAGGTAATAATTTAAGAGAACCACAGCAAGAATAACATTATTTTAGTGTGCACGAGTAACAAGCAAACTTGTTACTTTTAGTGAGCGAGTCTAATTCGAACGAAATTACTTGCTTTTATCTAATAACTCAATTCCCCTTGTTACAATGTTCGAAGTCCCGAAGCTATCTGCACATGGTGCTCCTGAAGAGTAACTACCAAATGAAAGTATACCTTATTAGCGTAGCGATAGGGACCTAATTCGATCGGTAAATGTGCCCTAATCAGCTGATTACGTGGAACAACTTTTATTTTTTGTAACGACAACAATTTGTGCAGTACGAAAACATGTTCGAAAAATGTCGTATTTTAGTTGATATTTTATTCTAGCTGTTTCACGCGACCTCGCCCGCGTAACTTTACAAAATATAGCCTATTTTACTCGCTGATAATGTATTATACTCGTAGCTTTCTATAGGTGAGAGAATTTTCTAAATATGTTCAGTAGTTTTTGAGTTTATTCATTACAAACATACAAAAATACAATTTTTCTCTCTTTAGTATAGATAGGTACTGTAATAACATCACTGATAAATCTAATAAGAAAACATAATAAATTTATGCTTTTCTTTTAATTTGAGGATATCACCAATACACTGCCAATATATCAGCAAAATTAATATTGATTAATAATATCTATAAACAACATTATCATATAAATAATTGTCTAACTATTCTAACAATAGCAGTCGCAGCGAAGGATATATAAGTACTCGTATACTTTATTAATTACAAACTAAATTTAATTATTATAAGGGCCTCTTTCAGCAACTACAAGTAAAGTGTTGATTAGTTACTTTTAAAAATAATTTTACGTTTTATTAAATTATGCACTCGGTTTACTGCATCCTTCGATTGGCGATTTTTTTTATTATTATTTTCTTTTTAATGATTCGGACTTTTACCGTACAAACAAATGTATATCATCTCCTTCATTCCCGGTTAATGGTGACTTTAAATGGCGGTTAGCCTACTTGACAGATGGTGAAAGAGGCTCTAAATCTAATATAAAATTTTGATACGGTATTCACTAATGGAAAGAGCGATGAACTGGGAAGGTTTTTATATGTGATTTGCATATAAAAATTGGATCATTTAGAAGCATGGGGTAGGTCGCTAGTCTTAGACTTATAAGGATAACTTACTATAACTAGGATACTAGGATAACTTACTATCCTTATAAGGATACTTATAAGGATAATATTAGTAAAGGATATCCTTACTAATATTATAAGGAGAAAAGATTTGTATTTTTGTACGTTTGTAACTCAAAATCTACTGGATCTATTTTAAAAATTCTTTCACCCATAGAAAGCTACATTATCAGCGAGTAACATAGGGATATATTTTATAAATTTTCGCGGACGAAGTCGCGTGCAACATCTAGTATATAATATAAAAGCAAAATTCATAATGTACTAGGGAAGCATAAAACAAAATTATCTTGAGAAAAATGTGTGGACACTTTTTTCATTGTTAAATATCTAATAATAGTTTCTCAGTTAAATAATAAAGGAAAGGAGCTGGTTCGCAGATAACAATTCAATTTATAGCGGTTTCCAATTAACATCTCTCTTTGTAGACGATTCTTTCTTCCCAAGTCTTTGTGGCGTCGATTCTTTCTCGCCTCTTTGTTTTAATTTTTCCTGTTGGCTTCCATCCTCGGCTTCGGTTAATAAGTTCGGCCACGGCGTCTTAATATTTAAGCAGTACGACATCTCTGTCTAGTATAAGTAAGAATTGAAAGCCACAATTCTGAGAAGTTGTGTGACAATTCTTTAATTGCAACCTACTCTTGATATTTCTAACATTATTAAAAAAAAATTTTTTTTTTGGTTTATTTAGTTTAGTTTTATATAGAATTAATAATTGTATTTTTTCACTCATAAATATAAATAAATAAATACTTTTTTATATTAACAAAAATAATTATATAAATTAGTTTATGATTTTGTTAATAATGCTTATATATAGCTTGTACCAAACTAATAAACCAAACTTACAAATGTGGTTTTTTCTTGTTAAACACAAGAAAATAAACTAATCTTGGATTAATAGATAGAGTCTGAAAACTAAAAGTATTATTGACTTTTCAGAGCGTAGCTTTAGGATGTTTTATTTCGCACATCCCATAATAATAATAATCTATCTATATCCATATTTATACGTATTATTATAGAATAAAATTGCTGTCCGCCTTCGTTCTCTATAACTTCATCTAAACAACCCAATTTTGATACAATTTTTACTAACGGAAAGAGCGATAAACGAAGAATTCGATTTAAAATTCGGTCTATTTTGTATTCAGGTGTATTCACATTTCAGACAATTTGGGATTTGGTTGTAATGAGCCGAAAGCAGAAAAAGCTTCATTATATAATTTGCAAAAAAATTCAATCGTACGAAACCTAGCAGAGAATAATTTTCAAAAACACAATTTGTGCTCGGAATCATAACATCTTGATATTGTAAAGTTTTCTATCGAGATTTCTGATTGTGGTATCAGAAGTAAATGATATGTTATTTCTAATTCACTTAAATTCAAATATACACAAAAGATGCAGAGGTTTTAATGGATTTTTTTTTAGGAAAAATGGTTCTCCGATCTTATCGTTGATGTTGATAGATTTCTTTACAACCGGTACTGTGTATTCTGGTATCTTTCGCCCCCTTATTGTTTTGTAACCCCTATTCAATCCAACGAAAGGAGCCATTACGTGATTTGGATTGCGGTCAAGATGAATACAGTTTTTCTCCGTCCGAGATTTCAAATTACGGCCTTGAATAGATTAATTGTTCGTGAAAAGCTCAATTTGTAATGAGCTTGCGATTTTTTTTTTCACAACGTTTTAATAAATGTTATTATAAATGAGTGTTACTATGTTCCTTTCATCTTACTATGTTTTTAGTATATTGTGTACTGAAGTATGTAGCGTTTCATTGATATGAAAAACATTATCTTTAGAATGTAAAAATAAAATAATTCATCAATATTTATTTGATTCTATGTGTTTTTTATATTAATGATTTGGTCTTCTTTTGCTTCTTCTTTCTTGTCGAGGAATCCATTCAGTTATTGTTTTTGTTTATTGTTCGTTCTCCAATCGACACACGTATCCTGCCTTTTTCCAATTCAACAGTCTAATGTTCAGACCCTTCGAAACGCGCAAGGGTTTCGTTTCATTTAAATATCTAGCAGGAACCCTAAAAACTTATTACAAAGTTGAAGTGAGCACGCGCCATCATAACTTTTAAAATTTCCCCTCTAACACGTGTTCAGCAGTCATTTATAAAACAGAAACTATACACTCTCTTCAAGTGTAGAACTGAGTATCTAGCATTAATATTGTTCGTGGCGCGAGCGAGGCGCAATGGGGCCTCTCCCTCCGCGCCTCTTTGAAAAGGAAATTTATTTTTGTGTTTTATTAAAGCAATTTTGGGCGTCTGACGTCAGGGTTGTCACGAAACAAAGTATCAGTGTAAGCCTAAGTACATTTCTGCTAGGCACACTGTGTTACGCTGTAATACACGAAAGCCCATCTGGCGGCAGTAACCACCTTCTTAACAGAAGACCATAGTAAAATAACACAGCACGTGCGTAGTTGTGTTTTAATCAGTGAGTAATGGACGAAGTCTCGGACAATAGCTAGTTTCAAATAAAATAAATTCACTATCTCTCAATAGGGAGGAGTGGATAAAAATCTAAACTGACTATTTTTCGAAGTCATAAAGAACTGAACCGTAAATGCAAATGGGAAAAATAAAATTTCCGTGCGAATTTCACAGTCAGTGGCGACCCTAACAAACCGAATGCGGGTTAAATGGAGTCGGCCCGAGTATGAATATTATGCGAACTAAATCTCTTATATTATTATGGGTGGCGCAAATGGACACTCACTTTGACAGAAACACGATATTGGTTTAGTTTATGAAATAATTTTCATAGGTAGAGTTAAAATTTAATTTAAATTTAAATATTTCTATCGTGTGAATGTTGTGGAATAACTATTAATAATAATACTATTAAATAGAGGCAGCACTGATTGCATTTCGAAGGGGGTTCTTGTCGTCTGGCGGCAGAAAACCACTGTACGATAACAGCAAGGGTGCTGTTGTGTTTCGGTGTGGATCTGTTCGTTTTTACCCTAACTTCTCCTAAACTACCCAATAGGTTTTGATCAGTTTTTCACTGACGGAAAGAGCGATAAACCAGGTAGGTTCATGTATATAATTTGCAATTAAAAAAAACATCCGATCGATGGCCAGATTAGACCATAATTATGTGGAGTACATCTGGGCTAAGAGTTTTTGACACCTTCCAGCATCGGATTCTCGGTCAACTATTGCTAATAGCCATTAGCTATACAATACCTCTTTAGTATAATATTCATTCAGATTCATCCACATCTCTAGCATGCAGCCACTACCATGTATAGCACCATCTTATCCAATATTTGCATTGCGCAAGCCGCTCCATTGCGCAGAATAGTTGTCGCCTATAACAGATTGATAAGGGGTACTGGCATAAATATTTTTCGATGCTCCGCAGCATCCTTTAAAAGAGAAGTCAGAAAGTTTCTGTCATCGGGTACTGCTTGATGGTCGTTTTATAGTTTGTATTTTGTTAATTATATGGTACTAATATATATATGTATACTATTATGCTATTATTCTTTTGTTTTGCTTTGTATAGTTTGGTTTTTTGATTTTTCTTTATTAGTTTTATATTGTAAAAAAAAAAAAAAAAAACGGAAAATGTATTTTGTGTTGGTTTTTAATGCATGCTGAGTTAGCCTATAAGTGGAGTATACAATATTATAAAAGATTGTTTAAATGTGATTAAGTGTATGGATTGTTGTATACTGTGTTGGCTTCCTAATAAATAAAATAAAAATAAAAATAAAATATTTGGATAATGGATAATGGGGGCGCTATGCAATATCCGAATAGGTAGAAATGTTATCCTGCTGACTCGAGATCGTTGGAACAAAGTCGTTAAGCGTTTCGTTAAGCGTTCTGTAAACAAATAATTGCAGGATCAGTACGGCATCTCCTTGATGTCGCTTGTGACCATCAAGTGATCATATATGCTATGTCTATGTCAGCTACACAGTTCAACATCATACGTTATGTTAACTAATTAGTTTTGTACTTTCTCTCTTGGACTGAATTATCAGCAAAAATTAAGAGTAATTTTACAAATCAAACAGATTCAGTCATTTATAATTAGGTTAATTGTTGAGTCCAACATTTTAGATTGCATTAAAATGATAACTGCATTTCGAACGAAAATCCGAGTAACAACTCGTTCATTACAAAAGCAACGAATAAAAAAGCTTTTGAATTAATGTAACTGGAAAAGCACACGTCAAAACACCGAACCATTTAGGGAGCCGACACGTAAAAAGTAAAACATGGAAAGCGGCAAATTAGCTTAATCATTTACCAACGTCCATCAGGGTAAACACGAGCAATTACCGCCTTGTAAAAATTAAAACACACAGATGCCGAGAATGGTGAATATCTCATTACTTATTAATACTATTAAGACTTATTTACAAGTGGATAAATGTAAAGCATTTATCAATTTGTATATCTAATAATAAAGCCGATGAGTTTGTTTGTTTGGTTTGTTGAACGCGTTAAACTATGGAACTTGGGAATTCTCATTTTCGAGAAATGAGTCGATAGCACACTTGTAGCACCTGTGGCGTTGCTTGTACTATAGGCAACGGTAGTCACTTACCATCAAGTGGACCGTCAGCCTGTCTGCTGACTTTAATATATATATATATAAAATTGTTTTTGCGCAAAATATTAACAAACATCTATACACTCTTACAACAATCCGAACAAACATTCACATTTTATAATATTAGCAGATGTAAACATAAACTTTATATCCACTTTATAATTATTATTATACTAGCTGGTGACTGCGACTTCGTCCGTGTTGAAAATAAAATATATAACGCCAGACAAAATTTATGTAAGCAATAATATAACGTAAACATTGACATACATTGACGCCTGAAAGGGTGCACTTTAAAACATGAAATCATTAATAGTTATTCAAACTAGGAGGCTGTGTGTCCACACTTTCGGCTAAATACATACAATTACAGGGCAAACGAGCCGAGGAGTGCGAATTATCTGCTCAGGCACATTAGACCGTTTAAGAAATGTACAAACGACTGTCCGTTTGCAGGTTAATGTTATTTTTAGGAGATCAGATAAGCGCTTATTTGAAACTACAATTATATCTTGTACATCTATAATATATGTTTTTTTTTGTATACAAAGTGAAGTTTATTTATTTTATAATGGTTGCTGATATTTTTTTATTAGAGATGGATTTGCTCTTGGCCAGCATCCAGCCGTGTAGCGAAGATGAGGCCTATGATGGAGCGAGCTCACCCAGAAGATGCCTATTCACTCGAATTTTGAAAAGATTTGGGTTATATCAGCTCGGAAATACAGGCCCCGGGAGGGAGTTCTAAGCCTTGGCAGTGCGCATTATAAAGTACATTTATAATGCGCTGCAAATAGCATATTTTATTAAGAGATCTTAGTTCAACAAATAGTGCTCATATGCTTTTAATATTTTTTTTATGTTCAAAATGTTAGAGCTTAAAAAGCACCTCAAAAGAGTGCACACACTTAGCAGATTTTGGATTTACAGGGACGATATTCAGAGGGGTTGATTTTATTTGCGCGCGAAAAGACAGCCATAAAATTTAAGTGTGATAGCTAAAGAACATCAGCGATTGTTTCTTTATTGGTACGAGATATTTACTGAGAAAACATCCATTAGGAGTTATCCGTAGGGTTATTTCCGTGTAACAAACAAATAATAAAGTTTAACTAGTAATGTCTTGTTATGGTTATGTTTGACGATACGTTTGGTCTAGTCACTAGACCAATTTGCACAATATATTAGTGTTTCAGAAAATACCTATCAATATTTCAGTAATAATATAGCCAAAAATACAACAATTTGGCCCGCCATATATTTCGTTAGTAAATATTGGCACGCAAAGGAAAAAGTTTCCCCATCCCTGGTCTAGTGGCTAGTAACCCTAGCTGTTAACCAAACGGTCACGGGTTCGAATCCCGCTAGGGGCAAATGTTTATGTGTTAACATTTACCTTTGTACATGAGTCATGGATGTTTTTATTTACAATATGTATGTATTTACAAAAAAAAAAATCTATGTAGTATATCAACTGTCTGGTATCCATAATACAAGCATTAGTTGCTTAGTGTGGAACTAGATGGTGCTGTGTGGAATGTGTGAAGATATTTTATTATGGTATGATTATACCTATAACACAGGTGATACACGAATGCAGTTTATACTTATAAACTTTATTTCTTTGGAATTCAGATTTATTTAGGCATGCAAAACATGGGAATATAAGATTTTTTTTTATATTAAGGCAGTCAAACAGGCTGACGGTCCATTTGATGGTAGGTGATTACCGTTGCCTATAATACAAGCAACGCCACAGGTGCTACAAGTGTGCTATCGACTACAGTAGGATTAAGGATAGGGAAATGGGCTCTGGCATCCATAACTCACTCACTGAAATAATAGCACACGTACGGTTATTTCACGGTGTTCTTATACTTGTTGGGCATTAGACAACGCCCAATGACCAACAGGCATGTAAGTTCCTAATGGGATAAATAACTGTCATTTATATACAACTAGCTGGTGCCCGAGACTTTCTCCGCGTTGTTAAATGAAAAATATAATAAAATATCTGACATCTTTATCGCTGTGGCGACGGTGGCGCCGCCACGGCGACTATGGCATCCAATTTTTTTATATTATTAGACGATCCCTCAAGAACATGACATTCTTTCAGGATAAAAAGTATCATATAATAATGTAATCCAGGTAATATCTATCTGTATTCCAAATTTCGTCAAAATCCGTTCAGTAGTTTCTATGTGAAAAAGTATCAAACACTCATCCATCCATTTTCACAAACATATTTATGATCAGAACTCATTTGTAATTAAAATATTATACTTATTTAGAGTAGGTACCTATCTATATAAGTATATTTCACATGGAAGTGTAGGTCATTCATTGGAATGGTTTTGTAATATTCGTGCCAGTACAAAAACCCAACTGGAATAGCTAGTGACCTAGCACAAAATCTATCAGACTGCGGTCCCCTTCCCTCAGCTTGTTAGCGTTCGTTCATTATCGAGTAAACGATTTTATATCCCTCGGGACTTACCGCCTGAACTCCCGTATGAGGTTTATTCGCACTATGCTATTCACACTATATTGTGGTAGGTAGCACAATTCTATAGCTATATTATATCTATTGTAAAAGAATAAATTGTGTTAATTTCTTAAAAAAAAAAAAAATATTTTTAATATATAAAGAGCTATGTTATCAGCGAGTAACATAGGCTATCCGTACTAATAAATGCGAAAGTATATTTGGATGTTTGTAAATCTTTCACGCAAAAACTACTGAACCGATCACCATGAAATTTTGCATACACTTTGTTTGGGACACGAGAAATACTAGCATCAGCTAGTATTTTATAAAGTTACGTGGGCGAAGTCGCGTGCAACAGCTAGTCAGCAGAGCCTCTGGGAGCATTACCTAACTACTTCTTTACAAAGACTTACAAAGGATAAGCCTCCTAGTGTTTCCTTGTGTTATTAGAAACAGTAGCTACCTAACATCCAAAGGCCGATCTGCCTGGCAAAGTCTATAATCATAAAAATAAATTGCCCTCAAGTCGCGGTCGTGTGAATTGCGAAGTTCCGCTTACGTGTAACCGTATATGATATTTGAATCAATTTATTTAAGTGCATTTATCGATCAGCACGAATGACCCCTTCTTATATATAAACGAGTGTCGTTATTCTGGTGGTTGGGGTCGAATATAAATAACTTAGAACCAATATTTTATGAGACCACCGAGCGGATTTTGCCGGATTTCCGTTTGAGGAAAGATGATTTTTTACGTAAGTTATAAAACTGTTTTATTATACCGCTGAAAGTGACTGTTTGAGGAAAAATAAAAATGTAATTTCTATAGTTACTCTATGTTTAGTGACATTTAGAACTAAACACAAATATTTGGTTAATCCTGTATAAAGATAAGCTACAAGCTAAATAAGTAAGCTAAATGGATGAACGTGTAATGCATAGTATAAATCGTATAAACTGATTACAGATCGTATGAAAGCAAACAATGGAACAAATCCAATACAGCTCAGACAAAACAGATTCGAATGAGGAAATCGAGTAACGGCAAACGAGATCATCCGCCTAGAGTCGGATACGACTCATTACTAGCGCACGTGGGGGGCATCGAGCCGTGCGAATCGAGTTTGTCTATTCGATTAACGATTGTGTATCCGTTTATGTCACCTGTACGGTTTCAAAACCATAGGGAACGAATTCGGTATGAGTAATTAAGGTGAGTGCGATTGTAGCTAACATTTCGGTTATATTTTGTCTGTAGGTGTGTGCTACGATATAATCTCCTGCAATGATAAGGTTTCCTGGGGCGTTATTCGTCATAAAAGTATCGTTTATAGAGTAATACATAAAATAATATATTAATATTTAAAAAAAAAAACATAATATTAAATATTAATCTCTTACAATTAAATAGTAAATTTTTTTTATGGACCGCCAATTAAAGATAAAATAATTCGTAATGACGAACTGGCAAGAAAACTCATAGGTGCTCTTTTCAAAATCAAATTACAATATAAATAAATAATTAGTCATCATTCAAAAGCAGTCCTATCAATTAATAGTCATGGTCGTCAGACAGGCTGACGTCTGTCACTGTAAAGTTTTATGAAAATCTGTTCAGTAGTTTCTATTTGGAAGAGTAACAAATATCTATATTATATCTATACAACTATTCACACAAAAGTTCGCGTTTATAATATTAGTGGTATTATACATTTAACTTATAGTTATTATACTTTTTATACTATACTAGATATATAAGCGAGTGTTATTATAATTACAATTAATCGCCAAAGAAGTTTCACTTCTGACACGCGTATTTATTTAAATTTTAAGATTTTTATTAAACGATTTTTTCGAACCAACTCCTTATTAAAGCTCCTTATGAAAGACCATTACTGCTTGCGTTACGTAAATCAAACTCGAATAAACAGTACACTTATTTCAAGCAAATCTCGGCCGCCTCATTTCTGCGAAAAACGTTCAAGCTAATTTAGTGTCCAATACTATATGCATAGAGTCGATAACGGCTCCCTAGCGTTTACGTCGATAATCCCAAATGACTAATCTCGGACCACTCTATCCGCCTTTTGCAGATGTCGGTCTCCCCATCGGATTTATTGAGGCTGTTGACTGGTTGCTATGACAACGCATTGATTGCGACTAATTTTCCAAGATCAATTTGTGATCGCTTGAGTATCAACGCCCTGAGATTTAAACGGTATTTCAAATTTCATGTTTAAATTTAAGATTAATTTCAGTAAACATTCAATTAGGAAACCAATTAAGCTGTCATTGACATGTCATGATGCTTTAAAATTGTTCATATTGCTAATTATTTATTCTGTATTTAGAAATCTGTTTTCGTACCTTTTGTCGACGACTTTGCCGTAGTCATTTTTTCTTAGGTGTTAAAATATTTTTTTTCAATCTTTATTGCTGATATATTATTGTCAGGCGTTAATTTTTTTAAATAAATAAAAATGAATGGGTTGCTAGCAAAATTCAAAATTCCTAGGTGCAAAATTCGAATATGGACTAGACAAATTTTTTGACTTTTTTTTCTAATATTCGTTGAAGCAAGAGAAAGGAAAGAATCTTCGTCTTTTTCTAATATTCGTTGAAGCAAGAGAAATCAAAAGGAAAATGGCAGAAAATCACGAGAAAAATTTCCATCTAAAGTTCCTTGCTTACAATTCAAGCATTTCAATCAAAAACAATCAATAAACAAAACTAATCACTCTAAAATAAGTTTATATATATTTTTGTTTAAGTTACAATAAGCTGTCACAATCACAGCCTAGATATTGAAAGAAAATCTGGTGGGTCAGCTAGTATTAACTTAAAAATTGCTGAAAATATACGTAAAACACATTATGAAATAAATTACAATCATTTTCTCATTAATCATTTTCTTATTTTATCACTTTATCATTTTTTCAAATTAATCATTTTCTCCTAAATACATTTTTTATTTTTATCTTCTATTTAGTATTTTATTTATATTTTAATTTCGTAAAAATAAACAACGTCTATTCATAGCTTACAGAAAGAATGAACTGTACAGCAATTCCGTTAGCGAGTTTTAACATAAGTGGAAGACATTGTTTGAGTGAAATACTCTGCCCCTTAACACAGCTGTGCAATTAGTTTCAACTGCGATTTTTGCTGAGACAAGTAGACCATTTTGTAATATGCTGTTTCTGTATTTCTCAATTTCTATGTAACATTTGTTATATTGAAACCCCACTAAAAAAAAGCTAGAATAGCGTTATTGCTCCGCAATATTTGTAATTATAATTCTGAATAAAGAATAACCTATTACATTCATTTTAAATATTTATGCATTTCTTAACCACTATAATTTTATTTTGAAAATAAGGCATAAGGGCTTAAATTTAATTTAAATTTAAATAGTGTCAAATGGCAGCTTATACTTTCTTATCATAAAAGATGATTCTTTCATTGAACTTTTTCATTCATCATTTTTGTTTAATAAAGAGATTGTCTTTAGAGCGATTTACCTGTCTGTATTCCCTGTGTTTTATTTTGAGTTTAAACCTGGGATCGATTGGTGATTTTTGGGCGCATTTGTACAATAGTGATATTCTGATCGCCTCTGAATGTTCTACAAACAACATAATATATAGAGACAATTTTTATTAGAATTTGGACATATTTGATAGAATTTTTGAGTAATTTGAATAGTATTAACTGAAAAAGGTTTTGGGACCTTTTTATGAAACCAATTTTTAGTCTAATTCGTCTGTATTATAAAACTAAAACACAATAAATTGAGGAAAATGTTAACTAAATCACTTGAAATACATTTTCGTGTTAACAAAAAAAGGAACACTCGTTATAATTCGTACAACATTTTGTTTCGTTTTCTCTCAAACAAATTAAGTCTGGAGGTAAAAAATCGCGCCCATTTACGCCTCGCTTCGAAAAAAATCTACAATACGAACGCGGACAGAGGTGTGGGCTTAGGACTGGATCCATGAAATATTTCGTGGACTCGTGTAATTTTTAAGCACAGAAAAATGAGTCACCACAAATTAATTATCTTTTAATAAAACATATTTAAATTAAAATGGTTTCTTTTAAAAATTAAGAATACATATTTTTAAAGGACATCATTTAATTAGTTTTTTTACAGATCTTAATAATATTTTTTGTACATTATTAAGATTAATGGGATTGCTCTGGGCCAGCAAAGAACAGCAACCTAGGAGTGAGATCACTCAGAAACTGCCTTCCCTAATAAAAACCCAAAAAAAAAACCCAAGACCTGTATAATTTAGAAAATAATAATCGATCATGAAGCATCGTCACTTGTGTCCTATAGAAGGAATATATCAAAGGAGCGTGTTTATTTGAAAGGAAAGATGAAAAGTCTCCCTTGATGCTTTTGAGTGTTCATTACGAAAGGTCGTCTTAAGGGTCACTTAGGATTCGAGGATTTGACCCCTCGAGGGTACTGAGCTCGTGCTATGAATTTCTATGTTGAACCTTCCTTATACATACTCTGTTCTTTAGCATAATTGACAAGTTTTTGCTTGTCTTCTTTACATTATAAAGAATTCCATTATAATTTCAAATGTATGTGAATTTTTATAACTCCTATTATTTTTCGTTTTAATACCAAAGCGTCTTAAGTTTTTAAAGCTGGTAAACTTGCGCCTTTATATCGTGTTATGCATAAGAACAAGAGTTTGTTTACATATATATTGACTTTATTTTCAACTATTTGAAAAAAAAAAGTCAATATAGAAATAATATTATTAAGTTTAATTGTTTTTTATTTGTTAGTTATTTTATTGGTGTATTTTTGTATAATTATCCTCTTTATATGCCCGCGACTTCGTCCGCGTCCGATCGCTACCAAATTTCACAGGACCACCCGCTGGATTAATCTGAAAGTTTCATCAAAATCTGTTCAGCGGTTTTGGAGTCTATATAGGGGACATACATACACACATCGCCTTTTATATATATAGAATATGTTTCTCTTTTTTTTTTCTTAGTTTAATATACATGGTGTAATTGTTTGTTTTCCCTAATATAAAAAAGAATAAATAAATAGATAGATCATTATAAACAACAGTTCTGTCTTTATATTATGTAAGCATGTTGAAAGATTTTGTAACTACCTTTATGAAATAATTCCATTGAGATTTCACTAGAGATTAATCACTATGAGTTCGTTCACACTTCCTAAGCGGTGAAAATTTGATTAATTATTTATTTTAACAGTCCCAGTAGGGCTGATAAATCCGTATTTGTGCGGTAGAGCTCGAAGCCATTCATGGGCCCTCCCAGGTAAACATCGTAAAACAGGTCAAGGTCGACTCGTATACGCTTTGGCATCACAAGTTATGTTAATATACACACTGAAACTTAATTATCTTACTTCTTACTAATATTATAAATGCGAAAGTATGTTTGGATGTATGCATGTTTGTAACTCTTTCACGCAAAAACTACTGAACCGATCACCATGAAATTTTGCATACACGTTGTTTGGGACACCAGAAAGGACATAGGGTACCTTTCGGCCAGAAAAAAGGACTATTCCCGAGGGATCAATAAAAAATAAAAAACTAACGCCTGGCCAAAGTGTTATAGCAACACGAGGTCAAGTGTTATATTGCTTTTTTTTTAATTTTCAACGCGAACGAAGTCGCGAGCACCAGCTAGTTGTACATATTTTAACTCTGCAATTATTTATAAACTTTGCCTTATATATATATAACACGAGCTAACCGCGAACTTCGAACCGCCTCAGGGAGAATAAAAACCCGTTTCATACAAAATGTATGAGAAAAAGAATATTTTCGTGAATATTTTTCTGAAGTTTTAATAGTTATTCTGCTATTCGCGATGGAGACAAATTCAATAAAACAAAGATAATAAAAATCGGTTCAGCCGTTTTCAGAGTTATAAATGGTGTAACTAACACGACTTTCTTTTATATATAAGATAAATTATATATATTTTTCCATTTTGACTAATTTAAATGGCCGTTAAAAATTAAATTCTAAATTGTTTTGGTCACCAAAACAGTTTATAGAATTTTATGTGTGCAATTAATTAATTTAGGTATTGTTAATATCGTGGATGTATATAATTGGCCTTATATTATAATTTAATTTATATATAATATACTTAGTATATATAGTTTATGTTGGTGTATGTAAAACAAAATCTATATCTATGCGAATATTATAAAGAGACAAGTTTGTATATTTGTTCATGAATAAACTCATAAACTACTAGACCGATTTTGAAAATTCTTTCACCTATAGAAAGCTACATTATGAGCGAGTAACATAGGCTATATTTTATAAAGTAACGCGGGTGAAGTCGCGTGCAACAGCTAGTAAATAAATAAAATAAGTAATCACATCAGATTACTTTTGATTCATTAGTCCAACACACAAATGCAAAAATCAAAAACAAAACAATTAGGTATTAAGTTTATATGACCCAGCTAACATTGAAATGTTTTTATATAAAGTTGTCCTTGCCAGAAATCAAACTTGGGCTAGAGCTTTTAAGTTTCAATTGACCAATGGGTTGGCAAGATTTATTTGTAACTGTTGTTAGAAATATTGAAGAAAACTGTGACTTCCATAAATAAATAAATAATAATAAATAAATATCTTCACACATTCCACACAGCACCATCTAGTTCCACAGTAATCAACTAATGCTTGTATTATGGATACCAGACAGTTGATATAATACATAGATTACTTTTTTTTTGTAAATACATACATATTATAAATACAAAATATCCATGATTCAGGTACAAAGGTAAAATGTTAACACATAAACATTTGCCCCTAGCGGGATTCGAATCCGCGACCGTTTGGTTAACAGCTAGGGTTACTAGCCACTAGACCAAACGTGTCGTCAATATATACTCGTAAGTTATAAATTGTAAAGATTACCTATCAGATCGCTTACGTTTTACACCACATCCGCATTAAATCAGAATTATATGTTATATTATGATATACATAGTTATGTGTTCTGTCTTGTTGTGTATATGTTTTAACACTCATGAATATGTAACAGTCCAGTATCCGTACGATTTTCGGCTTAGCTAGCGGGGTGAATTTATTCCTATCAACCCTTCCCCTATATATATATATCACACACGTACATTTTAAGCAAATGTACATAATATTATATATATCAGCCATGTATATTTTAAGCAAATGAAAGTTATCATATTCTTACCTGTTTTCCTTTCAAAGAGAATTTTTTACAAAATATCCATTTAATTTAGACAGTGTCTTTATTTATTTAAACTTAAATATATACCAGCTGGGCCTCGTGGTTTCATCCGATGATTTTATTTTAAAGAAAATCAGATCGATCATCGCTTCGCTATTACTTAGTATTTTATTGTCATTCTTTATGACCCTTTTGTCTCTATTTTTGTGCTCAGCACCTAAGGATTATAGCGTAATATTATTATACCTATAATATTTTTAAAGAATTTTGATATGAAATGTAAAAAGAAATTTGGAAAATTTTTCAAAAGAATAAAAGATAACAAAAAAAAACTTAAATTCTGCAGCTTACTCGTATTATTATAAGTATTAGTGTAGAAAGAAGTGAAGTTTTATGGGAACTTAGTAGACCAAAACTCCCATTACTATCTCTGCCAAAAAAGAACTGTCATAAACCAATAGTTAATATACATATAAGACACTAAACATTTAAGACAATAAGTAAAAGCTATAGAGGAAGGAATTGCACGTGTACATCTAACAGGCCCTCACGGGACCAGATGTAGAGTGGCTCGCGTCAGTGAACTGGCTACTCTTTTGTGAACTCTTTGGGGAAGGTTTTGTCTGTGCAATAGCTGACAAAGTTTTTAAGACGAGAAACCACCTGAGATATATTCTCTAAAAAGTTACTGTCAACATTTTATCGAACATACCACCGTCCCGGAGAAACTGTGAGTTAAATTATTTCTGGTAGTCCTCATTTCATCTAAAGGACTCCATGAATTCTGTATAATGAAGTTATGAAATGCACTTTTAACGCTTGAATCTGATGCGAATATTTAATATCGTTTTTAATATTATAAGAATCCTACTAATATATATATAATAAATGCGAAATTTTTGAGGATCAAAGTATAGATGTTTAATTTAAATTTTTCACGCATAAACTATAAAACTAATTTTGATGAAATTTTACAGAAATGTGATTTATACATCAGCATAATATATATATACAATACAACATAGTTGGTATACAATGGCGTTATCTGTCCATTTCTTTAGTTAGTTCATGAATACAGTTCATGAACTAACTAAAGAATACAGATTCATGAAATTAGTTTTGTGATATACTCGCAATGGGAAAACTTAATGCGCTGAGCTTAGCTACTAAATGATTAATCTACAATTATTAGAGCTCTCTTACAATTAATATTAACATATTCTTCTGCATATAGTCCGACAATAACTATACTTATTGGACAATACAATGGACACAAGTTATCGTTGACCCCCACACTAAGCTATGCTTGTATCGTGGGAGTCTACTGCAAATACATAAGCATATACATAATTAATTAATCTACATATATCTACATCTATATATAAGTAAAGTATGGAAAACAATTGACCTAAACTCTCTTTCATTGCCACTAATACAAATGAATGCGGACAAACTTCACTACAATGTACATTCTTTGTAACAGCGACATTTAAGCATCGATATGTCGTGAACACCTATTATGAAGATACACGATGTGTACGGTATCACCTTGTGGATAAATAAATTTATAATTGTACCTATTATTTTTGTAATTACAGTTAAATTTACAAATTTAATATAACAAGAAGCAGGAAGCAAAAAGAATTCACACACATTAGGAGGAAGGAACGTGTTTTCTTACGTGGTCTGAATAGAAAAAGAGCTTACTTAATTGCTTCTGTTTATTTGTGGACCATTAAATGTTGGATGTCCTTGTTGATTGTTGCTCAAAGCCATTCTAAATAAGACACTTCACAGTTAATTGGTTTATTAATTGATTTCAAACACACTGTGTCTAATGTTATAGTAAGTTTTTTGCGTGATCGTCGAAGCCTTTACAGATTCTCTGGTGCTCCACAGGTTCTATAGGCAACATCCTTTCTAATATAATTCCTAGTTCGCATAAAGAATAAAAACAAATAAAGAAAGAATAAAGCATTTTTTTTAATTGGTAAATTTCTTCGAAAACAGATTCAAATTTCTCAAGAAAAAATTAAACAGCTTCTAAGAAATCTTTGAAACAAGATGTAAAAACAACTTCAGTAAGAGAATGTCTTCAAAGTCTGTTAGTATAGAAAATGATAACTATATATAGTACTACTGTATTTATATTACTAAAGGGCGTAAAAAAACTTTTATCTATAATTTTTTTTTTTGAAAATTTCAATTTTCTATTATAAAGATAAAAATAAGTTGGATATAAAAATAAATTGTAAATATTATGTAAGAAATAGTGCAGTGTAAGTCTAGCATTAAACGGAAGCCATAAAAAGTTTATTGCTCTAGTAAAATCATCGGTCACAAAAATAGTTTTATGTACAGATTCAATATTGATTTCTGGATGAAATCTTGTCTCTTTCTCAACACTGACTTATTTAGAACTCATAAAGACATTATTTAGAACCAGTTACAGGCAATAAGTTAAAATTAATATAATTTACTAAGATCTATTCAAATTATATAGGCCTTTTTTCTTTATTAGTTACATGGTATTAGAGGCAAATATATATGGGTGAGTTTGTATATTATGGGTAATCTCTGATATTACTAACACGACTGTAACAATTATTTCATTAATATATGGCTACACTATGAGTAATATTGGCTGAATTTTATTTCAGAAAGAAAAGAAATTTTCCAATTAAAATTACAACAACTTTGAATCAAATATAAAAAACAATTATTATTAAGGTAATAATATGATTGTTAGGTGTAACACATATAAAATCTCTCTTAACTACACGGTATTCTTCTTATGGGAGGAAAGTAACTAGCACCAATTTGGCTGCGAATACTAAATCTTCTAATTTAGGTGGTGAACTCCAGGACTAGGTATTCATCTTTGAATATTTGAATAGGTATCTTTGAAATAAATCTAGCTGGCAGTTTGTCGATCCATTTAATAGGAAATGGTTATCACTAAGTCATCTTTTTGCACAAATAATGCCCGAGTGGATGGCAAGTGCGCTGTAAATCTTCATGGAGTAATAAAATCCAAAGGGTTAGGTTTCTCACTCACAGAAACACAACTGCTCATGTATATAATGTTAACTTACTGTGATTTCTTTAAGGGAGCGGTTACTCCCCAGCTCATGACCGAGGAAGGAAGTGTACCTACCTGATCAATAATATTTGTGGTATAACTAAATATGGTCCTTCAGAATGGCACAGCCTACAAGGCGAAGCCGCCTACAAAAGCTTGTGTGAAATGTATAAAAGAAACTGTACTTACATAAGTTTTTATCGTTATAGAACAGCAGTTTACTTATACGTTTATGAGATGGTCAGTTTGTTAGAATCGCTCCACTACTCCCTCAAGAGTCATTCGGGGGCGTCCTTATACAGAATTTCGTCTTAATTTTGTTATTTCCTTTTTGTATTTCTACGAAAACTTTGCAAAAAAAACTTTATAATTATTTTTTATATTTGTAATGATTATAAGTGAACTGAAATACTTTTTATGTTATATTTAATTTTTACACAATAAAACAATATGCACATACAATTATTTATTAGGAAATTTAATAAATCCAATTAATTAATGCATTAATTATATAAATATGAGGGATTTTTTTTATGTTAAGGTCGACAGACAGCCTGACGGTCCACTTGATGGTAGGTGGCAACCGTCGCCTATAACACAAGCAAAGCCAGAGGTGCTGCAAGGGTGCTGCCGACCATAGTAGGATTAATGATAAGGGATTGGGAAGGTATAGAAAATTGGGCTCCAGTATTCCTTACTGACTCACCCTAACCACTTATCTAACGGGCTCATCAACTAGTATAAAATATAAATATGTCTTCAGAATGGATGGTCAATTTATTCGCTGCCGCCTTTGTCGGTTTCTTCGCTTATTTTTTTAAAACCATCCAACCGATTCGGATAAGGTTTTAACTAATGGATAGAGAGATACACGAGAAAGGATTTTGTATATAATTTGTAGAGAAATATTCATCAATGCGAAACCTAGGGCGGCTTCGTCTATGAGTAATAATATTATAAAGAGTTAAAGTTTGTTTGTTTGTATGTGGGACGTAATCTTTTAAACTATTCATTAGATTTAAATATATCTGTCACCAATATTTGGACTAAAATTTCAGGATGGACAGCAAGAGGCTAAATATTCCAATATTCAGGATGGGCACCAATATCAAGTATAATATCAGCCGTCAACGTATGTCAGGCGTTAAATTGTTTCATATTATTTTGTCAGGCGTTATATCTTTTATTTTAAAACGCGGACGACGTCGCGGGCTTCAGCTACTTTGTAATTAATAAAGGGTTGACTTCTTCTATTTGCAATTAAATAATTTATAGCACTCGAATCAATTGTCTAAAAGCCATTTAAATCAGACCGATGGCAATGTCGCACAAAACCCAACTCCAACATTATTGTAATAAGTATAACTTTTCAAATAACTCCCCCGGCACTCATTAATAGCGAATCAGGACAAGCTATTCAAACTGAATTCCAGAATTATAACGTTCGATGTTTGACAACGACTTTTATAATAACAGTGACTGTTCTGACTACATTAAATCGCTGGTTCTCTTTTGTGAGCTAAATTAAGGGAGGGTTCCATAATTGGTAGCTGCGATTTGCTCAAATGGATTTTTGCGGTCCCATCTCGTAGCGAGTTTGACGTTTAAAAAGGGGAAAAAATGGCCGTCTCCAATCTCTATTGACGTGAATTTAAAACGGCACGAAATTATGACTTTAGCTGTGATGAAATTGTATATTTTTTTTTATTTCTGATTTATATCATCAGATAATTATGATGATAATATACATCATCATCATATTACACGTTTACATTTGTGTATCACAAATACAAAATACAAAATAATTTATTCATCTATTAAGCCTAAAAAAAAAAAAATTTGACTAATTTAGAACAGAAAAACTACATGATCTATACAATGTTAGAATAAAATAAAATGTGTAAGTGCATGTGTGCGTGTGAATGTGTGTGTGTGAATGTGTATGTGAAGTAGCATTATCTATATTATGAAAGTTAAAGTGTAAAGTTAAAGTTAAAGTCTCATTTCAAAATCAAATTAATTTTTTGATAATAAATATTTAATTTAGTTAAGTAATAGTCTTTAATAAAGATTCGGTTTCATTATAATTTAGAGTTTTGAGCCATTCCGACAGGGTCTTTTTGCAGTTATAGTGTGTCATAGGATAAATATTAAGTTTCTTATTTATTTTGTTATATAACACATAAAAGATCACATAATACATAAAAGACAAAGTCACATCTGTGACTTTGTCTTTTAATAGTGGCAGGGCACACTGCTTTAGAGCATTTCCACATTATCCGATACGATATCGGTGCCGGACGCCTCTAGCCGATATCTGATAACATGTGCTATCTTCACATATAGGAAACATGAAATCGTTCCGATTCGTTCATCTTTGTGACATCTTTGTGCGAGCAAGTAGTTATGGCAGTTATAATAGTAAACTTTGCTCTATCTATTATATTTGAAACACAAAAAGAAGACAGTATTGGATACATTTCATTATTCAAGCTAGATATTGAAGAGGAAGCATTTTATTATACTATTTCTTCTACAAAACTCACCTGGGAAGTTTTTTACCTACTAATACTTTTTATACAATTAATGTATTATGTCGTATTTAAATGATGACGACGTTATACATATTTACAACCGAACTTGAACAAATATAACTAGCTCAAAATGATCAGTGCTCACCGGCACTGCGCATACAGAGACAATGTAGATCATATAGCATACATACGAATACAATATTATCGTCCCATAGCCCATTAGGGTCCGATTAGCCGCTAACATATCGCTGTCCGCTCTGATATCCGACATTGGAGCGGACAATGTGAAAAGCAGGTACATATATCATACATTTTACTTGCCCCGATATCGTATCGGTGCCCGATACCGATATAGTATCGGATAATGTGCAAACGCTCTTAAGTTGTAATAAATTGGGCAGTCCGGCTGGTGGCTGTAACTATTCCCTTACAGTTGACCACTGTAGGAATGTCTTTCTTTCAAAGTAAAGTGTTATGTCAAAGTAATCTCTATGTGTCTATGTGTCGAAAAATTGCCAGTCTATGTGTGCTTCGGAAAGTGTGCTCAGGAGCTGCATGAACTCATACCGCCTTCCCCTTTCTTCCATCGGACATACAGACGTACAAATGGTTACCATCCTCATCTTGTCGATATCCCTCTATTTCGGACCAAGCGCTTTAAAACATCTTTTATAATGCGCACTGCCAAGGTTTGGAACTCTCTCCCTGCGTCTGTATTTTCGAGCTCATATAACCCAAATCTTTTCATAGTTCGAGTGAATAGGCATCTTTTGGGTGAGCTCGCTACATCTTAGGCCTCATCCTTGCTACGCAGTTGGTTGTTGGTCAAGAGCAAACCCATCTTTTATAAAAAATAAATAAAAAAAGTAATCTCTATGTCAAACCTCCACACTACATTGAATTAAGATACTAACTTAAGACTTGTAATCAAACAAATTTGTAAGTAATAGAGATATTGATATTACATAAAGAATTGTTAATTTATGTCACAAAAAACAGTCTTCCGCAGTCATAAACTGGGAAAACCGTCTGCCGGCAGTTACATCTGAAAGAAAATTACCGTGAAATAACAGTAATGTTTGTTTCCGTATGTGAACAAGGTATTCCAGATACCTATTACCTTTTTTCCTTCGCCTTGTCCTTTTTCTTGTCTAACAAATTCGGTAGCCTACTTACGTTGCTTGATTTTATTAGTTACAGTAGCTTATAGCTAATAGCTACAGTAGCTACAGTACAGATACCTTGTTTGCTGACCCTCGTTTAAAAGAATCATAAAATGCTTCGTAAAAAGAATAATTTTTAAGGCTTTAAATTACGCTAAATAAATAGGAAACCTACTTATTTCTAAATCTATATAAATAAAAATGAATTATTAAATGTATTACTAATAGCAAAACTAGAGAACAGTTGGACCAATTTGACTAATTTCTTCTTTCCATACATCCTTAATCACAAATTTTCGTATTTATAATCTTAGCGGGATTAATCAATATGAAACGATAACAAATATTGTGAAAATGGCGAAAATCTAGTTTTAAAATAATTCGAAGACAGTATTAAAATAATAAATAATACGTACAGATCTATTTTATAACATGTATAAATTTACATTCATACATATTATAATATGTAAATTCGATGTCTGTTTCTATTGTAAATGAAACATAAGATTCATTTATTCACTACAGTTTTTCTGCTGTGTAAATAAATTTCCAATGTTTGAATTTTGGATGCAGGCTCAATTATTTTTCTGAATTGCCTCCCACTATGGAATAATTCGATGGAATTGTATTTTTTTTTTAATTCAAATAAAGTACCCTCTATGTTGAAATGACAATGACTTCTCGACTACGGACCGTCAATGTATCAGAGACCGCAGGCTGCCTACCAATTTCGGTTGGCTTCGATAACGCGTACAAACAGAATGAAAGGGTTCCGCAAATTGCTCTCGCATTGTTACACGGTAGTCCACTACTATTGGTTAAAATCTCACAAAAATAAATTATTGATCACTAGCTGGTTCGTTCTTGTTTTTTTTTTTTTTTTTTAATTTTTTTTTATTATATATACAGCATAATGTTGTGTAAACATAAACTCATTAGAGTTTTACCGCACACCATGCTCATATTGTTGCCCCGCTCATATTTAATTCAAAATTATTCTTATAACTCTACTAAAAGAAATATTCTGATTGATAGTGAAAAATTCACACAAAATTGATTCCATAAATTAACTTAACAGACAGATAAACAGGAGTTATAGATCTACCAGAAGATAATCGGTTATAGTTAACAGGCAGACATATAAACAGTTTAATTGTTCTATAAGTATTATTTACTTAATAAGAAAATTAAAAATAGTTGAGAATCCTCAGTGCTTACCGTGGTAGGGGAAACGATAGTTATATCGTGAGCTCAAATCGAGTACTGCTACCACACTTATTGCTCTTTCGACTGACTTTAGCGATATATTACTTTTGTGACGGTAAGCAATGGCGATTGCGATTCAATAAATTTCCATTCATTTTTCAAATGTACTTAGTATTTCATACACACATTTTGATTTAGTTTGAGTGAGCAAAATTTTAGTGGCAAATTAATATTATTATTATTTTTTTGAAAAAGTTTTCTATGCTAGAAACAGACTTAAGATTATTTGTCTACAGTAGACAACTATAGGTAATGTTATAAAAAAAATGTACACATGTGTACACACACATGTACACAAATGTAAAAAAGTAATTATAGGTTCGTATAAAAGAAATCACACAAGTATTAAAAACATTGGCTATCTACTAACGTACTTTTGGCGTTTTGGCCAATAAATGTAGACGAGCCTGTTGCTAGAGCCTTGTCTTCTAAATCACAAGACCCGAGTTTAATTGATGGCAATTTCGGTTTAAATTGTTCGATTTCCCTAGCAACAGTATTAAACTTTTGAAAGTTAACCATTGTCTGAATTTATGTAAAAAATAAACGAACTATACAACTAGAAAATACACAGTCAATAATGATTTTTCTCTTTAAAAAAAAAAAATTCAAACATTATATTACTACTTTGACTCTGTAAAGTATTTAGTAACTTTAAATATTAAAAAGGGTTGTTACACGAAATTAACCTGCCAAATTCAGCGGGGCGTCCCCCGCCTTATCAATTTCCCTAACGAAGTGTACGCCCTAATTCTGCAGGTTTGGCGAGACTCCAAAATGTAGCTTGTGCGGGCCACTAAAATTATAAGGTGACCTATTTTATCCCCGATATGGCAACATAAACGAAACCAAATTTATTTCGTTCATCAGACCAACTTTTCTTTATGTCAAATCAAGTTAATAGACGAGTACCTGCTGGCTATTCGAATTCACAATTCACATTCATTCTTAATCTTAGAATGAGAAATATCTATAAAAAAGCCATAAAATATTTTTATATCTGCCTACAACTGAGTTATCATGAATCTGTCCCTTATAAAATCTTTTATAAAATGATCTAATGATCTATAAAATCATTTAGTGCAGTCATACTAATTATTTGGAGTTACACTATGCAATGAAGTGTTGAAGATTAATTCTTAACTTTTTACGCTTTCTTATCATAATCAATCATCGTATCATAATAATTAGCTTCAAGCGTATAAAGGTTCATATAATAACTCAGGCCATGAAACCCGACGAAAATTGTATGCGATTTTTTTTAATTATTCCTATTTTCTTTCATAGCACACGTGCTATGCTATTCTCTTTCATAGCAGATTTCTCTTCATATTCTTTGAAGTAGATCGAATCTACTACAACGATTATAAGTGATATGCTTGCTTTGACGACACGTTTGGTCTAGTGGCTAGTAACCCTAGCTATTAACCAAACGGTCGCGGGTTCGAATCCCGCTAGGGGCAAATGTTTATGTGTTACCATTTTACCTTTGTAACTGAGTCATGGATGTTTTGTATTTATAATATGTATGTATTTACGAAAAAAAAGTAATCTATGCAGTATATCAACTGTCTGGTATCCATAATACAAGCATTAGTTGCTTACTGTGGAACTAGATGGTGTTGTGTTGAATGTGTGAAGATATTTATTTAACGTTTAAAAAACTAATACGTAG
The DNA here is from genome assembly GCA_944738685.1 of Synanthedon myopaeformis. Taxonomy (NCBI): domain Eukaryota; kingdom Metazoa; phylum Arthropoda; class Insecta; order Lepidoptera; family Sesiidae; genus Synanthedon; species Synanthedon myopaeformis. The sequence goes on along the minus strand of OX122924.1, from coordinate 9,193,914 downwards.
CCGATAGCTCGTAAATGGTGTTCTCTAGTTTGACTATTTGAAGTATAGAAAGAGTTAGTTAAAGGACCAAAAAACATGGCTATTTAATTTGCGGCCATTCACTCGACACAAATTTGTTACACATTTAATACTGATGGACATTTTTTTCAACGCCATGTAGTGATTTATGTAGTGGGTTTCGCGCAAATGGCTGCCACAATTTATCACTACGTGGGCCAACTTCTTTTTCGGTCATTTATTGTGATGTTATGATGGACAATAAGACTTGTGACATTATTTTTTATCTTTGATTAATTTAAATAATACTTAAGTATGACAAAATAATAAATATATTTTAAACTAGCTGTTGCCCGCGACTTCGTCCGCGTTGAATGATGAAAGGTATCCTATGTCCTTTCTGGTGTCCCAGACAACGTGTATGCAAAATTTCATAGTGATCGATTCAGTAGTTTTTGCGTGAAAGAGTCACAAACATCCATACATCCAAACATACATTCGCATTTATAATATTAAGTAAGGATAGACAACTACAAAATTTCATCTTAATCTTCTATTTTGCTTTGGCGTATTAATGAAAAAAAAAATTATTTTCTTTAAATAATTATTTAATTACTTATAATTAAGTGTTCTCATATTTTAATAAAATTTATATTCAGTTAATAAATTTATATTTACATTCAATTTTTTATATTATTATTATAAAGAAAAAAAAAAAACTAAGTAATTATTCAAAAGACAATAATCATATTGAAAATTCCAAATTGCTAAAAAATCATCATAGTGGAAATTAAAATATGTAAGTATTTCCAATATTTTAATTCCTTCCAATATAAAAATTAGTAACAGTTCTAGGTTTTACATTAGTTTTTTTTTTTTTTTTTTTTTTCAAATTTTACGTATTAGAATAAGTTTCTTTCCGCAGGTTCAAGTAGTTCATCTAAAAATAATATTGCCCCCCCTAAAGATGTATTCTATTATGAGTGTCAAAATTCTAGAAAACCGTATTGAAGGGAAAAAATATTTTGTTATTCTCCTTTCTTCGAGTTTATCCGCAATGCGATTCTCAAGTTACTGAGTAGGTATTTCTCTTGAAAATAATAAAAGCAATAAAGATAGACGGCCAATTTGCCAGTTGCCAGTTTGTTCGGCCATTGGTGTGAGAATTAACTTGCATGTTGCGTTGTTCGACGGACGAACCCGCGGGAGGAACGTTGTTCGTGACTGAAATGTTGATCAGTATAGAGAAGTGGAACTTAAACTTTCACTATATTTTGAACATATGGGACGTGACGAAAGGATCAAAGGATATTTTACTGTAGCTGACGTTGATTTTTGATTTGACAGACACCAGAATTTTACAACATTTGGACCAAGCGCTATAAAACATCCTTATAATGCGCACTGCCAAGGTTTGGAACCGTGTTCCGCGTTTCCGAGTTCATATAACCCAAATATTTTCCAAAGTTTACTGCTTTGTCTATAACTGTTAAAAAAAATATTAAAAGCTTATGAGCACTATTTGTCGATCTAAGACCTCTTAATTAAATATGCTATTTGCAATTATAAATGTACTTTATAATGCGCACTGCCAAGGTTTAGAACTCCCTCCCTGCGTCTATATTTCCGAGTTCATATAACCCAAATATTTTCCAAAGTTTACTGCTTTATCTATAACTGTTAAAAAAATATTAAAAGCGTATGAACACTGTTTGTCGAACTAAGACCTCTTAATAAAATATGCTATTTGCAGTGCATTATAAATTACTTTATAATGCGCACTGCTAAGGTTTAGAACTCCCTTCCGGGGCCTGTATTTCCGAGCTGATATAACCCAAATCTTTTCAAAATTCGAGTGAATAGGCATCTTCTGGGTGAGCTCGCTCCATCATAGGCCTCATCTTCGCTACACGGCTAAATGCTGGCCAAGAGCAAACCCATTTCTAATAAAAAAAAGACATTTGAAAACTATTTTAAGATTTTTTTTCAAGCATACTTACTCCAGAGTTTGACAAAATTTGGATACTGTTTTAAAAATTTATCTTTCAAGCAAGCTTATTTCAATTGACTCGATTGAAACTCCGCTTAGGGAGGCCGCACAACATCTTTAGCTCTGAAACTACTTGTCCGATTTAAAAAAATCTTTCATCAATAGTTAGAATAGAATTTCAGGATGGACATAGGATAAATATTACACGCGGGCGAAACCGCAGGCACTTGCTATCTCAATATAAAGATACAACGCTTGGATAAAGTATAATGTCAGGTGTTGTGTCTTTTATTTTTCAACGCGGACGCAGTCGCCAGATATATATATACCAAGTATATAATAAAGTACTAGTTTTACTCAGAAACTTTTTAATTTAATTTAATTTATTTAAATATAAATTTAATTTAATTACTTAAATATATTTAAACGTGTGTATTGTATAATTTAAATAATAATACTCATTTATAACAAAATTTGTCAAGTAATTTAACATACATAAAGTCCCTGTATTGCTCCCTGTATTCTGTTAATTATAATAAACTTACGCGTCTATTGAATTGCCTAATCTTTGACAAAAATATTTTGGTCACGCACACCACACGCCGAAGTGAGGTCGCGTGAGAAATATTACAGCGAGACAGATAAAAACGAACCCTTGATTTGTTTCTCTGCCTATATTGTGCATTTTTGGTTCATGTAATCAATGTACATTATGATTTGTTGGTAATGTAATAATTATAACACAATTAATTGTTCGCTTATTACACTAGCTGGTGCTAGCGACTTTGTTCATTGTTTAAAAAATTAAAAAATACTACCTGGAGGAAAGGATATAGACGGACAGTGATTTTATTTTATATTATTATGTATATTATAGATTTATTTATTGGGCCTTAAAAAATTCGTTGAGAATAAAATAGATGTTAGAAATTGGGACAAAATTTATGTTTATTAAATATATTTTCTAAAGCAAAAAATAAATGTACCTACTCCTACATAATATATTACATACATATAGTAGACATTGATCTTAAGTAGGTACATTGTCTTTTCCTCTCTTCGTATTTGATAAAAGGAGCATCTAAGTCACACAACGAGAAGTTAAGTCCGTCAGCCTGAGAACAAAACTCGATCCAACAGGCGGCTCCAATTTCATTTAGAACCTTATCTTCGCCAACGCAACACAGCGTTACATATTCTTCAATTATGTTCAACCGCTTCAGAAAACGTTATAACATCAATTTACATGCAGGCATTCGTACACTGTTGTCTAATATTAGAGGTAAACAATGAAAACATACGCATACTAATATAAGACGGGTCTGCTAAGTGTTGAATTAGGGTTTTATGAAAAATCATTTTATAATATGTAAATGTATGTAAATGTAATATGTAAATGTAAATAAATAATTTGAATTTGAATTTGAATTTGTAAATGCTAAAAAACCATAGGCACGTGGTAGCTATAGTAATGGTAGTTGTTATTTTTTTTTATTATTTTTATATTATTAAGAGCTACCATCGTCTACAACACAAGCATTGCCAAAGATGTCGTATGGATTGAAGACAGGTGGTTAAAAAAGGAATAGAAAAATAGAACCTGGCAAACACGTTGTTATTTCACGTTGCAACTACTAAAACTTTTGAGTATTAAATACCTTATAATTAATATTATTGCATCATTTCGAGCTTAAATAAATTGTTAAAAGTTCGCAGCGGTTTGGAAGCGAAATTTTTAAACGTGTGTTTTCGCACAAATACAACACTAATGTCAGCGTAGAATTGTCACAATAATGACATATTCAATTACATTTATGAGTTATACCTATTCTATTCATACCTACGAACCTAATTCCAATATGCTTAAAGTTAGGCAAAACAGTAACTTTGTTTTAAGTCAAATTACTCTTTAGGGTCGAAATTATCGAATTATTCGAAATTTAATTTACACACAAGAGTTACCTTATGTAAAGGGTGATGGTAGACGGCTACCGTCGCCTATAACACAAGCAAAGTCATATGAGCTGCAAATGTACTGTCGACCTAAATATGGGATAATTCAGGATATGGTACCTACCTAAAATAAGATAAGGACCTAAATTACTTTGCCGTTTTATGAAGCACTAGCTGGTGCTCTCGATTTCATCCGCGTTGAAAATAAAAAAAAAGCAATAAAACGCTTGACCTTGTGTTGCTATAATACTTTAGCCAGGCGTTAGTTTTTTATTTTTTATTTATCCCTCGGGAATAGTCCTTTTTTTTCTTGATGAAAGGTACCCTATGTCCTTTCTGGTGTCCCAGACAACGTGTATGCAAAATTTCATTGTGATCGGTTCAGTAGTTTTTGCGTGAAAGAGTTACAAACATCCACACATCCAAACATACTTTCGCATTTATAATATTAGTAAAGTATAGAAGTATAGATATGCTGTTTCGTAGCTTTAAGAAAGAGGAAGTAGCGAAGTTGCTGCTCGCTGATAAGGTACAGCGGATAATGCAGTGTGTGGGATTCAGCGATCGATCGCTGTCAGTGTTGCAATAGTAAAATACGTTAATAAGCTTGTAGCGGCTGGCCACTGTAAAGTGAGTGACAGGCGAACAAAGACAGCTTGCAATTTTAGCCACGCCACACCGCCGCGCCGTATCGATCCACTGCTATTCTTAGTTTCGAATGTCGAATGAGATTACAATTTATTTCAGTTCTAAATCAAAACCTACGAACGTACTACCTCAATACTAAAGAGATAAACAATAGTGAAATATTTGATGTTAAGTCTCAAGTAAATAGACGCAATAACAAATTATACCTACATGCCTTTGTGCATATTGAGAAAGTGTAAGAAAAATGCATTTTTTTATGGTTATTCAAATCCTAATTAATGTATTAACTAATCGGTTGAGTAGTTAAAGCACTTTCACGCCTTAACTACTCAACCGATCATAATGAAATTTTGCATACAATTAGTGGTCAAAAACAGAGGTCATAGAAATTAAAAAATAATAATAATATTTCCTCAAAAATAAAACTAAAACTTAAAAAATTAAAACATCTAATAAAACATATGAGCAAACGATGATTGAATAAATTTATAAACACTTAACAAAACATGGACTCGCGTCCATGTTTTGTCAGAAGTCGCGGGCAAAAGCTAGTTTACAATAAATGTACATTTATATACATAAAAAATATATAAATGAAGTGTACTTATTTATATATATTTTTAAATAGTAATTTCTATACATTAGAAGATGGATACTTTCAAGTTAATATAAAAGTTCTAAGATTTCATTATATAATTATTGTTAATTAAACACACAGAGCTAAGAATCGCCGCGCCACTTTTTACTAGAGACGACATAGTCAACGCTTCCATACAAATCCAGCCGGTCAGGAGGCTTTACTTTATTCAATACCAGTACAGTAAGGCTTACGCATTGTTTAGATTTTGTAATATAAGTTATTCTCGACTCGCATTTTTCTAAAGCTAAAAATTGTGATTATGATACACCAGAATTTATTTACGTTTTTACTTTGAATAAAATAACAGCACAATGAGGAATTTCATTGCTTTTTTGGATAATGTTTACTCCACAAATGTGCAAATATGGTAGACACTAGCGACTTGAGTTGCGCTCAGCGCAATTGCGCGGCACGAATGTTGTTATTACATGCCGTCTCTAGTAGAGGGCGACGCGGCGATACTTTACTCTGTGATTAAACAAATGTACGCCTTTACTGTTTGCAGAATGTGTGTATGGTCATTTCTTTATTAAGATTTTGTAATTTTATTGGGAGCAAGAAATCGTTTCGATCACGAATTCTTCAGGTCATAATGTACAAGTAGCTACAACCCTTTTTTATGGATGTCATAGATAGGCTATGAACATTTTCAATCCAGAAATAATGCTTTTTAACGACAGAAGTCTCAGCACTATTCTAGAGTAAAACAGTTTCAAGTGTACTTGATAGTATAAAGAAGTATTCAAAAGATAATTGATTTAACAAAATTGTTTTATCATTGGATAAAAAGGCTCAGTAGTCTGATGATTAACAAAAATGTGTTATCATTGGACTGAGTAATCGGACTACTGATACTAGGCCTTCTAACTAAGTCATTGGTTCAAAAAAGGGGGGACAGAGGAGGTCCCAACATTATATTCATGTATAACATTTTAGGTTTAAACATTTTAGTTGTTAAAAATCTTAAAATTATAAAACACAATTATAGACTTATTATTATGACATAAAAAATAATAACATAAATCCTCATGCATACAAGTGCATTAAAGCGCATTATTTTGTTATAAAATGCATCGTAGCAGTCGACCACAAATAGAACGCTGCACTTTAATCACGCAACTAGACAAAAGCAATATCTCCTTTGTCGTTTGTTTGCTGTTCATTGAATATTCAAATTGGATAATTTGCATTCACGATTAGACCAAAACTTTATTTAATCGCACTGTATTCGTATAACTATAATTATGTATTTCGTTCTAAGAATATAATGAGTTTTCTTCAAATGTATTGAAAATTGTGTTAAGAAATTAATATTTACAGAGAGGCTAATGGTCTACTTGATGGTAGGTGTGGCTACCGTCGCCTAGGATACATAGTAGGATGATGGATAGCGGTTAAGGTGGGGATATTGAAAATGGGATATATACGGGGATAATTTTTTTATTTGCAATTAAATAAATAAATGAAATCAAACTCTGTCAGATTCAAGCTGTGAATTTGGAACTAACGAGCTGCCAGAAACGGATTAAATTTTTTTTCTATATTTATCTAGGCTTTTCTTCGAAATGATGAACCAGTTTTGAGACAAAAATGTTACTGGCAAATAGATGACTTTGAGAAGGCAATCTATAACACGTTACATATTTAGTGTGCTAACAAACTAAATAATCCAATGTATAGAAAAATTTACGAATCGTTGGTCTCTAAATATACAACATTTTACTATTAAACAGTGCTGTGATCTTGTGAATAAAATAAGTCAAGTTTTAGTCCATAAATACTTAGGTCTATACAATACTCAAATAAACGTGGCTTGACAGGGTAGTTATAGTAAGCATTCGCTCTTATATACTAGTTATTCTTTATTTTATTCACTATAAAATTATTTTATAACTACATATTAGAATACGCTAGACTAGACACTATTAGATAACACTAGAATACGCTATTAGAATATTAGAATTAGACGACGCTGTGGAAGCTGAAATAGACCTATTTGACTTAAATCTGATATTGCTTTTAAAAATATGAATTGTTAATATTATAAAAAAATTTTACTCGTATTTATATTTTGCTCGATGTATATAGCAAGTTTTTGAGAAAGCGAGTTATAATAAGTTCTATATGTCTTTTATCATATTTTCATGTTATCTCAATGATTATGATATTATCTCATTATAAAATATTTTATAAATTATTTTAAAAAAATATACAATAAAATACAAGTGAATTTCGTAAAATGGTACATAATAATATATTTTTATTGTGTTCAAATATGGCAGCGCAAAGTAACCACTCCCGTAAAATCTAAGATTTTCCCGTAAAACCTTAGATTTTTTATATAAAATAATTAAATACTCAATATATCGATTAAATTAATTTATTAATTCATTATTATATTAAGTGAAATTTGAAGTATTAAGTGAAAAAAAAAAAAAAAAACTTAAAGCAAATCTGTTAGGTATATCAATTAAACCAATTTACCAAAATATATGTAGGTATATAAAATTTAGCATTAATTGTTAATCCAGAATATTTAAGATCAGGTCTAACCTTTGTACAGTGAACTAAATATATATAATTCGATACAATAATAATAGTTTCTGTAATAAAATCCCAAAATACGGCTTAATAAAAAATGTCGTGTCAAAAAATATTGTTTCTATATTACGCCATTTTTTTTAAAGAATGATCTTTAGCTTACCTAAATTTTACGAGTTTATTAATTTGTATTATATAACACGAAAAGATATTAATGAATTTTCATTTTTACTCAAGTCAGCGCCATTCATTGATGGTCACGCAGCCTTGCAAGAAATTCATATTTTTTAAAAACATTACAAACATTTTTTCCCCTTCAAGCGATCCCTATCAATGTATCATCGGAAAACTAAAATATTTATTAAGTACTGACCCATTTTCGCCGGGTTGCCAACAGATGAGGCTAAGAAGCAAAATAAGAGAGATAGAGTCTTCCACTCCATTTTAGATATTCACTCAATAAATGTACACCACTATCACTATTTAAAAAAAATTGAGCAAGCAACCGATTGTCACGAGATATCACATTCCGATCACAAGTGCTTTCGTAGACGACGCGTGCTACAAGTCTACGGGGACGAGCGCACCGTAGCCATCCGGACTTTCCGAGGGCGCCCAGACTACTGAGCTACCGAGCCTTGTAGCTGCTATGCTCACTTCGTGTTATTGATTCTCTTAATGTATTTTTGGACTATTTACACGTAACATTATGAGTTACTTGACTCATACATTTTATTTGAGTTGTGTCACATTATACATTATCAAATATATAGGAGTATATACTTATAAATATATTTTTTTAATAGTGATCGATACTGGTGGGAAAAAAACTGTTCAGATATTGTTGTAGACATTGTATTTTTTATTAATATTGATAAAAGAAAAAAAATTATGAAAAAAGTACTGATTTTTAAATAATATTACCAAAAATTTTGTAATTTTTTAATCTCGTATAGTTCTGTATATATATTTATTTATGTATACATTTTTGTTTTGGTAAAAAGCTGACGGCTGAGTATAGCTGATGGTATATTATAAAATATATAAATAATTTAGTAAAAATTTAACGCTATTTAGATAAAATATTTAGACAACACTTAGATGTTATAAGATGGGTCAAGTTATTATTATGTTCTCTTGAAGATTTTTTTAACAATTGAATATTTTAAAAAAATACCAGAAAAATGCATGATAAATGGTGATTCGTTGCTTTATTATAAAAAGGGAAAACACTAGAAAAATAAAAATTGCAAGCTTTAAGTTAAGTTTTCATTTACCCACAGATGGGTAAAATACCCACAGATGGCGCTGGTTCCAATATATCATGGGAAATTTTAATATTGCCTACGTATAAATTTATTATCCACACAAATTGTTATAAATTAATTTATCGTTGACAGAACACAAGCATAAAATGTAACACGAAGTTGACATAACACAGCACAATTATCGTACAGTTGAATTTGATTGTCTTGTCCTGTGTCGGCAGTTTTATGAGCGGGTGTTTTAGATTTAATTGCGCGTGTAAATTGTGTGAAGCCATGAAACGTAATAAAGGAAGGTCGGGCTAAACTGTGCATGAAACGGGCCGAGACGACAGATCATATCGTCGGACTTATCTTAATTATAATCTTGAAACGACATCTTGTAATTTTCTTTTTTAAATTAAAACATGAAATTACAAAAGTTATTTAAAATAATATTACATATATACACCAATTTATTATTAAGTTTGTCAAGTACCTATGCGTATAGAGGTAGCTAAGTCAAGTTTATTTTATGTAAATATCAGATAGGCTGACGATGGCAAGTAGCTACTGTCGCCTATAATGCAAACAACGCCAAAGGTGCTTCAAGTGCGCTGCCAACCATAGTAGGATTAAGGATAAGGAATTAGGAAGGAATAGGGCAATGTACTCTGACATTACTGGCGCTAGACAGCACCTTAACAACTCGACTTATGTACAGTCGGGGTAAGAAAATGTTCGTCACTTCAAAGTCGACATTTGCTTAAAGTTGACAGAGCAGTTATCACTTAGTTCGGGTGCGCCGTCCCAATGAGCAGTGTCCGATGGACCCTCGCGGCGGAGTTGCAGAAGAGTGTTCAACTTCGCTTATAGCGGACGCGGAGGACGCCAAGAGGTTTATTCTATTACTTGACTATTCAAAAAAGATCAAATAAGATAATGAAAATTATATATTCATTATCTTATTTGATCGTGAAATGGGACTAATGTAAAAGCTACACTTAACTTATGCACTTAGATAATGCTACTTCACATACACATTCACACACACATACACATTTTATTTTATTCTAATGCATCATCTTTCATTTGTATTCTAAATTAGCCTAAGATTTAAGTGCGGTGTTGGAGGAGCAGGGGTCTCCTGGTACAAGTATTTTTATACTTAATACTACACCTTTTTTTACCTAGGCTTAAGTATATAAATAAATTATTTAGTATTTTGTATTTTGTATTTTAGTCGGTATGTCTACCTCACTACCATCTCGAGGCGTAAGTGCGACATAACCCACCGAACTTTCCCCAGGCCGGTGGGTATCCATGATGGATTTCTCTTGTAAAAAAAAGGGGCAGTTACGAGTATCAGTTACGCCAACATTTCGTTTCAAACGAAACATTGACGTTTCCTTTGTGCTTCAGTTTCAAAAGGTACTAAGTGTCTGCGATTTGATAAAGGAATGAATTTGAAAATTGACGAAGGTTTTCGTACCCCGACTATACCTACTTAAAGTAGACTACTTTTTATAATAACTAAACTTATCATATTCAATATCTGACGGGTTTCCTAGAATGTAACATTAAGGTTAGTTTAAAAACATTAAAAATATATTACTAAATAATATAGTGTGCCTGAAGTTAAAGTAACGTCTTGCTAGACAGTCAGTAGCTAAATTATCAATTTTATTCCAAAGGGACTCGTAATAAGTCTGTTTAAAGTGTAAAATTATTAAAAACTACTCTCCTTTAGAGGATATTTAACCTTTTAAAAGCAGCCAAGTAAAAAGAAACAAAAGTTATGACCACGCTAGTGAACTCGTTGCAAGAAATTTATTACTTCGTGCCATAATTAAACTGACTTCAGTTGATTAAATTTTAATTACTTTACTTTAATAAAACTTAAACCACTTATGCTTTGATAGAGGATATATTAATTTTACAGTTTTACTGCCACATTTATTAAACAAAAGTCATACGAATGGGTAAACAAATCAACAACAAATTAAACTATGTACATATAAGCGGCCGGCCTTCTGCTTCGCATGGATGCAATCAAACTTATAACACTCCGTTTTTGCATCGGGCGTCGGGGGTTAAAAAAGTAAAAACAAATTGATGGACACTATAATTTAATGACACAGCTGGGCATGTAATGTACCGTAAGATTTTACGAATCCACCAAATATCAGAAGTATTAATATTCCATTAAAATGTACTATAATGTATACACACATCATATACCTACGAAAAACTATTTCACTCCGACCGAGGGTGGCAACGGTATCTTTTCACATTTTTTTTTTTGATGAACAAGCATCAATACAAATCCCGGATCGATATTGTTTGGGCTCGCCTCGACATCTATTGTTATTGTCCCCTTGATCACACGCTGGTCCAACTTATAAGCGGCAGCGTTTGTCAATTTGAATTAATTTGAAGTAGAGCTTTTAAATTTGAGGGCAGGGAAAACTGAAATACCCTGCCTTAACTAGACCTAACAGTGGCAGGGTACACTGCTTTTCGTAGTCATTTGGGCAGTCCGCCTGGAGGCAGTAAACACCCCCTTACAGAAGACCACCGTATAATACAGAAGATCAGAAGAGTGTCTGCCGTTATGTTTCGGTGAGTAAGTAAAGGTTGCCAGAGGTCATTTCCCAATCCCTTTCCAATCCCTCTTAATCCTACTGTAGTCGGCAGGCGCACCTGTGGCGTTGCTTGTGTTATAGGCGACGGTAGCCACCTACCATCAAGTGGACCGTCAGCCTGTCTGCCGTCATTTTATTACCTAAATTTTATGCCCCATACTTTTGAAAGTTTACAAAAATCCTTACACAATCTAATAACATTTGGGGCACCTAATTTCTTATTTTGCTGCTTTGTATTAGTTTCTAAAGTTTTAATAGGCTTTTAATGAATGTATATTTTTTAATTCCTATTTGTTTTTTTTTTTCTTATAAATGTCAAATCTCTTATAAATTAGACAGTAGGAACTCCATTCTGCCCCTTATAAAGGTACGATGATATTCACACATGAACGCAATTTACTATTTGTCATCCTAACATTTGGTATACCTACAACTGACACGATATTATGTTAATATTTTTGTATGCAAAGAACCATAAATAAAAGAAAGAGTAATTTTTGTGTTACAGTGACATTTTTTACGATAAAACTGTGACATGGTAAGAACAAGGCATAAATCGGCCATAATATGATTTGATTCGCTTTTAAACACCACTTTTTCAATTTTAACGTGTGTACTCAAAAACCACCATTTCAGCAATTAATTTTATTAATATTAATAGATTTTTAATATAGCAGCAAGCAATGTATTATTTAAAGATAATATAGCGAAAATTCTACATCTTTATGGTCCTTCGAGTATAATGTGACTTAGATTGTTACTGTTTCTGTCAATGTTTAGCAATCAATTTCTGGTCTCCCAAAAGTTGGTCACACCAATTAATTGACAAGATACTTACTTATAAGGGCCTCTTTCACCATGTGTCAAGTAGGCTAACCGCCATTTAAAGTCACCGGTAACAGGGAATGATGGAGATGATATACCTTTGTTTGTACGGTAAAAGTCCTAAACATTAAAAAGAAAATGATAAAAAAAATTCGCCTATCGAAGCATGCAGTAAATCGAGTGCATAATTTAATAAAAAAATTAAATTATTTCTAAAAGTAACTAATCAACACTTTACTTGTAATTGGTGAATTTTAAGGATAAATCCTTATGGATTTCTATAATTTAGTTCCTTTATCTACCCTTAAATTCTATAATTTTCCTGCGTTTTTTTTTTCTTTTTTTAAAAAAATACTAAACTCTAAACTGTCTAAACGTAGAAACTAAATCTAGAAGCCAAATGCATTATTATCTTTTACGTTTGTTGTATACTCTTAACTTTATCTTTACACACAATGGACCTGGTAATATAATCAACTCTTCACCTACTTACCGGAATTGCTTAATCAATATGCAAGAGATGAGTTAGTGTTTGACTTACAATGGAATAATGAATAATATTAAAAATTCCTCGACTTTCTAGAATTTGCTTCACCGTTCGTTTCTAAAATGAGTTGTATATAAATTACATTTAACAAATAGGAAAGGTTGCGCTCAAGCAGTTTAATATGTCACTTTTAAGTTATAAAATATATAAGTTACACTTAACAAATATTATAAATTTAATAATATGTAATTCTAATAAAAGCTAATAATAATAAATGTTTGTGACTAAAAACACGCAAAAACGGCTAAACGGATTTAGATGAAATTAGTTGATTACTTGGATTAATATTATAAGATACTTTTTATCTTGAATAAATGATAGGTTTAAAAATATTCGGCGGCGCCACTGTCGTCATAGCGATAAAGATATCAGGCGTTATATTACTCATTAATTTTTTCAGGTGTTACATTTTTCATTTTTCAACGCGAACGTAGTCGCGAGCACCAGCTAGTAAATAATAAAGGCGATTTTTTTTTATATATATATTTTTTTGTAATTGTATTTATATTTGCAGCGAATTGTCTAACGTAACGTGCTTTAATATTGTCTAACGTAGTAAAAATCAGTTTTTTTTTTTTTTTTTTTTTTTTTTTTATAATATTCAAATGTCAGAATAATCGATGACACAAAAATCCATTTGGCAATAATGGATGTGCGAACACAGTGGGTATTTGTGATGAAACACCATGACTCGTTGTTTGTTGTGAAGTGGCGTTTTAATGTTGTCAGTGACTTGCAGCTTTCTAAATGTCGACAATAGTGCCTTGTATTTTTTTAATGTACAAAAAAAAATCTGTTTATTTTTCACAATACACTTTTAAGAGAAATTTGCTAGTAATTTCAGTTAACATTAAAAGTTTTCCTCTGCTTCGTCCGCCTTTAATTTCGATTCAGGTTGTTTGTCAAGCCTGTTTTCAATCACCCGCAGTTTTAGTTTCATAAAACACTAGCTGGTGCATGCGACTTCGTCCGCGTTGAACTATGAAAGGTACCCTATGTGCTTTCTGGTATCCCAGACAACGTGTATGCAAAATTTCATGGTGATCGGTTAAGTAGTTTTTGCGTTAAAGAGTTACAAACATCCATACATCCAAACATACTTTCGCATTTATAATATTAGTACGGATTAGTGTATAGAATGATAACGTATTGATAACCTATTTTGATTTATTACAATTTTTATTAGTTTAACGTTTCAAATTTGAAAATAATTTTATTTATTTATCTCTGAAAAAGAAACGTCTAATTTTGTATTTTTTAAAATTTTGTTGTTTTTGTTATTAATTAACACCTTAATTTTTCTCAAAATGATTTTTTTTTAAACAAAAACTCAGTCGCTAATTTGAAACCCACTCAAATAACCGAGTTCCAGTCTAATAATTCAACGGAAAAACCATTTTATTTCTTCGCACAAAAGGCAAGCAAGAGCATTAATCATTACCCCAAATTAATACCTGACAATACAGTCCATAAATTTTGGAACAAACTCTTGATGCATGAGTGTATTTATCCACGCGTAAAATATATCTGCCCTTTGAAAATGGACCATATTAATACAATATGTTACGTACTAATTCTTACAGAGTAGTATTTTGTTACATTTTATCTATGGATTTTATCAGCGAGGCTTTGTTATTTCAAATACCCACGGTGGTGATTTGTAGAAAAAGTGCAAATATTTTGTGTCTGCAGAACACTGTCGAAAGCTTAATTGATATTCCTAAATTGAATTCCAAAAGTGATTTCACTTCAAATTCAAATATAGTATATATATACACAAATTGTTGTTATAAATTTTAATACCGTGGAACTTGAATAATGAACTTAATACTTTGAACCGAGGGGTTACTTTGATAAAAACTTTATTTTGTTTTTAAATGAATTTTTTTCGGTATCTGAACGCAGCGCCAAGTTTTTTTTTTATGATTGGCATCACTGATTATCATTCTCTGTCATTGTTTGAACACAGCGTGTAAGAATGTGTCAGAGTGATGAAAAAATCGACAAATATAATATTAGTGTACCACATGAGTTACTGGAGGTAGTTAGTATCTATTATTTGCCTTTCCTTGTCATGAATATTACATTGAATCGAGATCGAGATTATACTAATACTCATTTCATATTCTTATATAATTACGAGTATAATTTCTGTTTCTGGTTACATTAGAGTAGATATTTCAAATTTATTTATTTATTTATTATCTAACACGTATTTACACACAAAATGATAACAATGTCTGGAAACCTGTATTAGGTTTGTCTAGACATTTAATCGTAATAAGAAAGAAAAATTAACTCCAATATTACAGAGCTTTCGGGATCTAATTGTCGTTGGCGACGTAGCCCAAGTAAATCAGTCAGCTGCAACAAATAGGCGTTGGGGTAGACGAGTCTTGAAGCAAAGACCACTTGATTTCTGACTCGATGACTTCAAGAGAGCGGCAGGCAGTGGCTTAGTGTAATGACGCTTAATATATATTAATACTCATATTATAAAGAGGAAAGATTTGTTTTATTATTTGTTTGTTAGTTTATTTGTTTGTTTGTTTATTTGTTAGTTAGTTAGTTAGTTTGTTTATTTGTTAGTTTATTTGTTAGTTAGTTAGTTAGTTTGTTTATTTGTTTGTTTGTTTATTTGTTTGTTAGTTTTTTGTTTGTTTGTTTGTTTGTTTATTTGTTTGTTAGTATATTTGTTTGTTTGTTTGTTAGTTTGTTTGTTGGTTTATTTGTTTGTTTGTTTATTTGTTTGTTAGTTTATTTGTTTGTTTGTTTATTTGTTTGTTTGTTTGTTTGTTTGTTTGTTTGTTTGTTTGTTTGTTTGTTTGTTTGTTTGTTTGTTTGTTTGTTTGTTTGTTTGTTAATTTATTTGTTTGTTAGTTTATTTGTTTGTTTGTTTATTTGTTTGTTAGTTTATTTGTTTGTTTGTTTATTTGTTTGTTAGTTTATTTGTTTGTTAGTTAGTTAGTTTGTTTGTTTGTTAGTTTATTTGTTTGTTTGTTTTTTGTTTGTTAGTTTATTTGTTTGTTTGTTTGTTTGCATTGAATAGGCTCCAAAACTACTGGACTCATTTGAAAAATACTTTCACTGTTAGGAAGCTGTATTATCAGCGAGCAACATAGGCTATATTTTATAAAGTTACGCGGGCGAAGCCGCGTGCAACAGCTAGTTAAAAATAAACAACTATGGTCAACAGTGATACTTTATTTGCTAATGATGGTAATGACGATGATGATGTAAGTGTAAAAGCGACCGTACATAATTTATACTCGAAGATATGCTTAGTATTCAACCGTTCCTATAAAGTCAACTCAAATTAAACCAAATCAATTATGATTGACAGGCTCTTACAACAACATGTTGCTTGTTATTACTTAACGTCTCTCTTCGTTGCCTTCAACATTACTACAAGTACAAATTAAAAACATTATGGCGGTACGAACTCAAGCTTGCTGATCACACGGCGCCGCGTATTTTATTGAAATAAATAAATACTAGCTGGTGCCCGCGACTTCGTCCGCGTTGAACGATGAAAGGTACCCTATGTCCTTTCTGGTGTCCCAGACAACGTGTATGCAAAATTTCATGGTGATCGGTTCAGTAGTTTTTGCGTGAGAGTTACAAACATCCATACATCCAAACATACTTTCGCATTTATAATATTAGTAAATACGGATTATTGTATAGAATGATAAAGTATTGATAACCTGTTTTGATTGATTACAATTTTTATTAGTTTAATGTTTTTAAATTTGAAAATAATTTTATTTATTTATCTCAGAAAAAGAAAGGTCTAATTTTGTATTTTTTTAAATTTAATTTAACAACCATCGCCTTTCAATTGTGATCCAGTGAGTGCACTGGAACATTCTCCCATCATCATCATATCTCAAACATTAATCATTATCATTAATATAAGAATTGCTTGAAAATTCTCATCTACCGTAAGGTCTATAATAATAATTACCCTTTAATATAATATATATAATCTATAATATAAACCTATACCATTGATTTTTGACATATTATTCGCAAATTTGACCGATGGAAGCTACTATAATTACTATATTGGGATATTTTTTTATAAAATATTATCTTCATTTACTCATTTATTAAATTCTAAAGTATTTCTGGTTATCTCATAACGACAGTGGTTATCGGAGCCACAAAATGTTTAATTCTATAAAGGGACATTCTGTTTGCGCTCTTGACTGCTTTCATAAGTTCAATCCTTCATAACGCATTGGCTTTCGGCTCGGCCGCGCCCTCTGTAATGCGGGTCACGCATTACGTCCGCTAACATCTCACTAGATAATGTAATATCGCTTATGTCACTACGTGATGCATAAAAGTATTTTTATATTCTATGGGGGACGGGTGTAGAACGTTTTAGTGAGATGCTAAAATTTTATGATGGCAACACATGTACGTGGATTGAGTTACGTGCGGACGGGAGCAATTCAAACGCAATCTTCCACAGAGTAAACTCTTCTGTCAGATTTTTTTCGTGTTGAGTTCCACAATTGGCCCTGCAACTTGTAAAGTTGGGTGCACTTTTCATATTTGAATCTGGCCTGAATCTGGCATAGTTGTGACAGCAAGTCTGGCGGCAGTAATCACTCGTAAGTGAGACCACCATAAACTTACACGAACCCTGTGGCATCATATTATCTTAATCATGCATCAGACGACTTTAACATAATAAAATAGATAAATTTACATAATTTTATTAGAAAAATTACAGCTTGTTTTATATATTTATTATTTTAAACGACCCACATCTGTAACACATCTAACTTCATCACATCTATCCATTGTGCTACCAAATAAATAGAAATATTGAAAAGCCAACAAAGCGAAAGAAACTTTAGGCATCCTGCTAAGAAATCTTGATAATTTATTAAAGCCATTCAGCTAATAATAATTTGATACTCTATACTCAAAAAAAAACTTACGACCAGCTTGCTCCAACACCAACGAATGTGTATTGCATTTTTTATTCAGTTCTAGCAAGTTGGTTGCATCTATGTTTAGAGTCCGTATTTTATGATCGTCGCGACGCTTTGAGATTTTATATTTTTGGAATTGTTCAAGAAGTTCTGTGGCATTGTAAATTAGTATTATTTCTTTGGACTTAAAGGTTGCTGTGCCTGCCATTTAGTATGCGTGATATTCTGAATTTTTTTATGTGTAAGCCGATTGAAATGAAATAAACACTATAAATGTTAGCGCGTAACTTTTCCCTGTGTAAATCAATTTAAATGAAACAAAGAGTAAATATTATTAATAATAATAAATAATAATAAAAAAATTATTTCTTAAGCCAATATACATTTACATTTAACAGGAACATAGCTAGACAGTAATATAGGCTTTAAAATACATAATACATATTTTGCCCTGCCCTCCAAGCTAGGATTGCCAACCTACCTTATTATTAAAAGCTAGTCAAAGCCAGCCAGCCAGTGGCAGTTTATTTATGTTTACTGAAAAATTATATTAAATATTATTAAGTGTATTGTGTGTGTGTGTGTGTGTATGTATGTGTGTGTGTGTGTGTGTGTGTATGTGTGTGTGTGTGTGTATGTGTGTGTGTGTGTGTGTGTGTGTGTGTGTGTGTGTGTGTGTGTGTGTGTGTGTGTGTGTGTGTGAAATAAGACATAAGTAATATAAGTGAAAGTGACATAACCCCATTTCGATCGGTTTAGCCCTTTCTGAAATTAGCGTGCACGCATAGACAAACAATGATTTTATTATATGCATGATAATTAAACTGTGGGTACAGTTTAATCAACATGCATATTATGCTCTTATTAAACTGTGGGTACAAAGTGTACATAAAACCATTTTTTAATATACCTAATACCTATAATTTGTGCACATTTAGACAAATTTTCTAATTAACCGAAATACCGCTCCTTTGTGTGCGAAAATTAACTGATAAGTTCTCTGAACGCTTGATTCATGTAAGACTACTTACGAGTATATGGGCATAAAGTCTTGTTAGCAACTTCAGAAAATGTTTGTACGGTTTCTGAATAGACGGATCAGTGAATTTTCGGTACGGCTTCGTTTGCTAATCCTTGGATCAAAGACGACGAATTCTCAGAAATAATCTCATGTTATTTACACCTGTACATATATTAAAGAATATTTCTAAGAAAACTAGATTTATGAAGAAAACATGTGGTAATTTATAAAAAAATATTTATTTCTAACTTATTTAAAATTTGTTTCTTTATATGTTATCACATTAATTATTCGTTATAATCAAGATTGTCTATTCCAATAAATTCGGATGGTATTTATAGGAGATTAGCACATTAAACAAAAAAATCATTAGATTTATTTACCACTAGAGATCCGCCTTCGGCATTGGACATTTCTCTTCATAAGAACCCTTTTTCGGACACCAACGAAATTTAAAAAAAAAATTAAATAGATATTATCATATTATATCTATATCCATTCCTATAACTATACATTATTATAAATTAAGTCCGCCCGTGTATGTTTCTCCGCTAACTTCTCTTCTAAACCACCCAGCAGATTTTGATACGGTTTTCATTAATAGAAAACAGTATCAAAATTCGCTTGTATCGCCACCCTTTATTTCAATAATAAACAGTTTTAAATAAAGTGAGACCTTAACAAAATTAAAACGAAGTTTAATGCACATTAAATATTTGCCGCAATTCGTACCTCGTTTCCAGTACTTTCCGCCTTGATGTTGCGGCAAAACAAACGCGCCTAAGTAAACCGGAGTTTTGTGCGGTGTGGATGGTCGTTTAACATAAATTAAAATAGTAAAGCTTCATATGAATTTGAAACGCTCTGTATCCGTGCATATTTTCTTGCGGCGGCGACCGACCGTTACTGATTCAATTAGTCCGGGTAACGAACTGAAATGTCGCTCCCAAGCGACAGTGGTGCGGCGGAGTACCTACTATCAAAACGCCAGTAATTGTTCTATAAAATTTAATTTCAACTCCCCTTTATACGTGGTCACGACTCACCTAGGGGGACTATTCTGTGCCGAGATTTGTAGCGACTATTAAACTGAGACTTTTCTAACTAAGATTTAATGTCTCATTCGATAGTGATTATTGATTAACGTAAGTCAATCATTCATGTTAATCAATGTTTCTTAACGGATTCTTTGATTAATGAGTCAGTTAATCAATGATTAACGAATTGATTGAATTACAAGTAGTGTACTCGTATAAATATATTTCGAAAAATGAATTTGTAATTAGGGTCAAAACTTACCTGTTATCTAATCTTTGTCATATTAAATGATCGACCCTACCGATTGATGCTTTTAGTTGTAATAGTTTTTAATGACAGGTAAAGTTGTTCAGAGATGATCTAAATAAAATAATTTATAGATAGTGACGTCAAATTTCTTATTAATTTTATTAAAGTTTCAGCTAATTATTTACAAATAAAATATTAATTGCCGTGATAATAAATATGTTTATATTTTATATTATGACATTTTTTTGTAATAAATAAAAATGAATCACTAAATGTGTTACTAAGTGCTAAACTTAAGAAAAGCTGGACCAATTCATCTATTTTTTTAAAATGTTCATTTAATTCCGAGGAAGGTTTTTAATAAGAGAAAAAATGCAAAATAAACTTCCTTGCGAAGCCAGTAAGCCAGATTGCTAATATTACATAAATTACCCTTTATAATGAATGAAATTGTAACTCAAATAATAATAGAAAGTGTATTGATAACGTCTTGGGTCCCTGTACTAAGATCTAAGACTATATTAAGAATATCTTCTATTAAGAAATATAGCTTTGCTATGTCAGAATAGAATTTATCGTAAACTTCTCGAAATGAACAACTTCAAGGTTATCCATTTGGGAATACCTTTAGAACCCAAAAGGTTAACTTGTAATAACCAGTGTTTTACACGTGCTAACTTTACAAAGTGGAGTTCTTGAAACAGTTTAGAAGCTAATCTTAATCAATTTAATAACTATAAAGTGACGTTACAGACATAAACTTTTCAATTAATAGGTATTAATCTTGTTTATAAATGAGTATTAAGGCGCTTAGTGCCGTCACATGGATAAGTAGTAGCTACTTTCTTAAGCCTACTCCTCGTTTAGGGCTAGACCAGAAATTTTGAATATATATATATATATATATATATGAATTATTAAAGTTTAGACAACATTTAGTACTTTTTCTTTTATTTTAGGGGTTGAGGAATTTTGTACTCGTAGATGTTCCGAAATATCTACCTATTGTATTGTTAGGCTCATAATATACATGGCCTAAATTAATCTTATCAATCAAATGACTTTAGAATAGGTCCCCTGAGGTGCAGACGAGGTTATTTCAATTTAAAAAATTGTACACGAACCGAAAGGCAAGACTGAAGTTTGTTTGTTTCGCTTTTAAACAAGTTAATTAAACTTAACTATATACCTACTGATTTTATAGTAGGTACAGTATAGAAAAATTAAGGTTAATGAATGACTTCTAAATATGTTGTTGGACTGTTTGAAGAAATATTCATCCATACTAATATTATAAATTTAAAAGTAACATTTTATAATATGTATTTTTTTAAGGTGAACAGGCTGCCGTCGCCTATAACATAAGCAACGACTACAGTAGGATTAAGGATAGGGAAATGGGCGCTGACATCCCTTACTCGAAACACAACAGCACATGTGCTGTCATTTCACGGTGGTCTTCTGTAAAGGGGTTGGGTACTGCCGGCAGACGTGCTGCTCAAATGACTGCGAAACGCAGGATGCCGGATGCCCTGCCGCCACTTTCCAGATCCAGACCAGAGCGAACTTTGAAAAGTTCATTTCCAGCTGGGAATCGAACCAACGGGAACTCTAGAACAGAGCGTTCATCCAACGGGCTCGTCGAAATATGTATGTAATATGTATTGATACAGATTTTTATATTTAATAAGTAATAGCAATGCTTCTTTCCGCAGTTTTAAAATGTAGGTACAGTTTAAAGAAAATACCGAGAAACATCAGAGAGCAAAGATTAGATAGTAGAAAGAAAAAAATGTTATAATAATATGTAAACCTTTTCACCGGTAGACGGAGCTTCTACAGGCTTAAATCCTTCAAATAATCGCCACATTATGAATCAGCACGATCAGGAATTTAAGCAGAACCGTCTATATGAAAATCTGACTCGCTCGAGTATTTCAAAATGGCTATTTCTTTTGCATTTCTAAAAAGCTGCCACGAGCTTGGGTCACATCGGCTGCCTTATTATCTAACAGCAGACGACTTGCGACCAACTTACGACAGGCGAAAACTTTCTATCAATTTGTGCAATATCACACTAAATACGATAAGGCCTCTTACGGACAATAACTAATATTAAAGTGCATTATTTCTGTAAGGCAGCAAACGCTATCGAAAGTCGTCTGCTGTAGTCTGCTGTTAGATAATAAGGCAGCCGAATCGTCAGTCTTTAAATGGGAGCTTAGTTTGGGTTCACTTAACATCCCCTCTGAAATCTGACGCGTTCGAGTAGGATTTATATTTTTCCCATTTTTAACCCTTCCGTACGGTCCATACGCCGCCCGCACCATACAAACCGTCAGATTAACATGTATCAGTTATCGGATAAAGTTTATATCCTTACATAATATAATTTTAAATCTCTTACCACGTACGTCTTTCTGTATTTTCGCTAACTTCTCCTAAAGCAGGCGTGGAATATTTAGCTTATGTCCAAAATAAAAAAATCAAAATCAAAATATTTATTTATCAATTAGGTTTCTCCAAGAAACTCTTATGATCGTCTGTAAATTTTAATTTACAATAAATATTATTTATTCTATGACTGTATCTATACAATAAATAATATTTATGTCCAAAGAATATACTCGAAAAACATGAATCAAATATCAAAAGGATATCCGCTTCCTACACGTAGAACCACAGGTCGAGTACACTTATTATAGCTCGATTTCCAAAGCGGTATGAATTGACCTTTTTAGATCTTCAAACTTATGCAAATAAATTAACCGTTAGTGGATATCATTTTGTAATGGTAGACCTATTTATTACGTTACAAAGGTTTAACGAAGGAGAGAATAACCGTGTATCTTATTTGAGAGGAATTCGAAAGAAACTAATTTATATGATTTATGAATGAAATTTTTATGGCTGGCTCCATTGCATTCTTTAGCCATAACTTGTGCAGTCTGTCTGGCGACAGTAACTACCCTTCAACAGTAGACTATCGTGTCATAACGTTCCCGCGCCATCTACAGGCCGCGTTAGAACGTCTTTAGGTTTCAGCCGATAGGAGTCCTGAATAAACCCACAACGTCCCTTACGCTGCCTGGTATCCATGAGGATGTCCCCATCCCATCCCAGGATATATAATATATCTTTGCAAGCGAATTGCCATGCCCGGTAGAACATATTTTATATTATAACTACTGTATGAGTTAAAATCCTTTAGACATGTGTTAAGGTTTTCAAATATCTATTTATTTATTTCAATGTAGCCAAATAAAATTGAGCTGAATCAGACGATGCGTTCAACACGGCAACATTTAATACATTATTACATAGAGCAGGGGACATACGGAACTGTAACATAAACAAATCACAGCCCACTCAAGTTGAAGACAGTCAGCAAAAAAAGCTCTCCAACGACAAATGTAGGAAAGCTATAATTCATCGGGGCACACTGGCCAACAGCCAAACGTAGAGAGCGGAAGAAATGTAAATCCAATTCTCACAATACCGCAGATTAGATATATTAACAGTAGGTGTTACAATTAAGTTCCTTATGGACTGTCAAAAAAATTTAATTCAAAATTAAGAAATTATAATAATTTAATTAATTTAAAAACATGCCAAAACTAAACAATAATAATACGTATGTAAAATAGTATACATCTACTACGTGAGTATCCGGAAATAATTATATGTTTCCCTGTAAAAACATAAAAATAATATTTATAGGATATTATAACTCTTTGCTAAATAAATAAATCTTCTCAAAAAAGCTTAGCTTAGCTTTGTTTTAAAGCGTAGCACGATGGACAAGGAAAAAAAAATCTGTATCTACCTACCAATATATACTTTTTTATATGTGTTTGTTTAAATGTAAGTGTACTAATTTTAAATACATATATTTTATTATAATTCGACGACACAGGTGTACGATAAAAACTTAAATATGTTTATGTTACACCTAAACTGTGTACCACTTATTATAATATTTTTTTTTTGTGTAAATAAAATTTAAAAAAAAAAAGTACAGTCACCACCGCAATTTTGTGTATGTTGACTGACAATGTGCTTGTGTTAACAGGCGACATTCGCTATCTACCAACAAATGCAATGTCCGACTGTCTGTCGTTATCAAAAAGCGATTAAAATTAAAATGTGTTGTCATTGCTGAAAAAACATATTTTTTTAAGTACTTTAGCGCGAATCAAGAGATTGTAATATATATCTTGTGGTCACGTGCTTAAATAAAAGATATATATGCTTCAAATAATGATTATGTGCTGGGCGAATTACCTCAGTCACTTGACAGAGACAAGTTCTAAAAGGCATAACCTTCACAACTAAAGAGGCACTGGGAAAATAAGGTATCTTTAACAAGCCGATATTTATTATAGGAATAGACTCCCTTTCAAGAGCTATGAAGACAATTCACGTATGAAAATAGCAATACAGTAAAGATACTTAAAAGTATTGCTATTTTCATACGTGAATTTAGATACTTTTGAGTATAGATACTTTCAAGTATCTATACTGATTTATTATGATCTTACTTGTTTAGATAATATGGCCATCGTGGTGTTTATTTCAACTCTATTGTTTTAAAGTGTGACCATACTGTTTGCTGTTCAATTGGCGATGATACTGTAGCCACTTGCCAGATACTCAGTACCGTACTGTATAGCATTATTTAAATTCGTTCAGTAACTCGTATCAATCCGGCTCAGCGAGGAAATTGAATTGGTGGCCATGTTTGATGTTTTGATTTTCGAACGTCTCTCAACGAAGTTATTGAAACAGCCGTCCAAATATCCGCTGTGAAACAAAGAGGAATACGTATTATCGACTGGCTAGCTTCGTTAAAAAAAGCAAGAAATATGAAAATAATGTTAATATTTATAGTGTATTCTATTAGTGTTAATATTTATAGTGTATTATAATATTAATATTTTTCTGTATAACGGTCGGCAAGTAGGCTGACGGTCCACTTGATGGCTAAAATGGCCCATTAACTTGTGTAATGCTGTATGCGCTTTGTCAACATTAGTAGAATAAATGATTTAAAAGATACTATGGAAGTGGACTTTGGCTTCACCATGTTTGATGGATCACTGGATGGAAGGTGGCTTATAACACAAGTATACGTCACAGGTGATGTAAGTGCTCTGCAGACCGTACATAGTGGGATGAGGGATTAGGAAGGGAGAGGAAATGAATTCTGGCAACTAATAACAATTGTATAAGGCGCAAGTCCGATCTTGCATGGAGTATTGCTTCCATCTTTGGAATAGCTCAACCAAATACCAACTTGCCGCACTCGACTCGGTGGAACGCAGAGCTAGGAGACTTATTGGCGGCAGTACGTTTTTAAAAACTAAGATGCAGAGCCTGACACATGATGTGTCTTTTATAAGATGTACTTCGGAGAGTGTGCTCAAGAGCTGCATGAACTCATACCGCCTTCCCCTTTCTTCCATCGGACATACAGACGTACAAATGGTTACCATCCAAGCGCTTTAAAACATCTTTTATAATGCGCACTGCCAAGGTTTAGAACTCCCTCCCTGCGTCTGTATTTCTGAGCTCATATAACCCAAATCTTTTCAAAGTTCGAGTGAATAGGCATCTTCTGGGTAAGCTCGCTCCATCTTAGGCCTCATCCTTGTTACACAGTTGGTTGTTGGTCAAGAGCAAACCCATCTTTAAACCTAAAAAAAAACCCTTACTCACTCGCCGAAACACAAAATCACACGTGCTGTTATTTTGAATGTGGTCTTCTGTAAGGAGGTGATTATTTCTACCTGTCGGACTGCCAATTTAATACTGCGAAACTCTCACTGAGTCTTGCCACTACTAAATGGTTTTTTTTTTTTGTTTGCTATTTCCGAATTCCATACAAATTTTCCTTTGTTTAACAATCCGAATAGCATTAATGGATATTATTTCGAATTTAATGTGAGTGTTGCACTTCACAAAATCCAGCATTGTTTCAATAAAAGGAATTTTAAATGAAGAGCCAACGTAGACGATGCAAAATTATATTATATTTAACTGTCGGAATAAATAAATAAATGAAATTCTATTATTTAGATAAAAACCTGTAAAGTATAATATTCTTCTCTATATATAAAAAAAAAACTGATTTATTTGTATCATATCGGAAACGGAAAATATCACTTTTAATTATTGCTGTCTCTGTAGATATTTACTGGCAAAATTAATCCTATTCAAAGTAGGTACTTGAAAATTTTTGAGACAATTTCTACTTCTTTCAGAGGCATATTATGTTCGTCTTATACTATACAATTTATATACACTAATAAAATTTACTAATGATAAATCATTTTGACCAATTCTACAAATAATTAATTCCGAAATACCAAAACATTTTTTAATACAAATTTCCCCAAAGTTATTTTATTATTTTAACAAATTCATTCAGTTATTTATATGTTTTCTCAGGAGTTATATTTTTTCTTTTTCAACCTTGATGAAGTATTTTATATTTTCTCAGTATTAAAACTTTTCATATAACATTAATTTTAATGTATGTTAGTTTAATTGAAATCCATTGAACCGTAACATGGGTATATCAAAACAGTTAACAACGTTCGCATGTTTCCAATATTTCGGGTCATGGTTTTGATCAAAGAAGGCTTACAGTGAGTGGACCCTTCGGCTTAAAGAAACCCTTTAAGGCTAAGGCTCAGTGCAATGGAAAAGCGTCGATCCCTAGAAATATGTTTTGCTTTATATATTTTACAACAACATACAAAGTGAATTCACTATTTTATGTATTAGCCTTATATTTATATACGTGGCATAGGCCTCTTATCTTTACGATGAGGTGTGGCTGTGTTTCTTCAATTACAAATTTTAATACCGTTAGAAATTTGATCATTTGTTTATGTATAATAAGTAAATATTAAGAAAATAGTATACGTGGACTAGACTAGTATACCTGGGATAGTTAATAACCACACAGGATACTATCCATAAAGAAATTGACAGAAGAATTGCCAACACGTGAAAAAGATTTTGGTCTCTTAGCGAAGTTATGAAAAACAAAGACATGCCAATGAAAGATAAAAGAAAAGTTTATAACATGTGCATTTTGCCATGTTTAACATACGGCTGTCAAACATGGGCATTATCTGAGAAACTAACTAATAAAATAATCGTATGTCAAAATGGAATAGAGAAGTGTGATTGGAGTGAGAAGAAAGGATAAAATAAGATTAAACAAAACTAAAAGTGTAACTAAATTTAAAGATGTGGACAAAGTATACAAAACACTTAAATGGAAAAGGACATATGCTGAGAGAGAACAGAGAAATGTTCTAGAACAATAACAGAATGGTAGCTGTGTGAACCTGGAACCCGACATGAAGTAATCAATTTTTTTTTAAATGTATACGTTTGTACTCCGTATGTACTGGTTTGTACCAACTTTTTTTTCGTTTGTACCTCAATGGGTTCGGAGATACAAAATTTTCAAAATACCCAGAACCCGACTTGAAGGAATCGATTTTTTTTTAAATGCATACGTTTGTACTCGGTATGTACTTGTTTGTACCAATTTTCTTTTCGTTTGTACCTCAAGGGGTTCGAAAGTACCGGCATTACAAAAAGTGCGAAAATGGTAAATCTGTCATTTTTCGAGATATTCAAAATCTGCGAGCGGGGATAGATTCCTAGTCGTTTGTACCCATCGAAACCACTGAAAGTTTCGTTTGTACCTCAAGGGGTTCGGAGAAACTAAATTTTCGTGATATACAGAAACCCAATTGGAGGAATCGATTTTTTTTAATTGCATACGTTTGTACTCGTTGTGTACTTGTTTGTACCAATTTTTTTTTCGTTTGTACCTCAAGGGGTTCGAAAGTACCGGCATTACAAAAAGTGCGAAAATGGTAAATCTGTCATTTTTCGAGATATTCAAAATCTGCGAGCGGGGATAGATTCCTAGTCGTTTGTACCCATCGAAACCACTGAAAGTTTCGTTTGTACCTCAAGGGGTTCGGAGAAACTAAATTTTCGTGATATACAGAAACCCAATTGGAGGAATCGATTTTTTTTAATTGCATACGTTTGTACTCGTTGTGTACTTGTTTGTACCAATTTTCTTTTCGTTTGTACCTCAAGGGGTTCGAAAGTACCGGCACTACAAAAAGTGCGAAAATGGTAAATCTGTCATTTTTCGAGATATTCAAAATCTGCGAGCGGGGATAGATTCCTAGTCGTTTGTACCCATCGAAACCACTGAAAGTTTCGTTTGTACCTCAAGGGGTTCGGAGAAACTAAATTTTCGTGATATACAGAAACCCAATTGGAGGAATCGATTTTTTTTAATTGCATACGTTTGTACTCGTTGTGTACTTGTTTGTACCAATTTTTTTTTTGTTTGTACCTCAAGGGGTTCGAAAGTACCGGTACTTTCGAACCTTTGGAATTATTTTTATAACCCCTTGAGGTACAAACGAAAAAAAACTGATACAAACAAGTAAACAACGAGTACAAACGTATGCATTTAAAAAAAATCGATTCCTCCAATTAGGTTTCTGTATATCACGAAAATTTAGTTTCTCCGAACTCCTTGAGGTACAAACGAAACTTTCAGTGGTTTCGATGGGTACAAACGACTAGGAATCTATCCCCGCTCGCAGATTTTGAATATCTCGAAAAATGACAGATTTACCATTTTCGCACTTTTTGTAATGCCGGTACTTTCGAACCCCTTGAGGTACAAACGAAAAGAAAATTGGTACAAACAAGTACACAACGAGTACAAACGTATGCAATTAAAAAAAATCGATTCCTCCAATTGGGTTTCTGTATATCACGAAAATTTAGTTTCTCCGAACCCCTTGAGGTACAAACGAAACTTTCAGTGGTTTCGATGGGTACAAACGACTAGGAATCTATCCCCGCTTGCAGATTTTGAATATCTCGAAAAATGACAGATTTACCATTTTCGCACTTTTTGTAATGCCGGTACTTTCGAACCCCTTGAGGTACAAACGAAAAAAAAATTGGTACAAACAAGTACACAACGAGTACAAACGTATGCAATTAAAAAAAATCGATTCCTCCAATTGGGTTTCTGTATATCACGAAAATTTAGTTTCTCCGAACCCCTTGAGGTACAAACGAAACTTTCAATGGTTTCGATGGGTACAAACGACTAGGAATCTATCCCCGCTCGCAGATTTTGAATATCTCGAAAAATGACAGATTTACCATTTTCGCACTTTTTGTAATGCCGGTACTTTCGAACCCCTTGAGGTACAAACGAAAAGAAAATTGGTACAAACAAGTACATACCGAGTACAAACGTATGCATTTAAAAAAAAATCGATTCCTTCAAGTCGGGTTCTGGGTATTTTGAAAATTTTGTATCTCCGAACCCATTGAGGTACAAACGAAAAAAAAGTTGGTACAAACCAGTACATACGGAGTACAAACGTATACATTTAAAAAAAAATTGATTCCTTCATGTCGGGTTCCAGGTTCACACAGCTCAGAATGGTACCCCAGGGATGGCAAAAGATGTAAAGGTCGACAATTGAAACGTTGAGAAGACGACTTCAAAGGAGTAGTTTAGTTTGCTTTGCTCATTTACAAAATATGTTAAGAATGTTACGCTGCTACGAAGTAGCTACGAGTGACTTCGTAGCAGCGTCACATTCGTAGCATACCAAAAAATAATCAGTGTCGTAGTTCTGCTACGCACTTCGTAGCTTATCGTTTTACGAATGTTACGCTGCTAGGAAGTAGCTACGAGTCTTCGTAGCAGCGTCACATTCGTAGCATACCAAAAAATAATCAGTGTCGTAGTTCTGCTACGCACTTCGTAGCTTATCGTTTTACGAATGTTACGCTGCTAGGAAGTAGCTACGAGTCTTCGTAGCAGCGTCACATTCGTAGCATACCAAAAAATAATCAGTGTCGTAGTTCCGCTACGCACTTCGTAGCTTATCGTTTTACGAATGTTACGCTGCTAGGAAGTAGCTACGAGTCTTCGTAGCAGCGTCACATTCGTAGCATACCAAAAAGTAATCAAGTGTCGTAGTTCTGCTACGCACTTCGTAGCTTATCGTTGGTTTAACATCTACTTTGAGTGATGTTTGAGACGGCCAAAAATCCAATCTCTATTGCCAATTTGGCCAAGTGAAATAAAATTGATCGACCATAAAGAATCACAAGGCTTCTTAGATATGTTGTACATTAAATAAAGCGCCATTTCTAATAATTAAATTTAATTTTAACGTACTTTTCCAAGTACTGTCAATAATATTTTCATCAATAGATTTCCATTTTATGCGAGTTAATAACTAATCATAAAATTGATATATATTCGGTATTAAACGCTATCGCTTTTCCCGAATTACCTTACCAAAACATTGATTCATTGAATATAAATCGGCGTGTCCCAAGCATTGAAAATGAAACGATATTTCGAATTTCGATTGAGCCGAAGTCGGATCTTAGATCAGGGATCTGCTATACACATCATTGTGAGAAGTTCAAAGAGATTCCTAAAAGATACTTTGGTCCACTCTTTACTACTGTAGGGATCTATTAAATAGAGTGAATGTTACATAATAATATATAAATTTCTATATTTTAAGAATTATATTGTATATTTTGTATTTCAGTTACAAAAAATCTTCTAGTAATATTTCTGTTGTTACCATGACCTATGTGTTTCTTTAACCATAATCATAAAGTTCCCCAAATTAAGCATTTTATAGGTTTATATTATGGGCTAACCATACATTGGACAAGGAGTGAAACCCTGCACACCCAGACCAGAGTCAACTTTGAAATGTTCATTTGCAAAGTGGGCTCTGCTGGTAATTGAACATAAGTAAAACAAGCATTTTAGCCATTAGAGAGGTCCAACAAACACTATTTCAACAAACTAACATTATAGGGTTAATTGTAAGTAACATTGATGTACTAGACTGTGCTAATCAGTGCTAGACAAGTTACCCTGTTTGATAACTGTGGTATTCCATGTGCCTTGCCCACTACAAAAATAAGTTTTGACAGTATAATATTGATATCATACACCATATGATATCGATTTAAATCTTTACATACGAGTGGATGATTCTATTACAAATTTACAATATAAATGACGAGTAAGCTATAAAGGATCTATAAGGGTCGAGTGTAGTGAAGGCAGTAATAAAATATAACATTAAATTGATAGGATAGGTTTTGGCGAAGCTCTGGCCTATCAGGGATATCGAGATATCTGCGAAGGTTGGACCCTTATAAATTTGTTTCCGAATATATTACTGGGCGTACTACGTAATACTTTTAGAGCTCTATCGCCATAATAAAATTACAATATTGTAATATCTTCAGGAAAACCCTGAGACAAATTGAAGTTCAAAGCAACATTAAAGTTTTATTTGTGTAGTAGCGTTTCTTCTTAAAGAGTAAATTAAATTTACTCTTTAATTTAGTAGTGGCAGGGTGTTTGGTGGCAGTAACCACCTCCTTACAGAAGACCATCGTAAACTAACAGCACGTTTGCTGTTGTGTTTCGATGAGTGAGTAAGGGGCTCATTTCACTTCCCAATCAAGTGATTGGGAATTAAGGATAAGGATTACTACATTACTACATTACATTACATTACATTACTACATTAGGATTAAGGATAAGTATCCTTAATCCTAATGTAGTCAGCAGCGCACTTGCAGCACCTGTGGCGTTGCTTGTGTTATAGGTGACGGTAGCCACCTACAAAAAAAAACCTTAACATAAAAAATGGGTAAAAAACTGGAAGTCTTGTCTGCCCATTATGTGGACACCATTTTTTCAAGAGCAGTTAAAGTAAACACTAAACTAAAGTAAACACTAAGTAACTAACACTAACGAAAAATTTTAGGTACCTACTGAGCTCAAAACCGTAACATAAAAACAAAAATCAGCGTTCATAAACTTTATATAAAATGCAGTTAATCCCTTTATCCCATTATAGGATTATGAATTTTAATGAAATAATGTTTTAATTTTATAAGGTAAATCTGTACGTTTCAATGTACATATTACAAAAATATATCCCGGAAACCGGCGCTTTGAGATCTGTTTATTAACAAAATTCTCTTCATCCTTTTCACCTGCTCTGTTCAAGCTAATCCCTCAAAGTTGCGAGTGTTTAAATATATATTTTAATCCAATAAGTAAAGAGATGTGTTTATTTTCGCATTAAGTATTAAGTGATATAGGATCGTATCCGAATGTTATTTATAAATAATCTTTATGTAATTTTATTAAATCATGTAGGTCTAAAAGCTTTTTAGTCCTCGGAATCAATGAAATTTTATGAACTTTGTGAGTTTATTTGAGATTTTTGTTTTACTGAAACATTCAATTTGAAATTTATTTTATATTATGTCCAATTTTCAAAGTCAACTTATTAAAGAACTAGCTGGTGCCCGCGATTTCATCCGCGTTGAACGATGAAAGGTACCCTATGTCCTTTCCTGACAACGTGTATGCAAAATTTCATGGTGATCGGTTCAGTAGTTTTTGCGTGAAAGAGTTACAAACATCCATACATACTTTCGCATTTATAATATTAGTATAGATTATATTAAACTTATCAATTACTGAACTGCACTACATATTAGATAAGTAGTGCAAAGAATTCATATCAACTTTGTAACAAATATCAAAAACAACTGTCATTGTTCTTTTTAAGATACATCAATATCTATAGCTATATCTATATCTATACATAATTCTACTAATATTATAAATGCGAAAGTTCGTGAGGATGAATGTATGGATGTTTGTTACTATTTCACGCAAAAATGGCTCAACGGATTTGAATGAAACTTGGCATACATATAGCTTATTGACTGGTATTAAAATATATAATACTTTTTCTCCTGAAAAAAATGTTATGTTCCTGAGAGATCATCTAAAATATAAAAAAAATGGGATCTACTGTCGTGTAGAGACACAAGAGGTTATGTAATGTTGTTCACATATCTTATTTAAAATTTAAAGCAAGACACTAAATACGATGTATTCGCTACCTCTTAACGATTAAGCCATAGACGTGACAGGTAAACAGGGTGTCCAAAAAACATTACCCTTATCATTGCAAACAACCCTTCAATGTTTCTGTTTTAAAATATAATTCTTAAAATATATTAATATTTCCAAGTAAAAACCAACTGTTCACTCAATAAGCTGTTGAGCGCGATTTCGTCTATATTTATTACAAAATTATAGATTTAAACAAAATTTTATATTATTTTAGAATTATATTTTATATTACTGCGAAATAACAATGCCGTAAATAAATAAATAAATAAATAAATAATGATAACACTGAACTTTTATTTCCACCGTACCGATGACTCCAGATAGGCCTAGTGCGTGTTTTACTCTATCAAACTTGTAGACGTCTAGTGTGTAGCCACTAGGTGGCGCTGCTTCATTCCCATACAAATTGACGCTTATACGTTCGACGCGTTTGATAGAGTAAAACTCGCACTAGGCCGAGTGAGTCCACCAGGATCCCCTAACTGAATCCCCCATAGGATCCCGGTGAACTCCTTGGTTCATTAAAATCTCTTCAGGGGATCGACATATATGCCGCAGTTCCCTGCTTGCTTATCAAGTAAAGAAGATTTTCGCTTTTCGATGATTCCGAAGATTATTAAAACGATTCTGAGAAAAACTATATACCTCCTGAATGTGCTAAGTGTCGAAAAAGAAACTTATTCATATTTTATAATAACTAATTTATATATAACTAGCTGATGTACACGACATCGACCGCGTATCTTCATAAAAATATATAACCTATGTTACTCGCTGATAATGTGGCTTTTTAAAGATGAACGAATTTTCAAAATCGGTACCAGTAGTTTTTGAGTTTATTCATTAGATACATACAAATCTTCTCTCTTCATAATATTAGTATAGATGAGCAAAATTAAAATAAATAAAATTTATATGAATATTTTTTAACTTATAATTTATTGCGTTTTTAAATTAAGTGTTAATTATCTTGTATTGATAATGGAGTATCGTCTTTGTCCTTAGCGGACAATCTAACAATTGATGTAACATCGTAAGATTCCATGACTTTCAACTTGTATTTCGTAATAGTACCTGAAAATAGAATAAATAAATTAGCGAATTTGAAGCTTGGGTTTTAGGTTAAAATTTTAACTTATTGCTAAAGTTAAAATTTTAACCTAAAATTCAGTTAAATTTTCAATTTTCATTTATCAACTCTGAAGCCATTATTTATTCTGTAGGTATTAGCTAAAGCCCCGCAACTTCGTACACGCTGTAGTTGGTTTTTTGAGAATCCCACAGGACTTTTATCTTGGCAAAATGTTAAGATCCTCAAATATTATATAACCGTTTCGTACAGACAAAAAACAACTTCTAAATATAACAAAAAAATTATTTCATAAACACCTACATACTTAATGTTAAGCTTACCGTTCGGGTTCCGTACTTCTCTTGTAAAATCAACAAACAACGAACGAGGGTGAGCCTTCAAATTATTTTCGAAGCCTACCGGTTGTGGCATCAGAGATACCATACGTCGAATGTTAACCGTTGCGGTTGTAGTTGGAGCAGTCGTCGGTTTTAGTGCTGTAGCAAAAGGAATTCACACAATAAATTTATTATATATTTTTTTTAATATTAAGGCACTTAAAGTCATGTTAATATTTTGAACTTAAAAGCTCTTATTATTTTTTTAATTGAAGCTTTAGTAGGTATTCCTTAAAATACACTGGACCGCAAAGAAAAAGGGTCGGTTAGAAAATCTTCAAAAGTACCTGACCTAACTATAAATGAAATAAAGACTAAATTAAAGAATATTTTAATGTGCTTAAATAAAAATAAAATTTATTTAGTTTAGCTATAATTTAGTCTTTATTTCATAAAGCTAGGTCAGGTACTTTTGAAGATATTGAAGATTTTCTAACCGATAAGATTTTCTAAGATTTTCTTTTTCTTTGCGGTCCAGTGTATATTTAAAAAAAATCTCTCCTAATGACAATTAATAAAAAAGATTTTATTAGATATTTACATATACCACTAAAGCTAGTCAATAGGTACTGACATAAAAAAAAAAAAAAAAACTGAGAAACTTATAAATTAATATTCTTTAAATCATGAATATGCAAATACAGCTGGCATAATATATTTATTGAAACATAGTATATTTAACCTGCTTATTCTCATATTGTTCTTAGTCCTTTATCCACTGTGGCTACGATAGGATACAATGATGACGATAACATTCTAAAGTAAAATGGATAACATGTCCACTGCTCTTTATCACAAAAGAATTCATAAATAATACTTATTTCTAAATACTTAAATACAAACCTTATACGTATATATATATACTTACGTCCCGGAGATCCTAATCTTTTAATTCTTACTGGTTTTCTTACAGCTTTCAAGAACGAATCCCACGCATTCTGAAATAATATAGTTAATAGCATATTATTAACATATACTTATTTTCTTCATTTTGATAGGCGGCTGGGTTTTTTTAACTGTGATGTTGTGTTTCCTTGTGTGATAAGGGATTCCAAAGCCCATTGCCCCATCCCTTCCTAATCCCTAAAACTACTATGATCGGCAGCACACTTGCCTGTGGCGTTGCTTGTGCCATAGGCGGCGTAATTCACCTACTATCAAACGAACCGTCAGCCTTTCTGACAGCCTTAATATAAATATGAGTAAATTTAATCATTACCATAGCTATATTATAAAATTTATATTATATAATTTAGTTTGAATTAAATTAATTTTCATTAAATAATGATATTAAATAAAATTTAGGAATACATACAGCAATATCTCGTGGTAAGTTCGCAAAGAAATCTGTGATTCCTCCTTCAGCATAATAAGTACTGTAAGACAAAATTATAAACACTAGCACTGTTACGGGTTTCATCTTAAACAATGAGGTTAATATTAATATATTACACGGCTGAGACACCAGTTGAGATGGTAAGTAATTGTATAAATATTATTTTTATTGTATAATCACAATGTCAAACTAAAGATCACGATTACACAGGATAAAAATATATATGTTCTAGATGAGTTAAAGAGGCTATGGGCTCTTTAACATCATGTAGCATAGGATATAAAAGTCAGAAAGGATGTTAAGCAAAAACAAACTAATAGTGTGGTGGTTGTGACCGAGTCGTCTGACGAAAACCGAGTATTACCGAGAATAGCTAAATGTGCATTCTTATGTCAATTAGCTACTACGTATTTTATAATATACTCCAATAGCGCTTAACCGAAGGTTGCTTTTAATTTTATGAAGAATGTGTTATTTTAGTATTAATTATTTACTTTAGTGTGAATGAATAGTGTCTGTATACAGGAACACGACATTCCGAGGAAGTTTCAGGTTTGCTGTGTCCAAATGCTAGAATGTTCTCCCCCTCTTCCTATCCAGGCACTCCGCCTGGGACGTACACTTTTAGACATAAGCTTAGAAATAACTTTTTAAATCCTTCAAAATACATAATCCTATGTCCAGCATTTATAACTGCATTAATAAGCCACAGCATGTGTAATGGATCATTGAATGAATACGAATGTGACATGCAAAACATATGCTATAACAATATATTACAAGCTTTAAGGTGACACATCTAGTAACTATTCTTATTAATTCTTCGATGTGATCATCATCGATAGGGTAAATATTTGGAGTATAAATGTGTCAAGCCAAAGAACAAAACGAACATTTTTCTGTCACGGTGAAGGTGAAATACGAGTATTATTTAATTAATAAGAACTTATTTTGTATTTTAAGCAAATATATATTACTTTCTTTCTTTCTTTCTTTCTTTGGTAATGGGGTTTTATAGATATTTTAGTTTGAAAGTATTAAAATACCATGCATATACATTTTCATATTTATTTATGAAATCTAAATTTTATAGCAAATTCTCCAAAGTTATTAAAAAACAATTCTGTTTTAAAAAACCCAATGTCCTGGTTTTGAATGATGACTTTATTATTTAAATTTTGACATGAGACATGACCTACAGACTTAAAATGTTAAATTTCAATAACTTTTGAGTATTGATTTAATTAAATAGGTATGTCAAATTATTATTTTTTATAAACTAAAGGCAACTTGCGATTTTCAAAATGTCCGCAAGCAGGCTAACGAGTCAGCAATTTCTGGGGATATAGCAATGTTCATTACTTTAATATTATTAGCTACAATGTAAAAATGCACGTTCTAGTGTCATGACGAGCAATCTTAAGTTAGGAAGTCGCCTTGTGTCGACGACACCACTCGCGAGAATAACTTCCGCTGACTCACGCGGAGGAGGCACACTTGTTCAAAACACTTGTATATTTTAAACATCACTTATTCCACATCTATACTTCTATACTATTATATAAAGCTGAAGAGTTTGTTTGTTTGGTTGTATCTCAGGAACTTCTACTTCGGCTATAAGGCTATAGAGAACGGGGACGACGTAGCGGGCACTAGCTAGTATTATTATATAACATTAGCTCTTAATTCTTGCATCAAACTATACTTAAAATTTCCCTCGTTGTCATCTTAATGACAGAATCATATAACTGATGTATTGAGGATGTATTGTAAGTTTTGTTATTTTAATTAAAATTATAAAACCATATAACCATATACACGATAAGTGTAAGTGTAAATTGGATTTATTAGAAAATATTGGATAGAAATAGCAAAAAACTGAACTAGCAGAAAGTCTAATTTCTGCTTTTTAAGTAGTATTTTAACAGTGCTCAATTTGAATTTAAAGGACATTGGAAAAATCTTCCACATGTTCTACAATATTGGTAATAATAATCTCCCGGTACACCGCCATCTTTTAATAAAGTTGGCCTTAACTACTTGGGAGGTGACTCGCGCTTTTGAAAGTACTCTCGAGCGAAAGAGCGATTTTTTTCCGTTGAAACTTTCCCATTTCTTAGACGGAGTGTTGTTCAATATTTTCGCTTCTAATGAATGTAGTGCATTTTCTCGTCTCTCGACGGTGATTGACTGTTCTGATTGAGACTACTGTTTTGTGTTGTGCTTGTAATAATTAGATGTTATATAATTATTACAAGAAAGAAGTCATATAATCTCCAACGTGGTAAATCTGTGAGGTAATCTGTCCAAATCCACTTTATTTAGTAACAATAGCAGCCGTGCGAAGCCGGGGCCGGATAATGTTTAAGATATTAGTTAGATTTCTTGAAATTTTTTATAATTATAAATCTATATATATAAAATTCTCGTGTCACCGTGTTTGTAACCAAACTCCTCCGAAACGGCTTGACCGATTTTTTTGATTTTTTTTGTGTATATTCGGTAAGTCTGAGAATTAGGTAGTAATCTATTTTTTATACCCCTAAGTAATAATGGTGGCCCACCGCAAATTTTTATTTTTATTTTTTGGCAAAACAACGTTTGCCGGGTCCCATAAAAATCAAAATTATACAGAAAACAGGAACACTGCATAAAAATATATATATTTTTCTAACTCAAAAAATAAGATCAATAGGTAACAGACAGAAAAGACATTTTATAACAATACAGATATTTTTTTTTATAGATATATAAAAGTTATTGAAAAACTTTAATATTTAAATTTAAAAATTAAAAAAAAAACTAATACTTAATCTGAAACGTAAAACACAGAGGCAGACGATAAAAATACATCCTTGATTCCATTAGTAACATTATTGTAACTCGCAAGATAACGGACATGAAAATGCTTTTAGGTTGTTGAATATTTTATTGTGGGACGACAACTCTGTTACTGGATGACGAACATCGGCAACTTTGGCCGCATCGAGTGGACTATCTATAAGGCTTTTACTACGTGCTCTCACGAATGATTTAACAATGTTGAATTGCCCATAATTATGTCGATCAATGGGATTCGTTCTTTATTGATCTCGATCTATTTCTTGCTTTTTCATTTTTAAAAGATAAATATTTTATAAAGATAAAGATAAAGACAAGGAATAAGTGTCAGGCATTTGTATAATCATGTGTTAGAAAAGTTATTCTGTGTATCAACATATTTTTTGTCAGACCTACAACTAGAGATGTAAAAAAAAAACACGTTTGGTTATTTTTTTTATTTTTTATTTTAAACAAAAATGCAAAATTTCCCTTTCCCTTTCCAATCCTTAATATTACTGCCGAGGAGTGAACTGTATGTAAAATGAATGAAAATGTAAAAAATAAATGTAAAAATATAATTTTTATGATTCTTTAGGCCTATTTGTATATAATCAATAATATATATTTTTTAAATTTATGGCTGTATGTAATCTAAATCTAAACAAATAAATAAGTAAATAAATAAAAAATAAAATGAGTATTTAACAAAAATATATTTGAAATAAAACTGTTTATTTTTTTATTATTCTTTAATACTAAACAACCAGTTGCCAACAATTACTATGGTCGGCAACACACTTGCAGCACCCGTCGCCAGCCTGTCTGGCGACCTTAATATTAAAAAAATGTTCTTTTTTTGTCATTTGTCATTTTCTTGAGAATTTCCTGGCGAAAACTTTACATTGGACATGTCAATTTCCAGATAGATTTTTCAAGGGAATTTTGATTTAAAAAAATGTTTTTAGAATTTTCTAGAATACTTCCTAACAAATCTTACCAAATCTCTTGAGTAAAATATAGCATCTTTGAATTCAATTAGTCACGCCTCCCAATAGTAGGATATAAATCACTGCCCTTTTTAACTAGAATCCCAATTTTCTCATTAAAAGTTAGACGGAGATGGCACTACACGTTGAAGAGAGACAAGAACACGAGGTGTCAGTGACACCTGCTCCTGATTTATTTGTTCGAAAGCATTTCTTTTTGTCGGATAAAGGGAAAGTTGAATTTCCCTAAAACGAGTATAAAATTTAAGTACTCTATAATGAATTTTACAACATGTATGTATATCTACTAGAGCAATAATAAAAGTTATCATGAATTTCTCTGTGTATAGGTGCGTCCAAATTAAATAACATACGTTATATAACCTTGTTATTTGGACGTGTTCGTCCAAATTATTTAAATATTGTTGTATAACACTGAAACATAAAACAAGACTTTGGATAAGATTAAGATGAACTTCCCTTCCCCTTTCTTGCATCGGACATACAGACGTACTGCTGGTTACCATCCTTATCTTGTCGAAATCCCTCTTTTTCAGACCAAGCGCTTTAAAACATCCTTTATAATACGCACTGCTAAAGTTTGGAACTTTCTGCCGGCGTTTGTATTTCCGAACTTATATAATCCAAACCCAATAAAATATTACTTGTAACGTACACTTATTCACATAAAACACACGGTCGTATCTACGACACAGCCACACCCTATCCCAAGGTAGACGAAGCCACGGGGCTCAGGTAGTACCTATTATTGAAAGTAAAACATTTTCCCGTTTTAGAAGTTTTCTACTAATAATTCTCGAGTACTGACCTCGTAAATCGACTAAGACGCCTCCATACATTAACTTACCCACTAATTTTACTTCTCGAGATAATTAAGGGCATGTGTAGATACGTCCGTCAGTCTGCCGCCGCGTAGGGGGAGGGGGTTAAGAGATAAGCAGATTACTGCCTACCGGGCCGCGGTGATTGACAGGAAAATTG
Source organism: Synanthedon myopaeformis (assembly GCA_944738685.1). NCBI lineage: Eukaryota > Metazoa > Arthropoda > Insecta > Lepidoptera > Sesiidae > Synanthedon > Synanthedon myopaeformis. The sequence goes on along the minus strand of OX122924.1, from coordinate 9,152,950 downwards.
GGCCACAGAGACAGCGGGGACACGTGTCGCTTAACGGGTGGAGCAGCCAACGTTGTCAGGGTTATTTGGGAAGAAATCATTTTTTACGATACTAAAACGGCGAAATAACGCTTGAACTGAAGGACTTACTCGGATAATTGTTTTTTGAAGTAATCCACTTAACTTATACCTACTTAATTTGCAAGTATCTAATATGCTGTCGCGACACTTTTTGTAGATAATGATGTGTTTTTCAAAGTTGTAGTACATTATTTTGTTCTATCATCAATAGTTTTCGCAGCGCACGCGATGTAAGGAATATTTTAGGTCATTTTTTTACACCTTGGGTTACATTATTAGAGTTTTAGTAAGGATCCCTAATTTTTTGAATATATAATATAGCCTATGTTACTCGCTGATAATATAGCTTCCCAATACAAACAAACAAACGAACAAACAATCAAATCTTTCCTCTTTATAATATTAGTAAGACGACATATTTTAGGAAATTTTACAATTTTAGGACAATAATGTATAGACAATCAGTAGTAATCATGAAATCTGTTGTTATGGCCATACGTCTTAAGAGCTTCCAAAGGCATACAGTATCGCTGATCAAGCCTGATTGCACATTAGCATGTCAAGCACCCGACTAATGTTATCCCCGGACCCGGTATTGAAGAATATTTATGAGCTTTGTTCGAAGGAAACATTTCCGTGACTAAAACTTGTGAATACATTTCTGCCCTTCGAGATGTCAATGAGAAAAAAAAAAACTTAACTTGATTGGCCTCAATCAAGACCTTGATTGTCAACTCCTAAGCAGCATAGGCCTCTCCTTAATGTGATAATTAATTTTTTAAAGTTTCGAGCCGAGACGGTTGTATAATTAAAGGGTAAAGGCGTAACTAACAAATAAAACTCACTTTCTCATAAATAATTAGTTATGTTTGCAAGTGTTTTTACGATAAATTTATTTTTATATATATATTATCGTAGGCAAACTTTTAAATAAATTCATAATTAATTTTTTAGCAATGAGATAATCTTCATTGTCAAATTAAAATCTGCTTTGTGTATTTTTTTGAGGTTACAACATTTTTAGCTTAGAATAGTTCACTGTCTTATCTATCGTATAAAAAAACTGCTAAGTGCTTATGAGCACTATTTGTCGAACTCCATGGAGCACTATATGTGCAGCAGCTAGAACCTGTTATGTGCAAAATTTACTCTGTTATCAAAATAATAAATAAACTATTAAAATTTCGTGTTCAAAAGACGTTCAGTTAACGTATTGTTAAACCCTAAATTTCAAATAAAATACATTTTTTTTAAAATCAACCTTCTCATAAAAAACATTCAGGACAACTTTTTTGTCAATACCTCAAAGTACTTATACTTTTTGCATATAGCAGCATGATATATCAATATGTTTGTATTATAATAAAGTCAGCTTTTAATTCCATTAATGGGGACAAGAAATGTTGAGTAGTTTGAAGTGTTTGTCGTAGCACAAGGAGCCATAAAGGCAATTGCGTACCAATGCAATTTGCCAAGTGTAGCTTGCTGAGTCCTAAACAAATGCTGACTATCTCTGTTTGCTCAGATGATTCTGTTTACTGAGGACAATCGGACAATATGGTTTTATTTCGTTCGTAAACTGAACTTGTTTGCTTCGTTTTAGGGCCTCTTTGTGTACTTTCAAGTAGAAACTAACAACTTAAATAAGTTTATCAAGTCGATTTAGGATGATCCTATTCCATCTCAGAATATTGCTCGTTTGTAACTTTAAGCAAACAAATAAAATTGAAGTGTCTGTGATTTTTGAAAAGGAATTATTTTGTTTATAAAGGAAAAAATAACATATTTTTAGTCAGGCTTTAATTATTTTAAATTTTTAGATGATCCCTAGGAAATAGTACTTTTTTCTTGATGAAAGGTACCCTATGTCCTTTCTGTATCCCTAAACAACGTCTATGCAAAATTTCATGATTAGTTAAGTAGTTGAGGCGTAAAAGCGTAACTTATTTCGCATTTATAATATTAGTTAGGATTATTTATTTGCTTGGTTTCGCTGGATTTTCCATTATTTTATTTTTCTCTTCATGTCTTAAAACCAAGAAAGTAAACATATCTTTCCTGTAGAAAGGGCGCAATCATATTGACGATAAATTTGATTGTTAATGTCTAGTGATAAGGGACGACAGGAGAATGAGCCCTATCGTCCCTATACTTACTCACTAAAATACAAAAACACAGGTGAATGGTTTTGTGTCTGAATCAGGAACTGATACTATCTCGACGAATTCTTCTAATAGGTCATTAATATGACCCCTATAGATCCAGTCAATCCACATCTTCGAGACTTATCCATATTTCTCTATTCGTGGCACTGTGTGTACACTTAGTAAGAAAACAGTTCGTAGACTATTTAATGATGTTTGCCTATCCTGTGACCCTATTCTCTTTTTTGTATCACTAATCGTTCCGATGAGATCTCGTTGCAGATGATATGTCCAAACATCTTTAGAATTTTCTTTTCCACAATCGTCTGAGAGCCATTCTTTGATGCGAAGCTATTTCAGGATGTAAACGTTAGTGCGGTGAGAATTTTATTTTCAGCAAACGATTTCAGCACCACATTTCAAGGACGTCAACTCTTTTACCATATTTTTTGATGGATCGGCCATGTTCCAATGTTCATCTAGATCTAGATAAATGTGTCTACAAAATTCCTTTGTTTTTGCCTCTAACCAAAAATAAGAAATAAGTAGGTACATATAATTTTATTTGTCTCAGATCTAACGAAACCAACTTCGTCTGAAGGTTGCTTAATAAAATTTAACGTGAAAGCCGACGAGAATCCATTTTTCAGCATAAACAAGGAGCTATAGATTAATCTGTCTGTCGCAATGTAAATAGCTTCAATAAATATAGACGTCTAAGGTCTGAAAGCGTTCCCTTGTAGACAGTCAATTGAACAATTTGTGAGGGCTTTTGACAAATACTGCGCTCGGAGATGAACATTTTGTGCGATATATACTATACATTCCACTACTTATAAATTTGACTAATTAAACTTTAGTTCACTAACTCAACCGCTGAAACTAACTTGTATGAAATTTAATTTTTATTTATTATAGAGTGAGTACTAATTCGCAAAAATATTTGTGGAAAATAAATAGATTTTAATATACTATAAATATTTTTCAAAATATTATTTTATAAATCAGAAAATAGGGTTGATTTCAGAAAGATTTTTATCTATATGCATTCATTTTATATATAAAGTCGCTGCCCATGTTTTTCTGTTTCTCTGCTAACCTCTTCTAAAATGCCTAAAAGATTTTCATGCGGTTTTTAGTAATGAAAAAAACGATAAACTAGGATTTTTTCTGTAAATAATTTGCAGAATAAAATTGCATTTGTTCGAAGTCTAGGGCGGATCGTTATAGTGATATATAAGAATAATAATATAACAAAATCTCGGGTGAAATGAACGAAATCATGCTTTGCAATTTGAATTGCGAATTCAGTATTCAATATTAGAAGCAAAAATTTTCTACTTTCAGTAAATTTTCAAACATTAGCTTCGCATCATATATGTAAAATACTTTATTTCACGTTGAAGATAATGATTGTATATAAAATTATAAATTGAACATTCTTTGTAGAAGGAGCACTTAAGAATATTGCTTGGCAAAACTTTCTAAGATATCTTTTATAAAAGCGCTATGTAATTTTACACAGAGTGGGTTCACTTGAAAAAACTTGTCACATGTAATACATTTTCGAGACACTCTGAAAGTTGTTTAAGGTTTTCATAAAATTATTATAAAAATAACACCTTTCACGAACGGGTTATTACGCAGTTGGCGAGTAAATGACTGTAACAATTGAAATCTAAGTGACGATACACACTAGAGGAATTTTCACTTCTAATTTTCCTCTTAAAAAAAGTGTCTTTTCAGTCTTCAGTCTTGAACATAGACAAATCGTATGAGTTCGTTTGTAAAAGTTCGTAATAGTGTTTCGTTCGTATATTTAATACACACCGAGTGTGCACAACTATTGTCTATTAAGACCTATTAAGTTATACATGTAGGTTTATTGTCTATTAGGTTTTATGTACAATATTTGTCTGAAACTTTTTTGTAACTCTTAATATTTGTATATAACTTTTCAAAAAAAAAAAAAAAATTCTACCCCTACTAAACCCATCCATATTACATATCCAAATTTGAGACCCTTAGATTTAGTAGATTTTCCTTCACTATAATCTGAACAAGTAATATTAACAAGTATACTGTAACTTCTGTACTATATAGTATATATTATATATATTATATATCCGTACTAATATTATAAATGCGAAAGTACGTTTGGATGTATGGATGTTTGTAACTCTTTCACGCAAAAACTACTGAACCCATCACCATGAAATTTTGCATACACATTGTCTGGGACACCAGAAAGTACATAGGGTGCCTTTCATCGTTCAACGCGTACGAAGTCGCGGGCACCAGCTAGTACAATGTAAAACTAATAATGGTCGAAAAAGTGCATATGCAACCTCACGCAGCGCGTATTTGATTGTTTATAACCATCAGCCATTTAAGTGGACCGTCACCATACCTGAAATCACATAAAAAAGTTGTGTAATTTTTATTAAAAAAATATAATATTCTCTCGGTGCGCACGGGAGCTTAGTAATTCATTTTACTTGCACAGATTTCATGTCTCCAAAAATCTCGGATAAAAATGTGAAAATATTTTTATGTTTCCTCTTTTTAAATAACGTCCGACGTAAGCTGTAAAGTGTACAGGATTTTCAGGTTTATGAGTGCGCAGAACACTTGAAAACATAAAGTACAATTTCTAAAAGATAATAATAAAATAGTCCCCGCAAATGGCGATTCGAGAGCCATCATGATTCTTCGTTTCATTTGCTACGAGAGCTAAGCGTACACTCGACCGCGTGTTACATTTTTTGACTTAAATATATCTTTACATTTGCTTCCATTTAGGGAAGCAATAGATAAATGTGATAATAACAAAACCAGGGGATATAGTTTGTTTCTGTAACTACATATTTATCATCTACATCCAAAATTTAATTACACCAGTCGATAGCTAAAAAATCAATAATTTTTTTGGTATATATTTTATATTCGAATTCGTTGTATATATATAAGTTATACATATAATATACATATAAATTTAAGTGAAGTAGGTAAATGATCACTTGCAAGATTTACAATCTGACAAGTACGAGTAGTGCCAGTACTTGGCACACGATTGTGGCGGCGCCACAATCGTCACAGCCGTAAAGATGTTAGATATTTTTTCAAGCGTTATATTTTCGTTATATCTTAGACAGTATTAAGTTTCAAGCATTAAAACTTAAATATTAACTATTTACTTACTTGCCTTACATTAAGTAGTTAGTACTGAACGTTTTTAATTGGTTTATGCGCGACTGAGTATACTTCTTTCTATTTACTGGCAGAAAAATGCTTTTACATTTTTACAGGTATTCGAGTTCTATATTTAAACGCTATTGTGTTTGTTTATTCCGCATCCCGAGTGCCATTTCGATATGCCGAATCATATTTCCTTTATTATTCTGTCAGTCACAATTTGTTGAAGGACACCGGTTAAAAGGAAGAGAGAGAGTGTTTGTGCGCAGATTTATGCGTATTATTCGCTTTGACAGAAATAAAATGGATCTCCAATCGTGTTGGCGAATCTGACTTTACCTCAATTATTACCTGATCAATCAGATACAATATAATATAACTCTCAATACGATATTCACATGTTTAATATTGTCTGTTCATCTAATCAACGAGTCTATTCATGAGAGATTGTAATACATTTCTTATCTATGTATATATATTTACATCTAACACAAATCTATACTATAATAATACTAGCTGGTGCTCGTGAATTCGTCCGAGTTGAAAATTAAAAAAAAGCAATATAATGTTTGACCTCGTGTTGCTATAACACTTTGGCCAGGCGTTAGTTTTTTATTTTTTATTGATCCCTCGGGAATAGTCTTTTTTTCTGGATGAAAGGTACACCCTATGTCCTTTCTGGTGTCCCAGACAACATGTATGCAAAATTTCATGGTGATCTGTTCAGTAGTTTTTGCGTGAAAGAGTTACAAACATCCATACATCCAAACATACTTTCGCATTTATAATATTAGTATAGATATAGATTATAAAAAAGTATGTATTTTTTTTTATGTAGAAGGTAATCTTCAAAACTTCAAAAGTTGAATAGAATTTAGGATAAAGATTCAGATATTTGCGATTTTGAGCATACTAAACTAACATTGAATTTTTATACATTTGAATATTCGACGTGTAAAACCGCGGGAAACAGCTATTTAGTACAAGGCATAAAGGCAGGCGTATATACTGAGAAAAGCGTTAATTTATCCAGATTTCCTTACAACACATAAATTACACCGTAAAAATGTCTATAAAACAAATGAAATTTCAATCTCCTTATTCTTTTTTAATGGTCTCCATTTAATGGCGCCGTTACGACCATAAACATTTTAGGATTGTATGTAAGGTACATACAAACCTAACATGTTTATGGTTTTCACAGTTTTTATTGATAAAAGTGTCAGACAGTCGCCCACGTTCAGTTTATGTCCATTTGTAAACAAGTCTATAAATTAAACTTAACGGTTATAAATTTATCTATTTATTTAATATTAATCAATTTATTTATTTAAGGATTTAATATATTTTTAACATTGAAATAAATAAATAAATCGCTAAAGTGAACTTTACTTATTTTTTTATTTCATAACAATAATAATATCATATACAATGTCATTGTATCATATATACCTATATTATTTTAAAATATAAATTTTCATTGTTACCTATTATGACTTTTTTTACGGGGATAGAAAACATACCCTATGAGAAGTGCTGCATGCAATGCAAATGCGCATAGGGTTATGTGAGACTCAAAAAAAAAACCACTAAAAAACACTCAAGATATCCTAATATCCTAATAGTTCTAAGCTAAGCTTAGACGTCCTATTATATATGTGTAACCAGTATACTTCCTTATAAATGCAAAAGTATGTTTGAATGTATGGATGTTTGTAACTCTTTCGCGCAAAAACTACTGAACCGATCACCATGAAATTTTGCATACACGTTGTCTGGGACACCAGATAGGACATAGGGTACCTTTCATCGTTCAATGCGGACGAAGTGGCGGGCACCAGCTAGTAATGTATAATTTTAATTGTATTTGTGAAAATTTTATGATCGACCATTTAAGTGTGAAATTGTTTAAAAGAAATATAAAAATAAATCTTGTACATTTTCTCGCCTTTAGTACAGAGAAATAGATAGACGTGAAATTTGCCGAGACGAGCGTTGAACATCTTGTCCCTCATTCAATTAATGTGAAGCGTAGATTTACAACTTTTAATTGGTTTATTAGTATATTGAGTAAATAAAGGTCGTAAAAAAATAAAAGCCCAAAATAATGAAAAATTATATAGACAGTGGATATGATTTGGTTTATTAAAAAAATGCATTTAAAAGATTTATTGATTTCCTTAACCCAAATTACTATTACTTGTATGCTGCTTAGCATTATAAATATGATGACAGTTATATAAATACAATAACAGTTTATTATTAAGGTATCTGATAAGAGTTCTCAGTGAACGTCAAAGTGTTTTCTCAGAAAAATTAATTAATGAAGAACGGTTTTATTTTATATAATAAAAAAACTAAGCTAAATCCGCCACCGTTCGTTCTGTCACGTTTGTTACAGAGTACTCGTAACTGAACTTTAAATTCGTCGAGACTAAAAAAATAGGTAGAAACGAGACAATAGGTCCGTGGCGGCTATTGCTGCCCGGGTCACGTATCGCATCCGATTTCATTACCGGGACTAACGAACTGAAATCCTAGAACTAACTGTGAGTGATTTTGTAAATGCGTTTTGTGTGCTTTCGAGAATTGGTCAACCGTAAAATGCACTTGATTTGAAAATCCTTACTTCATTTTCAATGAAAATATTTCAATATAATTTAAGGCTATATAATTTACTTTATATGACAACATTGAGGACACGTTTGGTCTAGTGGCTAGTAACCCTAGCTGTTAACCAAACGGTCGCGGGTTCGAATCCCGCTAGGGGCAAATGTTTATGTGTTAACATTTTACCTTTGTACCTGAGTCATGGATGTTTTGTATTTATAATATGTATGTATTTACAAAAAAAAAAAGTAATCTTTGTATAATATCAACTGTCTGGTATCCATAATACAAGCATTAATTGCTTAGTGTGGAACTAGATGGCGCTGTGTGGAATGTGTGAAGATATTTATTTATATTTATTTATTTATAACGTGTTTCAAAATGTATAGCTGTCCTTTCGGGGCCTTATAAACGAGTTCACAATTCGCCAAATCAACCCAACATTACTAAATTAAAAATTGGCTAGTTTTCTAGATATTTGTACTTTTCTCCGGTAATTTTTCCAATTTTTCTCTTCACAAGAACCTTCCTTGAACTTCAAGGAATATGGTCCCAAATTGGTCGAGCCATATTCGAGTTTTGCGCACTCATTGGCGATTCATTTTTATATACTAGGTATTGTTACAGAATTATACATTTAATAGAAAAATTATTAAAACATTCACTTTTAATTTATAATTTTATTTGTACTCTATACAAAGTAAGCGCTAACAATGTAAAGCTATTTCACCGGGAGTAGCAGTCTCCGCTTGCGGTGATAGCCGTCTAGGCGGCATGGTGACGTCAAACGGAAACAAACTTAGAAACTGCCTTTGAGTTGACAGACACGAAAATTGATTTTAGCTAAACACTTGTACACAGTAGAGTTCATGTTGGTAGGTTAGAATTTTCCAAAGTATGACAATTAATGGACAGGTTAACAAAAAATTTTAATAATAAAAAGTAGTCATTCATTTTGACGAGCTCATTGGTTGCAGACTTTAGGGTCTCGGGTTCGAATCCCGACATGATCAACTTTGAGTATTAACTTTTCAATGTTGATTCTAGTCTAGGTGTGCAGGGTTTCACCTAAACCTTAATTGACAATTGTAATAAATGCAATAATATCATTTTCTGTTTTTTAAATGGAAAAACCCAAAAGGAAAAGCGGAAAATTCGAAAATTTTTTTTTACTTATTTAGGATTTCTTTCAGTAAATGGCATTCATGGCGAACCCTATCGTTTGAAAGCTGTTATTCCTTCGATGTCAATTGTCATTAATTGTTAATCAATAAGACTCGACCACTTAGTTTGAGAATTTCAATATTGTAAAATTCTCAAAGTAAGTTCGAAAGATTTGAATGACTGTCAAAAGTATCACCTACAATGTTCATTACAATACTGAAGGTACAGTGTTCATTATAAGAATTGGAATTGAATGGTTCATTAAGATTGATAATCGCTTTTGAATAGATACAATTAACTCGAATTTTGTACAAAATTCACTCACTACATTATTTACTAAAATAAAATAAAATAAGAGGAAATAACTGAGAGAGAAGAGAGAATAAACTAGTGACAAAGGAAGGTAAATTGCATTAAATAAATCGTATTACGTTTTTTTTTTTTGCAAACGAGAGCGGCACCGTAATAAAATAAATAGAAAACAATGGAGTCAGGTCGGGACGTGAGAAAAACAAAGCTTTGGTACAATCAGGATCAGGCCTTATTTACCGAGTCCCTTCCTAATTGATACGGGGTTGGTCCACGAGGAAGCGATATACGCCAGTAAGTGTGGCCACTAAACAAAAGAGAATATGTTTCAGATCTATTTTTTTTTTTTTTTTTTTTTTTTTTTTTTTTTTTTTTTTTTTTTTTATTTATTAGGAAGCCAACACAGTATACAACAATCCATACACTTAATCACATTCAAACAATCTTTTATAATATTGTATACTCCACTTATAGGCTTACTCAGCGTGCATTAAAAACCAACACAAAAGACATTTTCTGTTTTTTTTTTTTTTTACAAAATAAAACTAATAAAGAAAAAATCAAAAAACCAAACTATACAAAGCAAAACAAAAGAACAAAAGAATAATAGTATAATAGTAGTGTACATATATATAATAGTACCATATAATTAACAAAATACAAACTCTAAAAATCTATATCGTAACCTCACCATAAAATTATTAATAGTACCAGAGATTTCTATATTGCCATTGGTCGAGTGGTTAAGGTTGCCTCAGCGCTTTGGCACAGGTGTTCTGGGTTCGATTATTAACAGGGCCAACTTTGCAAATGAACTTTTCAAAGTTTGCTCCAGTCTGTAGGTGCAGAGTTTCGCACCCCATACGTTGTATAGTTATCCAAGCCTTAGACAAGCCTTAGATTTCCAAATAGCGTTTGAACGGTTACTGCTATCAACCAAGAGTCTTATTTTCTGCCATCAACCAAGAGTGTTGGCAGCAGTAACTTTTAAGAATACGTTTAAAGAATACATAACTACCTAAAATCAATTTGGACTACACGCTTCTTTCGTGGCCCAATAAAAGTACAATGTTGTCGAGAGGTAATATTTAATTTTGGGAGTTGCTATTTAAAAATGTCTCTTAAAATGTAGACAGAGAATATAAAATGTATTTAGTTTATGAGAAATTCATTTATTTATAATTTTTACCCATCCACTGCACTACTTAACTGCTATGTGTCCACCTATTAAGTAATGCCAGTGCCCATTCGCCTACACAGTATAAGCAATTCTGTAAAAAAGTAAAGCGTCTGGCTCACAAAATATTCATAACATCATTAAGATTTCTGTAAAAAACTGATATGAATTTATTGAAAAGATTAACCGCAAAGTGCATGTCATATAAAGCTAAGATAGGCAGGAATACATTGACAACTTGAAAGTTTAGATTAAACTGAGTGAAGCAGACGCAGTTGCAGATTTACGAGTACACGAAACTAAAATCAAACGCGAAGGCGACGAAACTATTATATTGTACTGTGTAAGATGTAATCAGAGTTTCAGTCGGAGTGCAATGCTATCGAAGCTCCTGCACACCCCACACCACTTCGCCGGTTAATTGTGTAGCTACTGTCCAAGTTTAAGAATGTTTACTCCTAACAAAAATATCAACGACACCAAATTTATTGTTCGAAAATTGTCTCTTAGACTTCAATGTAACGAAATAGATTCCATAAAGAAAACTATTACAATACTTACGAGTATGTACGATTCTACAATGACATATGATTGTGCTGGCACTTTTGAGATTCCCGTAAACACACACACAAACACAAACACACACACACCAAACACACACGATTTTTTTTTATTAATTTTATTCAGCTTCTGCGATACAGTGAGTTTGTTTGTCTGTTACGCTTTCACACCTTAACTACTCAACTGATCATTATTAATACACATTGTCAGGATTACAAAAAATATTCGAAAATCCAATTAATGTTCTCGAGGATTCATCTGAAAATATAAAAAAATGAATGAATGTCATAACTTATGAATTATGACAACAATATAATATGGGCAATAAAGAATGAATGAATGTTTTAACATCTAATAAAAAGGGACGCTAAAGAAGTATGGGCAAAAGCTAGTTAGTTACCTATAACTTAATAAAGTGTTTATAATAAATTCACGACTGGTTGCTAACGAACGCTTATAAGCCTTGCCCAGTTTTACTTATGACTTAAGCCAAGTTCCTAAGTAAGGAGATAGTATAACTGGGGCACGTGAATTGCTTTCTAGGAGCGGTAGTTCATTTTCGATGTACAAAGCATTATCCGTACCTCGATGTGTAGTTTTATCAGAGAACACGTTCGATTATTGTATTTGAACAATAGGGTTGTTTGTATATTGTAATTTATCTACGTAGGTATTGGCTTTAACTTAGCAAAGCTTTTTATAGTATCAACATAAAGGCATTTGTTAGTTATTTGCTAATTAAACATGATGTACACGCTTCCTGTTTACTAGTATATAAGAAATATTAATTTAATAGTAATATCAATTTGTCTGTCTTATATCTATATATGTAAATAATAATTAAAAGACCAATTCGTATATATATTTTTGCTTACTTTTTACCTTTTTATATGTTTTGTCCCAGCTCCAATATTCTGTAGTGACATGTAATTTATAATATGTTTTAGTAATTTAGTGGGAATTTTGTAGATTTATGTTTTTCTTGTATGTATATGTATAATGTGTAGCGAAATATTGTATATTTGCCTAATATAAATAAAATAAAATATTTTTTTTTAAATATACGTTGAATTTGCACGGAAAAACGTTTTAATAAAACAGGTTGAGAGACGTGACGGAAATAGGATAACTAGCTAACTAACTAACTAGCTGATGCCCGCGACTTCGTCCGCGTTGAATGATAAAAGGTACCCTATGTCCTTTCTGGTGTTCCAGGCAACATGTATCTATGCAAAATTTCATGGCGATCGGTTCAATAGTTTTTGCGTGAAAGAGTTATAAAAATCCATACATCCAAACATTCTTTCGCATTTATAATATTAGTACGAATGTAGTACGGATACTACATTCAAATTACTCACTTGACGCAAATTCAATAACCCCAAAATACATCGATCTGAATGTAACAACTCATACGGCGATAAAATTTGGAGAAATCGCGAATCGTTTCTCCAAAAAATGTCCCATCATTCTTTTAAAATGGGACCAATTTCCTCGATACTGCCTATGAGCACGCATGGCCACTTAACTTTGTTTTTCAAAACAAACCTTATTGTTATTGTGTTAAGGTTAATATTGCTTTTGGGAGAGTGGAAATTAGATAAAAAAAAAACGCAAGAAGACTGGGCGTAAATGGCACCCAACGGGTGTCTGAGAACAGTTATCAATCTTTGGACGAAACTCGTTCCAACCTTTATTTATGTTTGGTCAACGACTCCTCGAAAATGGAATGGAGAGGAGAATGTTTGTATTCGAATATATATTGACTTTGATTTAACCAGCCTACTTTTTTTACACTATCAATAAACCAGAAACAATATATATTTTCGATTATTTAAAACCTTATAAAATGACATTTATAAAATATTTAATATTTTTTATTATTACTTTTACTTTTCAATTGATACTTACCAATTTATAGTAGGAGATTATTATTTATTACTTTATTATTAACCCAGAAAATGCCTTTTCACTCGAGAATTGGGTTATATGAGTCCGGAAACGCAGACGCCGCACCGGAAGGGACGAATCTTTGAAGAAGACGTTCAATACGTGAAATTTTATACCTACACATAAAAAAATTATATCATCAGAAATTACACGGGGATGCAAGTGTGCTTTATACTGATAAAAGAATATGACCCTTATTTTATTTCAAGCTGTTCCTTTTCAAAGGGCTGATTAAAGTTGTCAGACGAAATGTCCAGTGACTATGAACTCACTCAACAGTATACATTTCCTGTTATTTATTTCACTGTGGTCTACCGCTAGAGGGGGTGATTACTAACGCCATAAGGTTGCCCAAATGACTGCAAAACCATGCCACTATTTAATTAATTTTATATTTGATTTTAGTTCATTTCAATTATTCTAAAAGAAATATAGCCGAAGACCGTTTTTACTAATGCAGAAATATTCATAGTTAAATTTACGTAACCATAAAGATTGGGCTTTTGAAACCTTAATAAATGAATTGATTAGCCAGTTCGCAGACTTGTAACGCCTGGGCCCTGGCTTATATGCAAATAGGGGATTGTCCTTTCAAAGTAATATTGGTTTTCTGAAGAAAAATGGTTAGATAAAACTCCAGTTTCATTTCCCAACTAAAGAGAAAACGAGTAATAAAATTCTTTAATAAACGTCAAATGCTTAATTTAGGCGCTGGTCTAACGAAAATTAATGAGTCAGTTCTTTTAACAAAGGTTGACTTTCTCAGGTACATTTACAGTTCAAATTTCTTTGAAGTTTTCTCGTAAAAAATGCAATAAAAGAAGGGTGGGGCATCATTTCTAGCGGACAGATGCTATATTGACAGAGTAGCTCTAATGTGGTTAATGGCGTTCAATCTTTTTTCGTTTCTTTTGTCTAATCTTCAATAAGTACCTACACCTTCTTTGTTAATAATGTTAATAAGTTAATAATGTCACCTATGCCATATAATATTTGCTGGCTTAGATACTTTTATATTCTACTAGCTGGTGACCGCGATTTCGTCCGCGTTGAATTACATACAAAAAACCTTCCTTGTTTATCTAAGCGCACAGAAGGACACACTGGCTGGAAGCGACTTTGTTTTATACTATGTAAAGATAAGCGTTTTTTAATGAAATATGTATATATCATGAAACTTTTCATTTTGTCTATTTATTGATTTATTTTTAATTACTATTCATTGATCAATTTTCATTGAAAAATCTGTAAAATTTTTTTACGATCTTAAAATACTTTAAAAAAAATATGAAGCGCATCCACAAAACATAATCTAATATGTATTTATTTTACGATTTTAAATACATCTTACTATTTTTTTAACAAACTTGGCCATTACTGATAATCGCGAAGATTTGGCTCCATGCAAACTTTTTGAATTTTATAATCGATGGTCAGTTTCCCCAACTGTACAGTCATGGCCCAGGCTTGTATGGGAAACAGGATTCTCGTTTTTCTTGTACGAAAAGGTAATAGACTTACCCTTAAAGATAAATTTAAAAAATAGAGCTTCCCGCTAATAATAGGATCATACCTTTACCCCCAAAGCGTCCACTTACGTAAATCGATCACACTGTTATCGCCTATCTCAGATTACAGATCCAATATCGCTGGGGTTTTGTGAATTCCGCATTCATCTTAGAAATGGGGTAATTTAGTGAGGATCAGATAAAATTTTTCATGTTGCTTTTGTTAGTTTTGTTCTTAAACTGCAAAATGTACCTAATAATATTCATTATTTATTTTTATAACTTCAGAATATAGCAAAAATAAAGTATTAGTTTTTAATCTCATATAATGGAAGAAACAATTATTATTATTTTTATTAATCTCTACTCTAATTTTAGGGTAAAAGCCATGCTTACGTAATATACTCGTACTTAAGTCAAAATGTGCGATTTCTAACATAAAATGATGAATATTTGAAAGCTAAAACTACTATGAGAAATATTTTTAATTTTTTCAATGTACTTACTTACAATTTCATCAATACATATTTTTATTTAAAATTTTTTATTGCTTTTTAAATTTCATTGCTTATTAAGTTTAAAATATTTCATTTAAAATCTGAATATTTAATAATATAATCTGAATAAAAATCTTTCATTGACCTCAAATTATGAGTTGTAGGTACTCATCAACCTCCTATATATTATTTATTATTAATTACTAGACCTAGATAGACCTAAATTATAATCCTATATATTATTATTTATTATTAATTTATATATTATTAATTACTAGACCAGCTAACTGAACCAATTTCTATTAATACAAATAATTATATTTAGAAAAATGACATACCATTAATTTAATTAATATAAATGGTCTTATATATACTTCAATTTAGAACTAAGACTTTCAGTTAACTCAAATGATATTTTCCATTGAAAGATTCTAGTCTGACATACACAAGTCAAAGTTATTTACAGCGTGACATGGAATGTTTCGTTGTAAAAATTGCATTTCATTTTAACACGTGCACGCTCCGCACTTGAGGTTGTTTCCAAGTGATTTAACTGTGTTGCTCGCCTGAATTTATAATGTTCGCCTTTACTCACGCGCTGTTTAACATATGTACTGGATTTGCTACTGAATTTGTGGCCGTAACGCGGAGCTAACCATTCTATCGGAACAAAGAGAATCACTTTTAAATGGTACGAAAACATCGCCAGTTCAACGAAAACTAGATTAGGTTGCTTAGGAATAAAATGTTATTGTATTAATTTTTGTTGCACATTTATTTATCTTATATTGGGCGTATTTTTTTTTCTATGATCTCTCAGAAACAGTAGGTGCTCTATGTCATTTTCTGTATCCATGAGAGAACAAATCGATTTTGCATTTAAACTTTTTTTAAATTAAGGTCATAGGCAACCAAGATTCGAACCCGGTCAAATCTCTGTAAAAAATCGTGATTATATTTATTTCTGTAGCTGATAGTGTGGGTCGTAAGGAATAAATTTTGCTATGGAACCTTGTATAAATAATAAATTTAAATAATTGGCAAAACGTTAAAAATCAAACATTTAAAAATGTAATAATTTCCGCTTCTAATTTTCAAAAAAAAAAGTTTAGGATAGCTTAGTTTTTCATTAAAAAAAATGCTAATACAACGATCTATTAAAAACAGAAGTATATTATTAAGCAAACACAAAACATAACTTAATATATAATTCTCTCGTGTGTACGGACCATTATTTAAAAGGTTTTTCCTAAGTGTTTTGCGGCGTTGGTTTCCGAGTGATTTAGCGCACGCCCGCAACATTCGCCGTTCGCGTCTTTCCAGCACACTGACTCAAGCACATGTAAGGCAAATATTTATCTAAAATATACAAATAACATTGCAAACATTTCCTAGAATTTTATACTTAATTTAACTGATTATCTTCCAATGTTCATATAATAATAAATTAATATTAGTAGTTAACAGATGTGGGTTCAGAGTCATATAGGTAGATAATTTATACAAGATTTTGTTATGAGACTACTAGCTTATGCCGCGACTTCGTCCATGTATCTTTTCACGTTCTATTTTTAAATTGGAACAAAATTAATGAACATCGTAATATGTGATTTTTATATATTAAGATGAAATAGATAAATAAAAAAATAATTGCCTTCAACCAAAACACACTTCAATTCTCCCATTGCTAACATAGTATATTATTATAACAATTTACTTGTCTACTTCCGTTCTGTGAGTTGATTTCGTTCCTACAGGAAGTTCGCCAGCGGATGTACGCCACCACTTCCGCTACAGAAATTCCCTTGTTTTCAAATTATTACAACTCGCAAACTTCAACTTTCAGCTATAATGTGTACACCTTAAGTTACACTTTGCAATAAAATTAATTTTTCACTTACGTCTTTACCTCATTCAGCGATAAAAATGGTATGATATACAGAGTTGTTTATTTTGTTTAATTAAATTTCTTTCGTTTTAATTTTAATAGTGAGTTATTAACTAATTTTGTTTGTTTAAAATGTTAGGATTTAAAAGCATTTAAATGCTTTTAACACAGAATACGTATCAGAAAAGAGCTGAATATTTTATAAATTGTTTATAAAGTTTAAAAAAAAAATTAAAGATTTGATTTTTTAATGTCAAGCATCATTAAAATATACAATTTTATATTAAGGTTCATAAAAAAGAACACAGATAATTAATTTGTTATTTTCTATCCTTACCAAGATTACAATTAAAAAAGTGGTAGATACCTTTATATTTGTCATAATAGTATACTTAAGGATATTGGAGCCTAACCTGGAACATATGATATTAACAATTATACATACAAAATACATTAAATGTGTAATTCAAATGAAAAGCCCAACAGAAGTATTCCGTCAGTAGCATTAGTACAATACTTACGATAGTATTAACCTGTAAGCGACATTTATGCCAGTACTTGGTAAGCTTAATTGATATTAGTGTACATTAACAACATTAGGCACTCTCCAGACATATAACGTTGTAGTTGCGTTGTATGATTTATAGCCCCGAGAGACGACCGCGCACTGAATTTCAATCCGATCCCGATGGACGCCCAGATTAAATTTCTGCAATATATTCCCGCTTTTATATAGAAATTTAAAAATATTTTTGCAATTTCTAAACAACAAATTTCAAGAGATTTTAGAATGTTTTTGGATCAAATTTTCATTCCGTAGAAGCCTTTTAAACAATTTTTCATTTTTTATGGAGGGTTAGTTATCACATAAATTCTAACAATCTTTCTGTGACACGTCTAAAGTCTATAAATTCGCTATGAGTTTATGTGGTAGACTGATAGTACTCGTACTTCATATGAAACATCGTATATTTTATATAGGTTGATGATCAGTTGAGTAATTATGGTGTGAAAGCGTAACTACTAAACAATTAACTCGCTTTCGCAATCATAATATTAGTTAGGATATAGCCTAACTATTATCCCTTTGTCCCTTATCTTGTCAAAAGAATAGCAAGGAACGTGTTTCGTGTCAGCACTCCTCTAACTCGTCTCGTCTATAAAATGAATGACACTTGACTGGCTGTCCTGTTAACATTTTGTATAAGTGCTCCCTATTAATATTTGAATAAATGTAAATTTATAATAAAAAATAGAATTTTTATTTTTACTAATAATTAGTAAAAAATAATTAGTAGTAATAAACCGAAAATAATTATTATTATCGGTGTATTACTAACTGCGAGATTCGCGCATACACAGACATACAGAGAAAAAAACGCAAACGCATAATCATAAAAATAACGTAATGTATAAATAAACATATTTACTTAAATAAAATAATTTATCTAACGATATATATGGACAAATTCACATATGACATATAAATCCAATTATATGATAGTCCGCATAAACGTATTTATTTAATTTTTTTAAAATTGTTTCAATAAACTGTATTCACCACTTTCATAGGTAGGTACAATGTAAAATCATTGAAACCCTTGAAACTCATTGAAACCATTTAGAGGACTCATTGAAACCAACACAACAAAATTTTGTTGTTAAAACTAATATTCGAATAGTGATTTAAATGAATATTCATAATTTAAACCAAAAACATTATTCAACCGTTTTACTTTGCATTTGTAAGATTTCACTTATGTTAATTTCGCTTTTACATACATTATTTAAGACGCTGCGGCGCCTTAAATGTAAACGAACGCTACATAAAGTCGGAATGTACAAATAATACACAATGTTCTAGATGGAAATATGTATTACATTATAAATTTTGAAATACAACATCGCGTTATCGTCATAAGCTAGTGTGAAGTATATTTAAGGGCGCTACCATACGGGCGCTCGCTTCATTAAAATGTCGCGGCACGGCGCTCGTGTGGAGAGCCACTATACTCATGTGGCCGGGTCCTCACAGGACTGCAACGGGGGTTGTGAATTCAACATAGAACGATAGAAATACTAGAAAATACTTATTTAGAATAACAATGCATATTCATAAATAATTATATTTTGTGCCAATCTGAGATATCGTCTATTCAAACAATAAAATAAAATCTTAAATTAGCTGTGTACATTAACTTTTTTTTTTTTTTTCAAAAAACAATTTGCACACTTAGTACTTATGTTACCGAAGTCAAAAAATAGATTTTAGAATCTGTTTGTCTCTGAACGCTAATCGTAGAATCGTAGAACGGATTTGATTGCGGTTTTCACTGATGTATTATAGCAAGTTTCCTGTAACGTTTAATGTTTGTTTCATTCCAATCGGTTTTCAAACAAAAAAGTTATACCGTATACCAAAATACCAAAAATACTAACAGCGTAAGTTGCGGGCACAGCAAGTAAAATAATATATATAATTTATTGCAAACTTGTGCAAATTCATACCTTCAGTGAATATCATAGCCTGCAACATTGATGAGCTTGCTAGATTAACGTATTGAAGAGACAATAGATTAATTAGTTCACAAAGCTTACGAAACCCTTGCTTTTGAGTAATGTAATATGCTGATCCGTGATATGCTGAGCGACGATATTATGAATTTATGGAGTTAATGTTATGATATGAATGAAGCTCTATAGGTCTACTCGTACAAAAATCATATTTCTAATTTTTCATAAGTGATTGATAAATTATTTAGTTTAATTTATTTAATTTTAAATGGCAAAAAATACAAAATATTCGCATTGCATTGCGAGCGTTTCCGCATTTTTGGATTCGTTCCTATTGGAAAATTATGGGGACGTCCAGCAGAGATGTCCTGCGACTGAGTTGATAGTGATAATGATAATGATGTTAACGACCCGACAGATGCAAATACACAAACCTTTCTCATTTATCGCTTTTACCCATAATGAAAACCGTTTCAAAATCTATTGATTACTTTAGATATGTAAGCTGAAAAAACAGAAAGATTCACAGCGACTTTATTTTATAGGTGTGTTGTAGCTATACGCTAACTTTAACAATGAGTTTCTATTAGAATATAATCAAATCATAAAGTCAAGTAAACATTCGCAATATTAATTAATCTAAACAAATTCAAGAAAAAAAAAATGGCTGCCATTATATGAATTTTAAAATCTTCAAACAAGCAAACAAGGAAATGTTCTTTGACGTATTTTTGCTGCTTACTTGACGTCAATTCGAAAAAAATGTACTAAACAAAGTCACAAGTCGTTTCTATGAAATAACAAGCGTGTTTCCCGTATTTCCCCTTTTCCGTCGTCGGTACATCATTAAAATGTTGCGACCGACTCGCCGAGTGGCTCAACGACTCAGTCGAGTTCATAAACAACGTACAAGCCCCTATCAACATTTTTTTCAGACTTCCACCATTTAAACGAGACGACGCTACGTGTTGTTAATTTCACTTGCTTACATGTAGATTTTCTACTGAGTTAGGTGTGTATTTTTTGTTATAATATGTCCTACAAATATTACAAATGCGAAAGTTTGTGTGGATGGATGGATGGATGTATATCAAGTTGATTCTTCTCTTCTCTTAGTGCCATCTTCTATCGGAGGTCTGCTATCATTTTTTTAAAATCTTTATTTAAGGCTTTTCCCTTAGGGACTTGTCGCCTCATTGGGCAAGGTCTTATATACATAGCTAGACTATACTAGATACTACTATACTAAACTATTACTAAACACTAAATCTAGAATGGTAAATATTGTACAGCTCCCTGACATCATCAGATAAAAGGAAAGCCAGGGCGCTGTTCAGGTCACCTACTTGCAACCTAAATTGGCCACTGAAGCCCAGCCTATGCGCCCTCTCGTCCCGGACACATTCCTTCAAAACCTGTGGAGGACATGTACCATACACGTCCTCCACAGGTCGGCTATCGTGACAGCTATCCTAGCCCTAGAGGCGATGCGGCTCGAAACAGCGATCTAGGATATTTCAGCCATACCATTCACGGTAATTCTTGAGGCAGGAAGTACGTCATCTGCCCGGCTTACGTCTACCTTTTTTTTTTACGAGGAGTAATCCGCTTACAGATTCACAGATTCCCTACCGCTGGCTAGGCGGAAGGGGTATGTGGGGGTCGCCCAGCACCTGATCATAGCGGCACTAGCGTCACTGGAAATACCCACTAAAACTCCCCGGTGCCTCCTTGCCCTTTGAGCGGGGTGGACTGGGCTCTGCCGAAGCAACAACTCCGATCCATTTCAGAGCGGCCTAGCCGTTGCCGGCTAGGCTAACGCCAATGGGGGATTGCCCGGGGACACCGAAGCAATCCCCAGGCGGGTGGGACCTTGTGCAGGCACACAGCTAGCCAGCTATGTGCGCAGGTCCCATAGGACATTTGAAGACGGGCTAGATATGCCCGCCTTCTCCTGCCCCGGCTTACGTCTACCTTGTATTTTCCCCTGCATGATCAGCTCCAGTAGATTATACTTCTCGACGCGCATGCGCATGGATGTATGGATGGATGTTTATTACTCTTTCGCGCAAAAACAGCTTAACGGATTTAGATGAAATTTAGCACACAGATAGTTAATTACCTGGTTTAATATATAGGATACTATTTATTTTGAAAAAATGTAAGGTTCCCTAAGATTCCTAGTCGTCTAAAAATATAAAAAAATAGACACCACTAGATGAAATCGTGGACAAAAGTTGGTATAACATAAAAGAAACAAAGAACTCATAACACACTAAACTAAACGCTAAAGATGATTGAGAGCACCCGTTAATTTCCCATTTTATAGCGGGATACACGAAGTAATTTATTAATATTTGGCTCTGAAATTAATTCTCCAAATTCCACAGCGGCGGCGTGCCACTCATTATTTGCATAATCTCTTTGATTCGAGAAATAATAACGCGATCCGTGCCTTTAATAACACTCCTGAAAACCGGTTAATACCGATTCGGGTTTGTTACTTTACCGGTGTTTGATGTATGAGCTTAATTGATTAATTGCTTCTGCGAAAACTGCTATTTTGTCCCAATTTTAATATAGCACCTTTACATGACGAATCGGTGTGTTTTTGGGATAAACCTTTCTGTCGTAATCAAATATTTTAAAGAAAATATTAACACTTATTAACCTTGTACACTACAGTCATATGGGCAACCCATCTGGCGGTAGTAACCACCCCTTTACAGAAGACCACAGTGAAATAACAGTGTAACTACTTTTTTTTTATGTAAAGGTCGGCAGGCAACTATGCGGTCCAATTGAGGGCAGCTATGTCGGTGGCTACCATCGTCTATTAAAACACGCAATAAGAAGAACAAACACAATGAAGTTCAACATAAGGATAAAGAAATTATCTCTGGCATGCTTTACTTACCTACTTCGGTATATCCGCAGATATGTTGCCATAGTTATGACAACGCAACTTTGGGAGCCCTTTTTTTGAAGTTGGGTAATCTTCATGCATACCTGGCCCCGCAGCAAGGCTAGCGAAGCCATAGGTGAGGTCTCGGTAAAATTATAGTGACAAGATATCCACGACCGATTAACCCTACACCCTTTACGCCCCGCTACAACTACACACCAATAATGTTCCAAATAAAAGTGTAAAATCGTAAACCAAACGTAATATTGTTACAGCCTCTTTCCACAAATAACAAGTATTTCAACAAACTGAGCATTGAGTGCAGTTGACGCAGAAAAAGTTCAAGAGTTGAGCGAAACTCAGCCTGTAAAACAATTAAGACGCGGCAACGAGCCGGGTGTTGCCGGAAGCGGTTCAAACATAACTCTTGCGGCCAACTGTGGAGCCATTAAATGAGAGTTTTGGTAAGCAGTCATTTGGTTTTGGTAAGCAGATACCTATCATTTTTGATTTAAAAGATTTAAAATTCAAAAATAAAATATACAGCTTTCCAAGGAGCTAAAATGGATAAAAAATCTCTGGCGTACTGATGACCTCTTTAACTTTAGACTATATAAAGTCCTTTTATATTTCTTCCCTATTGAAGGTTGTGTTTCTAAGCGTGAGTTTATTTACTAAAATATTTAAGTACTTATTTTTTAGATAGATTAGATTGTCAGTCCATCTTATGTGTGGATATCTTACATTATGCTTGTTGGTATTGTAGTTCCTTTCCTTATTGTCTCACAGGCTTATGCACACACTTAACGGACAGACACGCAACTACCACCTAATCCCAGATGGATGGCGTAGTCACGTGGCACGTTCTTAGACTGTGCTTGTCTGTGTGCTTACGTGGTATTCGCTCCAGAACCAATTCATAGCCACTTCAACTGACACTTGTCTGCGAAACTCCTCACTACTGATTCTGTCTCGTAGAATAACCCAAACATGTTGAGCTTTCTTAGAAGGCTCAGAATATTATGAAATCTTTATAAATCAATCACAATTTTATGAAAATAATGCAATTTCAATTGACCTCGGTGCGTTTATTTATTTCGTGGCCACACGGGTCTGTTAAAGTAGCCTAACACAGTTCATATTAACTCTGGACAGGCAATGATGGCCAACAATTTGTTACCCGTTCGCTCCCACTTTGTACAGTAACAAAATTACCTACAAACTGAACGTTAATTGAAAGCCATTATTCAGAGAATTATGAGTCGATATATTGTTGTTGTGTCAAGCTATTTAGGACCTTATGTCTATGAGAATTTATTAACTATTTTCAAAATGCAGAACTGTTTTTGCGGGTACCTACATAATGAAATATTTAGTAATATCGTCGATTTAGCACTTGTAATATTTTCAAACGAAAGCAATTTTATACAAAAAGTTCACTTCTTTATATCAAAACTCAAGAATTTCTCGAGACAAAGAGGGGAATGGAGTAAATTTATTCATTTCAGGGCATAATTCGGGGCATATTTTAATAAAAATGTTACTCGTAGTCGTCGGAATCAATTCTAATGTTACAATTCAAAGTTATGGCTTGTATAAAATTCAGAGACGAATTAAGCCAAAACAAGCATCAATATAATGCGTTTCTTTAGAAAATAAAGCGTTTAAAACACTTGTCTCTATTGTAATTGTGTAATGCATACAATAGAATAGGATTTTTTTTTACAATTAAACGTATCTATAGTACATAATGCGCTTAAACAAGTGCTTCTATTATATACTTATTATGGAGTAAGACATAATATTTCTTATAAGATAGGAGCCTTTGAAATGTGGTACTGGAGACGAATGTTGCTATACAGGACAGCTAGGAGGATAAACATTTCTATCCTCACAGTTAAGAAGACTATGAAAAAGGTCGATTCAGAGCTTGAACGACTCAGCAGTAAAAAAAGACGACTCTTTATATATAATACTATCTAAGCTCGCCTTGAAATTTGACATTACGAAAAACCGTCTTCATGAAAAAAATAAATATATTATACAGAAAGACAAGTGAACATTTTCGTGTAGCTAAATCGGATATTGAAAAAACGAAACGACGACGCTTTCATGCGGCGTTAGGATAACATGACTTTTTTGAAGGTTTTTCATTATTTGAAGAGAAGGTAATTCATTATATTAGGTGGTTAAATATCAATTTCCTTTTAAATAGTCAAATATGTCTTATTGAGTGTGTCATTTATTTCTATCCGAACAAAATTACACCAAATATGAACTCGCAAAAAATAATATGATATGAAGGCATCCCATACAAAATCAATAAGCGAAGTCATTACATATTCAACGAACTAGCTCTAACCAGAAAAGGGGGAATAGGGAAAAATGGGCATCATACATTAATGATATCATTTGGCGTCCCGCAAAGATGCTGAGCAACGGTTGATAGTCGATAGAACGCCAGTTTAGGCTGTTTAATGTGAATATTATACAGCACCGTACTTTCCAAATTTACCATTTCGCCCTACCTCCTCTTGGGGAGCCGTAATATTAACTTATTATGAAACATATACTTGTATATTGCGACCTTCACTAAAGCCTTTTAGTGCTCGTAAAATACTAAAATTTATCTTAGTTATTGTTAAGATAAAAGTTTGTTTTACTGAAAAACACATTATATAGTTTTGTAATTATAAAAAATATATATAAACGTTTAATTTCAAAAATTAAATATAATAAATAAATAAAACAAAAACAAATCCACTTTTACGTCTACCAAAGGCTTAATAGGTTTAAATTATTTATAAGTATTTTTTGAAAATAATTTGAGTTAGTTTTTAAGTTTTGTATATATATATATATATATTAATTTGTATATAATTTATATTTATCATTTAGTTAGTTTTTTAAATAATTAATTTTGCTTAATTTAAATGTATTATATATAATTAACAAAAGATTTCACTATTAATTATTACTTTTAAAGCAAATGGATTAATAAATAAATATTTTGAGTTATTCAAAATCTTCTTATAAGCCTAATTTTTTTTTTACATAAACACTGGCCTCTTAAGTTACAAGAGTTATAAGTTACAAGTCTTATAAGACAAAACTTTAAGATAAGCACTTTTCAGTTAAAAACGTTATCTATATTATTATTATAAAGAGAAATTATATTTTGTATTTTTATTTGTAATGAATAAACTCAAAAATTATTGGACCGATTTCAAAAAATCTTTCCTCTATAGAAAGCTACATTAACAGCGAGTAACATAGCCTATATATTATGATATTACGCGGATAAAATAGATAAACATAAAATAATAACGTCATTCAATGGCGTCATTGGACTAACTTCATGTTATTAGAATTGCTTTAGGAAATTGTACTTTGTACATGAATACTTGTTTAATATCGAAAATTTTACGGGAACTAGTATTTCAATTTTCCAATTTTCTTTCTGCATATTGGGTAAGTGGATTAAATCCGGCCACAGAGCGCGCCTATGAATTAATACCACACTGAATAGTGAAGTGTATCGAACGAAAATTTAACCTACTTTTTATTTCCGAAGCTTTTCTATGCACATTCGGACAGGACCGTGATAAAACTAATTATAGAACGTTTTAGATGTTAATTCTTAAAGTTATGTTACCAGTTAATTTATTTACTTTACAAGAATTAGCTCTAGCATTTATCCTGATTGCATAAAAACAGTTTATGCCGGTTTTCACAATCCTCGATACACAGTATAGTATCGAGGCAACACCATAGTGTCCTGAAAACATTATTGTTGTGCACCCAGGGGAAGATGGTCACGAATAACACCATTAAAGTGTTAAAAATTGTGTTAAAAGGTGTTAGAAGGTCGTTAAAAGGTCCTCTTGATTGTAACTGACTACCATCGCTTATAAACATAAGCAACGCCATATTGTTTGCAAATGAGAGGAATAATAATATCACTAGTAAAAGTTTCTAATTCTATGAATAATATTATGGTGTACCCACACTCACAGAAAAAAAAACAGCGCACAGTGACCTCCAGATGAGCAACCAAATTTATGCCTGCGAAACCCAGTGTATCATGTCACTAATTTTGGACTTCAAGTGTGTACTATTTGTGTTTTTATGTGTGTGTGTGTGTAAATATTTCCCTGTAAAATGGATGCCTATGTGTGCGCTTGGATTTGTTCACTAACACACATAAGCACAATCTCAGAACGTACCACGTGACTACGTGAGCCATCCGTGTTGGATTAGGTATGTATTAAGTTGCGTGTCGAAAGTCTGTAAAACAATAAAGAAACGCACTACACTATGGAATTACTTAACCTTCCCTATCTAACTTGGTTTTCACCTGTTATTGGTCGTGTTTATAGGCGAAGGCACTACTGGATCATCAGCAAGTCTGTCAGCAATCATCGTAAAACGAAATTCATAAAGAAATTGTGTTGAATCTTAAAAATTCTAAATAAAGAGTGATCTAAAAGATTTATCTCATCTCGGTGTAGATAGCAATCCACTTAAAGTCCATCTTTGCATTTTAATGTGCCGCCTGTCTCAACGCTTGAAATATGGTAATGTACCGAGATCTTTTTAGGCACTTACAAGTTTTATTTTACTTGAAAACGCCTTCTGTATCTTTTATTATGTTTCTAAACATCATCATAATGTTCCGGCGGCTCCTCATAATGTTTTATTACGGCTCTTTAAGATTTATATCGTCATTTGCAAACATTTTTGGTGGATAGTAGATTTTCATTTGTGTAACACACTTTGTGTTTGTTATTTAAAAATAGAGTTTTTAACCGCATTATAAAGTTTTTACATAATTTAATCTAGAGAGGATTTATTTAATAGCATCTACTTTTTTGAGACCTGATTTAATAAAATGATCTTAAAAAAGTGTGTGTGTCAGCTCCGACGCAGGACTGATTAATAAAATTAATAATTTAATAAATACGAACGAACGAATAAATACGATTATTATTGTACGCAAGAAATACAAGAGAAAATATATGACACTGACACAATGACAATTAAATAGAACATAATTATTTAACATGAACTTCATAATGACAGACCATTAATAAATACCGTTTGTCTCCTTACGAACGATTTTATAAAAATACATTCTAAAATAAGATATTCTAAAATGATCAAAAATGAACGTAACGCATAAACATAACGCATTCGTCTAACAATTTTGATTTTACACCCATAAATTTTCATACCACGGATTATATAATAAAATAAAGTTAATGTTAGATTTTACGAACATTTTTATTTTTAAGACCAAATGTTTGTTAGAGAAATTTTATCCTGAATAATAATCCTATCGATTAGTATAATAAAATAGCGAGTGTTTTTGTTTTGTTTCTTTTTAAAAATAAAGGAATGTCTCCTTTATGTAATATATATATATATGCGAATGTAAACTCAAAAATTTCTTCAATAATGACAGCCGAAAAGTCTCATATTCTTAATTCATGATCTGAATTTAGGATCCTGCCTCACACATGTCTTGAAACATTCAGATTGATCAGTAGTCTCGTAGTTTTTGGCTCAGACTTACATAACTCATTACGAAAGAGAAATTGATAGTCGTACTCATGGCATTACTTTGAATATTTATAGACAATAGAATGAACTATATATAATAGTATTATCGTTTTCTTTTTAGCTATTCTTAATTTTTTTTTTCCTATCGTGACATTAATTAATATTTGTTTCTGTGTTAGACATTATAAAAATTAAAAAAAATTACAAAAACCTCATCAAAATCCATTGCGTGGTTAAGGAGAACTTGGCAATTATATCGACACAATGTCGCGGAAGCGACTTCAGTTTATATGTAAGGATTTATATGTTTAATATTCATATTACATTTTATTTCTATAAATAATAATATTAATAATTAATATTAATAATTCTAATAGAGTTAGGGCCTCTTTCACCAATTACAAGTAAAGTGTTGATTAGTTACTTTTAGAAATAATTTTATGTTTTATTAAATTATGCACTCGGTTTACTGTATCCTTCGATTGGCGATTTTTTTTTATTATTTTCTTTTTAATGTTTGGGACTTTTACCGTACAAACAAAGTTATATCAGCTTCATCATTCCCGTTGACCGGTGACTTTAAATGGCTGTTAGCCTACTTGACACTTTACTCAGAGATGGTGAAAGAAGCCATTAACAATAAATTCAGTTTTAGTTTCCTTTCAAAACTTAGTATTGAGATTAAAGATTGCCTTGAATATATTTTTAAAGGCGCACATTATATTTACCCAACAATATTAATGAAACATTAACTTTTAATATCGTCTGCGATGTCTATAATTCCGCCTTGAATATCCAACGAAGGAAGAACGTCTGAAGATAATTTTTCAATTAAGAAAGTAAATATTTATGCAGGAGCCAAGAAGGGAATGGGCGGCTAATTTGAATTAAATTAATTTATTTTATTATAAGTCATCCGGCTCGGGAGCGTTTGCAAATGAGTTTTTGGTGTTGTTTGCTCAACATAGATTTGGAATTGTTCAATTTCTCAGCGGAATTAGGATTGTGATTTCGTATTCGCTGACATTAATAAATGCTTATTTGGATTAAAGTGGATTTAAAAAAAAACTCTCTGTGTCTCTCTCTCATACACACCCACGTAAAACAAACACACACGCACACACACACACACACTCGTGCATAAACATCAAAACTGAAATTATAAATGCAAAAATGAGTTTGTTTTTCTTTAAGATTTTAGGCCGGAAATCATGAAATTTTGTACTTTTGTCAGATTTACAGAAAAGCACATACGGTATCTTTTATGTAGAAATAAATACTGTTCCCGTGGAAACATCTAAGTTAAAATTCAACGCCTTAGAAAAATAAATGTGCAATAACCTTTGAATAAATAAAATACTATTGTATCTATGATAATACTATAATAAAAATCTTTAGATAAGCCTCTTAAGATGTGTCAACATCTGTAATGCAAAATTCGGCTCGAAGGACCAAGTTTACTCTCAACTGACATTTATCAAATTAAGTGTGTGAATTCATACATTTAATACATTTCGCACCATTTTTGTAAAGTGTTTAAACTTTGTAAACAGTAAACGTGAGGCTTATTTGCAAAACTTTGTACAAATAAATACTAACACTTCGTATAATTCCGCCTCTGTTCAGCCGATTAGGAAGGCGAAGTTGGGTTATAGTAATAATTTGGATTAACGCAATAGTTTTGGGGATTTACGTGGGTTACTCAAGTGGCAGCCGGCCAAATGGAGCGAATTTAAATAAATAGGTGTTTTTGCAAAGTTATTCCTTTCTTTTTTAAACAATAATTCTTTGGTAGAATTTAAAATACACATAATTATTAGGCATTGTTACGGGGCGAGATTACAAACTATTGGAAAAGGAAAGGAGATTAGTGTATTCGTTATTTCACATTACATTAATATCGATTACATTTGGTTTGTTATAAACTTAAAAAAAAAATACGTTTTTAAATATTTGAATTGATAAATTCCAAAAAAAAATTGTCTGTTTTTTAAAATATTATATTAGCAGCCGCAGTGTATCGTGGCCGGGTTCAGCTAGTTTATAATAAATTAAATTAAATATTTTCTGATAAGGACATAGAAAAGTGCTCGATATTATATCGAATGGTAACAGAATAGCACCCGTAACTTGAATTAGTCAGTGTAATGAGGTGTGAGGACCCCGTTGTTTAGTGAACTAGTTAGCGAGTTACTACGGATCGGGGGATCAGAGTTCCGTATGTTATAACGCTCAAGGCAATTTACTGGGTTCTTGTCAGAACTTTATTATTAATCGATCGGTTTCAATTTTATTTGACATCATTAGTGATAATTTTACAAAATATGATTATTATAAAATAATTATTTTAAGCTACGCAAGCTGGGCACACGATGTATTTCTCTAGAAATAATTTATTTGATAGCATCTACTTTTCTGAGACCTGATTTAAGACTGGAGTTTACTATTTACGAACGATAAATTAATAATTTAATAAATACGAACGAACGAACGAATAAATACGATAATTATTGAACGCAATAAATACAAGAGAATATATATATGACACTGACACACAATGACAATTAAATAGAACATAATTATTGTATTCTCTTATTATTGTATTGTATTGAACATAATAACAGACGATGTATTTCTCATTTAAAAATCTGCGTGAATGGTATGGCCATCGCTCTTTCGCATCGCTACGATGGTTCAAATAGCCACTATAATAGGCAACCTCTGTTAGAATATGGCACAAAGTATTAAAGAAGAATTGTTTATTTTAAAATTCAATCTTAAATATAATTTAAAATTGCTGTGCATTGGTAAAGAGCAAATTTTTTAACTGAATGTGTTGCAATTGAAGAGCATACGGAACATCACCAAGACATAATAATGTCATCTACACATAAAAGTTTGTTATGTTAGCAAGTGTTAAAATTCTTTCGCATAATTATTACTTTTAAAATGAGATTGGAATAAGGTAAGGGATATTGTCATAACATTAGGGGAATGGACTCTTGCATACCTAAATCATGCGATGAAAAACAGATGTTTGATATTATTTTTAAATCGGATGAGTAGTTTCGAAGATTACCTTCTACATACATACAAACAAATAAACAACGATAGAAACTTTACCTCTTTATAATATTTATATATAGAAGTAAGATAGGTTTAAGTTAACAGTGATAAAAGAATAATAGTCCAGAGTGGTTGTAAAGCTCGATTGTCAACATGACTTGGGTTCGAATATCTTTTAAGCTTTCATCTTGGAGTTTTTCAAAAGTATATAAAATAAAAATCAGTTGATATAACTGTGAATGTACTTATACTTGTAATGTACTTATAATGTACTTCTATTAAAAGGAGATCCGAGTGTCTTAGAAGACTAATAAACTTAGCAGATCTTTTTTTTTTGAAGTTTACTGTTAAATACTTTGACATGCAAAGAAATAAAGAAAATCATTAAAGTATATTGTCGAAATCAAAACATTATATAAATTTAACTCGTGACAGCCGCAGCCAATAGAACTAAAGTGTCGCCGTGCTTTATAGCTAAAAAAAGGTTTCTATTCAATGGACGTTTTAGAAAAAAAAAATTTAAATATAAAACACAATACTTTTAATATTACAAAGTATTGTATATGTTATAACCTCTAAGGTTTTATTAGAGTTACTAGCTGGTGTCCGCGACTTCGTCCGCGTTGAACGATGAAAGGTACCCTATGTCATTTCTGGTGTCCCAGACAACGTGTATGCAAAACTTCATAGTGATCGGTTCAGTAGTTTTTGCGTGAAAGAGATACAAACATATATATATCCAAATATTATAAATGAAAAAGTATGTTTGGATGTATGGATGCTTGTAACTCTTTCACGCATAAACTACTGAACCGATCACCATGAAACTTTGCATACACGTTGTCTGGGACACCAGAAAGGACATAGGGTACCTTTCATCGTTCAACGCGGACGAAGTCGCGGGCACCAGCTTAGGGACGGATTAGGGCAAAGCGGTATTTCACACCGGAGCACCGCCTTGTTCTCTTTTGTGTTTTCTGGCTTTACAATGGTTAGTACTCTGATGAGTTGTTCCAATTAATGCCTACTTCAATTTTTTACTACCATACTGAATCTTCTAAGCCTTAATTAAAAAACTCTAATATTATTTACATATATTTTTATGTCAGAGTATTTTTTTTTTATTGAGTCAAGGCAGCGCTTGGCGCTATCTCACTTGATGTAAGCCTAAGCAGTAGTAAGGTGCAGATGAGGCCGAAGGTGGACCACGCTTACCCAGTAAGTGCCCATTACTAGGTACCTAGTAAGTGCCATTTACCCTAGTTTTGAACACCTCGAGGTTGTAATTTTGAGGAAACACAGACGTAGGCAGTGAGTTCCACTCCCTAGCGGTTCGGACAAGGAAGGTGGAATTGTAACCCTTCGTGCGTGACCGAGGAACATCAACCACGAAGGGATGAAACCCCTGTCCACGCCTCGTGGTCCGCAAGTGGAACGTTTCCGGTTGGATTAGATCGTATAGAATGGACGTGCACACTATATTTCATATTTATTTTGTGCTAATTCCTTATGGATTTTAGTCGCAAAGTCGTAGTGTGAACAGAAAAAATTATTGTGGACCCATTTTATTTTGCGTTTACGGGCTATACTTCATAAAACAGGGCTTTGTGCGACCTGTTGAAGGTACACAAATTATTTGACATCAAATTACTCAAACTTCGCCTTTATTGCTATGAGAATTAGGTTCAAATCTTTTTCGCATGTGTCACTTTCATTTCGTTTCATAATAATGAAACATTTCCCTTAATGATCTGTTTTGTTTAAGCGCACGCTTAAATATAAAATTTATTATAGTTCCATAAATTATTTTAGTGCCAAATCATTTGATTGAAAATTCATCTGGACTTTTCTCACATTATATACCTACCTATAATTATACATACATAGGTACTTACTACAAGTGATCGCCCAGTGGTAGAAATTCGAACGGAATTCATTTAATTTTTAAGTACTAGACAGTGTATTAAGACTATTTTTTTAAGACTAGACATTGGTCTGGGTGTGCGCGTGTCAAGCACGCGGTAGTATGTGTAAAGTTTATTAATACGTATTATTTTAATGTAGGTATTTACAAAGCATATTATAAAAAAAATATTAGCTTTCTCCATTTAAACTTTACATATTTCACACTCCTCTGTAAGCGGGATTTTTTTAAATAGGGAACCAAAGTTTATAGATTTCTGTAATCATCTAAATATCAGACGCGATGTGTATTTTATTTTTTATTTTTTTTTTGTAAATGTCCAATTCTGTAATTATTTATTGTATTATTGTATGTACTTCTAAAGAATTTTATTGTATGTATGTCTAAAGAAATAAACAAAAATGGTAGTATAAACTATAAGTTATAATAATGGACTTTGACACTGAATCACTTCAGTGGCTTCTTGTTAAGCACTTGGTTACTCATACCAGTCAGACTGCTCACTTACTTACTGCGAAAAACATTATGCCTTGCCTGAAATTGTAGGATAAAATCCCTCTGTTTCTCGCATCAAGTAGTATCCAAAGAAACTTTACAATTTCTTTGTTCCAAACTTACTGGACAGTAAAAACCAGTACAATCTAAGTAACAACAAACACCAACCAACTGGAACTTTCGCTTCCAACAAAACAACTGTCAGCGAAACAGAACTTACACTATCTACAAGTTCGTAAATATTGTTTAAAGCGAATTCAACCTTATCGAGAGTGACATATGGTTGCATTTCAGAATAGTACAGGGGTCGGGAGATCAACTCAATATTTCATACAGACATCGGATACAAAATGCTACCATGTGCTACACAAGAATTTCTTTATTTACATTTGATTCTAAAATATCAGTCTTGTGATACTCATTTAGAGTATTTATTACAATTATTTTTATTGTGAATAGTTCTTTAAATTTGGTTACATAGTGGGAGAAAATTTCAAAAAAAATTCGATGTTACAGTTTGATGTAATATCTATCATTTACATCCAAAATTTAATTACAACAATCGTTAGCTAAAGTATGAATTGTCTTGAACAGGTGAAGTAAGTATACTAAATAAGTATAATATAATCATCTGAAATTTCAGCGTGAAATAGAAAAATGTAACAACTTTAGATTTTCAAGTTGGTATGCAAAAACTTGCATTTTTTTTGGAATGAAGATCTTTGGCCCTTAAGGTCTTAGGACTAGGGCATAAGCTTTAGTTAGAGACCTCGTGATGACTAATTGAACTCAATAGAGAACAAAGAGTTAAATTGGTCTTAGCACAACATAGTTTTTTAGTTATTTAGTGATTAATGCTGCTTGAATATTTCCTTAGAAATTGTCACGCTATGGTTCTAATTGCTTTAACATTGACCAATTTACTGAATAACAAACTATTCAAACTTTAAGATTAATAGTTAAATAATAAAATTCTGATTATTGGAATATTCACATTAATTATGATGGCCATCTTTTTTTCGAGCATAGGTAATCAATATGTAAACATTTTTATAAAATAAAACCGCTGTCCACTTCTGGCTTCTGTCTGTTTCTCCGCTAACTTCTTTTAAACTACTCGATGGATTTTGATACAATATTAACTAATGGATAGAGTAGAAACTATTTTTATACCCAGATTTGTGTATATAAATTGCACATAAAACTTCTAATTCGTGCGAAGTTTTAAATGATATTTCATGCTATGAATAAATAATCCTCTCCAAAATAATTATCTCTCTCCAGAAAACAAAATTTAAAAAATGTTTTTTTATGAGAAGGTCGTCAGGCAGGCAACGGTCTACTTGATGGTAGGTGGTTACCGTCGCCTATAGCATAAGCAACGCCACAGTTGCTGCAAGGGCGCTTCCGACCATAATAGGATTAAGTATAAGGGATAAGGAAGCATTAGGCTCTGGCATCCCTTACTCACTCACCGAAACACAACAGCAGCACATATGCTGTTATTTCACGGTGGTCTTCTGATGGTTACTGCTGCCAAACGGGCTTCCCAAATTAACGCGAAAGCCCTGCCACTACTTTTCAGATCCAGGTCAGAGTTAACTTTGAAAAGTTAATTTCCAAAAATGGTCCTGTCAAGAATCTAACCCTGAGACAAAGCACCTTAACCACTCAACCAATGAGTTCGTCAACACTGCAAGGGTGTTTATTTTTTTTTTATTTTTTTATTTTTTTTCAAAATTGCGAGAATCACATGGTAGTGGTTAAAATCAAAGTTGTAAAGTTATAATTCCATCGTAAATCCTTTAGGACATTAAATTTATAAGTTGGGCTGGAGGCGAGAGTCGGAAAGATAAGCGTGGCTGCATTCGTGATGAACTTGAATGAGTTCTCAGAGTTGAACATCGAAGGTTAATACTATAAGACAGAGAACCGTCACAATGTTGTTTCGAGAAGTTTGATTTCGAATATTATAACAAGTCAGATTCAATTTAAATAAAAGACGGTGCTTGTGCAATGTAACTCACAAGTTTGCCTAGTATGGGTAGCCATCATTATCAATATGTAGACTATTGATTTAAGGTCCAATGCTCGAATGCTTTCCCAATTTTTGCTCTATTCAATAAAGGTTTTTTCGAGCTTCACTTAGAAAGTATTGTTAGTCCTATTGGTGGAAGGTCAGCCTATATATCTTCAATTGGTTCACCACTTAAAAACGTTTCTTCCTTAGCCCTTTGTTCTTCGTACAACAAAGTTAATAATATTGAAACTGCTTCTAGTTCCTTCAAGTTCCATACTTTTCTAAGTAAATTTCGCAGGCGTTGCTTGCGTTGCTTTGTACCTATTGACCGTGCTACCGAGCTTATCAAGACGAAGATAAATGATTCCTTAGAAAGTGAAATAAGATAAATAGTTAAATGTTGGCCAGTTTGACAAACTAGATTTTCTAAGAGAAAACACAAAAAAAAAACTAAACTAAAAACCACAATGCTTGGTATTTGATGTAAAATGTGACTGAAGACGAGTAATAAAATCCTCTTCGTAATCCACAGAGTATTTTATTTTATTTTTAGTTGAAAGCACAATTCCTTGAAAAAAAAAATTACTCCAAAAATAAATAGCTCAGAATAGATATCAAGAAATAACCACTCTAAAAGTTTTTTAAACTTATACAACAGAAAATGAAATTTATTTAAAGCTGTTCACGGTCTTCTAAACTCATCCACTGAGCCTAACGTTGTTTTATGATTCAGTTATGTCGTTTCGCCTTCAGTTTCGTCAGAATTGTACTCACTTCCTTTGATGTCAAAATATTATTTCACAGCTCAAAGGGAGTGATTACTTTTAATGAGTAAATCATTTCAGCATTAATTAATTTAAATTTTGATTATTTATTTCTTACTTCGTTACTTGCCTGATCTGAGAAGTATTTGAAATAGAAAGGATTTGTGATAACTTTATATTACTAAATTACTAAATGCCACTGAGTTCTACAATAAAAAAAAAAACATTAATAAATTTAATCAATTCACAAATTAAATTTTAAACAAACTTTAAGGCCTCTTTCATCATCTCTAAGTAAAGGGTCAAGTAGGCTAACCGCCATTTAAAGTCACCGGTCACCGGGAATGATGGAGCTGATATATTATGTACCTTTGTTTGTACGGTAAAAGTCTCAAACATTAAAAAGAAAATAATAAAAAAATTCGCCTATCGAAGGATGCAGTAAACCGAGTGCATAATTTAATAAAACATAAAATTATTTCTAAAAGTAACTAAACAACACTTTACTTACTTGTGAAGTGAAGTACTTGTGAAGTAGTGAAAGAGGCCCTTAATATGATAAGTTAAATGTAACGCAATGCTCTAGGTACATAATATTTACTACTTGAATGCAAACAAACTGAAGGCTACGAAACGTGAAATTTCATCGGGCCCCTTGACAAACTACACTCATTTCTGTCTTACAAATTTACCAGGCCTCAGACAAACTTCGTTGAGGCCGTAAGTTATAAGAATCGAGCGATTATGTTTTAAAATAACAATATCTTATAGCTGGTGCCTGCGACTTCAATTAAACTTAAAATATAACACCCCAGAAAATATATGAATGATATAAAGCCTGACATCTTTATCACTGTGACGACCAACGGTGGAGTCGCCGTCACAGTGATATTGAAAATATGTAAAATATTCACATATTTATTAACATTAATTATTAAAAAAGTACCTAAG
This sequence comes from Synanthedon myopaeformis, assembly GCA_944738685.1. Classification (NCBI taxonomy): domain Eukaryota; kingdom Metazoa; phylum Arthropoda; class Insecta; order Lepidoptera; family Sesiidae; genus Synanthedon; species Synanthedon myopaeformis. The sequence goes on along the minus strand of OX122924.1, from coordinate 9,115,686 downwards.
CACTATTTAAGTTCACGATTTAAATAATTGATTGTTTTCGAAAATATATTGGCTTCCACTTTCCCTTTTCCTGGCTTGACAAAGAATATTTGCTGGTCGTGAGTTTAATATTTCTTCTAATGTCTCTAACATTAGAACAAATACTAAATCCACATCTTCCCCAAAAACAGCTTGTGTAAGAAACTTAGCTCTCTGTTAACTTACACAGTCTGTAGCTCCTAAAGTATTGATATTAGAGTAAAAATAAATATATTCAAATTTGTAGAAAATTTTATGTAGAAACTTTTGTTAGGAGTAATCATAATGCCATTCGTAGAGATATTCGCGATACGATCTAAAAACCTGAAAAAAAAAGGTACCTTCAACACCAACCTTGAGGACTTTAAGTATGGTCATCTGGATACTGCAAGGTATAACTGTACCAATTTTCAAAACTATACGAATTATTTTCCCTGATTTTATTAACGTGACTGATATTTATCAGGTTAGACTTAGACAATATATGATAATTAGATAAAATTTAATTATTATTAATATTTAGTTAATCTTCGATGAATCCTCTTCAATATTAATAATTAATAATCGAGTAATAAACTGCCTTTATTTTTAATTAAATTAATAAACAATTGTATGTCAGTGTTATTAAAAACTTTTCACTATTTTAAATCTTTAAAAACTTTTACACGATTAGGTTTTTAATAACACTGACATACAATTGTTTATTAATTTAATTAAAAATAAAGGCAGTTCATTAGTCGAAACCCTTTAACTTGCATCAATCGTCTTGGGATAAAGGGTTGAAAGTTAACCCAAGAACCACGACTTCCCTTTGAAATATAGCCGTAGTTTATCTCTTCAGCTTCAGATATTATTTGTAAGAGTTAGTAACGTTTACTTTGATGAGTTCGTTTTAGAATATTTTATTATGTTTTGTGTTAAACAAAATAATATTATAATATGACGACACGTTTGGTCTAGTGGCTAATAACCCTAGCTGTTAACCAAACGGTCGCGGGTTCGAATCCCGCTACGGGCGAATGTTTATGTGTTAACATTTAAATTTGTACCTGTGTCATGGATGTTTGTATTTATAATATGTATGTATTTACAAAAAAAAAGTAATCTATGTATTATATCAACTGTCTGGTATTCATAATACAAGCATTAGTTGCTTAGTGTGGAACTAGATGGTGCTGTGTGAAATGTGTGAAGATATTATTATTATTATTCATTATTTCATTTATAACTTTTAGCCAAAATTGTGAATAGAAAATTCGAATTAATTTGTGCAGCTTGACAAAGCTTGACAGCTCCAAAAAGTGCAGCTTGACAGCAAATTAAGGACGCCTTGCTGTTTTAGATAAAAGCCGTATAGTAGAGGATTTGAGTAGGAAACGACCTTCATCCATCTGTTTAATGGATAAAAAATTATAAAAAATTTAATATGTGAAATATTATATCGCGAATAGGTTGCCCGATTCAGTCCGTAATATGATTAATTAAAATTAAAAAAAAAAAAAACAGACGAGTGCAAAATAGCTTCCTTTAGACGAGCTAGCCTTTTTAGATAAGCTACTATACTTCTATCTATTCTATACTCTTTCACGCAAAAACTATTGAACCGATCACCATGAAATTTTGCATACACGTTGTCTGTGACACCAGAAAGGACATAGGGTACATTTCATCAAGAAAAAAGACTATTCCCGAGGGATAAATAAAAAATAAAAAACTAACGCCTGGCCAAAGTGTTATAGCAAGACGATGTCAAGCAGTATGTTGATTTTTTTTTTTATTTTCAACGCGGACAAAGTCGCGAGCACCAGCTAATATTTAATAAATATATGTAAAAAAATCCTATTTATTCCTACTCTTATCTGAAATAAAACTTAATAAAAAAAAACATATAAATAATAATTTTGTATTCTTAGACTTTTCCACTTTGTTCGTCTCCTCTTCAAAAATCTAAAATAATATAAGTATTTCAGAAAACTGATTTTTTTTTTTCAGAAATAAATATTTAATTTAAAATGAAGTCTAAAGAACAGTGATATTGTTATTCTCTCACGTACTTTGTTTAAGTAGCTATCGTTACCCAAACCGTTTATAAATCCCTTAATTTGTGATTTTCGTGTCTGTACCCAACTGGGGTCTGACCACAGCATGATAAATGGAGGTCCTGCTGGACCCCTATTTCATTATCATTAATTATTCCTAATACATCTGTTTCTAAGTTATCTGCGTAAGAAACGTGCGTATTTTACATGGGTTTGATGGGTTTTTGAGGGTAAAAAAGGGATATTAGAGGATAAACGAGCACATTAGACTGGAAACTATATATCCTGTGACTCACAACTAATATTATGTTGATTCATTATAAAAAATACTTGAATCAGATTTTTAAAGGGATTTTTAAGATATTACATATAGATATAGATTGTAAAGATTGTATGATAGTTTCTTACTCTTTCTCGTAAAAACTACTCAATGGATTTAGATAAAATGTTACAATACAGTTCATAAATTAGAGAAAACATATAGGCTATAAAATATATATAAACGAGGGCGAACTCGCACTCAAAATTTAAAAATATTTAAACACATAAAAATCATACTGGAAACTGGAAGTTTCGAGGATTGAAATTTCAAATATCGACTACTTACTTGGTATTTCAAAAACCTCATATAGGCAGATAACAAAGCAGTCTTTGTAGTGTAGACAGACAAGCGACAAGTCATGCCGTCGCATATATTACAAGCGTTTCCCTAAAACACTCGACCCTACGAATATTAAACGGGAAATATAAATGCTAAAACATAAAATATTACATTCGATAACCATGCCAACGACACGATTAACTAGTACTTGGACCCAAATTTCTGAAATGCTCACGTACACTGCATGAAGCAATTTAAAGTGTGTGGCCATTAAACCAGCGAAAAGAACAAAGGATTACCGGCTTGTTAAATTCCTAACTTACTTGTTTATTGAGATCAAACAATTCATAACAATGAAAATTATATAGGATACCTTTCATGGAGAAAAGTACTGCCCGAGGTATCATGTAAAATATAAAACCATAAATTTAACGCCTGCCAAAATTTTTTAAGCAATAAGGATTGAATAAATGTTTTAGCAACTAAAAAAGAGGCACGGACGAAGTCGCAGGAAAAAGCTAGTGTAACTATATTAATAAATGACTTGAAATAATTGATCAGGTTTATGAGGTTAATATTTTAAAAATGACGATATCCTGAAGTGTACATTGGTGGCTCGGTACACTACTGAACACTATATATAGTATATATACTGAACAGCCTATCCACTTTAGCTTTTTAAGTTCAAAGTGTAAGTTCCAACTACAAAAGCCGGAGCGTTTCGTCCAAGCACATGGCCGAAATTAACCGGCATTTGTAATCTTGCAGCCCATCCACTGGTAGTAACTTAGTAACCACAGCCATACAGAAAGTCAAGTTGACGTCAGTCTCCTGGCATTTACATAATAAAAATGTAAATTGTTCAAGTCTCAGCTCTGACGTCTTAAGTCATAAATAAAACCTGCCTGCCGATCTATACATAAAAAATACATTAAAACGACAAAACTCGGCTTTGCAGGTTCGACCAGGATTTGAACCTATGTCACTCTTGGTGAAAACCGAATATTCTACCAAATTTGATAAATAAATTTTCAATACTCTTATTTTGTGGCCCAAACTATCACCTTAATTTTAATATATTAAAGGTCTATCAACCCTTCAGGGCAAACCCGAAACGTTTTGCGGTCTTCCCACCAATATAGTTCCACATTCGGTTTTAGGAGTAAATTAATTCTTTATAGAGGTTAACTGGCTAAGTTTAGATGATACTAAAATAATTTAATTGTATCTCCTCCTTGATATTTAATAAACCTTAATTGTTTCGGCAGAAGCCTATTTGTTACGAACACTTGGCGTGCACTATTATCATGGCGATACTCGTATTTTCATATTTATCACACAATGAAAGCCCTACCCAGACTCCATTTATTATTAACAGCTCGTGAAAAATAGGCTCATTGGAAGAACGGTCCAAGATTGAATTTCTCATCTCCGAGTCGGACCGTGAAAATTATTATGTCGTGTGCACTGCCGTAGCCGTCTTCATCCAAGTCGATTGCTCAATTTATCAATACAGCTTCGGAGCCAAAGAGTAGATTTAATCTATTGATAAATTCCAGAACAGACAGTTTATATTAATTAATATTTTATTTTATATAATCGATGATTTATAACATATTTTGCTACAAATAGTAAAAAATAAATAAATATAATTATATAAATATATTCACATATTCCACACAGCGCCATCTAGTTCCACAGTAAGCAATTAATGATTGTATTATGAATACCAGACAGTTGATATACTACATAGATTACTTTTTTTTTTTGTAAATACATACATATTATAAATACAAAAAATCCATGACTAAACATTTGCTCCTAGCAGGATTGGAACCCGCGACCGTTTGGTTAACAGCTAGGGTTACTAGCCACTAGACCAAACGTGTCGTCGTCATATATTATAAAACATAACTGAAGTGTGTGTACAGCAGTAAGGCAGGCTGTCTAATATAATATGATTGCAGAATGTACCTAGTGGTTTTTTTTCGATGGGGTCTCGTCACACAGCGCAATCTATCCCCAAACTAAGCACTATCTATACTGTGGATGACTGTGCCTATACTACAGATAAAATATACCTACTCACTTAGTTTTTTTAGTAATTCGTCATAATAATCCACTAACTTCCCACTTTTTCCACTAGTACCGGTCAGAAGCAGCCTGGATCCACTGCCGACCCGCGGCCCTTATCATATTTCAAATATAAAATATAAAAAACTAGCTGGTGCCCGTGACTTCGTCCGCGTTGAACTATGAAAGGTACCCTATGTCCTTTCTGGTGTCCCAGACAACGTGTAAACAAAATTTCATGGTGATCGGTTCAGTAGTTTTTGCGTGAAAGAGTTACAAACATCCATACATCCATACATCCAAACATACTTACGCATTTATAATATTAGTATAGAAGTACGGATGTCCAAACCAAGCCAAACGTTTGTCTTTTACATAACAGGCAGAGCTACAACCGCAGAGCTAATCGGTCGGTCGTTGTTGCCAATCAAGTATAAAAAATTACTTCGTAGAACAAAAAATCATAAATAACCTAACGCTGCATCTGTTCGTTGAGCAATCACAAACTAAACAGAGAAAGGGCGATGGGGAGCCGACCGTCGATTTATTTCGAGCCGAGAGCGAGTCGGTGTATCACTTACGTAAGATTCACCCTCATTCTACCCCCGCAGCCCTCCCGCGAAGATATTGCTTTCCGAACGTGATTACGATGTTTGGTTTCGAACGCAATTGCACTTGTTTAAACATCGAACGGAGGTAATATGTAAGGCGGAATTTACACTGACCCTACAGTCTAGGGATTTTAATCAAAAGCAAAAAGTTCAAGAGGTTTAGACAGTGTTGTTTGGCTATCGTTACTATGTTATTGAATTGTTCGAATTATCGACAAATCTCGTGGGTTTTTTTTATTTTGTGTGTCTGTGACCAAGATTATTGGTTTATTGGCAACTGTTATGTAGTCCTATTTGTGATTTTAACAGACTATTTTCAAAAGTTGGCGTGTATATACAATATTAATATTATATCACTCCGAACTCAACAAGAACACGTTACAGGAAGCAGTTGTTTATAGAAGCTTTTTTCCACGACTTCGTCCGCGCCCCTTCTTCTTAGGTGTTGAAACATTTATTCAACCTTTATTGCTCATTTATATATTTTAGTTGATCTTTTTTCTGGATGAAAAATGTCATTTTCTGTATGCAAAATATCACGATAGTAGTTTGAGGATTTAAGGCGTGAAAGCGTAACAAACAAATCAACAAACTTACTTTCGCATAAATATAATATAGGTATTATAAATATTAGTTAGGATCTTCAGATGTCAGAACAATGGGCCCCCTATTGCCTTACAATTGTCTATTGTCTTACCACTTCACAAGATCACAGAGCACTCGTAACACTATGGTGTTGCTTGTGTTATCCGTTGATGGTATCCAATACCATCATCCTTCCTGAAGGTTGACGATCCTTCAGGGATCGTCAACCTTCAGGAAGCGCGTTCAGGTTCAGGAACGCGTTCGCGAAGAGAGGTCGTCGTCGTATGTCCGCACAACTTATAGTTGGAATTGTAATTCTGATATATCGGTCGGACGATAAAAGTATTTGGACTAAACATAAAGTGGTTTAATTCATGTACTCGATGTAGAGGGTGCTAACATTATCTATGGTCTATTTTCATTCACACTTAATCTCATGACCTGAATTCTGAAATGAAAAGAACTAGTGTACGCCGCGCCATCCGATTTCATTCTGCTCTATCCGGCATCGGCACTGGCTGATTCCTACTCGATCACAGATTGGAAACACAATGTCTAATGTACTGTAAAATGGAAACTTGTGAACAAATCGCTATGGAATGGACAGAGCTATCTTTGATTCCGTTTCAAGTCGCGAGGATAAATTTACCGCAAAAAATCACAGTTACAAAACTATATAGGAAACGTTACTTCATTCATTTGAATTTTTACTATTTATTTTCTAAATTCTAAATATGTATACACCTAGTCTACTTAATTTCTAACGATTTTTAATTTATATTATTGTTTTTTGCTAACATGTTAGATTTTAATTTAACTCTTCCAATCTCGTCCAAATATTGCTTGGACGTCCAAATTGTATATAAATTAATATCCAGTCCCTTTTCCATGTCCTGACAAACAGTCAAGTTCGCTGTTGCAAATTATTCATTTGTGCAGGGACATATAAGCCAATTGCATAGTGGAATATTGCTCGTTGACATATTTGTGCCACTCATCAAAAATACACAAAGAAATTAACACAATATGTAGGTACTTAGTTATGTTTATAATTGTCTTATATTTTTAATTAGTAAAAATAATTAATTGTTCGAAATTGATATGACAAGTATCCAACTGAAGGTCAACTTGAGGGAAACTGTCTACTCAATTTACGATTGAGTGCCTTATTTACCTATTTAAAATGATTTCCTAAATCAGGTCGCTAAGTGCACCATCAGCCTGTCTGACATCGTTTACGTAAATATTGTGTAAAATAGCCTTTACGATGAGAAGAGAGAGATGTGTTGAAAAGAATTACTTTGTATACATAATCTGTTTCTTGAATGCATCGTCAACTATTTGTAAGCTGCGTAAAAACCCGGATTTTTCGGTATGTAAACCCTAAATCCACCTAAGGTTAGGGTACGTTTGAAATTTTCCCGAATTTAAACTTTTTTCTACAGAAAAAGCGTCTTCACTTTTCCACTAGGTTATTGCATTTTGATCCATGTGAAGTTCCAGACATCTTTACGACTTTTTTTATTACTCACTAAGTGACCCGCCTCCGGTTTCGCACGGATTCAATTTTTTCAGCAAATTATATATACACAAACTTTCTTTCTTTACCATTCTTTCTATTAGGTAAACCGATCTTGATTTTTATCCGATTTTGATAGGTAACCCTATCAAAATCCGATTTATGGTTTAAAAGAAGTTAGCGGCTAAAGTTACAAGTAAGTTAGTAAGTTAGAAGTTAGAAGAAAACAGAGGCGGACATATACTGAGTATAATTTATAATATGATATTATTAGAAAACATAGAATTTTAGAAAAAAATCATCCAAAAATATTTTTTAACTTTTATAATACTTTTTGACTTACTATTTTTCAATTACTTTTCAATAGGCCATCTGGAACAATTACTGTTATTAATATCATTTATTTTATTAGTCTTAATATCGTAGTGTCCAAAACGAATAAAAATAATCTCTCTAGTATGCTTTTAGTGAAATCGCTCGCAATAGAACCATATCTCAATCGAGAGATTACCGCGCACTTTGTGGCTTTCAACCGGTCAATATTTCCAGCGTGGCTTCTTTGAAGGATGGATCTATTGGCATTTCCTATGATTCGCTTTTTGTGTGTGTGCTTTGTTGACGAATCAGCTTTGGAAATCTTTGGAAAATCGCTGGGTTCCTTATATTTTCTAGTATAATCTACAAAGCGTTCAAAGTTTCATATAGCTCTATGGTCCTGTGGGATAATAATTCTTTGTTATTATTTTAACAGCATTCTCGTTCGAAACTTATCAATATACGAGTATGAAGCACTTTTATTTTTTATATTTTATAAGTCTTTAATTCCTCTGTATTATCTACCCAGGTACTAGATTTTGTTATAGTGTTCTAGGATACTGGGAAGAAAATAGTGTGCTAAAAACCTCTGAGGTTCCAACCTAAAGTACTATCCATCTTCAAGGATAATAATGATATTCCGTCCGGTCTTATATTGAATTCAAACCATAATCGGTCCCAATAAATAAATTTGGAATATTAATTTTATTTTTGTTTTTGTTACATAATAATATAAGTAGCCAATTCACTCAGAACAGTTAAAAAGATCTATTTTTGAGCTACCAAATTGAGGACTTTGAGGGAGCACGTTAAAGCAGCGCGGTGAAGATATCTATCTAAATTCTGTCTAAGCAATATTTAGATTCACGGTCTCCATTTGTCGTTCCTTGAAAAAAGTTTACAGACATTCGCAAAAACAAATTGCCGCCATTGCGAACTGCGATGGGGGGTTGCATTAAATTCCACACTGAATAAAAATTAAATAAAACTCAAAGGCACGCTCGGACCGACGCGACGCGACGCAGGGTGAGCCGTGGAAGAATTTTCCTCTTAAACTTTATTGAATCCACCGGTGAAATGATCCGAGAAGGCGATTTGTAAAGTCAAGCGTGTTATTTGGGGTTCATTTAATTTTGATTTTTCAAAGTTTCTTTACACAATCTTCGGTAAGGTAAATTATTAATGCATTATATAAATTTTAAAGTTTAGACCAATAAGAAATATCAAGTAGCAAGAAAAAATAGTTTTGGTAGTAGCAGCCGTTAATTGGACAACCCGTCTGGTAGCAGTAACCACAAACGCTATTGTGTTTGGGTCCGTGATTATGGGATGTGTCACGTTGTTTGACGCCAACGAACTCCTAAACTACTGAACCGATTTTTATAAAACTTCGTAGTTATGTGTAATTTGGTCCAACTTAAAAGATGAGATAGTTTTTATTTCAATTTATAGTCGCAATATTTTTTAATTGCAAATTATTTGTTTATTATATGAGAAAGAGTTATAATTATCTGTGAGTTCCATAAGATTCTAATAGATGGCGGTGTAAGGTAATTTATCGGCTGGATTGAGTAAAAAATTGCACCCGTGCGAAGCCGGGAGTAGGTAGCTAGTAATATATATAGATTTTAATAACAAATATAAACGCCTTATGTTTATGATTTATATTGTTGGAATAAAAACTGTTTCGAGAATCGAGATGCTCTGAAAAGGGAAACAATTTAGATCAAACAAAATTAATGTTACTTGTATAATAAAATTAATATCGTATATAACTTTTAATAACTTGATTCAAAATTAATACCTACTACTACAGTACTGCACTAATTTAAACAAAATTAATTATAACTCTTACTTGTAAAGATAAACATTTTAACTATTATTTCATAATTTGTTTCGTAATATTTATTTATTTATTTTCATTGAAAAAATAAGAATAATATTAAGTTCGTCTTTATTTTTATTGGTCTTTATTAGTATTATCATATGGCACATTATAGGGACACAGTTTCATATAATATTTATTATTATATTATTAATTGTAATAATATTGAAATAGATTCCGATGAGAACCAATTTTTAGTATATTTTCATATTATTTTATGAATAAAATTCTAAAAAAAATGCATAATATTATTATTAGTTAATAGTGGTATCTAGTAAAAGATTTTTTATCCAGAAAAGATAATTTGAAAATTGTATTCGTCCCATGTCAAATAACCATGAAGCAAATACTATTTCTGTCCAATAGTAAGTATATTGTCCGTAGTGACCCCGTGTAAATGAAATTACTTTTTTGTATTTCTATCTATATAGAAGTGTCCATATATAGGTACATAGATCACATACTAAGACTTGTACACTTGTTGTACATTGTATACATTTCTATACAGAAGTGTAGTATAGACAATTTTCGTTTAGATCAAATTGAATGTGAATTCGTGTGATTACATGTATTTTGTTTAGGTTTGAAGAAAATTTTCACTTTGAAATTTGGCACCATGAAAACGGCAATTTTATATTTACTTATATATATCTATATTATTTCAAAAGTTATTTTAAAATATATTCATTTCTCGATTATGTTTCCGAATAAGATTTTCTCGGATTTTTTATTCGCTGCTTTGATCGCTTTTCAGTACAAATGTTACATAGGCGGCCTGATCTTTTTCTGTCCTATACAGAAGACGTTTCATTTGTACCTATTAATAGATTGATACACAAACTTTCGACTAAAACCAAGCGGATGAAGTGTTTACATTTGTCTTCACAATTACTTCATGTTATCAAAACAATTTGGTACTTTTATCACCTCGTTCAAAAATTGGTACAACAAGGCGAAACTCAATATTTATGACATTGTTTTGTCATAGAAAAACATTGCTTTTAGTCAATAATTACAAGAATTCAACTTATTGCACATATTTGAAATTAATTATATATACCAGATGTACGCAACCGTCGGTCTCCTAGCAGGAAATGCAGTGGAAGCGGAAGTAGTTCCCTCCTGGAGACCAGCAGTCACGACAAAGTCCGCGTTACGCGGATCAGGGGGTGGGTTGGACGCTCGACTGTCAGCCTATGCCGACAGCCAAGAGTCCAGGATAAATGGCAAATAACTTACCCTAGTCCTCGCTGGGTCCTCGTTCCTCGAACCCCGTCCGTCGCACAGACGGCCCACGGCAGGGAAAATAAATATATAATATAGGTAGGGAGTCGGGAATACGGGTTAGGAAAGACCGTGTCCTCCAGGCAACTCCAGGCTGGGTTCCCGACGCAACACTCTCACCACAAATTGTCTAGACTCGGGAAAAACAAGAAACTCGCGTCGCAAGCGGTTTACCGATGTCTTTTTCGAATGTATATAAAAATTAGCCAAAATATCGGACTCAAAATCACGCCGCGCGCGCTCCGATCAAAACCGATGTACATCCAACGTATTACTGCATTATTTCTTTTTCTACCGACCTCACTATAATCGTGTCAGCAAAAATCCTAAACGCCTACACAATTTTAATAGCAAAACGAACCGATGCTCGTAATATTGCATCGGTTCCAAACACCAGATATTAAATTAATTTAATTATTTTATATTTCCATCCAAACCTTCATATTATATCTAAGAGATGTCATTTTTTTATGTATTGTTACGACCAATTACTACGAGCAATCATGGAATTGGTAAGCTGCTCGAGTTGGAGAGTGAGCTCTTAAGTAACTTTACTGTCTTCAACCGGAACGACTTTGAAAGTTGACTTGCTTCTCTTCTTGCTAATTTTTTTAAACGTCTTTATTTAGTCACAGTAAAAGAGTATTTAGTGTTTTTTTATATATATATAAAAGATGGGTTTGTTCTTGACCAACAACCAACTGTGTAGCAAGGATGAGGCCTAAGATGGAGCGAGCTCACCCAGAAGATGCCTATTCACTCGAACTTTGAAAATATTTGGTTTATATGAGCTCGGAAATACAGACGCAGGGAGGGAGTTCCAAACCTTGACAGTGCGCATTATAAAAGATGTTTTAAAGCGCTTGGATGGTAACTAGCCGTCTTTATGTCCGATGGAAGAAAGGGGAAGGCGGTACGAGTTAATGCAGCTCCTGAGCAGGTGTCTATCAATTCAATTAACACTTTCTCATATATATTAGCTAACATTTTCCAGCTGGTGTGTACCAGCTGCAATGTATCAATGATGTTAACCAAGTTTTGTTTTTATGGTTACAAAGCGGCAGGTGTTCACACGGTCGGGTGTTCATTATTTATTAAACCGAGGCCGTTTGAGCGAGAGCATTAAGTGTCGCTAATAATTGATGAGCACTCATGTATGTACCTTCACTCGAATAGACATGGCTTGTTTGTTTAGAAAATTGTTCATGTGTAAAATTTCATTTATATACAATAAGTGTATGCAGAAATTCACGTTTGTATTTTCAAATACCAATAAAATTTTGTTAGATGTAAGCTTTAACAAATAAAATGTATTTGTCACTGAAAAACTGACGTGTCGTCTTATGTCATGATCGGCAAAATTTCGTGAAGGTGATGTAGTTAAGGCGTGAAAGCATAACAAATAAACAATCTCATTTACGCAATTATAATACTATGATAGTAAGGATTGCCACAGAAGTAGTTACAGGGTATAGTGCATTTTGCAATCATAAATTGGGCTGTTGTTCTAGCGACAGTAACCGCCATCTTACAGAAGACCAATGTGAATAAGCATGTGTGCTGTTTTACTTCGGTGAATAAATAAGGAATGCTAGAACCGATTTATCTATCCAGTCTTAATTAATTGTTTATTCTTAATCCTACTGAGATCGGCAATGGACTTGCAATTTTTTAAGGCACCATTAACTGTACTGAACCATTAAGTGAACTGAAGTGTAGGTTCAGACCATTTTTTTTATATAAAATATAAAATAAAATACATAAAGCTTCGTTAATTGCAAAAAGACAGATACGAACAAAGAAAAACATACTGTCAATGCATTATGGTTATGCAATATTCATTAATATATGCACATTATTACCAGGCTTTATACGCTTTGGTTCTGAGCTGTATGTTTTTTATATTTCAGAAAGAATATTTTATTTTTTACAACATTTACATAATAATTAATAAAAATAATAGGGATTTTCTTAATGGGATTTAAGAAGTCTTCGCACGAAGTCCAATTTATTCAATTTTTGGTATTAATATTTTCTTCCTCGCAATATGAATATTTGAAAAAAAAAAAAATAGTCAAATCGGTTAGCGATTCCTTTTTATTTATATAGGCACAAGTCCTTCAGGAAAAAAGCCTCTAAATAAATATTTAAAATAAACATATTAGTGACGTCCCGACTTCGTATACAAAAAAGCTAACAAATATATATTTTTTAAATATACGCAATGATAGAAATTTTGTATCTTTAAGTGTATTTATTACACAGTGTATTTTGTCAGTGTACTGTATTGCTCCCCGACTATGATGGTTCTATTATAATAATAAATCTTCGTAAAAGTGTAAGATCAAATTCATACGTTATGCGAGATTATTATACGGAAATCCAATTATAACAATTCAAGTAATCTTATCTTACTTCTTACTAATATTATAAATGCGAAAGTATATTTGGATGTATGAATGTTTGTAACTCTTTCACGCAAAAACTACTGAAACGATAACCATGAAATTTTGTCTACACGTTGTCTGGGACATCGGAAAGGACATAGGGTACCTTTCATCCAGAAAAAAAGGACAAATAAAAAATAAATAAAAAATCCGTGGGATAAATAAAAAATAAAAAACTAACGCCTGGCCAAAGTGTTATAGCAACACGAGGTCAAGCGTTATATTGCTTTTTTTTATTTATTTTATTTTTGGCTAGTTCTCTATAATTATATGGGTATATAAGTATGCTCGAGAGCAAAAAATCGACTTTAACACTTTTATTATAGTTTAATTAATTTGAAAATTTAACTCAAATTACTTCATATTTTATGTAAATAAGAAAAATAAAAATTGATTTGAAATTTTATTGCTCTCGAGTTTTTATGAAATATGTAGGATACATATTTATAGTAGATATATGTTAAGTAAGCTTCCACGTCAATGGAAACACAGACTTGGCTGTAGCGAGTCGCTGTAGTTGAATGAGTTCAAGTTTTGAAGTGCTTTTTGTAGGGTCACTATGAAATTCCGACAACAGGATCACATCACAGAGACTATCTAGTTTCAGATGAGATGTATTTTAAGATATTAAATTGATATGTTACCTACCTTTCGAGAACGTTTGCTGTCCCTTTTTATACTTTATAATATAGAAATCAGTACTATATTATAAATGCGAAAGTATGTTTGGATGTTTGTAACTCTTTCACGCAGGCTACCGTCGCCTAAGACACAAGCAACACCAGGTAGGTACATTACATTATATAAACAAAGTAGCTCGCTAAAAAAATATTAAATTGCACTGAACTAAAATAAAAACAAATTGAACAGACTTTTATTATATGAACTCCAACATTTTCATAGAATTGAATGTATGCTTCAATGGCAAAACTTTTTGAATTAGATGCTCGATCTGAATATAATTGTAAACTAAACATTGTCAAGTGGAGCGTCGTTTGCGAAGGTTTTGTGCAAATATTTGCAACGTCTCAGCACTACATAGGTACACTCTATACATACATAAGGTAGGCGTTAGAGTTTAACTAGAACTATATGTAATATAGTTCTAGATCTAGTCTGAATTCTCTATAACACATTTATCTTAAATCGCATATATACTTACTTATAACTTTTTATTGATTAACCTAAACTTAAATAACCTATTTTGATAAATATTCTTAATTTTTAACACATTTTATTAATGTGCTAACAGTTTTTCTTTTCAATCATAAATCAGTTAAATACAAACTGTACAATCAATGATATTTTATTGCAACTTTTTACTTATAAAATACGAAAAAAAAAATCCCAACATATGAAACTAGCGATCTGCCCCCGGAAGCTAGTATGTTAATATAATAAACCTATTTTCCATAATATTTTATGGATTTTCTTGGTTTTTCTTTTAGTTCAAGCTGTGCGTAGTCTCAATAATTGAGACTTGATCTTTTTATTAATTAAAATAGACGATAAGATGCTTACTTAAATCTATTTAGAACGAATATATATTTAAAACGTTTATTCAATAAGAAACTTTTGAAAAAAATATTAATACCTTAAAAGATATTCAGACACAATGTTATTATTAGACATCTGTCTACAGTTAAACTGTCTTTATATTAATCTCTTGTAACTTGTACAACCTCAAAAGAAATAAATCGGGAATTTCATGCAAAAAGTTCTTCGTGTACCTTCCGTGACAATTCGCCAAAGAAATGAGCCAAGTTGTGGCGTTGTTTTTATTTACCTTAATACTTTCATAAATTACCTTTTGTTCAATGAAAAGTTGAAAACTTTCCTCTATCGGCTGGCTGATGTAATTTTGTATGCCTTATATTACTTTTTACAGTGCTGTAAGCACACTCAATATCTATATCTATATCTATATCTATATCTATATCTATATCTATATCTATATCTATATCTATATCTATATCTATATCTATATCTATATCTATATCTATATCTATATCTATATCTATATCTATATCTATATCTATATCTATATCTATATCTATATCTATATCTATATCTATATCTATATCTATATCTATATCTATATCTATATCTATATCTATATCTATATCTATATCTATATCTATATCTATATCTATATATATAAGTAATTAATACTGTTTGCATTTATATTTTTTTTAATGTTAAGGTCAGTAGACAGGCTGACGGTCCACTTGATGGTAGGTGGCTACCGTCCCCTAAACCCTATCAACTCATCGAACAGGCTCGTCTCAATTAATAAAATTAATTATGTAATTAAGTAGATAATCTTCAGGGAACGTCATTGTTGAGCAACCAAGAATAAGTTTAAAATAGCAAAGTAAAAAGTTATTTATTTTTATGAAAGCAAGTTGATGCACTTAGCTTAGTTACTTAAAACTTTCAAGCTTAAAAAATAAAGTAAGTTATGAAGCTTTGTCCCCGATTTAATTAAACTTCTTTATTTTGTATACTAAACTAATTTAATTAATTCTTTACATTGAAAAACAAATTAAAGTCCTTTTCTTGATTAAACATTTTCATAAAAAATATATTTTTTAAATGTATGGATCGTGAGACAAACTGACTGCTCTCTTGTGTTATAGACCTATTAGCTTTATGTCTATAACACAAGCAAAGGTGCTGCAAGTGCAAGTGCTTAATAGGATTTAGGGTAAGAGATTAGGAAGTTACGAGTATACCTAGGCAAATGGGCTTTGGCATCCCTCATTCTAATATTCTGAATGGGACTGAACACTACATAATCTATATATATAAAAAAAACTAGCTGGTGCCCGCGACTTCGTCCGCGTTGAACGATGAAAGGTACCCTATGTCCTTTCTGGTGTCCCAGACAACGTGTATACAAAATTTCATGGTGATCGGTTCAGTAGTTTTTGCGTGAAAGAGTTACAAACATCCATAAATCCAAACATACTTTCGCATTTATAATATTAGTACGGATTTCGTGTCACGTTGTTTGTCGCCTATGAACTCCTAAACTATTGAACCAATTTTAATAAAATTTTGCACACTGTGTGCAGTTCGATCCAAATTAAGAGATAGGATATATTTTATAAAGTTACGCGGACGAAGTCGCGTGCAACAGCTAGTAATATTTATAATAAGAACTTATTAAAATATACCTAAGTAGTTGTAGTGTAAATGACTGAAAATTTATAACATGTGAATATGGATGTCATATCTATAGTAATATTATTTATTTATTTCAAAAGGCTTACCAACTAAAGACATGCCCAATCACATTATACAACACTTACAGAAAGGAAGGAAAGCACAACATTATTAGAGATTAATTAAATTATATCATATTAGGTATATTATATTATAAAGAGGTAAAGTTTATGTTTGTTCGTTTGCTTGTATGTAGGAGGTTATATTCGAAACTACTCATCCGATTTAAAAAAATCTCTGACACGGCCGCGGACACATCTAATCCAAAAATGTAAAAATAAAATCTAGACACCAGCTATTCTGAATATAACTTATAGATTACAACTTCAAGGAAGGTCAAGCAAGCTATATCACTTTTAACTTATTTTAGCTTTTGAGATTGGGAAAATTAACGTTTTAATCAATGTTATATTATAATTAGATAAATATATTATAATGTCGTGTTTTGTAACGACTAACTTCGGACGAAAATATGACGAAACAAATAACAAATTCGGCAAACAAGAAGCGGCTGCAAAATATTAAATACGCGTTTACAAAGTAAACTAATTTCCTAACTGTGATTAAATTCTAATAAAGATTGGTTTTGGCTTCGGATCATGCTCGAATTATTTTGTTATTACGAATATTTTATCTGCACAGACTCTTTGACAGCAGTAAGTTAAGGTTAAATTGAAGAGATAAAAAGATTCTTAGGCTCGAGTTCGCTAACAGACGGTTAGTTTTAACAGGTTGTTGACGACCTTTTTTATACCACTGGCTTTTTTTGTATTTTTTATATTCTAATTGTCAATTTTTATAATTTTTCACAGTTTTTGTCATTAGCGTAAGATTTTCGGACTAAATACATTCGTCTTGACCTAAAACCATCTTTTCTCTTCCTTTGCCGATATTTAGCCTTTAACACAGGTGTTTAAAATTTAAACTGCCGTTTAATAATATTTTGTTGATAACCATCGCTAAACCCGCATTAAAAGCCCTAAATATCAGATTAATCATTAAGTTAAATTTTAAACGGCTGTTTAAATTTTAAACAGCTGTTAAAAACTAACAGTCTGTTGGTGAACTCGAGCCTAAATAGCAATTTACCATATACTTAGATGTAGGTACATATTAGACCTTAGACCTTTAGTGTACGTAATGAATAGACATACAGAAGTATAAGCAAATTACATTTTACCCATAAACATAAACTTGCTAGGTTTGTTAGATTTTTTCCCAGCCCCTTTCTTTTATCCGATGCCAACGTAGTCTGAAAATTTCATCAAAATTGGTTGAGAGGTTTTAAAGTCCAAAAGGACCATAATGCCCACATCGATTTTTAATTAGAAAAAATTAAATGTTAAGTGTAAACCGTTGGATATCACTCTAAAAATTTATTACTATACTTAACATTGTACGGGAGCTTTTATAACCTGCATTACATTATATCATAACAATATATGCATTGGTGGTTCAGCTGAGCACTACTAGCACGGGTTTCTTTCATCTTATTTATTTATTTATTTTCCAAAAAGTACACCAACAGCACAAACAAAAAACTTAAAATAGGTATAGGTAACATAAGGCAACTCCGCATACAA
The DNA here is from genome assembly GCA_944738685.1 of Synanthedon myopaeformis. Classification (NCBI taxonomy): domain Eukaryota; kingdom Metazoa; phylum Arthropoda; class Insecta; order Lepidoptera; family Sesiidae; genus Synanthedon; species Synanthedon myopaeformis. The sequence goes on along the minus strand of OX122924.1, from coordinate 9,097,498 downwards.
TAAACTGCAAACTAGAAATTGAGACGACACGCATGGCAACTAAACTAAACTAAACAATAAATAACATTTAATTTTGTACACCATGTAATCTGGGCAGAATCCATTTAGGCAGAATCTTACACAATATCTTTAAGTTTTTGTTTTAAACTCGACAGACAAGGTTGACGGTCCAGTTGATGATAGGTGACTAACATCGCCTATAACACAAGCAAAGCCACAGGTACTGTGCAAGTGCGCTGCCGACCACAATAGGAGATTAGTAATGGGCTCTAATACTCCTTACTCACTCACCAAAACACAACAGGACACATTCTGTTATTTCAAGTTGTCTTCTGCCCAAATGACTACGAAACACGAAACGAAACTCAATACTTTAAAAAACTACTCACTTACTTAACTTTTTTGTGCCTTTACAAAAAGTGGGGAAATATTATCATTTATTTCATGGAGCCTAATGTCAAGATAATATGTCGTATATCCAAATTCAAGACACTAACTTACGTTTTTAACAAACATAACTTTAACATCAATATGATTTGATAATACACGACTTAATCATATTTTCATTGAAACAAAGAAGGGTCCGAAAATCGTGCATATGTATGCTTCATTTAAGAAGATTAACTGACCCACAGCCTAGTGTACCCAAAAAATGAATATGGCCGAACGGACGGACGGTGTTATATGAATAAATGAGGAGGCCAGTGATTGTGTCTGAATAATTCAACCGCTCACTTTTCACGGGCCGCTCTCGCGTTTTCGGCCAGATATTGTAATCCCTTTGTCGGATTTGTACCACTTCTTCGTAGGTTTGTATGAAATTTCGAATCTCAATATTGTCATGTGGACTAAGCAGTAAAACAGGTAATAATTAAGTAGCTCAAATCTCATATAAAGACTTAACTCATTCCATATTTTAGTTTTATTCAGAATTTACTTAGGTAAAAAAACTACCTAAGATGATGACGATCCTAAGAAATATAACAATTATACATAATTATACATACTTCCGTACTAATATTATAAATGCGAAAGTATGTTTTGATGTATGGATGTTTGTAACTCTTTCACGCGAAAACTACTGAACCGTTCACCATGAAATTTTGCAGACACGTTGTCTGGGGCACCAGAAAGGACATGGTACCATTCATCGTTCAACTCGGACTAAATCGCGGGCATCAGCTAGTATTATATATAACATAGCTGAGAATCGTTTAGGCCCAGGCTTCATTATCGTTTAAATAATCAAGGATTCTATAGCAACCATAGTAAAAATAAATCAATCAATTCAAGTCGTCATTGCTTCGTTGAGAGAGAAGATATTCACGACCGACGCTACGCTGATTACTTTACTGTGACCAGCAGAGTTTTATGTCTTTTTGAATATTCCCTAATCCCCTTGAGAAAACGTAGGCTACAGAAACTGACGTTTTGTTAGCAAAAATGTCACCAAATTATTCTAAAATGTGTCCAAAAAAATTTATATGCTTCTTGTCGAAATTTAAAGAAATTAAATAAAAATAAACCCTTTTTTCAGATTCCTGCTATTAGATATTATTTTGTTATTTAAGTACTTATTTATATCATCTTTTTTTTAAATTGGATTTTCAGGATATTCATATTCGTATAAATAAATGCACTTTTAGTTATTAATAAACTTATAAGAGAGAAATCGCTTTTAATAGTTTGACCATAGTAAGTAACTATAAACTTCAGAAGACCACAATGAAATAAGGTATACCAATGCACATCCGTCCGTACTAATATTATAAATGCGAAAGTATTTTTGGATGTATGGATGTTTGTTACTCTTTCACGCAAAAACTACTGAACCGATCACCATGAAATTTTGCATACACGTTATTTGGGACACCATAAAGGACATAGAGTACCTTTCATCGTTCAACGCGGACGAAGTTGCGGGCACCAGCTATAATTCATACTTCTTACCCGACTAAGTAGCGCACTTAGAGCACATAGCGTTTCATAATGTTAGATACTCCACTCACTCACTGTATATATCATATATCTGACCGTCACTGAGCGTCCAAAACATATCTGAAAATAATATGTCGAAAATATCTATCTATCTACTTAGAATAATCAGACAAATACTAACATTATGTAATTAGCATAATCGTACCTCACATTTGATATAAACTAAAAGACAATTAGCTCTGAACATCTCGGCAATGTAATACGTCATGAATAACTTACATAAACGTCTACTTGTCTCTGTTCATTTCGCATTCAAATCTTATCACGAAGTGCGCATACCATGGCGCTAATTGCAAATTAATTATACAAGTAATAATCGAGAATCAAATACAAACATTCATATGGTCCTACATACTTCTAAGTATATAATATATCTATTTATTTATAATATCATACTAATATTATAAATGGGAATGTCTGTATTTGGATGAAATTTGGCACAAAGATAATTTATTATCTGGAATAGGATACTTTCTATCCTGAATAATGTTATTCCTGTGAGGTCGACTGTAATGTAAAAAAAAACGTCAGGGACTGTCGCCGTGGCGGCGCCACCGTCGTCACAGCGATAAAGATTTCGGGCGTTATAATTCAGGTGTTATATTTTTCATCTTTCAACGCGGACAAAGTCGCGGACAGCAGCTAGTAAATACAGGTATAAACGCCGTTGTATGAACATTAGGACAATTCGATGCTGCAACATGTCAAATACAATAAAATTATCAATTATTATTGTTTAAACTTCTTCAAACCAAGCATTGATGGAATAAATACAAAGATATGTAACTTATTATCTCCGCATGGACCTTTAATACTGTGTTCATTGAACACACTGTCATTCAGTCGAACAAAAGACACTGTCTTATGATGCCCATTTTTCGATTGCGTAATATAATAATATATCATATACAAGTTAAACTATTCAAAAATGACATATAACATGGTGAGCATTATGACAAATATTTCAATTTCTCCATTTATACATGAACGAAAAAGTTCTTCGAACCACTAGTTCGAAGCTATCTATGAAGACTTCAAATATTCCGTATCGATTGCGCGTTCTGTATTGGTAAACATCATAAGTTAACCTACTAGACGCATCAATGTATGTGCGTTTTGAAGTCATTGTTGAATACAATGTGCCAAAAGTGGTACAGAGAGAGAGCACCTTGCATGAATAGGGTTTGCTAGGTGGAAAGTTTTTACAGTTCTCTTTCATAGAACATAAATCGTTGCCAAGTTTTCCATTCGCTTTTTATGTTGAAAAGGGAACTCGTAAGATTCAGAATGGGTCTTCAAGAATTATTAGCGTCCCTGTTTGCGTGCGATATTTGATGCAATATATCTTTGCATTTGAACCCTTAATTTAGAAAATTTCATGGGCAATATTCTTTCTAAAATGTGTAAATAATAAAATTACTTGATACTCGCACGGCATTTTTTTTAAGACCTTTTGGATGTTAAGGTCGGCAGACAGGCTGCCAGTCCACTTGATGGTAGGTGGCTACCGTAGCCTATAAACAAGCAACGCCATAGCTTAGTAGGATTAAGGATAAGGGATAGGGAAATGGGCTCTGGTATCCCCTACTCACTCAACAAGCACACGAGCTGTTTTTTTTTTTTTACTGTAGTCTTTCGTAAGCGGGTGGTTATTGCCGCCAGCCGGGCTGGCCAGTTAATAACTGTGCAATTCAATACCAGTAAAGGCTACTTACTATAAATAAAAATTTGAAAATCTAATAAAAATAATTGTCTTGTGTGCTGTTTTCGTCTCTTTTTACATCATAAGGAAATGTTGATGGTTTTAATATAAAATAAAATATTTTTATAATATTAATTCTGTAAAGATATGATTAGTTAAGTACATAGGTAAACAAAAAAATCAATTTCATTCACTTAATTATGCCATTTAAGTAAGTTTAAACAATGTGTTTTAACGAATGGAAGCTTTTGTTCCATGGAATTCACATAAAACCAACAATAGTTTATGTTTTGAAGTTTGTTAGTAATGAATATTATGAAACCGATTACACAAGCCCGGCTAGCTCAGTCGGTAGAGCATGAGACTCTTAATCTCAGGGTCGTGGGTTCGAGCCCCACGTTGGGCGTCCCTAATAAACAAATGCGTTTGTTTTTTTTTTATTATATTAATTTTTATTATTATTATTTAGGCCAGTAATTTTTTCGATATTACATGTAATACATACATAGACAAAAGGATAGTTCTCGAAAAGTGACCAACCGTTTCCGAAATTTGCTCGTTTCGAAACAAATTAAATATTGTTTATTTTATTTATTTTATTTATTTATTTATTTATTTATTTACAGGAACATATATATTTAGTTTATTGGCTATGAAGACACACACTAAGCATGCAAGCCTGTATCGTGTGCTTCATTATATTAATTAAAATAATTAAAAATACAAATAACAATTTAAAAATTATTAAATAGAAATTAAATTAATAATAAGTAGATATATATAAAAGTAAGTAAAAGACACAATAAATTTTGATTATAAATTGAGGCTATATAATATGTAGATATTACGTATTTAAATCGATTTAAATAGTTTTTCTACATAGTCGTGTTTAAGACTGAACAACCATTTTTTAATCTTAACCTTAACTTTACGTATGATATATTGCTTAATTTCACAATGTTTAGTAATTTTGTTGTAAATGCTTAATTGTACATACGGATTAAAACGTTTCGCAATTTGTGTTCGTACTAGTGGCAGAGGAACTGTAAAAACACGCTTTTTTTTACCAGGTCTGAGTATTCACGAGAATTGATAACTATTTTATAAAATATTTTTTTATAAATATTATTTTATAAATTTTATTAAAACACTATTTTCTTATAAATAAAAATTATACTATAAAGTCGCTATTTGACTTTGTGAATGCCCAATGTCAATGTTGCTTCTGTAAGAGGATTAATATTTGGAAAACATTTCTTTGCATTATTTTTGTAAAGAGCAATATAAAATCATTTTAGTTAATTTTATTCAACAGAAGGACCACCACTTCTAGCCATAAGTATCCCCTGAACTTTTCCAATAGGACCGGTCGAAAGCACCCTGGATCCAACGTAAATCTTCAAATGCTATATAATTATACTCGTACGCAGGGAAGAAATCATCAAGACAATACCCTATATGGACATATGCCGCATGCAAATGCAATTCAAATGTGTATGAGGCTTATGTAGAATTTTTACCCGCCAAAACTACCAGGCTTAATTCTAGTCCTGAGGAGAATTTGAAATCTTTCCAAATTTAGACTTAGACCTACTTAACTATGAGGGACCAGCTTGCATCAATTGTGAACCGCGCAATTGTGAACCAAGAGTCTCCTTTGGGGGCACGAAACGCCAATCGTGCCTCAAATATAAGAAGGGGGCACAGCGGTCTTTTAGTTTTTTTATTCGATTAGCTTTGAAACTTGACATAGTCGTCATTACGTGTCAAGGTCTTCTTCTGAAACGAGATAGACCATAGTGGGGTCAAGTATTATAAATAAGAGAGCTGACCTATAGTGAATAGTGAACTTCTAGCTATCTACTATAAGATACGATATACGAGCTTATTCTGTTAGAAAGTCTATTTCGGTCGTAAGAACAATAAACATAAATGCACGTAACCGCATTGCCATAAAAGGGGACTGTAATTTTAAAGGTTTACGTGACATTATAAAGATGAAAGCGGAGATTTCTTTAGAAAAAATCTATTTCCAATTTATACCTAGATATGTATAACAAAACAATATAAAATTCGCCTTAGTTAATCAACTACCTATAAAACATTAAAAAGCGAAGTAATGCCCAAAAACATCACATATAAACTAAAACAATACTTTCAACAATTAACTACAGATAAATATAATTTTTAACAACAGTACATTTATTCATAAACAAGCAAAATTAACTTATTATGTTTGAATTTTAAAATTTTAAAGTAATAGTATTGAAGAATCGAAAGCGCGAGCGTCAAAAAAAAGGTTTAATCAAGGGTAGGAATAATTAAGTATGTGTATATATTTATATTATCGATCTGTATATATTTTTAATAATATCTGTCTGTAAGTATTTATATATATCTGAATATATTAAAACACTATATTTTTATATATATTCTAAAAATTCTAAATAATTCTTTAATATGAACACGGTGTGAGGTAAAACTGTAATGAGTTTGTGTTTACACCATTGTTAAACTAAATGTAACATTATGTTAAATATAAATAAATAAAATAATGGGTTACTTTACACATACATACATACATACATACATACATACATACATACGGACCTATACATTTCGTACGGCTACCGTCGCTTTAACACAAACCATGCCATAGATGCTGCCAGTGCAAGGATTAAAGGATAAGGGGCATAGGCAAATAGGCACTAGTATCCTTTACTCATTAACGGCATCCCTTACCCTTACCACAGTATTACATATATAATATATTATGTTATTGTTAAACTGGACCCTTACTGACTGGCCTTAACAGAACAGCGCATTTGCTGTTCAATTTAGATGAGTCAATAAAAGGGTGGTTTTAATAGGCCAGGTGTTTTCTGCGTTTAGCAGTATTTTCACGAAAAAAAGGCATCTAAGGTAGAAAATCTGCGGACCAGATCCGAGACTATAAAGATCAGTGTGGTATGTGAGATTTTTACACCGTAAAATAGGCAAAAACCCTCAGTTTCCTCGCGCGGTCTATAGGCGATGGGTCAGGGTTCGTTGAGACACGTAACCTTCTGAAGTCTGGACGCTAATAGGCGCCACTGCTAAAACTCTTGTCTTATTGTTAAATAGATTATCATTTCTTTAAATCTGTCATACTGGACTGAAAAGTAACACATCTGCATACAGCGATTGTACCCAAAGTTTGTATAACATTATTACTTACTTGACGCGTACAACACTGGCAAGGAGTGCCGCAGTTAAACGCGGAATTTGCAGTAAAACAGAATTTAACAGTGTCGCTCGAGTGAAGCTATAAAGTTTACGTTTAAAATTGCACCATTATCAAAGCCGCTTCCACTATATTGGACCTCTAATACGTGTATTTGAATTTTTAAATAATGTCTAAGTTCACGGGTGGTCCCAACTTATTACAATATTGTTTAATAAAGCACTAATATGCTTCGTCAAATTGACTGTTTAATAACCCAAGCAGTTGATCCATATTAATTTAAAGCTCATCGCACAATGACCACGAAAAAAGAAGCGCCATCTACTACAATTTTCAGGCGTCTCCATTTTTTTAGAATTTTTTTGTTACTAGCTGGTGCCCGTGACTTCGTCCGTGTTGAAAAATGAAAAATATCTGTGACGACAGTGGCACTGTCACGCCTAAGTAAATAGTATTTAACCAGATTCAGGTAATAAACTATCTTGAAGACTTGAAATTATTCTACTTTGGTAGATGTCACTGTTGGTAGTTTTCAGACCATATATATACTGCCAATGTTATTACTTTTAAATCAAATCGAAATCTTTTATTTCTCAAAAATTGGAGAACAAGATCACTTTTTCGAAGTCGAAAAACTTACCACCGTTTCGAAAACAAAAAGGCAAGACAGCGAAAGAACCTCTCCAGCAATCTCTCTTTATAATCCTATACAATTTTATCTGTTAAATAATCTTCTATTGTATGTCTAATATGATTTCTAACATGTTTTAAACTGTTCACAATCTTACCCACATCTGGCTAAAATATGGCCACAAGTAATTTTCATAGCTTTCACTATGCGCTACGCCTTCTGAAACGTTGTGCTGCGGTTGTTCCTAACTTCGTTATTATTAAAGGTACATCTCATATTTCGTATTATATTATATTCACAGTCTGTTGTTTCTTGTGTATACTGATGTAGCGCTTTAAACACTGTAGTGATAATAGATACATTAGCCATTTTTATAATCTGTAGTGATAAAAGACTATTGAATTCTTGCTTGAGATTTTCGATTTTTTTTAACAGCACTACTAGCCACCCACCCCCGGCTTCGAATGGATCCGTTTTTTTTTCTGCTAATTATATACACAAACCTTAGATCTAGTTCTGGTTTGATCGATGGGCGCAAATTCCGTAACATGCTAAAACTACACACTGATCTCTTTACACTAATGCGTCAAAAGAAGTAAGTATAACTTTAAAAATATCTATAAACCTAATATTACATGTCTTAGTACATAAATTATTCTTTTTTGTATTAAAACTGTATATAAAGAGCCAATATAATAATATCTATGTCTATTAACGCGATTCTTATCGTCTGCATTAAGGGGAACACTTCACTAAGTAGTTGCAACTGATTTTTCACTAAACTAAAATTTAATTAACATCAAAAGAATGACATACATATGGTGGTGAAACGTGGTCTCTAATTATGGGACTCGCAATAAAGCTTAATGTCGCTCATGAGGATTATGTAAATGAATGAAAGTTACCGACATTAAGCCAACGGAACAGTAAGTTGAAGTGTCAGTGGACAGAACAGGACACATAGTTACGGAGAGCCGACGGCCGTTGGGGCCGTAAGGTTCTTGATTGGAGGCCACGGACCGGCAAACGCAACGCGAGACATCCACCCACAAGGTGGACAGGCGACCTGATAAAAGCAGCGGCTTGACGGTGGATCCAGGCTGCTTCTGTTACAAATTATGGGGGATGCTTATGCCCATCAATGGACTCACATGGCTGACATGAAACTTACGAAGTTTATTTATTTATTGTTGAAAAAACATCACCGCCTCGACTACTTGTGCTGCAGTGATCGACGTAATAAAGCGATTTCACATATAATAATAATTGCTTTAACTTGCAGGTGACGAATCTTTCGTGACTTGGACCATTTCCGAAATCTTGCCAATTAGCATAGCATGGTAAAGGTTAAGCCTCTTACAGGGCATACATCCTCTTTAGATACATGAAAGGCTCTGTATAAGCTGATACAGAGAAAGCATGTCAATATATAAAATTCACGGGAAGAAAATAAGTATAAGAATGTATTCCATTTCATATTATTGCATACTAAAATTAGGTTTTTATTGTTTTTTTTTTTTAACAAAAACCTTACAGCTATACAGAAAGTAATCATCCGCATCTGTCTGCCCGTATGGCCGCTAACTCCTAAACCAGCACGCCACAGATTTTGATGCAGTTTTCATCAGTTAAATAATTTTCACTGAAGATTATTCGAAAATCATTTGTAGACAAACGAAAGTTACCCACATAACCCGGCCGATCAGTAAGTTGAAGTGGCCAGTGGGCAGGAAACATATAGTACTGAAGGTTATCGAGTGGAGGCCAGGTACCTGCAAGCGCAGGGCAGAACCTCCATCCACAAGGTGGACAGACGAACTAATATGACGGTGGATCCAGGCTGCTTCTGATCGGTCCTTTTGGAGAATTATAAAGGAGGCCTGTGTCCAGTAGTGGACGCCCTACAGCTAAGATAATGATGAATGAATTTACTAAAAATAATACATTCTTCATAACTACATATATTTGCAATTGGAATGAATGAATTTAATTTAAAGACATCAAATTCAGTGAGTCACATTGTCTGTTGTTTCTTTAGTAGTAATTATATTGGACGGTTAAATACGTCCGCAATACATTATTGCGTCCAAAACACCAGCACTACGTCTACATCGAAGAATACTTGGAACAGAGCCACGATAAATACCATAAAACATTTTAATTGCAGCATTTAATTCTGGATAGGGTTGCCACAAGCGCAGTCTAGAGCTAAGAACACGATACAATTGTTACTGAAGCTGCTACGATACGAAAACATCGTCCAAATAGTTGAGCGTAAAGTTAACAAATGGGATTGGCCGCGGGTTGCGATGCGCTAACATACGACTGGTCCAAGTCAGGGCTGTCACTTCTAAAGTTAAAACGCCGTGACGTTTAACTTTAGAAATGAATTCCCTGAATTGTGACACTTTTCAAATGGAAACAGTTAAAATAAAAGGTATTTTGCTGATAACTAAATGTTTTTGTATTAATATAGATATTTATACTGTTAAAGAACAATTTTATTATTTTTCATATTTTCATGTCTTCATAGATATTCTATGGTACGATTCTGTTGTCGTAAACCCTAAAGGTTTCCTCTAAAAAAATTTAACTTGTGTGACTATAACTAACAATTTGTAACTATTAATATGGAATTAAGTATTATTAAGTAACTGCATTAATTTCTTTATAGTGCATGCGAAATAAATCTTTTTTTTTTTAATTAGACAAATTGTCTGTCCCTTGGTGGGAGTTAGCTACCGACGCCTGCAAAACGCCATAGGTCTGTAAGTGCCCTGCAGACCATAGGAAGGGATAGAGAAATAGGCTCTGGCATCTATTACTCACTCATAGAAATACAACTGGAGAAATACTATTATTTTTAGACTACCTAAACACAGTGTGCAGCCTCTATTTGCCTATTATACCACGTTATAAAATGATATTGAATCTCATAGTAGAGGGCACTTAGGGCAGACAAAGGACAAGCTTTATGGCGAAAACTTACAGCCACATTTCTTTTTCAAGGGCAAAGGAACTATTATGCAGATTCCTATTATATTTACTAAAATATCATTCGTTGCCCGTGGTCCTACTGCTTAGTACCAAGGGCAATTTTTATTTTGTTGTATACACTGAGATAATTTTGTAAAAATGTTTGCATTTCTTGTTACTTATACTCAAAAAGATCATTTTACAAATTTCCATGAAACTTAACACAACATATAGACCGCGCCTAGGACAACACATGCAACACTTTTTATCACTGAAGTTATAGATGTTTTAACGCTACCAATTATAAACACTAATATTATTTTGTTTATAATTAGTTCTACTACTAATTATAAACAAAATATTCGGTCATTGATATTGTAACGTAACTGATGTGACAATCATTTTATGTTCTTCAGACTGACATTTCACTTGATGGTAGATGTCTACCGTCACCCAGGCAAATAAGCAACGCTGAAGGGGAATCAAACGCGCAGAAAAGTAAGGCATTAGGACTCAATTATGTTTTATTGAAAAATATATCACGATTTACAAACTAAATGGTCATATCTCGCTTGCATTGGACCAAACCATAAGCGGGCCGCGGCTTTTCACGCACATTCAACAATTCACGTGATTTATACAAGCAGTAAACTAAACCGGGACATCGGGAGACCCGCTATATCGCTGTATCTGCTGCGGAACACCAAATTATATCTACATTTAATTCCATAATACTTTACGATTCACCGGAATTTCTATTAAAATGTGACCTTGCAAGAAATTTATTTACTTTTGGTTTTGTTGTATTTATTTATTTTCTTCAAAACATTTACATACAATCATGATTATACGAGAGTAGCTAAGGCGATCAAGTTCCTTGATTTAAAAAAACATATGAACTATAATTTATATGAGAAATTATAAAATAAAAAACTTAATTTTTATAATACAACAAAAAGTTCCACCCTATTGCTGGATAATGTGCCAGGTCCCAACGAGATTTGAACTCGGATCGCTGGATTCAGAGTCCTGAGTGCCACCATAGCACCTCTAAATAAGTAAATTTGTTCAGTGTGCAATGGAACAGGTCAAAATGGCGCAGCATTCGTATTAGAAGAGTCAAATTGTCATCATCATCATAATAATCAGCCTGTGTCTTCCGCACGGCCTTCTGCCCATCACATCCAGACGCTTCCTGCGAAGCCTTACAGGTCGTCTGAAATTGTAATGCAAGAAATAATAAATTTAGATTATCCTTTATTGATTTTTTATATTTAATGGATAATCCATTATACATTAAATTAGAACCTAAAAATAGAAAATGTTATTATTATCCCCTCTATAGAGAGTGGATCGCCATTTTAATATTAACTTGAAATTTGTATTGAGTATTGAGCTCGGTCCCATAGAACTTCTGTATGAACCTTTATTAAATTAATTAAAAATTTAGCGCAAATAAATTTGGATAATATTCAGTATCAGTAAGTTAGAGAAGCCATAAAACACAGTCTGATTCGTTAGATTGAATAATAAAAAGGGAAATAAAGCCTGAAGCACGCGGGTCCATTTTAATATTTCAGCACAATCACTGACGGTTGAGTTATTCATGACGTGACGGGTCGCTTTCGTAAAACAAGAATGCATTATGAGGACTCGCCACAAGAATGTATACCAAAATAAGTTTTGTATTTGACGACCCTAGTTGTGGCCAGTAACCCTAGCTGTTAACCAAACGGTCGCGGGTTCGAATCCCGCTAGGGGCAAATGTTTATGTGTTAACATTTTAACTTTGTACCTGAGTCATGCATGTTTTGTATTTATAATATGTATGTATTTACAAAAAAAAAGTAATCTATGTAGTATATCAACTGTCTAGTATCCATAATACAAGCATTAGTTGCTTACTGTGGAACTAGATGGTGCTGTGTGGAATGTGTGAAGATATTTATTTTATTTTTATTGGTTTATAGATAGGAGGTCTTCCTGATGGTAGGTGGTCTATAAACGGAAGCAACATCAAGGAGGTATATAAATGTGCTGCCGACCTAAATAGGATAAATGGTAGTTAATAAACAGGGTATAAGAAAATGGTTTCTGGCAAAGCTTGCTCACTCACCAAAACTATGTCACTACCAAACACATACATTGTCATTTCATGGTGGTCTTCAGCAAACAAGCTCAGATTACAGTGTAACCTACACTAGGAACTAAAGTACTTAAGTGCTACAGTATCTTAAAAGAGCTGCAATATAAAGCAATTCTAACGATTTTTACACAACATGTGGTAACATCTACTTAAACTTAATATATTAAACTCAAAAATAAGTTTGTTTGTTTGTTAAAATTTCACGCCTTAACTACTCAACCGATATTAATGAAATCTTACATACATATTGTCAGGGATACAAAAAAGATAATAGGATACCTTTCATTCCTTATTTAAAACATTCTGTAAATTGCCCTTGCATTTAAGATTACAGATATCTACAGTAATTCTTAACACTACAGACTCTTGCATCATTCTATGTTGACTATAAAAACTAGCCAAAATAACACGATCCCTCCGAATATACCTATTATCCGCTCTTTTATTATTATCAGTCCGTCCTTGGGGAGGGGAAATAGGTCAATTTAAACTGGCACCATCTTGTAGGCTTCCGGGTCAGTAGAAATGTGAGTTGCTTATGAGATTTTTTTTTTTATAAATAATACAAACCAAGGAGAATACAATGCGCCCTGGGGATGAATAATAGACGAATGACTACAAATCGACATATGAATCTTCTTTAACCATAAATAAATTGTAAATACTGATGGTCGAAGCCATAACACTATGTTGGATCTTATCAATTACGTATTTATTTATTTATGTTACCTTAGCCGTTCCAAAGAATAGCCTATTACTCAAAAACGATCTTTAATTAACGTTCAAAAACATTGATTTTGAAAAGGGTTGCAGTGGAAGCTTTAATAATAAGCACTTGTGCTTGTGGCAGTATATTTACAATCTTACATAATACGCACAGTATGTACAGCCAGCTCTCTAGTAGGTAATACATACTATGAACATAAAAGAAATAGAATAAAATCCAATTATCCCTACCAGTGGAAATACATAGGTGGCACGAGCGAAATAAACAAATAACAAAAAATTAATGGACTTATAAGGCTCGAGTTCACCAACAGATGGTTATTTTTAAACAGCTGTTTAATATTTAAACAGCCGTTTAATAATATTTTGTTGTTCACCGTCGCTAAAATGCGGGTTAAACGCCCCAAACATCTGATTAACTTAATGATTAATCTGTTTAACTGTCTGTTGGTGAACTCGAGCCTTTATACTATCATTCAAAATGCGAATTTTGAAATAAACGTTACAAGACTTGAACACACGTAGCGTGTCTGTCAGAGTTCGTACAGTAGAATGAAAGACAAATGTTTGTCCAAACCTTTGGGGCCTCTGGAACTGTTTATATACCTGTTACGTGTGCTTCTGTATCCGCTAAGTACAAAGAGAATTCTAGTGCAATTGATCACTTATAAATTTAGTACACGCTTGTATTTTTATTCTAAAATTAAATAGGCAATTTCAGGCAATATAACATTAAACTAAAATTTTAAAAACAAAAATAAGTTCGACTATAAAGTTCCAGCCGTTTCAAGCGGTTTAAAATGTAAATTGCCATAGGCATGCATATGTCGGCTTTTAAGTATCTCTTAATTTATTTTGTTATACCTACATTTAAAATACTTACTGGTTAAGTACTATTTACTCTATGGTAATATATTATACAAAATTAGGAAGAAGCAAGGCACACTACGTTTCACAGTCATTTGGGCAGCTCGTCTGGCGTCAGTAATCAACCCCTTACAGAAGACCACCGTAAAATAACAGTATGAAATAAAGAAAGAAAGAAAGAAAGATAGAAAAATGTTTATTTGGTACATTGTAAAGTATTGGAATTTTATAATTTACTAGCTGTCCCGCTCTCGGCTTCGCCCGGGGTGGAATTTTTATAATAAATATTTACCTAATCAAGCCGATAAATTACCCGATAAGTCAGCGCACTTTCAGCACCTGTGACATTGCTTGTGCCACCACCATCACCGTCACCTTCACCGTTCACCGTCAGCCTGTCGTGACTACCTTTGAATTATAAAAATAATAAAATTTCAATTTACTTATGTAATTCAACGACATTTTAGAAATATTGTTTTTTCGTTTAAAATCCAATTTACTAAAGCAAGATAAAAGTGGTTTTAAAAAGCAATCCATCAAAGGATCAATCTACGAGTAGATTAAGGGTATTGTATCGTTTTCAAATTAGGTACTTACAATTAGGATGTTTAGGCCTCAGTTCAAATAAATCGATATGTGTACAACATTGTGCCTAATCTTGTTTCCAATTCAGGTAGCAGGTTTAGGCAGGTTAGGTTCAACCGAGGCATAAATAATTCGTTCCCGTGGCAACAACAGCCTCTTGCAGACTATAGCCGATAGTTTGTAATCTATAAATACCTACAAGCTTATGTACCTGTGAAATGACGTGATTTGTTTTTACACAGGTGCATAGCGCCCCCCTATATTGTGTATTTCATAACAAAATCTGTTAAATATAATTTAAGAATTGTAGATGGCGCTATGTGCATGTTGAATATTTATTTGAACTGAGGTTGAAATGCATCTAGATGTCGCAAATACTGTCGCGGACACGCTAAAGAACGTTAAGCCCATAATAATAAGTTTGAATATATAAAATAAAAATTTTGTCTCCTACCAGGGCTCGGTGTTTCATTTAAGGAAGTAAACCAGAGTATTATTCATTCATATTATAAAAATACGAGTACGAGTCCTTTCCAAAATCAATATTTATATTCAATTTCTATTATACAAATTAGGTGGGTATAATATATTTTTAGACATTTCGTTAAAATTAAATGTCAAAGAAAATTCAAATTCTTAAATTATGGTCAGCCTAATTATTACACTGATCGAAATGAAAATTTATGTCCAATAAAAAGTTAAGGGCCTCTTCACCATTTGTCAAGTAGGCTAACCGCCATTTAAAGTCACCGGTAACCGGGAATGATGGAGATGATATACCTTTGTTTGTACGGTAAAAGATCCAAACATTAAAAAGAAAATAATAAAAAAAATTCACCTATCGAAGGATGCAGTAAACCGAGTGCATAATTTAATAAAACATAAAATTATTTCTAAAAGTAACTAATCAACACTTTACTTGTAGTCGGTGAAAGAGGCTCTAAGTATTAAGTAGGTAAGTAGGTAGTATAGCCTTATTGAAGCCTACCTATTGAGAACGCACTTTGACTACAGAGTCTCGGTGGCCCAGATCTACAGCTAAGACCTCTGAATGACGTGTAATTAAAAGAGGTCTCAGGAGAGATGTGGAAATACCGTTTTATTCAAGATGGTTTTACGTAATATGAAAAGTTTCATAAGAAAAAACTCTCTAAAGAAAATGTTGATGACACGTTCGTACACATTTATAATATTAGTATAGATTTACATATTTAAAACAAGACTGAATCGATTCTCAAGAACCGATAATTCTTATGAAACACACAGCATTAGTCGAAATTTTGATATATATATATTGAATGATAGTAAACATAAGAAATTATTAAAATCTAAAATAATCATACTTAACAAATACTTAAGTAATAGAACTGTCTCTGTTTGCTTAAAACACATTAGTACTAAGTAATTTATTAAATATCAATGCTTAAACATAGAAAAATAAGAACAACATTGACCGCCAATCATTTTGGTGAAAATGAAAATACATTTTAAATATATATATTTTTATTATGTAAAACAATCGCATTTTTTATAATATATAATATACATATATAGCGATCTTCCATGATACAGATTAAATTCTTAAATATAAGTATCTTTATCAAAATAAATTTAATTGAAATTAAATCACCTTTACAGAGTCTGCGTAAAATATATCTGAAGTCACAAAATTATTAACAGTGTACAATAAAATAAGCACATAAGTATTAAATATAATAATATATTATAATAAAAAGTCCCTGGAAAATTTAGGGTCTCCCGTTTTACATTTAAAACAGACATATGTATAAATATTATTTAGACAATAAAACTTAATTAAATCTGTACTAAGGTCTTAAAATTCTAAATATTTTGTTTATATAAATTTCAAATAAATCAACAAAATCACATATTTATATTAGATTCTTTGAGCATATGTGCCCAAAAGATACTTGCGAGTTACTGTACTGTTTGGGTACACGTTAACGTAAAAATTCATGAATGATTTTGCTGAACCTGCAATGTTTTAGGTGCGTACGTACATATTTAAGCGGCATAACGTATATCTAATGTGTTTTTAATGTAGACGAAATATTTTGACCGTAATAGAGACCCCGGCTGACTTATTATCTAACAGCAGACGATAGCAGACGACTTGCGATCGCGCAGAAATGATGCACTTTAATATTAGTTAGTGTCTGTAAGAGGCCTTATCGCAAACCACACCTTTGTTATGAGTTACGTGATACCAAAAACACGATTTAGTGTGTGATATTGCACAAATTGATTGAAAGTTTTCGCCTGTCGCAAGTTGGTCGCAAGTCGTCTGCTGTTAGATAATAAGTCAGCTAATATTCTAACCTTTAAGCAGTTAGAGTTCCCGCTTTACATTTAAAAATACTATAAATATAATGTGTACACTATTAAAACTAAATGAAACCGTAACTAAGGACCTACAATTCTATATCTTTTATTCTTATAAATATCACATAAATTATCGAAATCACTTAAATAATCAATTTGGTTATTAAAATGATTTTTTAAACTCCGAAATATAGTTATTATAACCAAATATGCTTCTAGAATAACACTTCTTTTTGAGCATACGTGCCCAAAAAATACTTGCTGGTTATTTTAGAGTTTGGATACACATTAATGGGATAATTCAATACTTCTTTGGCTAAACCTGCAATACTTGTGGGCGTGAACCCACATATTTGAGCGGCGTAACATATGTCCAACGTGTTCCTAATGTAGGTGGGATACTCTGACTGAAATAGCGGTCCGGGGAACAACCCACCTTTGCAGATATTCTCGTCCTGAAGAATTTGCTGTAAAAATATTAAAATTACTGTTAAGTTCGTATACATTGAAGTGAATGTTAACCTGTTAACAGGTAATATTAAACAGGTTTCTTGTTTACCAGGTAATATTAACCTCAATTATCCATTCACTGGCTATAGTTACTTAAAAATGTTATGTTAGAAAACAAATAGTCCATAAATTTAAAAAAAAACAATTGTGTTAAGTTTTAGAGAATAATTCTATAGAATTTTGACCTTATTTTGCTTAAAATTTATTTAAGCTGTTTGAGTGCAATCAATTCCCTAACCTAAAAGACTTATTTTTATTCGTGAGAACGTCACTTTTTTGTGAGCAAAAAATGTGCATAGCCAATCCAACTATGTTGAGCTATATTACATGAATCGATGATAAATAAAGTTTTCACAATTTTCATAGGTTTTTATTTTCAGGTAGCTAATATTTAACATAAGTGTACCTTATCTACCTATAACGAAAAATTAAAAACAAAAATATACTACCTGACCATGAATAAAACGCAATTATTTACATATAAAAAGAAACATAAACAAGGCTATTTTTGTATGTTTGTAATGAATAAACTCAAAAACTACCTGAGCGATTTTAAAATTCTTTCACCTATAGAAAGCTACATTATCAGCGAGAAACATAAGTCGCGTGCAACAGCTAGTAATGCAAATCACTTAATAATAAATAGTAGCTTACCAGCAAAATATAGAGGATGCTGGGAATTGAGTCACTCCTGATTATGTGAATACCAGACAATCCTTCCACAGAACATATATGTAGAAGACATACTTCCGACGTCTCCTCCAGATATGTTCCATATTTGTTAGTGAAGTCTACCATTAAGTAAGTACGTGCAGATCTGAAAATTGTTATTGAAAACAGTATCAATATCCGCGTTGTGTGGTTTCGAACAAGTTAGTGGAGAAATACTCAGAATTTGAAAAATAGCTATTTGAATAAACTATTGCCATTAGCGCTACGCCTGAATTTTATAATTATAACATTTTTGACTAAATCAAGGTTTCGTAATCCCCTGTTTTCTCCTCAAAAAATTAAGCCTATTGAATAATTTTTACACAAATATTTTCAAGAAGAACTAATCTATGTAACTATTTTTTTTTTATCTTAAAAATCTTTCAAATTTGTTTCATAGTCGTTTATTACGACTATGAAAGGGCTATTTATTACGATTTTTAAGAAGTCATATTTTCTTATGTAATTAGTTGGTGGAAAAATAGAAATGATAGGGACATAGCTTTAGCAGACTTAGATTTTATGACAAAAATTTTTTGCTCTAGAAGGATTATCCAGGGAGAAAACAGAGGAATACATTTGTATGGAAAAACGCTGCTAGCGTCCCCTCTTAAGACTGAGGCGGACAGTGAAATTTTTTTATAGTAAAAAAAAGGATACATTATATGTATATTATGTCGGCGTGCGATTTGTATGACCCGGCAGATAGTGATATGGCGGTGTTTCATGAAATTGCATAGTAAACAAAGAGCTTATCAAATTAATTGACGACACGTTTGGTCCAGTGGCTAGTAACCCCTAGCTGTTAACCAAACGGTCGCGGGTTCGAATCCCGCTAGGGGCAAATGTTTATGTGTTAACAATTTTACCTTTGTACCTGAGTCATGAATTTTTTGTATTTATAATATAAGGTTCGCTAGATGGCGCTAGTCGTTTGTTATGTCCATCTAAACAACTAGCTGTCGCTTTGAATCGTGTGAACTCACTATCAATAGGTTTATTATATTTTACAAATAGGTATAAGAAATAAGTAAATAAATTGAAGTCCGTCACCAGATGTTAAAAGCAGCGAGTTTTATTTGTGACAGTCCCACCGGTGGTTTTATATCAACTGAGAGTACACACGCAAATGTACAACAAGCATTAGTTGCTTACTGTGGAACTAAATGGTTCTGTATGGAATGCGTGAAGATATTCATTTATTTATAATTTATTATTAATTAAATTTAATCAAAAACTAATCACAATCTCACACTTGTATTGTGTGAACATGCATGAACGATATGCCTACAAAGGGAAGCCAAATCGTCGAACGATATACTTCGAACGATTCGGCTGATATTAGTTAAAAACTTCATGATGAAACGGCGCCATATCACTATCGCAGACGAGTAATTTAGTTAACAAAAATTGTAACGCTGGATATAATAGATACCCAAGTTCTATTGGAAACATGATTGCAGATAGGGACTGAATTATTTCAGGACAGGGCTATGTAGCATCTTAACCGCGGGCGAACATTATTATTATTAACTAGCTATCCCCGTCCCAGCTTCACCCGGGGTACATTTTTTTTTCCATAAAAACCTTCCCTGATTATCCTTCTATGCATTGATGAAAATCGGTGCAGTAGTTTTTGAGTTATAGACAGACAGACAGAGAGACAGACGCGGCGGAGAACTTTGTTTTATAATATTATCATTAACAAGAAGAAAAGCAATAACTTTCACCTAATCATTCACAAAATTAATTACGAGTACTTAATTATTTATTTTTTTGTTTTTATACTAATATATACTAAAATATGGAGGCTTGATGTCGCTTGGTATAAAAAAACAAATAAGTTTTTACATGGGTACTTTTTTAAACTTTCTAAGTAAATGCATATTTAGAAAAATTTTGAACATACCTGTATATGTCGTCCAAAAAGTCGTCATTTTGAACCTCATCACTATCAATTATATCTATGTCAAACAAATTGTCAGCGTGTCCGTCTGAAGAAGAATCACAAGTTGAGTACAGTGAATCGCCACTAACACTTTCATCGCTTGATGTTGAAAAGTCACTTCGATCACTGTCCGACGAGGTGTAGGATTCGCACGAGGCTATCGAGTCGCGTCTTTGACTATTAAATATTGAACTCCATGAAGCTGAATCACTCACTGATGAGGACAGTCTAGATGCAGATGGACCAGGTTGGTTATCCGACACAGAAAAAGAGGATTCGTTTATATGGATTGACTCAATTTGGATGGATACTTGGTCTTCTTGTGCCTGCGATGGTGCCGAGGTTTGTTCTTCAGATGTTGACGAAGCCATCGAATCTCTTTTCTTCTCTATCTTCTATTAAACTGGACTTACTGTGTAAGTGTATCGCGAGTGTAAGTTGATTTTAATATCTTCACAATTTAGTTTTAAAAAACTCCAATTACTGATTTAATTATATAAATATGAAAACAATTCGCACTGACTGAATAACATTAAATGTAATATTAATATTATCTATTGCAGTGGTAACACAGTTGTCACAAAAAAATATACAAAAATAAAGGTAATAAAAATAAGTGGTTTCTTATAACCTGAGTAAACCTTTTAAACAAAGGTAATGTCTTCGCACCGACTATTGAAAGAGAAATTGTTTGAAAAGATAAAAAAATTTGAATACATTCTTGTAGTGATAACAATAAATTATAAACATATACATACCATTAAAATTGAATAGATTAGGGCTGAAGATTAATTGAATTTATATTAGTTATTATGACTAGGGAGTAGACAAGCATAATTACTTACAATCAGGTCAAAGCCATAGTTGGACTATATGAATGTAACATGTATTGTAGAACCTTAACGTGATTGCAACATGTTATAGGTTAGGTTTAGAAATATATTTATTCTAACAAAGAATTACAAATTCACTTACGTGAGAAACTTAATACTAATAGGTAAAAAACATAATTCACATTGCAAGCATACCAATAGTAAACACATAAACAACAAAAACACGAAAAACGCTTAGCACCTACAACTTACCAATAATGTATAATTTAAAAAGTGGGTAGAATTTACAGACAACAAATGCATGACAAACAAACGAAACATTGATATACAACACTGGAAGGGACATCATATCGTGTATTAGAAAATTATGTTTTATTTTTTTTAATATATATTGATATTGTGATTTATTAGCATTTTATGTACTTTCTCATTTGGTACACTTTTTAAATACTAATTACATCCATTCGCAAATTACTAACTATTATAAACTATCTAACACTTATTCGCATATTATACACATTCGCAAAATATACACTTTTATACCTTTATAAGTAAGAGTTATCAAATTGTATAAAATGTCACATTTGCCCTTGTAAATTGTTCAAATTAGTACACGTTTAGTAAGGTCAAACACATTTAACAGTCAACACCTAGACCTTTTAGAAGGTTTCTTTTAACAAGTTTTTTGAAAGTATTAGTTGATTTAGCATCTTTTATATTTTTAGGAAGTTTGTTGTGCAGCTGCGCATGTTATTCGCATATTAAGATAAAAGTATACTTAATATAAAGCATAATCTCAAAGTCAGTACACGAGTCATCTGTATAGAAACTATACCAAGAAATCCATCAACCTCTTGCTTGTCCAACGTAGTAACGGCTTCAGTATGCTGATAAGGTTTCCCAGACTTCATACATTACATGAAGTCTGGGAAACAAGTAGTCGTAACTTAATGTATAGGTATTAAAGCTTGGTCAGATAATTATATGACCAAGCTTGAGTATAATATATTTATATTATATACAAAAAACAATAGAATTCTGGCAAAATCTATTACTAATATTATAAAAAGGAAAGATTTGTTTGTTTGCATTGAATAGGCTCCAAAACTACTGGACCGATTTGAAAAATTCTTTCACTGTTGGGAAGCTATATTATCAGCGAGTAACATAGGCTATGTTATATTTTCAAAAAGATTAGGGATCCTTACTCTCCAATAATGTAACCCAAGGTGTAAAAAAATGACCTAAAATATACCTTACACCGCGTGCGTTGCGAAAAATATTGATGATAGAACAAAATAATGTACTACGACTTTGGAGAACACATCATTATCTACAAAAAGTGTCGCAACATCATTTATCCTAACTATTATAGTTATGCCACAATAAGTGTTCTTTTATTTTAAACATTTAATTGAAATGCCGCCGCTAGAAAAGGCTCTTTATTTGTATCTTAGTATTAATACTTATCAAAATGAATTACATCATATTCAAGACTGCTTCAATACCTTTATATAACTTTTTGAATTATTCAATTCGGATATTCCATTCGAAAGATATCATGAGTTCAAAAATTAGAAAAAAGTAGCGTGGTCGCCGCTCACCCTGCTCGGCTAGCTCGGCAGCACCATATGCGATTTAGGCGTCACTGGGTTACGGGAGGGGAGTCAAATTTTATAAAGTTACGCGGACGAAGTCGCGTGCAACAGCTAGTTATCTACTAAAGCGCACAGACGACATCCTTAACTAAAACTCGCCAACACATGTTGCTTATAATGGTACCGAATTACATTACAAAAACAGTTGTTATATTTTGGCACATAATGTTTTGAACCAGTAGTTTACGAGTAAAATATACTAACGGACAAATAAGTGACATAGGTACATATTTAAATGAAGGTATTTAAAAAAAAAGAGACCCACTTTATACCTAGTCTACTTTGTACGACCATAAAGTATACACAATGCCGTTTTTGTATTATATTTTAATTACCTTTGAAATATATTTTAAAACATTTTAATTTTTATAACAATACATTCCATTTATTATATTGTTGCTTACAATATTAATGGGTTTTCTTCTAAACAAACACAATGCCTGAGTTCTTTTACTGAGAATCATTTTGTTGACATTTGTGATTTTTTTTAATTAGTTTTCTAAGTTACATTAAAATGTGGTGTGACTAGGGTGTGACTAATGACATCTATACTAATATTACAAAGATGTTTGTTTGTTTGTCTGTATTTAGAAAGTAATCTTTCAAATTTTAACTCAACCGATTTAAAAAATTCTTTCACTAATAGTTAGAATAGAATTTTAGAACATAAGCTATGTATTATCTTGTAAAATCCCTTTTTCGTGTAATCGAATAAAAACTTTTCTCGAATTCTGTTTTAACGGTGAGAAATGAAGAATTACAACGTTATTTCTTTATGCAAAAATCAACAGACGGACGGTGCGTATAATGATTGGTGGCTACCATCGCCTACCATCAAGTGTGGACCTAATACAAGATTAAGGATAAGGAATTAGGGAGAGATACGGAAATGGGTTCTGGTCACCATTACTCACTCATCGAAACACAACAGCACACAATACTGTTATGGTGTGGTCTTTCTGAGGTCCTTATGATCCTGGAGACAGAGAGCTAATTAAGCTACTAGCAAGTCTATTGGGCAAGGCATTCCATGTGGTAAAAAAATTACGACACCAATCTAATTTAGAATGTAATAAAAAGACCAAAGAAAAATTTAAAAAAAATTATATAATAATTTCTCTTCCAATTTGTATTAAATCTATCTAAAAATGTTCCGGAGTGTTCTGGAGCAACAAGGGAACAGGTGACATTCCATCTAAAATGGGCCAGATGTGCTAATATGGAGGAATATATATATTCAAAAAATATAGAAAATATATTTCATATAAAGTATATAATATTTAAATTATAAAAGGTCGAGTAGGTTATCTCTCTGTCTCCAGGTTCCCGGGTTCGTTTACTGGCAGGACTAACTTTGGAAATAAATGTTTTAAAATCGGCTGTGGCTTTTATCTTATAACATTTAGTATTTAACTATACTATAACTTATTTATCTAGAGATTTATATAGAAAATAACTAAGAACATTTGGGGATAAAGAAAAATAAAATATAATTCATAAAATTGTTTAATGGTTAAATGAAAGAGAACACAATCACAACTATATTTAAATCTTAAACAATCATACAAATACATAAAACCAAAAGAAATAACAATAACATGAAAAACGTTACAAATAAGTGACACATTAAATGATAAAATTGTCTCCATCTGCTGAAAACAGATTAATGCTTAGTATATTGAGTATGTATATACCTATAGATAATATAATTTAAATATTTTAAGTAATTTATATGCTGAAACTTAGAAAAATAAGAGCAACATTGACTTCCAATGGTCAATGAAATTAAAGAAAAATGACTACATTTTGTGAACATAAGAAACTTTCTAATATTTTTTCTATATTATACGAAGAAAACAATGTATATGTATAGAATATATTTATATCAAATCTCCTATGATACATATTAAATATAGCTCTTAACTGATTTAACACATATTTACCCACAAAAACAATTCTGAAATATTAACAATAAATACTTACCAATATAGTTTACTAGACTGTACAATACTAATATTAAAGAGTCAATGAAACTTTAGGGTTCCCGTTTTACAAGTAAAATAGATATGCAAAGATTATGTAACAATAAAACTAAATTAAATTTAAATTAACGACTTACAATCCTAAATAGTTTGTCTTTAAAAATTTCACATAAATGATCGAAATTACATAACTTAACAATTTTATTATTATATTGATATTTTAAATGTAAAAAAATAAAAACACTTAAATAAGCTTCTAAATTAACAGTTCTTTGTTGATCGCACGTGCCCAAGAAATATTTACTAGTTAGTGCACTAGCTGGGTACACGTCAACGTAAAAATTCACTACAGATTTTGCCAAACCTGCAATGTTTGTTGGCGCATACCCACATATTTGAGCAACGTAACGTACGTCCAACGTGTTTTTAACGCAGAGGGGAATCTCTGCCTGTAATAGAGGCCCGGGGAAAATTCCAACCTTGCAGATGGATTCATCTTGAAGGATCTCCTGAAATTTTTTAAGTACTGTTAAGATAGGTAATGTATTCAACATTATAGTCAAAGGATATACATTAATAATACAAATTTAATAGGTGAATAATGAAATGATCTTACAAATATTACTTTTTTATTAGAATTGAATTTGTTTTTTAAAGTTTCTTTCTATCCTTTATCCTAATAGTACTGTAGGACAGCGCACTTGCAGCACCTGTAGCATTGGTTATGTTATAGGCGACGGTAGCCACCTACCATCAAGTCGACCGTTAGCCTATCTGCCGATCTTAGCATAAAAAAGTAGACATTTTTAGTCTTTCACGCAAAAACTATTAAATAACACATAGACTTTAAAAAGTAATTTACCCGCATTACACTCGGGGCGCTCTCTTTGTCCGTCGTTATTACATGAGTAATAGACAATCCATCCACAGTGCATAAATGAAGAAGACCTAACTCCGAAGTCTCCTCTGGATATTCTCCCCATTTATAATTAAATCCAATCACAGAATAAATAAGTGCAGATCTGGAAACAAAAGATATATTTTTTTTTATTAAAATTATTGCCAGACAGCGGTTTCTCTATTTGAAATTTATTTGAATAATTTTCCAATACAAATAAATAATAAGTGGCCAAATAACTATCGCTACAATATTTGAAGTATAACTTGTCGATAGTGTTTGTTAAAATCGTCGTCGGTGTCAGAGCGCCTGAATTTCACAAAACGAGGAGGATATTACCTGATGATTTTACTGTAAAATTTTTATTTTGAAATAAATTCAAATTAAAGACATTGAAGGGAAAAATAGTTTTCATTTTACGAAATGACTTTTTTTTTATCATATAAACAGATTAATTTTTAACGCCTCCGGCTTCGCACCCATGCAAGTCTTCTGCTGCAATTTATATGAAACCGTCCCCGTTTATTATTTTCTATATTAATGTAAGCCCACCAAAAACTATTGGCCAGTATGGAAGAATCTAACAAAGACGAACAGCTAATTAATTTAGAAAGATAATAAGCAACCCGCCCTCGGTTTCGCGCGTATTCATTTTTTTTTTCTACAAGTTATAATACAAACCTTTCTCATTGGTGAAAACCGTATCAAAAACTTTTGGGTGGTTAGAAGAAGTTAGCGGAGAAACACAATTTATAATACACTATCGTCATCATGCACCTTGCTTTTTTTCTAAACCCTCGTAAAATTTAAAATTATAATGACAATGGAAAGAGTTTCTTGGGGAAATCTATAACTGATGAATTTGTAGGAAAGCAATAATTATTTTCTCAATCATAAAAGTAAATACGGGCATTCTATATTTTCATTTTGAAAGTAATTCAAAAATATAAATTGTTGACGAAGTCGTTTGGTATAAAAAATAAGATTTTACATATTTACTTAAATTATTTAAATAAGTATCTACATACATAGAATTTTTTTTTACATACCTGTATATATTGTCCCATAATTCATCATCAATGTCATCATCTTCATCATCATCGTCTTCGTCACTATCGGAGCTGTCTAATTCAGATGAATTATCATCATATTCATCAGACGAATCGCACCCAAGTCCTTCTTCGTCTTCAGTTGCAGGTGGATCGGGTTGATCGACAGACTCAATTTGACCCGACAAAGAGGACAAATCATCTTGGTCTTCAGATGCTCGTGATGGGCCCGAGGTTTGATTTTCAGGTGTTGATGAAGCCATTGAATCTCTGGAATTTTTATCTTGTATTAAACTGGAGTTACTGTACACTACGTTAGGTACTGTTGTCGCAAGTGATTTTAATATTTCCACAATTTAGATTTAAAAGAGTCCAAATGAGTTGAGTCTAAAATACTGATTTAATTAAATCAATATGAAAACAATTCAAAAAATTATTTTACACACAAACTTTCGCACTGACTGTAATCAATATGTAAACAATTCAAAATTTTATTTTAAGCACAACCGTTCGCACTGATTGACTAGCATTAAATGTAATTGTAATTGTGACTGCCTAGCATTATATATAATTGTGACTACCGTTGTCACAAAAATATGGAAAAAATAAAGGTAATTAAAATAAGTGATTTCTTTTATTAGCCCGAGTGCCTATTTATTGATTATCTATGAGTCATCTCTGCAACAATGGTAATGTCTTCGCACCGACTATTTAAAGAGAAATTTTTGGAGAAAATAATTTTACTATTATTATCATTACTTAAATATTATTACATGGGACGAATATTTTGAATACTTATATTCTTGCAGTAACAACAACAAATTTTAAAAATATATAAATACCATTAAAATTTAATAGTTTAGGGCTGAAGATTAATTTTGAATTAAAAAAATAATTTATTTTAGTTATGACTCCCTAGTAGACAAGCATATTTACCTACAATCGGGTCACGGATATTTATATTCTTTTTACTAATGGAAAGAGGTATAAACGAGGAAGGATTGTGTATATAATTTGCAGAATAAAGCAGCATTTGTGCGAATCCGGGAGACGGTTGCTAATTACCATAGCTCTGTTGCCCCCGTGGCTTCGTCCGACATGAAATATGATGAAAAAATCGGTGAAAACAATAGCAAAATGCCTTCACAAATTGGTGGGTATATACAAAGAAAAAGTAAAATGCAGTAATTACTTTTATTTCATTATATTAAATGACATTTTTACTAACGTATGAATCTTTCCTACAACATTTTTATATAGCTACATACATACCTACCTACAATACATTTTATATTGGAATAGTCATGGTTTTACCCCATGAATGTGCAGTCTAAAATATTAAATAATTTCAAATCGGGCTTACAGTTCCTGAGGTTAGCAAGTTACATTTATTATAGTATGCGCCAACGCTGTTGGCACACTGGGCCATAAAACTTAGGACGCATTACTATCGATTATGTAAATAAAACTTTTGTTTTTTACAAATATATGTTTTATTATATTTTGTTATATTTTTTAATCATATTTATTAATTTACTTAACAAAATCCACAGCCTAAAATTATACACAATGTAATTTATTTAAAATATGAAACATATTTATATATGAAAAACGAAGAAAACTCAACATGCTTACAATTAATTCCAACTGTTATTATAAAACCAAGCTTGAGTATAAATTATTTATATACAAAAAACATTAGGATTCCGGCAAAATTCCTAATGCGCAGGGACATCATGACGTCATCCGTAACTAAAACTCGCCGACCAATGGTATCGATTGTGCACAAGGTTAAGTCACCAATATATGTTATATCTTGGCCTATAATTTTATGAAACAAAGTTTACGATAAAATATACTAAATCACAAATAAGTGACATTATAATGAGGATATTAATTTAGGTATTTAAAACGGAACCCTGAGAAAAAAGAAACCTACTTTATACTCAGTTTTGACTTTAAGCAGCCGCCAAAAACAGCCTATATAGTACATAGTAAGAAAGAATGTTCCAGAATTATTATTTCTACGACCGTAAAGTTTACACAATGCCGCTTTTGCATTATATTTTAATTACCATTGAAAATATAATATTTTAAAACATTTTAATTTTTATAACAATACTTTCCGTTTATTATATTGTTGTTTACAAAATTAATGGGTTATTTTTTCAAAACAAACACAATGCCTGAGTTCTTTTACTGAGAACCACTCCATTGACATTTATGATTTTATTTAATTAGTTTTCTAAGTAACAATACAATGAGGTGTGACTAATGACATCTATACTAATTTTATAAATGTGTAAAGTTTGTATGTTTGTTTGTTTGTTTGTTTGTTTGTTTGTTTGTCTGTATTTATGAAATAATCTTAAAAATAACTCAACCGATTTAAAAAATTCTTTCACTAATAGTTAGAATAGAATTTTCAGATGAACATAAGCTATATATAAACTTGTAAAATAACTTTTTCGTGTAATCGAATTTGAAAAGTAAGTCAAAGAAAAAACGGTCGAATGATAACTTTATTCGAATTTTGCTTTAACGGTGAGAAATGAAGAATTACAACGTTATTTCTTTATGCAAAAATCAGCAGACTGATGGTGTTTATAATGATTGGTGGCTACGATCGCCTACCATCAAGTGTGGACCTGGACCCAATACAAAAATAATGATAAGGAATTAGGGAGAGATAGGGAAATGGGTTCTTTTCACCCTTACTCACTCATCGAACCACAACAGCACATAATACTGTTATTTAACGGTGGTCTTTCTGAGGTACTGCCGGAAACGTATCCATAAGGATCCCGGAGACTGAGAGTTAATTAAGCTACTAGCAAGTCTATTGGGTGATAAAAAATTCCACGTGATAAAAAATTACGACTCCAATCTAATTTAGAATGTAATAAAAAGACCAAAGAAAAATTTAAAAAAATTAATATAATAATTTCTCTTCCAATTTGTATTAATTCTATCTAAAAATGTTCCGGAGTGTTCTGGAGCAACAGGGGAACAGGTGATATTCCAACTAAAACGGGCCATATATGCTAATATGGAGGAATATATGTCTTCAAAAAATATAGAAAATGTATTTCATAAAATATATAATATTAAATTATAAAAGGTCGAGTAAGTTATCTCTCTGTCTCCAGGTTCCCGGGTACGGAACTTTAGAAATAAATGTTTTAAAATCGGCTCTGGCTTGAATTATCCTATAACATTCAGTATTTAACTATAATATAACTTATTTATCTAGAGTTTTATATAGAAAATAACTAAGAACATTTGGGGATAAAGAAAAATAAAATATAATTCATAAAATTGTTTATTGGTTAAATGAAAGAGAACACAATCACAACTATATTTAAATCTTAAACAATCATACAAATACGTAAAACCAAAAGAAATAACAATAACATGAAAAACGTTACAAATAAGTGACACATTAAATGATAAAATTGTCTCCATCTGCTGAAAACAGATTAATACTTAGTATATTGAGTATGTATGTTGAGTACCTATAAATAATATAATTTTAAGTAATTTATATGCTGAAACTTAGAAAAATAAGAGCAACATTGACTTCCAATGGTCAATGAAATTAAAGAAAAATGACTACATTTTGTGAACATAAGAAACTTTCTAATATTTTTTCTATATTATATGAAGAAAACAATGTATATGGATATGTATAGAATATATTTATATCAAATCTCCTATGATACATGTTAAATTAATATAGCTCTTAACTTATTTAATACATATTTACCCACAAAAACAATTCTGAATTATTAACAATAAATACTTACCAATATAGTTTACTAGACTGTACAATACTAATACTAAAGAGTCAATGAAACTTTAGGGTTCCCGTTTTACAAGTAAAATAGATATGCAAAGATTATGTAGCAACAAAACTAAATTAAATTTAAACTAACGCCTTACAATTCTAAATAGTTTGTTTTTAAAAATTTCACATAAATGATCGAAATTACATAACTTAACAATTTTATTATTATATTGATATTTTAAATGTAAAAAAATAAAAACACTTAAATAAGCTTCTAAATTAACAGTTCTTTGTTGATCGCACGTGCCCAAGAAATATTTACTAGTTAGTGCACTAGCTGGGTACACGTCAACGTAAAAATTCACTACAGATTTTGCCAAACCTGCAATGTTTGTTGGCGCATACCCACATATTTGAGCAACGTAACGTACGTCCAACGTGTTTTTAACGCAGAGGGGAATCTCTGCCTGTAATAGAGGCCCGGGGAAAATTCCAACCTTGCAGATGGATTCATCTTGAAGGATCTCCTGAAATTTTTTAAGTACTGTTAAGATAGGTAATGTATTCAACGTTATAGTCAAAGGATATACATTAATAATAGAAATTTAATAGGTGAATAATGAAATGATCTTACAAATATTACTTTTTTATTAGAATTGAATTTGTTTTTTAAAGTTTCTTTCTATCCTTTATCCTAATAGTACTGTAGGACAGCGCACTTGCAGCACCTGTAGCGTTGGTTATGTTATAGGCGACGGTAGACACCTACCATCAAGTCGACCGTTAGCCTATCTGCCGATCTTAGCATAAAAAAATAGACATTTTTAGTCTTTCACGCAAAAACTATTAAATAACACATAGACTTTAAAAAGTAATTTACCCGCATTATACTCGGGGCGCTCTCTTTGTCCGTCGTTATTACATGAGTAATAGACAATCCATCCACAGTACATAAATGGAGAAGACCTAACTCCGAAGTCTCCTCTGGATATTCTCCCCATTTATAATTAAATCCAATCACAGAATAAATAAGTGCAGATCTGGAAACAAAAGATATATTTTTTTTATTAAAATTATTGCCAGACAGCGGTTTCTCTATTTGAAATTTATTTGAATAATTTTCCAATACAAATAAATAATTAGTGGCCAAATAACTATCGCTACAATATTTGAAGTATAACTTGTCGATAGTGTTTGTTAAAATCGTCGTCGGTGTCAGAGCGCCTGAATTTCACAAAACGAGGAGGATATTACGTGATGATTTTACTGTAAAATTTTTATTTTGAAATAAATTCAAATTAAAGACATTTAAGGGAAAAATAGTTTTCATTTTACGAAATGACTTTTTTTTTATCATATAAACAGATTAATTTTTAACGCCTCCGGCTTCGCACCCATGCAAGTCTTCTGCTGCAATTTATATGAAACCGTCCCCGTTTATTATTTTCTATATTAATGTAAGCCCACCAAAAACTATTGGCCAGTATGGAAGAATCTAACAAAGACGAACAGCTAATTAATTTAGAAAGATAATAAGCAACCCGCCCTCGGTTTCGCGCGTATTCATTTTTTTTTTCTACAAGTTATAATACAAACCTTTCTCATTGGTGAAAACCGTATCAAAAACTTTTGGGTGGTTAGAAGAAGTTAGCGGAGAAACACAATTTATAATACACTATCGTCATCATGCACCTTGCTTTTTTTCTAAACCCTCGTAAAATTTAAAATTATAATGACAATGGAAAGAGTTTCTTGGGGAAATCTATAACTGATGAATTTGTAGGAAAGCAATAATTATTTTCTCAATCATAAAAGTAAATACGGGCATTCTATATTTTTATTTTGAAAGTAATTCAAAAATATAAATTGTTGACGAAGTCGTTTGGTATAAAAAATAAGATTTTACATATTTACTTAAATTATTTAAATAAGTATCTACATACATAGAATTTTTTTTGACATACCTGTATATATTGTCCCATAATTCATCATCAATGTCATCATCTTCATCATCATCGTCTTCGTCACTATCGGAGCTGTCTAATTCAGATGAATTATCATCATATTCATCAGACGAATCGCACCCAAGTCCTTCTTCGTCTTCAGTTGCAGGTGGATCGGGTTGATCGACTGACTCAATTTGACCCGACAAAGAGGACAAATCATCTTGGTCTTCAGATGCTCGTGATGGGCCCGAGGTTTGATTTTCAGGTGTTGATGAAGCCATTGAATCTCTGGAATCTTTATCTTGTATTAAACTGGAGTTACTGTACACTACGTTAGGTACTGTTGTCGCAAGTGATTTTAATATTTCCACAATTTAGATTTAAAAGAGTCCAAATGAGTTGAGTCTAAAATACTGATTTAATTAAATCAATATGAAAACAATTCAAAAAATTATTTTACACACAAACTTTCGCACTGACTGTAATCAATATGTAAACAATTCAAAATTTTATTTTAAGCACAACCGTTCGCACTGATTGACTAGCATTAAATGTAATTGTAATTGTGACTGCCTAGCATTATATATAATTGTGACTACCGTTGTCACAAAAATATGGAAAAAATAAAGGTAATTAAAATAAGTGGTTTCTTTTATTAGCCCGAGTGCCTATTTATTGATTATCTATGAGTCATCTCTGCAACAATGGTAATGTCTTCGCACCGACTATTTAAAGAGAAATTTTTGGAGAAAATAATTTTACTATTGTTATCATTACTTAAATATTATTACATGGGACGAATATTTTGAATACTTATATTCTTGCAGTAACAACAACAAATTTTAAAAATATATAAATACCATTAAAATTTAATAGTTTAGGGCTGAAGATTAATTTTGAATTAAAAAAATTATTTATTTTAGTTATGACTCCCTAGTAGACAAGCATATTTACCTACAATCGGGTCACGGATATTTATATTCTTTTTACTAATGGAAAGAGGTATAAACGAGGAAGGATTGTGTATATAATTTGCAGAATAAAGCAGCATTTGTGCGAATCCGGGAGACGGTTGCTAATTACCATAGCTCTGTTGCCCCCGTGGCTTCGTCCGACATGAAATATGATGAAAAAATCGGTGAAAACAATAGCAAAATGCCTTCACAAATTGGTGGGTATATACAAAGAAAAAGTAAAATGCAGTAATTACTTTTATTTCATTATATTAAATGACATTTTTACTAACGTATGAATCTTTCCTACAACATTTTTATATAGCTACATACATACCTACCTACAATACATTTTATATTGGAATAGTCATGGTTTTACCCCATGAATGTGCAGTCTAAAATATTAAATAATTTCAAATCGGGCTTACAGTTCCTGAGGTTAGCAAGTTACATTTATTATAGTATGCGCCAACGCTGTTGGCACACTGGGCCATAAAACTTAGGACGCATTACTATCGATTATGTAAATAAAACTTTTGTTTTTTACAAATATATGTTTTATTATATTTTGTTATATTTTTTAATCATATTTATTAATTTACTTAACAAAATCCACAGCCTAAAATTATACACAATGTAATTTATTTAAAATATGAAACATATTTATATATGAAAAACGAAGAAAACTCAACATGCTTACAATTAATTCCAACTGTTATTATAAAACCAAGCTTGAGTATAAATTATTTATATACAAAAAACATTAGGATTCCGGCAAAATTCCTAATGCGCAGGGACATCATGACGTCATCCGTAACTAAAACTCGCCGACCAATGGTATCGATTGTGCACAAGGTTAAGTCACCAATATATGTTATATCTTGGCCTATAATTTTATGAAACAAAGTTTACGATAAAATATACTAAATCACAAATAAGTGACATTATAATGAGGATATTAATTTAGGTATTTAAAACAGAACCCTAAGAAAAAAGAAACCTACTTTATACTCAGTTTTGACTTTAAGCAGCCGCCAAAAACAGCCTATATAGTACATAGTAAGAAAGAATGTTCCAGAATTATTATTTCTACGACCGTAAAGTTTACACAATGCCGCTTTTGCATTATATTTTAATTACCATTGAAAATATAATATTTTAAAACATTTTAATTTTTATAACAATACTTTCCGTTTATTATATTGTTGTTTACAAAATTAATGGGTTATTTTTTCAAAACAAACACAATGCCTGATTTCTTTTACTGAGAACCACTCCATTGACATTTGTGATTTTATTTAATTAGTTTTCTAAGTAACAATACAATGAGGTGTGACTAATGACATCTATACTAATTTTATAAATGTGTAAAGTTTGTTTGTTTGTTTGTTTGTTTGTCTGTATTTATGAAATAATCTTAAAAATAACTCAACCGATTTAAAAAATTCTTTCACTAATAGTTAGAATAGAATTTTCAGATGAACATAAGCTATATATAAACTTGTAAAATACCTTTTTTGTGTAATCGAATTTGAAAAGTAAGTCAAAGAAAAAACGGTCGAATGATAACTTTATTCGAATTTTGCTTTAACGGTGAGAAATGAAGAATTACAACGTTATTTCTTTATGCAAAAATCAGCAGACTGATGGTGTTTATAATGATTGGTGGCTACGATCGCCTACCATCAAGTGTGGACCTGGACCCAATACAAAAATAATGATAAGGAATTAGGGAGAGATAGGGAAATGGGATCTTTTCACCCATACTCACTCATCGAACCACAACAGCACATAATACTGTTATTTAACGGTGGTCTTTCTGAGGTACTGCCGGAAACGTATCCATAAGGATCCCGGAGACTGAGAGCTAATTAAGCTACTAGCAAGTCTATTGGGTGATAAAAAATTCCACGTGATAAAAAATTACGACTCCAATCTAATTTAGAATGTAATAAAAAGACCAAAGAAAAATTTAAAAAAATTGATATAATAATTTCTCTTCCAATTTGTATTAATTCTATCTAAAAATGTTCCGGAGTGTTCTGGAGCAACAGGGGAACAGGTGACATTACATCTAAAACGGGCCAGATGTGCTAATATGGAGGAATATATGTCTTCAAAAAATATAGAAAATGTATTTCATAAAGTATATAATATTAAATTATAAAAGTCGAGTAGGTTATCTCTCTATCTCCAGGTTCCCGGGTTCGGAACTTTGGAAATAAATGTTTTAAAATCGGCTGTGGCTTTTATCTTATAACATTTAGTATTTAACTATACTATAACTTATTTATCTAGAGATTTATATAGAAAATAACTAAGAACATTTGGGGATAAAGAAAAATAAAATATAATTCATAAAATTGTTTAATGGTTAAATGAAAGAGAACACAATCACAACTATATTTAAATCTTAAACAATCATATAAATACATAAAACCAAAAGAAATAACAATAACATGAAAAACGTTACAAATAAGTGACACATTAAATGATAAAATTGTCTCCATCTGCTGAAAACAGATTAATGCTTAGTATATTGAGTATGTATATACCTATAGATAATATAATTTATATAATTTTAAGTAATTTATATGCTGAAACTTAGAAAAGCAACATTGACTTCCAATGGTCAATGAAATTAAAGAAAAATGACTACATTTTGTGAACATAAGAAACTTTCTAATATTTTTTCTATATTATATGAAGAAAACAATGTATATGGATATGTATAGAATATATTTATATCAAATCTTCTATGATACATATTAAATATAGCTCTTAACTGATTTAACACAAATTTACCCACAAAAACAATTCTGAACTATTAACAATAAATACTTACCAATATAGTTTACTAGACTGTACAATACTAATACTAAAGAGTCAATGAAACTTTAGGGTTCCCGTTTTACAAGTAAAATAGACATGCAAAAATTATATAGCAATAAAACTAAATTAAATTTAAACTAACGCCTTACAATTCTAAATAGTTTGTTTTTAAATATTTCACATAAATGATCGAAATTACATAACTTAACAATTTTATTATTATATTGATATTTTAAATGTAAAAAAATAAAAACACTTAAATAAGCTTCTAAATTAACAGTTCTTTGTTGATCGCACGTGCCCAAGAAATATTTACTAGTTAGTGCACTAGCTGGGTACACGTCAACGTAAAAATTCACTACAGATTTTGCCAAACCTGCAATGTTTGTTGGCGCATACCCACATATTTGAGCAACGTAACGTACGTCCAACGTGTTTTTAACGCAGA
Organism: Synanthedon myopaeformis; assembly: GCA_944738685.1. Taxonomy (NCBI): domain Eukaryota; kingdom Metazoa; phylum Arthropoda; class Insecta; order Lepidoptera; family Sesiidae; genus Synanthedon; species Synanthedon myopaeformis. Next base: position 9,060,746 of record OX122924.1, on the reverse strand, counting down.
GGGGAATCTCTGCCTGTAATAGAGGCCCGGGGAAAATTCCAACCTTGCAGATGGATTCATCTTGAAGGATCTCCTGAAATTTTTTAAGTACTGTTAAGATAGGTAATGTATTCAACGTTATAGTCAAAGGATATACATTAATAATAGAAATTTAATAGGTGAATAATGAAATGATCTTACAAATATTACTTTTTTATTAGAATTGAATTTGTTTTTTAAAGTTTCTTTCTATCCTTTATCCTAATAGTACTGTAGGACAGCGCACTTGCAGCACCTGTAGCGTTGGTTATGTTATAGGCGACGGTAGCCACCTACCATCAAGTCGACCGTTAGCCTATCTGCCGATCTTAGCATAAAAAAATAGACATTTTTAGTCTTTCACGCAAAAACTATTAAATAACACATAGACTTTAAAAAGTAATTTACCCGCATTATACTCGGGGCGCTCTCTTTGTCCGTCGTTATTACATGAGTAATAGACAATCCATCCACAGTACATAAATGGAGAAGACCTAACTCCGAAGTCTCCTCTGGATATTCTCCCCATTTATAATTAAATCCAATCACAGAATAAATAAGTGCAGATCTGGAAACAAAAGATATATTTTTTTTATTAAAATTATTGCCAGACAGCGGTTTCTCTATTTGAAATTTATTTGAATAATTTTCCAATACAAATAAATAATAAGTGGCCAAATAACTATCGCTACAATATTTGCAGTATAACTTGTCGATAGTGTTTGTTAAAATCGTCGTCGGTGTCAGAGCGCCTGAATTTCACAAAACGAGGAGGATATTACGTGATGATTTTACTGTAAAATTTTTATTTTGAAATAAATTCAAATTAAAGACATTTAAGGGAAAAATAGTTTTCATTTTACGAAATGACTTTTTTTTTATCATATAAACAGATTAATTTTTAACGCCTCCGGCTTCGCACCCATGCAAGTCTTCTGCTGCAATTTATATGAAACCGTCCCCGTTTATTATTTTCTATATTAATGTAAGCCCACCAAAAACTATTGGCCAGTATGGAAGAATCTAACAAAGACGAACAGCTAATTAATTTAGAAAGATAATAAGAAACCCGCCCTCGGTTTCGCGCGTATTCATTTTTTTTTTCTACAAGTTATAATACAAACCTTTCTCATTGGTGAAAACCGTATCAAAAACTTTTGGGTGGTTAGAAGAAGTTAGCGGAGAAACACAATTTATAATACACTATCGTCATCATGCACCTTGCTTTTTTTCTAAACCCTCGTAAAATTTAAATTTATAATGACAATGGAAAGAGTTTCTTGGGGAAATCTATAACTGATGAATTTGTAGGAAAGCAATAATTATTTTCTCAATCATAAAAGTAAATACGGGCATCCTATATTTTCATTTTGAAACTAATACAAAAATATAAATTGTTGACGAAGTCGTTTGGTATAAAAAATAAAATTTTACATATTTACTTAAATTATTTAAATAAGTATCTACATACATAGAAATTTTTTTGACATACCTGTATATATTGTCCCATAATTCATCATCAATGTCATCATCTTCATCGTCTTCGTCTTCGTCACTATCGGAGCTGTCTAATTCAGATGAATTATCATCATATTCATCAGACGAATCGCACCCAAGTCCTTCTTCGTCTTCAGTTGCAGGTGGATCGGGTTGATCGACTGACTCAATTTGACCCGACAAAGAGGACAAATCATCTTGGTCTTCAGATGCTCGTGATGGGCCCGAGGTTTGATTTTCAGGTGTTGATGAAGCCATTGAATCTCTGGAATCTTTATCTTGTATTAAACTGGAGTTACTGTACACTACGTTAGGTACTGTTGTCGCAAGTGATTTTAATATTTCCACAATTTAGATTTAAAAGAGTCCAAATGAGTTGAGTCTAAAATACTGATTTAATTAAATCAATATGTAAACAATTCAAAATTTTATTTTAAGCACAACCGTTCGCACTGACTGACTAGCATTAAATGTAATTGTAATTGTGACTGCCTAGCATTATATATAATTGTGACTACCGTTGTCACAAAAACATGGAAAAAATAAAGGTAATTAAAATAAGTGGTTTCTTTTATTAGCCCGAGTGCCTATTTATTGATTATCTATGAGTCATCTCTGCAACAATGGTAATGTCTTCGCACCGACTATTTAAAGAGAAATTTTTGGAGAAAATAATTTTACTATTATTATCATTACTTAAATATTATTACATGGGACGAATATTTTGAATACTTATATTCTTGCAGTAACAACAACAAATTTTAAAAATATATAAATACCATTAAAATTTAATAGTTTAGGGCTGAAGATTAATTTTGAATTAAAAAAATTATTTATTTTAGTTATGACTCCCTAGTAGACAAGCATATTTACCTACAATCGGGTCACGGATATTTATATTCTTTTTACTAATGGAAAGAGGTATAAACGAGGAAGGATTGTGTATATAATTTGCAGAATAAAGCAGCATTTGTGCGAATCCGGGAGACGGTTGCTAATTACCATAGCTCTGTTGCCCCCGTGGCTTCGTCCGACATGAAATATGATGAAAAAATCGGTGAAAACAATAGCAAAATGCCTTCACAAATTGGTGGGTATATACAAAGAAAAAGTAAAATGCAGTAATTACTTTTATTTCATTATATTAAATGACATTTTTACTAACGTATGAATCTTTCCTACAACATTTTTATATAGCTACATACATACCTACCTACAATACATTTTATATTGGAATAGTCATGGTTTTACCCCATGAATGTGCAGTCTAAAATATTAAATAATTTCAAATCGGGCTTACAGTTCCTGAGGTTAGCAAGTTACATTTATTATAGTATGCGCCAACGCTGTTGGCACACTGGGCCATAAAACTTAGGACGCATTACTATCGATTATGTAAATAAAACTTTTGTTTTTTACAAATATATGTTTTATTATATTTTGTTATATTTTTTAATCATATTTATTAATTTACTTAACAAAATCCACAGCCTAAAATTATACACAATGTAATTTATTTAAAATATGAAACATATTTATATATGAAAAACGAAGAAAACTCAACATGCTTACAATTAATTCCAACTGTTATTATAAAACCAAGCTTGAGTATAAATTATTTATATACAAAAAACATTAGGATTCCGGCAAAATTCCTAATGCGCAGGGACATCATGACGTCATCCGTAACTAAAACTCGCCGACCAATGGTATCGATTGTGCACAAGGTTAAGTCACCAATATATGTTATATCTTGGCCTATAATTTTATGAAACAAAGTTTACGATAAAATATACTAAATCACAAATAAGTGACATTATAATGAGGATATTAATTTAGGTATTTAAAACAGAACCCTAAGAAAAAAGAAACCTACTTTATACTCAGTTTTGACTTTAAGCAGCCGCCAAAAACAGCCTATATAGTACATAGTAAGAAAGAATGTTCCAGAATTATTATTTCTACGACCGTAAAGTTTACACAATGCCGCTTTTGCATTATATTTTAATTACCATTGAAAATATAATATTTTAAAACATTTTAATTTTTATAACAATACTTTCCGTTTATTATATTGTTGTTTACAAAATTAATGGGTTATTTTTTCAAAACAAACACAATGCCTGATTTCTTTTACTGAGAACCACTCCATTGACATTTGTGATTTTATTTAATTAGTTTTCTAAGTAACAATACAATGAGGTGTGACTAATGACATCTATACTAATTTTATAAATGTGTAAAGTTTGTTTGTTTGTTTGTTTGTTTGTCTGTATTTATGAAATAATCTTAAAAATAACTCAACCGATTTAAAAAATTCTTTCACTAATAGTTAGAATAGAATTTTCAGATGAACATAAGCTATATATAAACTTGTAAAATACCTTTTTTGTGTAATCGAATTTGAAAAGTAAGTCAAAGAAAAAACGGTCGAATGATAACTTTATTCGAATTTTGCTTTAACGGTGAGAAATGAAGAATTACAACGTTATTTCTTTATGCAAAAATCAGCAGACTGATGGTGTTTATAATGATTGGTGGCTACGATCGCCTACCATCAAGTGTGGACCTGGACCCAATACAAAAATAATGATAAGGAATTAGGGAGAGATAGGGAAATGGGATCTTTTCACCCATACTCACTCATCGAACCACAACAGCACATAATACTGTTATTTAACGGTGGTCTTTCTGAGGTACTGCCGGAAACGTATCCATAAGGATCCCGGAGACTGAGAGCTAATTAAGCTACTAGCAAGTCTATTGGGTGATAAAAAATTCCACGTGATAAAAAATTACGACTCCAATCTAATTTAGAATGTAATAAAAAGACCAAAGAAAAATTTAAAAAAATTGATATAATAATTTCTCTTCCAATTTGTATTAATTCTATCTAAAAATGTTCCGGAGTGTTCTGGAGCAACAGGGGAACAGGTGACATTACATCTAAAACGGGCCAGATGTGCTAATATGGAGGAATATATGTCTTCAAAAAATATAGAAAATGTATTTCATAAAGTATATAATATTAAATTATAAAAGTCGAGTAGGTTATCTCTCTATCTCCAGGTTCCCGGGTTCGGAACTTTGGAAATAAATGTTTTAAAATCGGCTGTGGCTTTTATCTTATAACATTTAGTATTTAACTATACTATAACTTATTTATCTAGAGATTTATATAGAAAATAACTAAGAACATTTGGGGATAAAGAAAAATAAAATATAATTCATAAAATTGTTTAATGGTTAAATGAAAGAGAACACAATCACAACTATATTTAAATCTTAAACAATCATATAAATACATAAAACCAAAAGAAATAACAATAACATGAAAAACGTTACAAATAAGTGACACATTAAATGATAAAATTGTCTCCATCTGCTGAAAACAGATTAATGCTTAGTATATTGAGTATGTATATACCTATAGATAATATAATTTATATAATTTTAAGTAATTTATATGCTGAAACTTAGAAAAGCAACATTGACTTCCAATGGTCAATGAAATTAAAGAAAAATGACTACATTTTGTGAACATAAGAAACTTTCTAATATTTTTTCTATATTATATGAAGAAAACAATGTATATGGATATGTATAGAATATATTTATATCAAATCTTCTATGATACATATTAAATATAGCTCTTAACTGATTTAACACAAATTTACCCACAAAAACAATTCTGAACTATTAACAATAAATACTTACCAATATAGTTTACTAGACTGTACAATACTAATACTAAAGAGTCAATGAAACTTTAGGGTTCCCGTTTTACAAGTAAAATAGACATGCAAAAATTATATAGCAATAAAACTAAATTAAATTTAAACTAACGCCTTACAATTCTAAATAGTTTGTTTTTAAATATTTCACATAAATGATCGAAATTACATAACTTAACAATTTTATTATTATATTGATATTTTAAATGTAAAAAAATAAAAACACTTAAATAAGCTTCTAAATTAACAGTTCTTTGTTGATCGCACGTGCCCAAGAAATATTTACTAGTTAGTGCACTAGCTGGGTACACGTCAACGTAAAAATTCACTACAGATTTTGCCAAACCTGCAATGTTTGTTGGCGCATACCCACATATTTGAGCAACGTAACGTACGTCCAACGTGTTTTTAACGCAGAGGGGAATCTCTGCCTGTAATAGAGGCCCGGGGAAAATTCCAACCTTGCAGATGGATTCATCTTGAAGGATCTCCTGAAATTTTTTAAGTACTGTTAAGATAGGTAATGTATTCAACGTTATAGTCAAAGGATATACATTAATAATAGAAATTTAATAGGTGAATAATGAAATGATCTTACAAATATTACTTTTTTATTAGAATTGAATTTGTTTTTTAAAGTTTCTTTCTATCCTTTATCCTAATAGTACTGTAGGACAGCGCACTTGCAGCACCTGTAGCGTTGGTTATGTTATAGGCGACGGTAGCCACCTACCATCAAGTCGACCGTTAGCCTATCTGCCGATCTTAGCATAAAAAAATAGACATTTTTAGTCTTTCACGCAAAAACTATTAAATAACACATAGACTTTAAAAAGTAATTTACCCGCATTATACTCGGGGCGCTCTCTTTGTCCGTCGTTATTACATGAGTAATAGACAATCCATCCACAGTACATAAATGGAGAAGACCTAACTCCGAAGTCTCCTCTGGATATTCTCCCCATTTATAATTAAATCCAATCACAGAATAAATAAGTGCAGATCTGGAAACAAAAGATATATTTTTTTTATTAAAATTATTGCCAGACAGCGGTTTCTCTATTTGAAATTTATTTGAATAATTTTCCAATACAAATAAATAATAAGTGGCCAAATAACTATCGCTACAATATTTGCAGTATAACTTGTCGATAGTGTTTGTTAAAATCGTCGTCGGTGTCAGAGCGCCTGAATTTCACAAAACGAGGAGGATATTACGTGATGATTTTACTGTAAAATTTTTATTTTGAAATAAATTCAAATTAAAGACATTTAAGGGAAAAATAGTTTTCATTTTACGAAATGACTTTTTTTTTATCATATAAACAGATTAATTTTTAACGCCTCCGGCTTCGCACCCATGCAAGTCTTCTGCTGCAATTTATATGAAACCGTCCCCGTTTATTATTTTCTATATTAATGTAAGCCCACCAAAAACTATTGGCCAGTATGGAAGAATCTAACAAAGACGAACAGCTAATTAATTTAGAAAGATAATAAGAAACCCGCCCTCGGTTTCGCGCGTATTCATTTTTTTTTTCTACAAGTTATAATACAAACCTTTCTCATTGGTGAAAACCGTATCAAAAACTTTTGGGTGGTTAGAAGAAGTTAGCGGAGAAACACAATTTATAATACACTATCGTCATCATGCACCTTGCTTTTTTTCTAAACCCTCGTAAAATTTAAATTTATAATGACAATGGAAAGAGTTTCTTGGGGAAATCTATAACTGATGAATTTGTAGGAAAGCAATAATTATTTTCTCAATCATAAAAGTAAATACGGGCATCCTATATTTTCATTTTGAAACTAATACAAAAATATAAATTGTTGACGAAGTCGTTTGGTATAAAAAATAAAATTTTACATATTTACTTAAATTATTTAAATAAGTATCTACATACATAGAAATTTTTTTGACATACCTGTATATATTGTCCCATAATTCATCATCAATGTCATCATCTTCATCGTCTTCGTCTTCGTCACTATCGGAGCTGTCTAATTCAGATGAATTATCATCATATTCATCAGACGAATCGCACCCAAGTCCTTCTTCGTCTTCAGTTGCAGGTGGATCGGGTTGATCGACTGACTCAATTTGACCCGACAAAGAGGACAAATCATCTTGGTCTTCAGATGCTCGTGATGGGCCCGAGGTTTGATTTTCAGGTGTTGATGAAGCCATTGAATCTCTGGAATCTTTATCTTGTATTAAACTGGAGTTACTGTACACTACGTTAGGTACTGTTGTCGCAAGTGATTTTAATATTTCCACAATTTAGATTTAAAAGAGTCCAAATGAGTTGAGTCTAAAATACTGATTTAATTAAATCAATATGTAAACAATTCAAAATTTTATTTTAAGCACAACCGTTCGCACTGACTGACTAGCATTAAATGTAATTGTAATTGTGACTGCCTAGCATTATATATAATTGTGACTACCGTTGTCACAAAAACATGGAAAAAATAAAGGTAATTAAAATAAGTGGTTTCTTTTATTAGCCCGAGTGCCTATTTATTGATTATCTATGAGTCATCTCTGCAACAATGGTAATGTCTTCGCACCGACTATTTAAAGAGAAATTTTTGGAGAAAATAATTTTACTATTATTATCATTACTTAAATATTATTACATGGGACGAATATTTTGAATACTTATATTCTTGCAGTAACAACAACAAATTTTAAAAATATATAAATACCATTAAAATTTAATAGTTTAGGGCTGAAGATTAATTTTGAATTAAAAAAATAATTTATTTTAGTTATGACTCCCTAGTAGACAAGCATATTTACCTACAATCGGGTCACGGATATTTATATTCTTTTTACTAATGGAAAGAGGTATAAACGAGGAAGGATTGTGTATATAATTTGCAGAATAAAGCAGCATTTGTGCGAATCCGGGAGACGGTTGCTAATTACCATAGCTCTGTTGCCCCCGTGGCTTCGTCCGACATGAAATATGATGAAAAAATCGGTGAAAACAATAGCAAAATGCCTTCACAAATTGGTGGGTATATACAAAGAAAAAGTAAAATGCAGTAATTACTTTTATTTCATTATATTAAATGACATTTTTACTAACGTATGAATCTTTCCTACAACATTTTTATATAGCTACATACATACCTACCTACAATACATTTTATATTGGAATAGTCATGGTTTTACCCCATGAATGTGCAGTCTAAAATATTAAATAATTTCAAATCGGGCTTACAGTTCCTGAGGTTAGCAAGTTACATTTATTATAGTATGCGCCAACGCTGTTGGTACACTGGGCCATAAAACTTAGGACGCATTACTATCGATTATGTAAATAAAACTTTTGTTTTTTACAAATATATGTTTTATTATATTTTGTTATATTTTTTAATCATATTTATTAATTTACTTAACAAAATCCACAGCCTAAAATTATACACAATGTAATTTATTTAAAATATGAAACATATTTATATATGAAAAACGAAGAAAACTCAACATGCTTACAATTAATTCCAACTGTTATTATAAAACCAAGCTTGAGTATAAATTATTTATATACAAAAAACATTAGGATTCCGGCAAAATTCCTAATGCGCAGGGACATCATGACGTCATCCGTAACTAAAACTCGCCGACCAATGGTATCGATTGTGCACAAGGTTAAGTCACCAATATATGTTATATCTTGGCCTATAATTTTATGAAACAAAGTTTACGATAAAATATACTAAATCACAAATAAGTGACATTATAATGAGGATATTAATTTAGGTATTTAAAACAGAACCCTAAGAAAAAAGAAACCTACTTTATACTCAGTTTTGACTTTAAGCAGCCGCCAAAAACAGCCTATATAGTACATAGTAAGAAAGAATGTTCCAGAATTATTATTTCTACGACCGTAAAGTTTACACAATGCCGCTTTTGCATTATATTTTAATTACCATTGAAAATATAATATTTTAAAACATTTTAATTTTTATAACAATACTTTCCGTTTATTATATTGTTGTTTACAAAATTAATGGGTTATTTTTTCAAAACAAACACAATGCCTGAGTTCTTTTACTGAGAACCACTCCATTGACATTTGTGATTTTATTTAATTAGTTTTCTAAGTAACAATACAATGAGGTGTGACTAATGACATCTATACTAATTTTATAAATGTGTAAAGTTTGTTTGTTTGTTTGTTTGTTTGTTTGTTTGTCTGTATTTATGAAATAATCTTAAAAATAACTCAACCGATTTAAAAAATTCTTTCACTAATAGTTAGAATAGAATTTTCAGATGAACATAAGCTATATATAAACTTGTAAAATACCTTTTTCGTGTAATCGAATTTGAAAAGTAAGTCAAAGAAAAAACGGTCGAATGATAACTTTATTCGAATTTTGCTTTAACGGTGAGAAATGAAGAATTACAACGTTATTTCTTTATGCAAAAATCAGCAGACTGATGGTGTTTATAATGATTGGTGGCTACGATCGCCTACCATCAAGTGTGGACCTGGACCCAATACAAAAATAATGATAAGGAATTAGGGAGAGATAGGGAAATGGGTTCTTTTCACCCTTACTCACTCATCGAACCACAACAGCACATAATACTGTTATTTAACGGTGGTCTTTCTGAGGTACTGCCGGAAACGTATCCATAAGGATCCCGGAGACTGAGAGCTAATTAAGCTACTAGCAAGTCTATTGGGTGATAAAAAATTCCACGTGATAAAAAATTACGACTCCAATCTAATTTAGAATGTAATAAAAAGACCAAAGAAAAATTTAAAAAAATTGATATAATAATTTCCCTTCCAATTTGTATTAATTCTATCTAAAAATGTTCCGGAGTGTTCTGGAGCAACAGGGGAACAGGTGACATTACATCTAAAACGGGCCAGATGTGCTAATATGGAGGAATATATGTCTTCAAAAAATATAGAAAATGTATTTCATAAAGTATATAATATTAAATTATAAAAGTCGAGTAGGTTATCTCTCTATCTCCAGGTTCCCGGGTTCGGAACTTTGAAAATAAATGTTTTAAAATCGGCTCTGGCTTGAATTATCTTATAACATTTAGTATTTAACTATACTATAATTTATTTATCTAGAGATTTATATAGAAAATAACTAAGAACATTTGGGGATAAAGAAAAATAAAATATAATTCATAAAATTGTTTAATGGTTAAATGAAAGAGAACACAATCACAACTATATTTAAATCTTAAATAATCATACAAATACATAAAACCAAAAGAAATAACAATAACATGAAAAACGTTACAAATAAGTGACACATTAAATGATAAAATTGTCTCCATCTGCTGAAAACAGATTAATGCTTAGTATATTGAGTATGTATATACCTATAGATAATATAATTTATATAATTTTAAGTAATTTATATGCTGAAACTTAGAAAAGCAACATTGACTTCCAATGGTCAATGAAATTAAAGAAAAATGACTACATTTTGTGAACATAAGAAACTTTCTAATATTTTTTCTATATTATATGAAGAAAACAATGTATATGGATATGTATAGAATATATTTATATCAAATCTTCTATGATACATATTAAATATAGCTCTTAACTGATTTAACACAAATTTACCCACAAAAACAATTCTGAACTATTAACAATAAATACTTACCAATATAGTTTACTAGACTGTACAATACTAATACTAAAGAGTCAATGAAACTTTAGGGTTCCCGTTTTACAAGTAAAATAGACATGCAAAAATTATATAGCAATAAAACTAAATTAAATTTAAACTAACGCCTTACAATTCTAAATAGTTTGTTTTTAAATATTTCACATAAATGATCGAAATTACATAACTTAACAATTTTATTATTATATTGATATTTTAAATGTAAAAAAATAAAAACACTTAAATAAGCTTCTAAATTAACAGTTCTTTGTTGATCGCACGTGCCCAAGAAATATTTACTAGTTAGTGCACTAGCTGGGTACACGTCAACGTAAAAATTCACTACAGATTTTGCCAAACCTGCAATGTTTGTTGGCGCATACCCACATATTTGAGCAACGTAACGTACGTCCAACGTGTTTTTAACGCAGAGGGGAATCTCTGCCTGTAATAGAGGCCCGGGGAAAATTCCAACCTTGCAGATGGATTCATCTTGAAGGATCTCCTGAAATTTTTTAAGTACTGTTAAGATAGGTAATGTATTCAACGTTATAGTCAAAGGATATACATTAATAATAGAAATTTAATAGGTGAATAATGAAATGATCTTACAAATATTACTTTTTTATTAGAATTGAATTTGTTTTTTAAAGTTTCTTTCTATCCTTTATCCTAATAGTACTGTAGGACAGCGCACTTGCAGCACCTGTAGCGTTGGTTATGTTATAGGCGACGGTAGCCACCTACCATCAAGTCGACCGTTAGCCTATCTGCCGATCTTAGCATAAAAAAATAGACATTTTTAGTCTTTCACGCAAAAACTATTAAATAACACATAGACTTTAAAAAGTAATTTACCCGCATTATACTCGGGGCGCTCTCTTTGTCCGTCGTTATTACATGAGTAATAGACAATCCATCCACAGTACATAAATGGAGAAGACCTAACTCCGAAGTCTCCTCTGGATATTCTCCCCATTTATAATTAAATCCAATCACAGAATAAATAAGTGCAGATCTGGAAACAAAAGATATATTTTTTTTATTAAAATTATTGCCAGACAGCGGTTTCTCTATTTGAAATTTATTTGAATAATTTTCCAATACAAATAAATAATAAGTGGCCAAATAACTATCGCTACAATATTTGCAGTATAACTTGTCGATAGTGTTTGTTAAAATCGTCGTCGGTGTCAGAGCGCCTGAATTTCACAAAACGAGGAGGATATTACGTGATGATTTTACTGTAAAATTTTTATTTTGAAATAAATTCAAATTAAAGACATTTAAGGGAAAAATAGTTTTCATTTTACGAAATGACTTTTTTTTTATCATATAAACAGATTAATTTTTAACGCCTCCGGCTTCGCACCCATGCAAGTCTTCTGCTGCAATTTATATGAAACCGTCCCCGTTTATTATTTTCTATATTAATGTAAGCCCACCAAAAACTATTGGCCAGTATGGAAGAATCTAACAAAGACGAACAGCTAATTAATTTAGAAAGATAATAAGCAACCCGCCCTCGGTTTCGCGCGTATTCATTTTTTTTTCTACAAGTTATAATACAAACCTTTCTCATTGGTGAAAACCGTATCAAAAACTTTTGGGTGGTTAGAAGAAGTTAGCGGAGAAACACAATTTATAATACACTATCGTCATCATGCACCTTGCTTTTTTTCTAAACCCTCGTAAAATTTAAATTTATAATGACAATGGAAAGAGTTTCTTGGGGAAATCTATAACTGATGAATTTGTAGGAAAGCAATAATTATTTTCTCAATCATAAAAGTAAATACGGGCATCCTATATTTTCATTTTGAAACTAATACAAAAATATAAATTGTTGACGAAGTCGTTTGGTATAAAAAATAAAATTTTACATATTTACTTAAATTATTTAAATAAGTATCTACATACATAGAAATTTTTTTGACATACCTGTATATATTGTCCCATAATTCATCATCAATGTCATCATCTTCATCGTCTTCGTCTTCGTCACTATCGGAGCTGTCTAATTCAGATGAATTATCATCATATTCATCAGACGAATCGCACCCAAGTCCTTCTTCGTCTTCAGTTGCAGGTGGATCGGGTTGATCGACTGACTCAATTTGACCCGACAAAGAGGACAAATCATCTTGGTCTTCAGATGCTCGTGATGGGCCCGAGGTTTGATTTTCAGGTGTTGATGAAGCCATTGAATCTCTGGAATCTTTATCTTGTATTAAACTGGAGTTACTGTACACTACGTTAGGTACTGTTGTCGCAAGTGATTTTAATATTTCCACAATTTAGATTTAAAAGAGTCCAAATGAGTTGAGTCTAAAATACTGATTTAATTAAATCAATATGTAAACAATTCAAAATTTTATTTTAAGCACAACCGTTCGCACTGACTGACTAGCATTAAATGTAATTGTAATTGTGACTGCCTAGCATTATATATAATTGTGACTACCGTTGTCACAAAAACATGGAAAAAATAAAGGTAATTAAAATAAGTGGTTTCTTTTATTAGACCGAGTGCCTATTTATTGATTATCTATGAGTCATCTCTGCAACAAAGGTAATGTCTTCGCACCGACTATTTAAAGAGAAATTTTTGGAGAAAATAATTTTACTATTATTATCATTACTTAAATATTATTACATGGGACGAATATTTTGAATACTTATATTCTTGCAGTAACAACAACAAATTTTAAAAATATATAAATACCATTAAAATTTAATAGTTTAGGGCTGAAGATTAATTTTGAATTAAAAAAATTATTTATTTTAGTTATGACTCCCTAGTAGACAAGCATATTTACCTACAATCGGGTCACGGATATTTATATTCTTTTTACTAATGGAAAGAGGTATAAACGAGGAAGGATTGTGTATATAATTTGCAGAATAAAGCAGCATTTGTGCGAATCCGGGAGACGGTTGCTAATTACCATAGCTCTGTTGCCCCCGTGGCTTCGTCCGACATGAAATATGATGAAAAAATCGGTGAAAACAATAGCAAAATGCCTTCACAAATTGGTGGGTATATACAAAGAAAAAGTAAAATGCAGTAATTACTTTTATTTCATTATATTAAATGACATTTTTACTAACGTATGAATCTTTCCTACAACATTTTTATATAGCTACATACATACCTACCTACAATACATTTTATATTGGAATAGTCATGGTTTTACCCCATGAATGTGCAGTCTAAAATATTAAATAATTTCAAATCGGGCTTACAGTTCCTGAGGTTAGCAAGTTACATTTATTATAGTATGCGCCAACGCTGTTGGCACACTGGGCCATAAAACTTAGGACGCATTACTATCGATTATGTAAATAAAACTTTTGTTTTTTACAAATATATGTTTTATTATATTTTGTTATATTTTTTAATCATATTTATTAATTTACTTAACAAAATCCACAGCCTAAAATTATACACAATGTAATTTATTTAAAATATGAAACATATTTATATATGAAAAACGAAGAAAACTCAACATGCTTACAATTAATTCCAACTGTTATTATAAAACCAAGCTTGAGTATAAATTATTTATATACAAAAAACATTAGGATTCCGGCAAAATTCCTAATGCGCAGGGACATCATGACGTCATCCGTAACTAAAACTCGCCGACCAATGGTATCGATTGTGCACAAGGTTAAGTCACCAATATATGTTATATCTTGGCCTATAATTTTATGAAACAAAGTTTACGATAAAATATACTAAATCACAAATAAGTGACATTATAATGAGGATATTAATTTAGGTATTTAAAACAGAACCCTAAGAAAAAAGAAACCTACTTTATACTCAGTTTTGACTTTAAGCAGCCGCCAAAAACAGCCTATATAGTACATAGTAAGAAAGAATGTTCCAGAATTATTATTTCTACGACCGTAAAGTTTACACAATGCCGCTTTTGCATTATATTTTAATTACCATTGAAAATATAATATTTTAAAACATTTTAATTTTTATAACAATACTTTCCGTTTATTATATTGTTGTTTACAAAATTAATGGGTTATTTTTTCAAAACAAACACAATGCCTGATTTCTTTTACTGAGAACCACTCCATTGACATTTGTGATTTTATTTAATTAGTTTTCTAAGTAACAATACAATGAGGTGTGACTAATGACATCTATACTAATTTTATAAATGTGTAAAGTTTGTTTGTTTGTTTGTTTGTTTGTTTGTTTGTCTGTATTTATGAAATAATCTTAAAAATAACTCAACCGATTTAAAAAATTCTTTCACTAATAGTTAGAATAGAATTTTCAGATGAACATAAGCTATATATAAACTTGTAAAATACCTTTTTTGTGTAATCGAATTTGAAAAGTAAGTCAAAGAAAAAACGGTCGAATGATAACTTTATTCGAATTTTGCTTTAACGGTGAGAAATGAAGAATTACAACGTTATTTCTTTATGCAAAAATCAGCAGACTGATGGTGTTTATAATGATTGGTGGCTACGATCGCCTACCATCAAGTGTGGACCTGGACCCAATACAAAAATAATGATAAGGAATTAGGGAGAGATAGGGAAATGGGATCTTTTCACCCATACTCACTCATCGAACCACAACAGCACATAATACTGTTATTTAACGGTGGTCTTTCTGAGGTACTGCCGGAAACGTATCCATAAGGATCCCGGAGACTGAGAGCTAATTAAGCTACTAGCAAGTCTATTGGGTGATAAAAAATTCCACGTGATAAAAAATTACGACTCCAATCTAATTTAGAATGTAATAAAAAGACCAAAGAAAAATTTAAAAAAATTGATATAATAATTTCTCTTCCAATTTGTATTAATTCTATCTAAAAATGTTCCGGAGTGTTCTGGAGCAACAGGGGAACAGGTGACATTACATCTAAAACGGGCCAGATGTGCTAATATGGAGGAATATATGTCTTCAAAAAATATAGAAAATGTATTTCATAAAGTATATAATATTAAATTATAAAAGTCGAGTAGGTTATCTCTCTATCTCCAGGTTCCCGGGTTCGGAACTTTGGAAATAAATGTTTTAAAATCGGCTGTGGCTTTTATCTTATAACATTTAGTATTTAACTATACTATAACTTATTTATCTAGAGATTTATATAGAAAATAACTAAGAACATTTGGGGATAAAGAAAAATAAAATATAATTCATAAAATTGTTTAATGGTTAAATGAAAGAGAACACAATCACAACTATATTTAAATCTTAAACAATCATATAAATACATAAAACCAAAAGAAATAACAATAACATGAAAAACGTTACAAATAAGTGACACATTAAATGATAAAATTGTCTCCATCTGCTGAAAACAGATTAATGCTTAGTATATTGAGTATGTATATACCTATAGATAATATAATTTATATAATTTTAAGTAATTTATATGCTGAAACTTAGAAAAGCAACATTGACTTCCAATGGTCAATGAAATTAAAGAAAAATGACTACATTTTGTGAACATAAGAAACTTTCTAATATTTTTTCTATATTATATGAAGAAAACAATGTATATGGATATGTATAGAATATATTTATATCAAATCTTCTATGATACATATTAAATATAGCTCTTAACTGATTTAACACAAATTTACCCACAAAAACAATTCTGAACTATTAACAATAAATACTTACCAATATAGTTTACTAGACTGTACAATACTAATACTAAAGAGTCAATGAAACTTTAGGGTTCCCGTTTTACAAGTAAAATAGACATGCAAAAATTATATAGCAATAAAACTAAATTAAATTTAAACTAACGCCTTACAATTCTAAATAGTTTGTTTTTAAATATTTCACATAAATGATCGAAATTACATAACTTAACAATTTTATTATTATATTGATATTTTAAATGTAAAAAAATAAAAACACTTAAATAAGCTTCTAAATTAACAGTTCTTTGTTGATCGCACGTGCCCAAGAAATATTTACTAGTTAGTGCACTAGCTGGGTACACGTCAACGTAAAAATTCACTACAGATTTTGCCAAACCTGCAATGTTTGTTGGCGCATACCCACATATTTGAGCAACGTAACGTACGTCCAACGTGTTTTTAACGCAGAGGGGAATCTCTGCCTGTAATAGAGGCCCGGGGAAAATTCCAACCTTGCAGATGGATTCATCTTGAAGGATCTCCTGAAATTTTTTAAGTACTGTTAAGATAGGTAATGTATTCAACGTTATAGTCAAAGGATATACATTAATAATAGAAATTTAATAGGTGAATAATGAAATGATCTTACAAATATTACTTTTTTATTAGAATTGAATTTGTTTTTTAAAGTTTCTTTCTATCCTTTATCCTAATAGTACTGTAGGACAGCGCACTTGCAGCACCTGTAGCGTTGGTTATGTTATAGGCGACGGTAGCCACCTACCATCAAGTCGACCGTTAGCCTATCTGCCGATCTTAGCATAAAAAAATAGACATTTTTAGTCTTTCACGCAAAAACTATTAAATAACACATAGACTTTAAAAAGTAATTTACCCGCATTATACTCGGGGCGCTCTCTTTGTCCGTCGTTATTACATGAGTAATAGACAATCCATCCACAGTACATAAATGGAGAAGACCTAACTCCGAAGTCTCCTCTGGATATTCTCCCCATTTATAATTAAATCCAATCACAGAATAAATAAGTGCAGATCTGGAAACAAAAGATATATTTTTTTTATTAAAATTATTGCCAGACAGCGGTTTCTCTATTTGAAATTTATTTGAATAATTTTCCAATACAAATAAATAATAAGTGGCCAAATAACTATCGCTACAATATTTGCAGTATAACTTGTCGATAGTGTTTGTTAAAATCGTCGTCGGTGTCAGAGCGCCTGAATTTCACAAAACGAGGAGGATATTACGTGATGATTTTACTGTAAAATTTTTATTTTGAAATAAATTCAAATTAAAGACATTTAAGGGAAAAATAGTTTTCATTTTACGAAATGACTTTTTTTTTATCATATAAACAGATTAATTTTTAACGCCTCCGGCTTCGCACCCATGCAAGTCTTCTGCTGCAATTTATATGAAACCGTCCCCGTTTATTATTTTCTATATTAATGTAAGCCCACCAAAAACTATTGGCCAGTATGGAAGAATCTAACAAAGACGAACAGCTAATTAATTTAGAAAGATAATAAGCAACCCGCCCTCGGTTTCGCGCGTATTCATTTTTTTTTCTACAAGTTATAATACAAACCTTTCTCATTGGTGAAAACCGTATCAAAAACTTTTGGGTGGTTAGAAGAAGTTAGCGGAGAAACACAATTTATAATACACTATCGTCATCATGCACCTTGCTTTTTTTCTAAACCCTCGTAAAATTTAAATTTATAATGACAATGGAAAGAGTTTCTTGGGGAAATCTATAACTGATGAATTTGTAGGAAAGCAATAATTATTTTCTCAATCATAAAAGTAAATACGGGCATCCTATATTTTCATTTTGAAACTAATACAAAAATATAAATTGTTGACGAAGTCGTTTGGTATAAAAAATAAAATTTTACATATTTACTTAAATTATTTAAATAAGTATCTACATACATAGAAATTTTTTTGACATACCTGTATATATTGTCCCATAATTCATCATCAATGTCATCATCTTCATCGTCTTCGTCTTCGTCACTATCGGAGCTGTCTAATTCAGATGA
Source organism: Synanthedon myopaeformis (assembly GCA_944738685.1). Taxonomy (NCBI): domain Eukaryota; kingdom Metazoa; phylum Arthropoda; class Insecta; order Lepidoptera; family Sesiidae; genus Synanthedon; species Synanthedon myopaeformis. Next base: position 9,042,129 of record OX122924.1, on the reverse strand, counting down.
ATTATCATCATATTCATCAGACGAATCGCACCCAAGTCCTTCTTCGTCTTCAGTTGCAGGTGGATCGGGTTGATCGACTGACTCAATTTGACCCGACAAAGAGGACAAATCATCTTGGTCTTCAGATGCTCGTGATGGGCCCGAGGTTTGATTTTCAGGTGTTGATGAAGCCATTGAATCTCTGGAATCTTTATCTTGTATTAAACTGGAGTTACTGTACACTACGTTAGGTACTGTTGTCGCAAGTGATTTTAATATTTCCACAATTTAGATTTAAAAGAGTCCAAATGAGTTGAGTCTAAAATACTGATTTAATTAAATCAATATGTAAACAATTCAAAATTTTATTTTAAGCACAACCGTTCGCACTGACTGACTAGCATTAAATGTAATTGTAATTGTGACTGCCTAGCATTATATATAATTGTGACTACCGTTGTCACAAAAACATGGAAAAAATAAAGGTAATTAAAATAAGTGGTTTCTTTTATTAGACCGAGTGCCTATTTATTGATTATCTATGAGTCATCTCTGCAACAAAGGTAATGTCTTCGCACCGACTATTTAAAGAGAAATTTTTGGAGAAAATAATTTTACTATTATTATCATTACTTAAATATTATTACATGGGACGAATATTTTGAATACTTATATTCTTGCAGTAACAACAACAAATTTTAAAAATATATAAATACCATTAAAATTTAATAGTTTAGGGCTGAAGATTAATTTTGAATTAAAAAAATAATTTATTTTAGTTATGACTCCCTAGTAGACAAGCATATTTACCTACAATCGGGTCACGGATATTTATATTCTTTTTACTAATGGAAAGAGGTATAAACGAGGAAGGATTGTGTATATAATTTGCAGAATAAAGCAGCATTTGTGCGAATCCGGGAGACGGTTGCTAATTACCATAGCTCTGTTGCCCCCGTGGCTTCGTCCGACATGAAATATGATGAAAAAATCGGTGAAAACAATAGCAAAATGCCTTCACAAATTGGTGGGTATATACAAAGAAAAAGTAAAATGCAGTAATTACTTTTATTTCATTATATTAAATGACATTTTTACTAACGTATGAATCTTTCCTACAACATTTTTATATAGCTACATACATACCTACCTACAATACATTTTATATTGGAATAGTCATGGTTTTACCCCATGAATGTGCAGTCTAAAATATTAAATAATTTCAAATCGGGCTTACAGTTCCTGAGGTTAGCAAGTTACATTTATTATAGTATGCGCCAACGCTGTTGGCACACTGGGCCATAAAACTTAGGACGCATTACTATCGATTATGTAAATAAAACTTTTGTTTTTTACAAATATATGTTTTATTATATTTTGTTATATTTTTTAATCATATTTATTAATTTACTTAACAAAATCCACAGCCTAAAATTATACACAATGTAATTTATTTAAAATATGAAACATATTTATATATGAAAAACGAAGAAAACTCAACATGCTTACAATTAATTCCAACTGTTATTATAAAACCAAGCTTGAGTATAAATTATTTATATACAAAAAACATTAGGATTCCGGCAAAATTCCTAATGCGCAGGGACATCATGACGTCATCCGTAACTAAAACTCGCCGACCAATGGTATCGATTGTGCACAAGGTTAAGTCACCAATATATGTTATATCTTGGCCTATAATTTTATGAAACAAAGTTTACGATAAAATATACTAAATCACAAATAAGTGACATTATAATGAGGATATTAATTTAGGTATTTAAAACAGAACCCTAAGAAAAAAGAAACCTACTTTATACTCAGTTTTGACTTTAAGCAGCCGCCAAAAACAGCCTATATAGTACATAGTAAGAAAGAATGTTCCAGAATTATTATTTCTACGACCGTAAAGTTTACACAATGCCGCTTTTGCATTATATTTTAATTACCATTGAAAATATAATATTTTAAAACATTTTAATTTTTATAACAATACTTTCCGTTTATTATATTGTTGTTTACAAAATTAATGGGTTATTTTTTCAAAACAAACACAATGCCTGATTTCTTTTACTGAGAACCACTCCATTGACATTTGTGATTTTATTTAATTAGTTTTCTAAGTAACAATACAATGAGGTGTGACTAATGACATCTATACTAATTTTATAAATGTGTAAAGTTTGTTTGTTTGTTTGTTTGTTTGTCTGTATTTATGAAATAATCTTAAAAATAACTCAACCGATTTAAAAAATTCTTTCACTAATAGTTAGAATAGAATTTTCAGATGAACATAAGCTATATATAAACTTGTAAAATACCTTTTTTGTGTAATCGAATTTGAAAAGTAAGTCAAAGAAAAAACGGTCGAATGATAACTTTATTCGAATTTTGCTTTAACGGTGAGAAATGAAGAATTACAACGTTATTTCTTTATGCAAAAATCAGCAGACTGATGGTGTTTATAATGATTGGTGGCTACGATCGCCTACCATCAAGTGTGGACCTGGACCCAATACAAAAATAATGATAAGGAATTAGGGAGAGATAGGGAAATGGGATCTTTTCACCCATACTCACTCATCGAACCACAACAGCACATAATACTGTTATTTAACGGTGGTCTTTCTGAGGTACTGCCGGAAACGTATCCATAAGGATCCCGGAGACTGAGAGCTAATTAAGCTACTAGCAAGTCTATTGGGTGATAAAAAATTCCACGTGATAAAAAATTACGACTCCAATCTAATTTAGAATGTAATAAAAAGACCAAAGAAAAATTTAAAAAAATTGATATAATAATTTCTCTTCCAATTTGTATTAATTCTATCTAAAAATGTTCCGGAGTGTTCTGGAGCAACAGGGGAACAGGTGACATTACATCTAAAACGGGCCAGATGTGCTAATATGGAGGAATATATGTCTTCAAAAAATATAGAAAATGTATTTCATAAAGTATATAATATTAAATTATAAAAGTCGAGTAGGTTATCTCTCTATCTCCAGGTTCCCGGGTTCGGAACTTTGGAAATAAATGTTTTAAAATCGGCTGTGGCTTTTATCTTATAACATTTAGTATTTAACTATACTATAACTTATTTATCTAGAGATTTATATAGAAAATAACTAAGAACATTTGGGGATAAAGAAAAATAAAATATAATTCATAAAATTGTTTAATGGTTAAATGAAAGAGAACACAATCACAACTATATTTAAATCTTAAACAATCATATAAATACATAAAACCAAAAGAAATAACAATAACATGAAAAACGTTACAAATAAGTGACACATTAAATGATAAAATTGTCTCCATCTGCTGAAAACAGATTAATGCTTAGTATATTGAGTATGTATATACCTATAGATAATATAATTTATATAATTTTAAGTAATTTATATGCTGAAACTTAGAAAAGCAACATTGACTTCCAATGGTCAATGAAATTAAAGAAAAATGACTACATTTTGTGAACATAAGAAACTTTCTAATATTTTTTCTATATTATATGAAGAAAACAATGTATATGGATATGTATAGAATATATTTATATCAAATCTTCTATGATACATATTAAATATAGCTCTTAACTGATTTAACACAAATTTACCCACAAAAACAATTCTGAACTATTAACAATAAATACTTACCAATATAGTTTACTAGACTGTACAATACTAATACTAAAGAGTCAATGAAACTTTAGGGTTCCCGTTTTACAAGTAAAATAGACATGCAAAAATTATATAGCAATAAAACTAAATTAAATTTAAACTAACGCCTTACAATTCTAAATAGTTTGTTTTTAAATATTTCACATAAATGATCGAAATTACATAACTTAACAATTTTATTATTATATTGATATTTTAAATGTAAAAAAATAAAAACACTTAAATAAGCTTCTAAATTAACAGTTCTTTGTTGATCGCACGTGCCCAAGAAATATTTACTAGTTAGTGCACTAGCTGGGTACACGTCAACGTAAAAATTCACTACAGATTTTGCCAAACCTGCAATGTTTGTTGGCGCATACCCACATATTTGAGCAACGTAACGTACGTCCAACGTGTTTTTAACGCAGAGGGGAATCTCTGCCTGTAATAGAGGCCCGGGGAAAATTCCAACCTTGCAGATGGATTCATCTTGAAGGATCTCCTGAAATTTTTTAAGTACTGTTAAGATAGGTAATGTATTCAACATTATAGTCAAAGGATATACATTAATAATAGAAATTTAATAGGTGAATAATGAAATGATCTTACAAATATTACTTTTTTATTAGAATTGAATTTGTTTTTTAAAGTTTCTTTCTATCCTTTATCCTAATAGTACTGTAGGACAGCGCACTTGCAGCACCTGTAGCGTTGGTTATGTTATAGGCGACGGTAGCCACCTACCATCAAGTCGACCGTTAGCCTATCTGCCGATCTTAGCATAAAAAAGTAGACATTTTTAGTCTTTCACGCAAAAACTATTAAATAACACATAGACTTTAAAAAGTAATTTACCCGCATTATACTCGGGGCGCTCTCTTTGTCCGTCGTTATTACATGAGTAATAGACAATCCATCCACAGTGCATAAATGAAGAAGACCTAACTCCGAAGTCTCCTCTGGATATTCTCCCCATTTATAATTAAATCCAATCACAGAATAAATAAGTGCAGATCTGGAAACAAAAGATATATTTTTTTTTTATTAAAATTATTGCCAGACAGCGGTTTCTCTATTTGAAATTTATTTGAATAATTTTCCAATACAAATAAATAATAAGTGGCCAAATAACTATCGCTACAATATTTGAAGTATAACTTGTCGATAGTGTTTGTTAAAATCGTCGTCGGTGTCAGAGCGCCTGAATTTCACAAAACGAGGAGGATATTACGTGATGATTTTACTGTAAAATTTTTATTTTGAAATAAATTCAAATTAAAGACATTGAAGGGAAAAATAGTTTTCATTTTACGAAATGACTTTTTTTTATCATATAAACAGATTAATTTTTAACGCCTCCGGCTTCGCACCCATGCAAGTCTTCTTCTGCAATTTATATGAAACCGTCCCCGTTTATTATTTTCTATATTAATGTAAGCCCACGAAAAACTATTGGCCAGTATGGAAGAATCTAACAAAAACGAACAGCTAATTAATTTAGAAAGATAATAAGCAACCCGCCCTCGGTTTCGCGCGTATTCATTTTTTTTTCTACAAGTTATAATACAAACCTTTCTCATTGGTGAAAACCGTATCAAAAACTTTTGGGTGGTTAGAAGAAGTTAGCGGAGAAACACAATTTATAATACACTATCGTCATCATGCACCTTGCTTTTTTTCTAAACCCTCGTAAAATTTAAATTTATAATGACAATGGAAAGAGTTTCTTGGGGAAATCTATAACTGATGAATTTGTAGGAAAGCAATAATTATTTTCTCAATCATAAAAGTAAATACGGGCATCCTATATTTTCATTTTGAAACTAATACAAAAATATAAATTGTCGACGAAGTCGTTTGGTATAAAAAATAAGATTTTACATATTTACTTAAATTATTTAAATAAGTATCTACATACATAGAAATTTTTTTGACATACCTGTATATATTGTCCCATAATTCATCATCAATGTCATCATCTTCATCATCATCGTCTTCGTCACTATCGGAGCTGTCTAATTCAGATGAATTATCATCATATTCATCAGACGAATCGCACCCAAGTCCTTCTTCGTCTTCAGTTGCAGGTGGATCGGGTTGATCGACTGACTCAATTTGACCCGACAAAGAGGACAAATCATCTTGGTCTTCAGATGCTCGTGATGGGCCCGAGGTTTGATTTTCAGGTGTTGATGAAGCCATTGAATCTCTGGAATCTTTATCTTGTATTAAACTGGAGTTACTGTACACTACGTTAGGTACTGTTGTCGCAAGTGATTTTAATATTTCCACAATTTAGATTTAAAAGAGTCCAAATGAGTTGAGTCTAAAATACTGATTTAATTAAATCAATATGTAAACAATTCAAAATTTTATTTTAAGCACAACCGTTCGCACTGACTGACTAGCATTAAATGTAATTGTAATTGTGACTGCCTAGCATTATATATAATTGTGACTACCGTTGTCACAAAAACATGGAAAAAATAAAGGTAATTAAAATAAGTGGTTTCTTTTATTAGACCGAGTGCCTATTTATTGATTATCTATGAGTCATCTCTGCAACAAAGGTAATGTCTTCGCACCGACTATTTAAAGAGAAATTTTTGGAGAAAATAATTTTACTATTATTATCATTACTTAAATATTATTACATGGGACGAATATTTTGAATACTTATATTCTTGCAGTAACAACAACAAATTTTAAAAATATATAAATACCATTAAAATTTAATAGTTTAGGGCTGAAGATTAATTTTGAATTAAAAAATTAATTTATTTTAGTTATGACTCCCTAGTAGACAAGCATATTTACCTACAATCGGGTCACGGATATTTATATTCTTTTTACTAATGGAAAGAGGTATAAACGAGGAAGGATTGTGTATATAATTTGCAGAATAAAGCAGCATTTGTGCGAATCCGGGAGACGGTTGCTAATTACCATAGCTCTGTTGGCCCCGTGGCTTCGTCCGACATGAAATATGATGAAAAAATCGGTGAAAACAATAGCAAAATGCCTTCACAAATTGGTGGATATATACAAAGAAAAAGTAAAATGCAGTAATTACTTTTATTTCATTATATTAAATGACATTTTTACTAACGTATGAATCTTTCCTACAACATTTTTATATAGCTACATACATACCTACCTAAAATACATTTTATATTGGAATAGTCATGGTTTTACCCCATGAATGTGCAGTCTAAAATATTAAATAATTTCAAATCGGGCTTACAGTTCCTGAGGTTAGCAAGTTACATTTATTATAGTATGCTCCAACGCTGTTGGCACACTGGGCCATAAAACTTAGGACGCATTACTATCGATTATGTAAATAAAACTTTTGTTTTTTACAAATATATGTTTTATTATATTTTTTTATATTTTTTAATCACATTTATTAATTTACTTAACAAAATCCACAGCCTAAAATTATACACAATGTAATTTAAAATATGAAACTTATTTATACTAAAAACGAAGAATAATCAACATGCTTACAATTGATTCCAACTGTTATTATAAAACCAAGCTTGAGTGTAAATTATTTATATACAAAAAACATTAGAATTTCAGCAAAATTGCTAATGCGCAGGGACATCGTGACGTCATCCGTAACTAAAACTCGCCGACCAGTGGTATCGATTGTGCACAAGGTTAAGTCACCAGAATATATTATATCTTGGCCTATAATTTTATGAAACAAAGTTTACGATAAAATACTATAAAGGACAAATAAGTGACATTATAATGATGATATTAATTTAGGTATTTAAAACGGAACCCTAAGAAAAAAAAGAAACCTACTTTATACTCAGTTTTAACACTAAGCAGCCGCCAAAAACAGCCTATATAGTATATAGTAAGAAAGAATGTTCCAGAATTATTATTTCTACGACCGTAAAGTTTACATAATGCCGTTTTTGCAATATATTTTAATTACCTTTGAAAATATAATATTTTAAAACATTTTAATTTTTATAATAATACCTTCCGTTTATTATATTGTTGTTTACAAAATTAATGGTTTAATTACATTTTAAATACTTATAATTATTTTAAAACATTTTAATTTTTATAACAATACTTTCTATTTATTATATTGTTGTTTACAAAATTAATGGTTTAATTACATTTTAAATACTTATAATTATTTTAAAACATTTTAATTTTTATAACAATACTTTCTATTTATTATATTGTTGTTTACAAAATTAATGGTTTAATTACATTTTAAATACTTATAATTATTTTAAAACATTTTAATTTTTATAACAATACTTTCTATTTATTATATTGTTGTTTACAAAATTAATGGTTTAATTACATTTTAAATACTTATAATTATTTTAAAACATTTTAATTTTTATAACAATGCTTTCTATTTATTATATTGTTGTTTACAAAATTAATGGTTTAATTACATTTTAAATACTTATAATTATTTTAAAACATTTTAATTTTTATAACAATACTTTCTATTTATTATATTGTTGTTTACAAAATTAATGGTTTAATTACATTTTAAATACTTATAATTATTTTAAAACATTTTAATTTTTATAACAATACTTTCTATTTATTATATTGTTGTTTACAAAATTAATGGTTTAATTACATTTTAAATACTTATAATTATTTTAAAACATTTTAATTTTTATAACAATGCTTTCTATTTATTATATTGTTGTTTACAAAATTAATGGTTTAATTACATTTTAAATACTTATAATTATTTTAAAACATTTTAATTTTTATAACAATGCTTTCTATTTATTATATTGTTCTTTACAAAATTAATGGTTTAATTACATTTTAAATACTTTAATTATTTTAAAACATTTTAATTTTTATAACAATGCTTTCTATTTATTATATTGTTGTTTACAAAATTAATGGTTTAATTACATTTTAAATACTTATAATTATTTTAAAACATTTTAATTTTTATAACAATACTTTCTATTTATTATATTGTTGTTTACAATATTAATGGGTCTTTTTCTGAACAAACACAATGCCCGAGTTGTTTTACTGTGAATCACTCCATTGACATTTGTGATTTTTTTTAATTAGTTTTCTTAGTAACATTAAAATGTGGTGTGACTAATATTATAAAGTTTGTTTGTTTGTTTGTTTGTTTGTTTGCCTGTATGTGGAAAGTAAACTTCGAAACTAATAATCCGATTTTAGAAATTCTTTCACCAATAGTTAGAATAGAGTTTCAGGATGAACATAGGTTATATATTATTTCGTAAAATGAAAAGGCTTTTTCGTGTTAATCGAATTTGCAATTTAAGTCGAGTTAGGCCATCTCTAGAACCTAAACATAAAACAACCATTTTTAAATATAAATTTCTAACGATAACTTTCCAACATATTGAACAATTCTGGTTCACTATACGTACGTTAAATGCCCCGAAGCTGAAATAACAAATTATTTGTATTCTCATGCAAATTGTTTCAACAATTTTATTGTATAAATTCTCAACTTTTCTTGTAAACAAGCTTGGGATCGTGCACGTGTGAGCACAGCTGAACTTAAATGCGAGTTACACGATACGTGGGACTCAAGTGATGTACAGACAAAAGAAAAGATTTTTCTTATTTTACACATAAATTGGTTTTTGTTTTTAAGGTCAGCAGAAAGTTTGTAGGTGTACGTCTGGTGGTAGATGGCTAACGTAGCTTATAAACAAGCTATATAATATAAAAAAAACTTAGTTTTTCGAAATTGTAACACTATCCTTTATTGTTTAATTACATCTTTAATTGAATTGAGAAGTCGTTAATTATAACAATATTTATACAGCCGACAGGTGTCTGCTATCTCTCTTCTGCATCCACAAATCCGAGGTGTATATATTCAACAGTCTCGACTACTCTATGCCATATAATAGATTCAGTATATCTTTTTGAGCAGAGCAGATCAGCAGAAGAACTTTTTAAGCTTTTCTAAAATTGATCTTTTTGCTCACTCTACTCATGAACAAACCATTTATTTACTTGCTTAATGCGAGCATATTTTCAATTAAGGAGGGGATCTAATTAAATTGCGAAGGAGTTGTTTTCGACTTGTACAAGTTTGACAGTTCGCCGTCGTAACATGTATGCACGACCAATCTATCTTGGCCTACCACTCCACTTGGCCCTCTACAATAATTGGATAACAAAGGGGTTCATTACAAGGAGGCACTTGGGTCTATTTCATTGGACATCTCCAATCCTCTCCGAATTTTGAGAATGCAAACGACCCCACTTAGCAGTTTAACGGCTTGATTATAAGTACAATTAGTATTTTATGATTTAGCGTTTTAAAATAAAAGTAGGTACTATTAAATTTTTTAAAGGCGAAGTCAAATTTCTAACGTATCTTTGGATCTATTTGGAAATCGCAACTGCAAAAGAAATATACAAAATACGGTTTCTTATTATTTTTCCAATTCCAAAAGACTAGACTTGACAATTTAACTCTTACCTCTGGGCTGGTGCACAAATTCCTGCAGAATCGCCAGCACACCTGCCTCTAATCTCATTAATTCCTTTCCCAAAAAGCGTAGTATGGGTTAAGAACTCGTAGTAAAACAATTAAGCCTCAACAGCCCAGAGACGAACTTGCAAGAGACACCTGTAAACGTATATTCAAATTACTGCAAGCCAGCTAGTTATTACCAAAGTTAGCTTCTATCCGTTCTAAGGTCCGAATTTAATCATTGACCATACATTTTAAATCCTGTCTCAAAAACTGTGTTTTTCAGTTTCTTTCAACAGACACTCTAAGGTCAGCACTCTAAGGTCAGCCTAAGCAATGACTTATTTTGTTTGCTCTTTAATGTTTCATATATTTTTACAATCGTTTTGGCTGTGAAATTATTAAAAGAACATATGTGTCCTTTTAATAATTTTAAATTAATAATTTTTAATTAATTTAAAATTTTTAATTAATAATTTTTTTATTCGTATGGGAATAGATTTCGACTATTATTGGTTAAGAATCATTGGCCGAATTTACTTCATATTAAGCTATAATATGAAGTAAATTCAGTTAGAGATTGAAGCAATAGAAAGAAGTTAGCCAGACAATGTATCTTTCCAATCGTGTTTTCTTCCACAACAATCAACAATACGACTCGGAATTCTAGTGTTTACCTCACAAAATATACTCTATTGTGATAGTCCATTTGATTGTACAAAAAAAAATGTATTCTGTAAACAAACTTCTCCATTATATATCGATGCACAATAGCAGAAAATTCTCTGTTACAATTCAAGATGTACGTTAAAGTGTTGTCTTTAATTTTTCTAGTGATGGCAACCGTTTTTATTGTAAGTGTAATTATATTGTTCAATGTTAATTTTTAATTGATAAATAGATAAACTACATTTTAGATTATTTAGATATTTTAAAATTTAATTTAGATGTGGTTTTATAAGAAGAAAAGTTAGGATCTTGTTAAACCGTTATCGAAATATTTATTACTTCTAGGGAACTCTTTGCTTTCTTACTAATCGATTAAAAATAATTTATTCAGTTTTTGGTAGAAATAAAATAACTGTTCCATTAAAAGGACGCATGGTCTAGCGAAAGACGTGACATGCCGAAACAAAGGAGGGGAGTGCATTACCACAGCAATAGACATATGATGCCCACAAAGCAAAGTTCTGGAATGAGGAGACGTGTTACTACATTGCATCCACGTGATATGCGAAAAAAGGTATTGAATTTGTCGATTGACTATTAATTTATCATGATATTTTTTATTTTATTTCATTAATACAATAAACAGTTGAGGATTGATGAGCAATATTTTATTTTTCAGCCATCTGGCCATCTGACAGCTCTGCAAGAGGATGACATTGACAACGAAATAGTATCAGTAGCAATCGGCCCGCCACCTGTGCGGCCAAAATATGAAAAACTAAAGAAGAACCCTACGAAATATTTTCAAAACGACACTAGTTCCCCAGCAACGACCCTCATCAAAGAAGTCCTCTCTCAATTAGGCCGAGAATTCCTCACTCGTCAAGTAAACGAAGACTTCGTTTTCGGTCAATACGTAGGTAACGCCATGAGAAATCTGACCAGTGAGTTGCGCTTAAAAATGCAGCATGATATTTTGGATCTTGTGGTCAAATATCAGAAATTAAATCTAGGAGGTCCCCTAAAACTAGAAGAAAAAGCTTCAGAAAATGTTAAGGAGATCAAAATTGAGAAAAATCCCGGCGTCAATGAAACTGACGACAGTTGGCCGGATTTTACGAATTTGGCGAAAATTGTTGGTTAATTTAATTTATATTTCTGAGTTTGCTTTTAAAATCAAACATTTGACCGTTTGATTGTTTTGGTCTTAGTATTTATTAACACAATTTTGTTATTATATTCGGTCAGTATTTATAGTCAGTAAAACGTTTCAAATATTTACGGGTTTTTTGGAAAAATGTGTGTCATATGAGAACAATTCATTTTTGATCTTTTCAATTTGATGTCTAAAAATTTAAAAGCAATGAAAAATACATTCATTTTTAACCTAACAATGAACTTATTGAAGTGAAACAGAAACATACTTAGAAATAGATCTGAGAATTCCAAATTTGTCAGGCAACGAGTCCCTTTTGCCGATTTGTGTAGCCCAAAAGCAATTAGTGCCCATCCATACAAACGACACGACTAATGAGGGAGCACTTTACAAACTTTTCTAATTGGACTCGACCCCTTCAACCTCCTCTATAAAGTCGAGGTCACATTCGTGTTTTAAAATACTGAGTAGTAATGGCGAAAATCTATTTGTTTGATTTGCTTTGAAGTTTACTTTTGAACCTTACATAAATCCTTTACTAGGGTTAAGCTACTTATTCACTTTGGCTTATTTGGCAGTACCAAAAAACCGAATATAGCCATTCTAATAAATACGTATGAACATTATACTCCAAGATTTTTTAAACAATAAATTTCTATAAAAAATGTCCCAGATAAATATTATTCTGGTTTTAATTTCAATATTGAACGACTTTAATATTCAAATAAAATCTAAAACAAGCTGAAAAAGTCGTGGCCAAAAGCTATATGATTTAAATAACTTATCAAATTACGGACTTAATTAAATGTAATCCTATATATCGAAGTCGAAATAATTGCAATAAGAGGTTACGTAAATAAACTTAAACTGTGTGTTCTGCGCGATCTATCTTTAGTCAATTTAATTAAGCGTATATATACATGTTATGTGATTTATTATTGAATAGGACTTTGATATCCATTTGACCCTTAAAGGCAATAAATGGATCGTCTACAACAAAGTTAACTGCATAAAACCTTAGATATAATATCTGATTAGCAAGTCAGTTCACAAGCTGTACTAAACTCATACACAAATAAATTGGTTATATTATACTGTCTTTGTATTGAAATTGCAGGGGATAGTGTACTGTGAATTGGTACATAAGAAAAAAAATGTACACAAAAATGTGTAGGTACTGTAATCTGTTCATCATTCGTCGTCGTCGTCGTACACCTTAAAAACCGGCTAATCTTAAAAACTAAACAATGCTTCAAAACTAAATAAAGAGGAAGACGTAATCTCTAAGAAACTATTCACTGCCGCTTTGGAAGATGCATTTAAGTTCCTGGAGCAGTAAGTACTTGGCATAAATATTATGGGCGAATATATCACTCACCTTCGGTGTGCCGACGATATTGTGGTTATTACGGATTGGCAAGCGCATGGTAGGACATCCTCTCACAAGGTGGACTGACGACCTAATAAGGGCCGCAGATCAATGATTTATCCAGACTGCTTTTCTGACATTTTATTGGAAAATTATGGGGTACAGCAGTGGACGACCGAATATACGTATCTATATAATCTTATTGCATTTGGCACGAGTTCAGATTATAGATTTTGTAAGGAATGACATATATTTGAGATACAAGTGATCTCAAGTTGATTTTTTAAGAGTTGCTTCAGCTCGTTTGCTTTTTAAAGCCACTACGAAGTATGCAACAGCCATTATTACTTATGGAATGTTCATAGCGCTCGAGAATAATACAAAAGCCTAAAGTGGGGGCTTAGCGAAGATTGTGACGACATAATCCCTGGCCAAGCTGTGATATAGAATTGCACCTAAAAGCAAACAGTAATAAAAGAGGGAAAAGCGCCGGTTCGACAAAAAGGGTGAGCGGTTAATATAGCCTCTCGTTAAAAGCAGGGTACGTTGCTTCTGCGTAGCTAATTATTAGCTTTTATTATTCATTATGATTTCATTACTGGCAGGACTCAGTGCGTTTCACAGATATAATCTTTTTAGCACGTCTATAGCAGCAGTGACAACCCATTGTTGAAGTGAAAACTTCTTTAGGCACAGGAAAAAACCATTTAACTCGTAACACTGTTACCGTAACCGACGCCGTTGTATATATGTATGTACATATATTGTGAATGTACGTACATAGATAGACATGCATGTTGGCATTTTTTGAGATGTGAAAAAACCATTGAACTCGCGACACTGTTACCGTAACCGACTCAGTATATAAGTATGTACTTTCCTGACGATTCAAAAAACACAAACGTAATTGTTTAAGTTTTCACTTCTCTGTCGGCACTCCCGAAGTGCCGCTGTTTTTTTTTTCTATTTTAATAACACCTGTGTTTTTATACATGAGTAAGTGATGCCATAGCCCATTCTGTCATCGCGATCTCTAGCCCTTGTGATGCATAGAGACTAGTGATCTTGGTCATTATCTAAAAAGTAAGCTCTCAGCTGGCTACCGTTCTTATCGAATATTCTTATTTCGAAATAGGTTCTTGTTTCGAAATGGAGCCATACCCAAAACGCACTTAAAAATATAAGATAAGCAACCTCGTAATGTGTTTACGCTAAATTAGTTTTTTTTTTTTTTTTTTTCCTTACAACTCTGTGCCTGAAAAAGAAAAGTAGCTCAGGACCTCGCGTTACGGTGTCGTGTTTACTTCGTGCGACGCACCATGTGAATTGTTAGTGAATACCTTTTCTCTTTTCTCTGTTACGAGTTCTCTGTCATTTGACAACAGCTGTCTTCGTAGCGGACAATGATTGCAAATTTATATGGAAACTTGTAAGACAACCGTCACCTATCCTATCCATAGGTCTGATTACTGGGGTCCTGCCGACCCCAGTAAGATTAAGGATAAGAGATTGGGATGAGATAGTATTTATAGTAAACAAAATCATAATTAATAATTAGGAATTTTATAAAAACAAATCGAACAAACAGGATAAACTCTGTTTCAAGAGTCCCGGGTTCGATTCCCGGTAGGGCCAACTCTGGAAATGAGCTTTTTACCAAAGGAAATTGTTGGCACGCTTACTCACTCAGTGAGTCACCTTTGAAAAGTTCATTCCCAAAGTTGGCCATTTGTATTTTCTCACCAGGAGTATGTTTATGTGGATTCTAGGTAATTATATTTTCTTCTAATATGCTCCGGAAAATTTCGAATCGATAGATGAATAAATTCTGAAATTATATTATATCGAACATAAAAAAAAACTTGACAATAATAATGAACGAAACTAATCTAAAAGTAGACACAATGAAAGTATTGAAATTAAATAATCGTCAACTCCACTATCGTTTCGTTTGTATGTGAACAGTGAAAAACCTACAATACGTCACTATAGCAGTTCATCCTCAATACTCGCGAATTAATAGCCATACAAATGCATCATTGGAAACAAAACATGCTGAAAAACACTCTATTTGCATATCAGTAAGATTTACATGAAGCGCAGAAAAACATAGTAAACACACATGACGTGACCAAGGAGAACAGACCTCCAAATGTGTCTACAAAGTCCTTATTGAATATACGAAGCGGTCGATGCGGGAAGGGCGAGGTAGGTCAGGATATAATTGATGGTGTAGAGAAACACATCACACGTCAGCGATTTCGCAGCGCCGGACAGGAACCAAGTGCATCTAGTTAAAGCGGGAACTACAATAGCACCATCAATATTGGCCATTGAACTCCCCCTACCCCCTCCACACCCTTTTCCAAAATGGCGACGCCGAGAAGAGCTGTCGAAGCCCGCTCGACACAACGTGACAACAGGCTTGGTGTAACACAGAGCAATGAAAAGTACAGAAGAAATACTCGACATTGGCATTACTCATATTGAGACAAATACAATCAAAAATTCTTATATTTAGATTAAGAGCCAATATGCTCTGTCTGGATGTGTAATATTTTATCCTGCGAAAGTGCGAACCATAAACCTAGAAAAAACAACGGACGGAATTCCACATATTAATAAAGTGAAGCACCGTAGTAACGTGTATTTATACGTTAACACCCACACATACAAACCATAGTAAGCTCGGTGTCCGTCATTATGCTGCTAGCGTTGATTAAGTGCACACGTAATGAGTAATTAAAATAACAATTTAATTATGCCACCTGCGTCGTGTAATGTTGTACCTGTAGCACTTTACATGATAAAAAAGGACAAGGAATCACTTTCCACACATAAAAACGCGCCGCCATTACGGTGCTTCACTTTGTACAGTGACAGCACTCCGTCCGTTGTTTTTTCTAGGTTCGTGGTGCGAACTATATAAAAAAACCATTATTCCTTACAAATTTTCGACTTATTAATTAGTAGGTACGATCGAGGATCACCATTGAAGATTGAAAACACATGATGCAAGTTCACCACTAGTACAACTTTGCGTTTTATGAATATATAAAGCTATTTTCATCGATTATTGTATTTTCAATATACATTATCAAAAAGAAATTGATGAAGAATTATTTATATTAGTGATATATTACCTGGATGATGATATTTAGATTACTTAGGTACTTAGATTACTTAGACGCTTGGATGATATGCAAGCTTAAAATATATGTATATGCGAGATAACTTGATATCACTATCAAACTGTTTTGCAAATTTTGTAAAAAATTTATTAGATTATAAGTTTTTATTCTTTGTTTAACAATTAAATGAATAATAAAATTTCGAAGTACTCTGTTGTTTTGCATTACTCTGCTCAATGTAATATATCACAAATGCTCTATCAATTCGTCTACACTGTAGTCTGCAGTGCACTTTTGCTAAAATAAAGTTAAAACGTCACCGCCGAGCTCCATCTGCCCATTGAATGACAATACATTTAACGTTTAAATAATGCCCCGGCTATTCTAACAAATTGTTATACAAATACCTACTTCTAGACATATTTTTGTGAAACTGTGCTATTTTATACATTGTGTGTCTTTATTAGGATGGTCTTTAGCTTCTTCTGTCTCTTTATTACTTATTCCTCAGTATCAGCAACTGTCCATTAAGCCATTTATTTTAATTCATTTTATTTTTATTTTATTTTATTTTATTTTATTCAATCGAGATACCAACAGCACATTAAATTTTACTAAGTCACATACATTAGTTGTACAAACACGTTTACATTTGCGTACCAATTACTTGTATCTACAGCTATAATAATATGTTACATGTTGTCTGTTAAAAATTTAGAAAAAAAATAATAATGAATTATACCCATACAAAACTTAATCATTAAAATAAAAAATAAAAACAAAAATCCAGAGTAGGTACAATAACATACAAAGATAAGAAGCAAAATACACTCAAAAGTCAATTTAATTAATTACATTATAGGTACAAGTCATTCGATAAAGTATTCATCACCGAAAATCGAAATAAGCCATCCCTTATTCAATCACCGAAAAATAACAGCACACATGCTGCCCAAATGACTGCGAAACTCAGTTTGCCCTTCCACTGCTAAACCTATTTAATCAATAAGTTACTGTTTCACCATTAAAATTTACACATTTAGTTGGTAATCCAAAGTGACAATACGAATTTGTACCAATAATATTATATAGACTACCTATGTTTCAAACTTATCATCAAAAAATATAAAAAATATTCCAAATACGGGACCTTATATTTCAGAAAATATAAATAAAATAACATTTTTTCATTGATGTCGTGTAAATAGGGTTAGTCCAACTAGTTCTACTAAGTATTAGTTCTACGATAGAATATACACTTTTCTGGCATACTATATTCTTGGTAGGTTTTGGAATGGTCAAGACAGACTTACCGGTAATTATTCTGAGGTTCGCCTGCTCTTCCAGCGCTGGTTCGGTTCCACCACAATACACGAGAGATTTTTATTGATTTAAACATTAATTCTTAAGTTATCACATACCACACACACGCGTAAAGAGTTTAATTTTGCGACAACTTGTAATCGTCCATCTTGATTTCAAGGGTAGGAAAAAGGGAATAAAAATTAGATAAATTTGTAGGTAGATATTCGTGTGATGCGTTCGTTTGCATATGTGAGGTGTGTAGCAAAAACGGCGTCAACAATCCTCTTAAGACCTTGATTACCTACCTCTATTTAAAATCTCTATTTCATGAATGACAGTGCCTATATATTTGTCTTTTACGCTTTCAG
Organism: Synanthedon myopaeformis; assembly: GCA_944738685.1. NCBI lineage: Eukaryota > Metazoa > Arthropoda > Insecta > Lepidoptera > Sesiidae > Synanthedon > Synanthedon myopaeformis. The sequence goes on along the minus strand of OX122924.1, from coordinate 9,024,011 downwards.
GGCCCAACCACTAAACAAAATGTAATTATTTCTTTTTTTCTGGAGATAGCTTGATTACTTGGAAAGAAAGTATTTAACACTAAATTTGAAGCGGGTGGATACAACTGTGTTATCCTCCAGACTATCATAGATTCACAAAATAGAACTGTTGAGAAAAAAAAAAAACATTCATAATTTAAATTCTTCATAATGCTTCTTAATTAATTTAGTTTAAGAAAACAGTAAATTAAGAAGTAGGGAATTCTTCACTTGTCAAAATTTGTACTTATCTATATCTATACTAATATTATAAATGCGAAAGTATGTTTGGATGTTAGTAACTCTTTCACGCAAAAACTACTGAACCGATCACCATTAAATTTTGCATACACGTTGTCTGGACCACCAAAAAGGACATAGGGTACCTTTCATCGTTCAACGCGGATGAAGTCGCGGGCACCAGCTAGTAGTACTAATAAAACACAAATTAAAGCCAGAGACGCACCTGTTCGAACCGCGAACCTTTGTGGTGTAGTGAAATGTGATATTCATTAAAACTTTCTAGAAACATCCTTCAAACTGTCACAGCCCGGCTCAAGACTGTTCTCCAAACTTATATCATAACATAAGTGTCCATTGTCTCTTCAGTTGCCACTTGTAAACCGTTATTTCTTGTACAAGCGGTAATCTTTATATGCTATTAATATTTTAGATAGAGGCAGTGTTGGTATGACATTAGGTACTAACATCGATATCGAAGGACTTACTCTTAACTTATTCTTATCCTATTGCATTTATCACTACGCATTTCTCTGATCAGAATAAATAATTGAAAAACAATTTTTCTTTTAAAAAATTTATAAAGTTTAACAACAACTTGCATGTGCATATAGACTTGATCAGTGCTATAACTATAACTAAAATTGTTCTGACCATAAGTTGGCACAGGCAAATGTAGTACCTACAATATACTTACATACAAATACATACATAGTACATACATAGTATACGAGGCCAATATGCAACGAGAAGTCAAGTATAAGAAAATAAAACTATGTATCTATTAGTAGAAAGAAAATCATAGGCAAGTTTGTCTGAACAATTCTGATAATTAAATGTATTGAATTGGAAGCCGATGCAGCAACAAAATCTTTTAGTGTCGCAAGCGCTTACTATACGACTACCATTTGGGACAGCGCTCTTTCAAGTTATGAAATGTCTATCAATTAATTAACGAGTGAGTAACGGAAATTAATTAATTAATAATAGCTTGCTAGATTTAAGAATAAAATATGTCAAAACGATCCAGTTAGTTAGAAACGACTTTGAAAAGGAGGTTGACCAAAGAATCCGTCTGGGTTGGGCTGCATTCGGGAAGCTGCGTTATCAGTTAAAATTTAAAATTAAAATTTTCAGAATTTCAATTACGTTTAAATTAAAATTTTCAGAATTTAATATTACTTTATAGTGAGTAAAATTATTTTTCTCACTGTCACAAGATACGAATAAACTGCGTGGTATTAATCTGCGGTCTTTGTTTAACTAAGTCACGTGAAGATAAGGCCAGCCCTCTGATTGGCGGATAAATTTAAGGTGAATTACAGTTTATTGGGTTAGGACAGTGGGTTTTCTGTGACTCATACACAGTGAGGTAATAACAAGGTAGTGTTTAATACTTCGTTATAGTTATTTATATTTTTTATTGAAAAAAGGTATTTAAAAAAATTAAGACTTTTCTTTAGATACATAGGAACATAAATCCAAAAAGATTACCAACACTATAATTACAAACAGAATCTGTATAGCATACATTTACATATAACTTCATTTATATGTACTTTCATTTAAAAAAAATATAACTACGAGTAATATGTTGGTTTTAATGATATCTATCATTATTCAAACTAAGTATGTCCTGCAACTGCTAAATATTATAGTAGTGGCAATAAATTATAGTAAGTATATATTATTTATAGCCACTAATGTAATCTATATTACTGCAAAGTTTCATTAAAATCAGTTTAGTACTTTCGCGTAAACATCCATCCATTCCACAAACGTTTCTCATTTATAATATTTTTACATTTGTATACTAACTCCACAAATATCAAGCGGCCAAAATCCGACCGGATAACTGAACTGCCTAATTAATGCACTTATTTCATCTATTATATATTTCTAATATAGGCCATTCTATATTTATTATACTTTAGTATTTATCGCCTACCATATTATCTAATTGCCTACCATATTAATCATTTAAATAATTTAATCAGATTTAAAATGACGCATAATGAATGACCAATAAATAAATTTATGACAAAGCAATTACGTAAGTGACTAGTCATTGAATTATTTAATCATAACGGCTCATTAAAAGTGATTCTTAATGCACAAAGTTTAAAATGTTATACAAAAATCTTATTAAAAACCAAGGATAACAAAGAAGGGCGATTGTAGTATCCAAACAATAAAAGAACTGTTAAAGTCGTATGGCGGCAATAACCAGCCCTTTACTGTTTTGAAATAACAGCATATTTACTACTGTGTAAAGAATGACAAAGCTCATTTCTATGTCACTTCCTGATACTTTATCCTACCAAGATCGATCCTACGGCATTGTTTGTATTGATAGGCGATGACAACCACCTACCAGCCTAACGACCTTTATATTGAAAAGGTCTCTAAGAAAGTCAACTTTGTTAACACTAAAAAAAAATAGAATTTGTATAGTCCATCGAATATTTTTATCATTTCCCTTCTCTCCACACTATAACTGTTATAAATGTTATTATAACTCACACTATTATAAACTACAACTTATAACTTCGTAACATATAAATAAAATATAAATGCTTTATTATACAGTAAAGTTTATCCAAAATGATCTTTAATTAATTCAAAATTATATTTACAAATTTTAAAAAACACATTATGTAGTGTGTCCTCTTAATGTAATCTTTCCTCATTGGCCGCTCGCTTCAGTTGCTACCGTTTATAACTGTTGACAGTGACCTATAGTGTTCAGTTAAGTGGTGTCAACCTTACGTACAACATCTACATATATTTATACAGTGAAGTGCATAATGCGAGTTCTAGTAGTGGTCGTATTTTTTTTATATGTGTGCCGAACAATACATGGATGGGGAGAGAAATATGGACCTTTTCAATTGGCGTTAAATTCTAATCTCATAAAATGTAAGTTACCATAGTGTTATAATCAATTTTGAAAAAAAAACTTTGGATATTCATTCAATATATTACAAATAATCAAAATAAAATAGTCTGCAAAGATAAATTGATTGTATTTTGATTAACTGTTTTATGAATTAAAAAATATTTTTTTATAGTGACAAACAACAGTTAATTATCGTTATCGGTTTTTATTTACCACTTCTAATTTATTTGACGAGCCCGTTGGGTGAGTGGTAAGGGTGCTTGTCTAACGTCTCAGGGGCCCCGCGTTCTATTTTTGGTCAACATTGGAAATTAACTTTTCTAAGTTGGCTCTGGTCTGTATTTGGAAATTAGTGACAGGGCAGCCTGCGAAACCCATTCAATTGAGCAGCCGGTCTGGCCGCAGTAACCACCCCCCTTACAGAAAACCACAGTGAAATAACAGCATATTATGTGCTGTTGTGTTTCGGTGAGTGAGTAAAGGACGCCAGAGCCCACTACTCCATCCCTTCCTTGTCCCTTATCCTTAATCCTTCTATGGCGTTGCTTGCTTGCTTGTGGTAGGTGGCGACGGTAGCCACCTACCATCATGTCAGCCTGTCTGTAGATCCTAACATTAAACCGACCGATTATCTTGATGTTTTGCATATACTTTGTCAGAGATACAGAATAAAACATAGGATACCTTTCACCCTGAAAAATGTAATTACTGCTTCCGAGCGACCACAAAAAAAATAAAAATTCAACAGCATACAAAAATATATGAGCAATAATTGAATAAGTGTTAATAACACCTAAGAAAAAAGAATTAGGAAAGTGGCAGCTAAAAGCCAGCATTAAAATATACAGATAAAATGTTACATGTATTTCATTGTAACGTTATTTGTTTTTAACTTGTGCCGCAAATAATAATAATATCTTTAACAACACTCACGATACGCTATTGTCCAATTCGCCATACTGAACATTAAACCGTAAACTCTTTTTATATTATATGTATACAATTTCAGTGAATAGAACTTGTGACGAAGACACGTCATTATAATTCAACTATTATGCCATCAGATTCTAAATAGTATTCTATCAATTGAGCAGAAAGATAAATGCCCATTAAATGTTCGGAATTTAAAGAAATCTTTAAATGACCAGCTAGTTTATACTATTAGTATGGACTAGTAAGGATAGAACGTATTTAATGTAACCCTTCACTTCGAAATTGGGAACAGTGTTGTGACAGGAAACTGTAAGTTTAAATTTAAAAGTTATTTAAGTTTAAGTTACACGACACAATTGCCCAATTAAATATTAAAAGATTTAATTTTCAAGAAAGAACCTTGTACGACTACATGTTGAAAGTGTCCTTGTGTTCTAATTATTTACCAATTTATAATTCAAAGAAGTAGTTAAAACATTCACTGTTTTAAGAGTAGGTAATTAAAAAAAAATGTAAGTTTATTTAAATTTACTTACAAGATTAATCGCAAGTAAATAATATAATATAATAATAATATTTACAAACATAACAGTAATATTATATTAATTATAATTTATAAAGATACTCGGATCTTATCTCGGAGTAGCTGGCAAAAGCTGCTGTAAATCTTTATATGTATATACTCCTTTATAAATTACGTGTCACGTTATGTGTCCTCGATGAACACCTAAACTACTGAACCGATTTTGATGTGTAATTTGGTCCAACTTAAAAGATAGGATAGTTTTTATTTTGAAGCCGGGTGAACCTGGGAGCGTGTAGCTAGTATAATATGAAGTTTTTGATACACTTAAAAATTTAAAAAAACAAAGTATGGAATGGCACAGTTTTTATCTAAATATTTTAGTGATCCGACTCCAAGGTTTCGCAGGGATATAACTTTTTTTTCTTTTTTCAAGTCACAAGTAAAGAACAGAAACAAGAATCATATGTAAAACAAAATTACAATGATCTCAAATGAATGTAGGCTAAATGAATAAACAATAAAGTATAATAATTAAGTAATATGTTTGTTTAACAAACTACGCAGCCATGTGTTTATTTTTTATGTAAAGGTCATCAGAAAAGCTGACAGTCCACCTGATTGTAGGTGGCTTATTACATAAGGCTTGACAGGTCTATAACATAAGCAAAGGAACAGGTGTCGCAAAAGCCGTGCCTACGATAGTAGCATTAAAGATAAAGGATTAGGAAGGGCCTATTGCTTAGGTTTAGTTAGGCTAGTAATGAGCCCTGACATTCCTTATTCTCTGTAAGGGGGTAGTTGCCTCCTCTGCAACTACTAGCCACATCTAGATCAGAACTGAAAAGTTCAATTCCCATCCAGCTAACAAATATCCTTGAAACAGAGCGTTAAGAATGCTAATAAAATAGTATAATAATATATACTAAAATAGTAATAAGATGAATATGTATACTAATAATATAATACTATAGACTAAATAAAAAAAACTCATTACACTAAAATAATAAATAATAATAAGTGATATGCTATGAAATAATAAATATTGTATTTATTCTAGGTACGCACGATCGAAACCTAGATCTAGACGTAAACGGAACAGACGTTTATTTCTACGATTTCTCCAAATCGGAAGAACCACAAATGTTCCCCATCGAAAACGCTGCAAGAGGTATTCTCGCTATACGAGATCTGGATAGAACAAAACGTTTTATTATTTTCATCGGCGGTTACAAATCACATATCAACAAGAACACCGAGCAACGCATCAGAGACACGTTTAAAGACTTCCCAAACAGTTATCTGATAATACTGGATCATTCCGCTTACACGAATGACAGACCTGGGAATGTTAAAGGCTACGAAAAATCAGTGAAATACGCGTATTACATAGGAAAGGCGATTGGAGAAATGTTGTCACGTTTGAGTTTTGGAGGTATATCTCCGAAAAGCATACACTGTATTGGACACAGTTTGGGAAGTCAGATTCTAAGTTACACTGGCGATATATTCTTTAATAGCACTGGCGAAAAAATATGGCGAATCACAGCTTTAGATCCAGCTGGACCATGCTTCTCAAAAAGTCTTATACAGGAGCAAATCAGATCCGGTGTGGCGGAGTACGTTGAAGTTTATCACTGCAATGCTGGTGCTTTAGGAACGACAAGTGTCCTTGGAGATATTGACTTCTTTGTTAATAAAAATGGGTACACACAACCTAACTGCGGGACTACTTTGCTACCAGGCTTCTTGGACTCTTCAAAAGCAGCAAAATGCAGTCACAAAACATGTCTGCAGATGTGGACAACAACCGTAGCCCACCCTGAATGGTTTACAGCTTACAAATGTGACTCATACAAGCTGTTCAAAGACGGAGCTTGTTCTAAGAATGACGTCACTATTGCTGGTTTCTGGAACCCTGGTAACGCAACGGGGGTGTATTATTTTTCAACTGAGGGCTATAATATTAAATAGAATTCCTAGTAAATCTTGACTTTGACAAAAAGGTTATTCTGTTACTTAGACGAAGGTTATTCTGTTAAGGAAGTGATAAGTGAAACCTTCGAAAAGCACAGGTTACTCAATGTACACATCTTCTGAATAATTAACTATCAACTTTAACAGGCAATTCTTTAGAATAGAGCTGAAATAACAAAGATTCAAGTTGTGCAGTAAATACGTAGATTTTTATAAATTTTAATTGTAATATATAATTAATGGGAGGATGGGGGGGGGGTTGACTATCAGCCTATGCCGACAGCCAAGAGTCCAGGATAGATGTCAAATCACTTAACCTAGTCCTCGCTGGGTCCTCGTTCCTCGAACCCCGTCCGTCACACAGACGGCCCACGGCAGGGAATACCTACCTATATATATATAATATAGGTAGGTAGGTCGGAAATACAGGTTGGGAAATACCGTGATCATCCAGGCGACTGCTGGGTTCCCGATGCAAACTCCCCGTCACCAATTCACTCTCACAAATTGTCTAGATATGTATAAGGATTAGCCAAGATATCGAGCTCAAACTATCACGCCGCGCGCGTCTCTAACCAAACCGTATGATTTCCCCAATTTATTACTAACTTATTTCTTATCCTACCGACTTCACTATAATCGTGCCAACGAATAAACTAAACGCCTACACAATTTTCATAGCAAACGAACCGATGCTCGAAATATTGCATCGGTTCCAAACAAAATACGTAGATATTTATTTAAATTAGAAATTAAGTTAAATTGACTGAATACAAAAAAATAATAAAATCTATTTGAAAATTTATTCACAAAATTTACGTATATTTAACGTTATTTGCCTCACTAAGGTTGCGTTTTTGTGAAATATATTTACCCAATTTTAATTTAAAAACTCATTACTACAAAACTTTTAAAAGAGAAAGAGCGTTCGTTTCTACACACGTCTTGAGTGTATTTCTATATTTAAAAGAGTCATTAATATCATTTACTTTAAGCAAATTTTATCTTTTCAGTTTTATATAAGTATTTTGAGGATATTATAATATTGACATTTCGTGTAAAAGCTTTAAGTGTGATAAAATTTTGTGATAAATAGTGATATTAAATAGTGAAGTTCTTTAATTGTATCGTCATCATTTTCGTCGTCATCGTTATCATTTTTGAATATTATAATAGTTTCATTATTTTTAATATTATTTATAAATCGTTCTGCAAAATCACTTAAGTACTATATATGTCTAATTGTACATCTATGTGTATACTGTGTGTACCTGTGTATACCCATGTACCTATACTTATATATCTACCAATATATATTATTTCTACGATAATTTCATATTATTTTAGCAATATATAATCTCACTAGCTGGTGCCCGCGACTTTGTCCGCGTTGAACGATGAAAGGTACCCTATGTCCTATCTGGTGTCCCAGACAACGTGTATGCAAAATTTCATGGTGATCGGTTCAGTAGTTTTTGCGTGAAAGAGTTACAAACATACTTTCGCATTTATAATATTAATACGGATTTTTAAGCCAGAGGCGGAGCGCTAAAAACATTTACAGTAACTAGCACTCTTTATTATGCTGACAGTTAGTTTAAAACAAAGAGTTAATTCTCATAATTACGTACTACAAATTTTTAGCGAATTTTCCCATGAACCGCATTGCCAAACTCCGTTATTCCCACAAATGACAGTACTTATTAGTAAGTGATTGGACTTTCTTCGCAAATAATGTATTAAACCTTAGTAAATCCCAGCAGCAATGAGTAATAAACAAACAGGAAAAATTGTATTATAGTTTTCTACCATTTTATCCGTACTAATATTATAAATGCGAAAGTATGTTTGGATGTATGGATGGATTCACGCAAAAACTACTGAACCGATGACCATGAAATATATTTAATTTTAAAGTCACTTCATCGCACAATTCGTACGAAACAAAATTGTGCGAAACCTCTACTAAACCGAAATTTTGCATACACGTTGTCTCGGACACCAGAAAGGACATAGGGTCCTTTCATCGTTCAACAAGGACGAAGTCGCGGCCACCAGCTAGTAATTCCATAAAACAAGAATTATAAATTGGTATACTTTTGCATATAAAACATGTTTTGCAAGATGTTAAATCTTGCAAAACATGTTTTGTTAGGTATTTTTAATATCCTTTCTTTTATTCTTAGTTTGTTTCAACAATTTGAATTATTTAAGTTAGTTAAGTTAAATATTTTTTATTAATATACTTCGCTGAAATTTTTAACATAATTATAATATTATTTATTGTAATATAAGCATTCAGGATCTAAGGTTTTTTGAAAATTTCAACTTAATTTTGAAAATTGTTTAAGTTAGTTAAGTTAAATATTTTTTATTAATATACTTCGCTGAAATTTGTAACATAATTTTAATATTATATATTGTAATGTAAGCATTCAGGATCTAAGGTTTTTTGAAAATTTCAACTCCATACGAAGCCGAAGGCGGGTCGCTAGTTATGTAATAAAAACAATCTTTCCCCTAGTGTTTATTAAACAGTCAAAATTATATTGTTTCAAAACGTATGTGTCACAAGGAACCCTTTTATTCCAAAGGCACCCGTGCCTTTCAGTTCTAATCAATCCTTTCAAAACAAAATTCACAGAACACATTTCTGGTATATATTTTATAACCAAGTATACACAAAGAGCAGCTATTAATCTTCAAGCGAATATCATGTTTCTAATAACGGTATCATAATAAACGAAACTATTTGAACGATTTAAACTATTCGCTGAATATCTTTAATGAAATAACTTCGTACGAAACTTGTGTATCTGTTTGTACCTATATAAATATCAGATCGATATTTCCTCGTGTACACCTACTACATTAAATATTTGTATCGTCTGTGGATTCATAGTTGCTTTGTAATTATAAATACGTCTATATCTATCTATCTATACCTACATATTATAAAATAAAGTCGCTGTTCGACTATGTCTTTTTCTCCGATAATTTCTTTGTTACGGTTTTCACTAACGGAAAGAGCGTTAAACGGGAAAAGTTTGTTTTAGACTATAAAGACTCGGGAATGGAGGCCAGACCAGACCTCAAACCTACATAATAACATGATGTTTCGGCATCTGAGCTTTCGTGATTTTGTCACTGCTTTTACTTGAAGACATTTCTTTCTATTTATCCTATTTTTTAAATAAAAATAGCTATCGTGTGATTGAAATTAGGTACATGTTCTTTAAATGACTTTTTAACAAGTTAAGAATAGCGGACATATGCTATCTACATAATATGGACATAGAATCCCAAATTATGCCTACATTTGTTCGCCGGTTATATCGCCGGTTCGCTTGTTAGGATGTGTGTAATTAAGCTGTGGCAGCATTTGGTAGCATTTCTTGTTAATACGTAGCCATTATCCGAAATCTATTCCTGCTTATAGAGTTTTGATTACAATACCTTGGTGACCTACTGCCACGTCAGCATTAAAACAATATCGGTACATACACACATTATATACAAACGCGATATTTAAACAACATTCGACATTTAAAAATCTTTTAAAAATTCTAAAAATTTATTTATGTACATTTTATTACATGGAGAAAGGGAAAATGAGCCAGTCGTGTTTCTGGTCTAAGGAACTTGTATCAAATTATTGGTGACCTATTATCAAACTGTAACAACGATCAAACAGAGGACAGTTTTACAAAAAAAAAGTAGATCTATATTATTTTTAAATTAAATGCATAATTATAAAATACAAGAAACTACTTATAGTTAATTAAAGTGACTGTTTGTAATGTCAATATAACAGCTTTTTACTAAATGTATACTCAAGGCTGTATTTACGGCACTTATAGCAAAACAAAAAAAAAACAATTTTTTTAAATATTTGTCGGTCTGTCTGTACCGGTTAATCTCCGAAACGGCTGGACCGAATTGCTGATATGAGAAGTAACTTGTGTCTGGCGGCAGTAACCACCCCCTTACAGAAGACCACAGTGAAATTCTTAATTGCATGTGTGCTATTGTGTTTCGGTTGGCACTGGGTCCAGGTTATGATTTTATAATTAATTTTACAAGTAGGTACCTAATTTATAAAATCAGTCCCCTGAAACTGACTTTAAAAATATCTGTTTTACAAACCAACAAATGGGATATTATCTTAATAGACCGTGCCCTCAATAAAATGTAATAAATACGGTTTTAACGCTCCCTAGACTGTATTTACTTAAAAATAAAGAGATAACGTTCATTTTGTGAAATTTTATATATTAAAAATTTTTTCGTAGAAAGTTATTTGACTGAATTTGTTTTTGCTTAATTGTGTGTTTAAATTTGAATTATTCACATAGCTCGACGGGTCTTAATTAATGAGTTGTTACACCTACTTATATGTAGGCACGCCATATATATTATGTGGATTTGCACACTTGGATTATTAAGTAAGTTATTGCCTAAGTAATAAAATATAACTTCATAATGGTACCTACTAATTATTTGATATAGACAGGCTGACGGTCCACTTAATTATAAGTGGCTACCGACGGATTACGGATATTAGGATTAAGGATAAGGGATTAGGATGGGATAGGGAAATGGACTCTGACATCCCTTACTGACTCACCGAAATACAACACACACACACACACACACGCTGTTGAATTCATCTGCCATTACTTACCAGAACCAGACTCAAGCCAACTTTGAAGAGTACCTTTCCAAAATTAGCCCTGCCGGTAATCGAACCCGAGACCAATTAACCACTCGATTACCACCAATGGTTAAGGTCAAGCCTCTTAACCACTCGGCCAATGGGCTCGTCAAAATAGTAATAATATAATTATAATAATCACAATACTATAGTAGTATATACTTATTAGTATTACTTATTTTACTTAGGTAGGTATATTATAAATGTGAAAGGACTCTGCCTGTCCGTCTGTCTGTCTGTCTGTTACTATTTCACGCCTTAACCAGTCAACCGATCATCATCAACAAACATACTACACGTTGTCAACGATACAAAAAAGGTCATAGGGCTTAAGAAAAAAGAAAAAAAGTAGGTAGGTACTATTCCCGAGGGATCATCTAAAATTAAGAAAACTAACGTCTGGTAAAAGTGTAAATGCAATAAAAAAGATGTCAGGCGTTAGTATTTTTTTTTTTTAATTTTTAACGTGAACGAAGTCGCTGGCACCAGCTAGTAAGGTATACAAGGTATGATTCCTACCCTATATGCTAATTAAAAAAAAATCATTGGACTAAAATATTGAAGAACGATTGCTGTGCTATGAAATAATATATAGATATCCTAAGTATTTTGTTCAATGTTCAGTTTAATTGTTTAGTGTTATTTAGGTGTCTATTAGTTAGATACTGTTGTCAAAGATTATTAGTGGGCGTAAGGTATTTAAATCTTATGGTTACGCTTTAGTTAGAAGCTTAATAATTTACGAGATTACATTATTCTATAACACAAATAGAGACATATTGCATTTGCTGTCAAATGTAAGTTCTTGTCATTACCTGTTGTCAATGTCATTATGTGACAGTCTGGTTAAAAGTCACCCTAATTGTCAACTCTCTCTACTGACAGTGACATCACTGACATGACGGACGGACTCCGACGGACCATCATCATTAAACTATAGATAACAAACGAAACAATAAACAAATTTTAATTCATTGGACGAAAGGAAAATACTGCAAAGTTGGATTTTTTGAATTGGTGATTAAATAATGTTGATGTATTGTTAATCAAGGAAAATATATCCAGAACAAACATGGAAATGTAAGTAGAATTTAGTAATATTTTGTAACAAACAATTGTTCCTCAAACTAATCTCATTATCGCTTTTCTTATATCAATCAAATATTAGTTTTTAATCGACTTTTCATTGTTAGTTTTTGTAGATATATACCTAATATTAATTCAATGTTTGTTTGGTGGCTGATGTTTTTTTAAGTTATCATTTCATATGTATTGCAATTTGCCTTGCTACTCTTGAAGGTCTGGACTCTAGGCTGATGTCCACTTGATTGTTGGTGGCACCCATCGCCTATAACACAAGCAACGCCACAGGTACTGCAATGCAAGGGATTAGAATGTCTTTCTACTCAAATAGCATATTTTGATAAAATAATCTTGTGTTCCAAATTTCTACTTTTTTGTTTTAGAGAGAAGGAGCCTCCTACATTCTTGGCAAACGTGGAAGTGATGTTAATATTGCAAAAACTTAAAGAAGACACACTGAAAAAGCATAAACGAGAAGGAGCTTTAGCGACAATAACATATGAGGTTAGATTTATTTCTTATACTGAAACATGTCTTATTATGTCTTTCAGGATTTCACTATAATAATCATAGAGAACTTTTAGATGACCAATACATTGTTCAAAATAATACAGACGAAAAATGTTCTAAACTATTTATTTTAAAATAAAGTCACATTAATATTTACCATTATACCTAGTCTATTCTTCTACATTAACATTATAAAGAGAATTTTTTTTATGTGTAGAGGGAATTCTGCGCAAGCACTGCACTTATTTCACAAACTCTACCACTACCTATTTGAAATTTACATAAATCCAGTTAGACATAGGCTATACTACATATACTTACTCTTCCAATTACACCTAGGTGAGGTTGAGGTGCATCAATTTAGTACAATATAAAAAGCACAGTCTGTAACAGTCCAGTGAGAAGAACATGTCTGCCATACACTGTACACGTTTACTAGAATTTTAGTCAGGGCTGAGTTTTTAGATTTTGACACAGGAAAACATTGTGAGGAAACCTGTTTCTGCTAGAAAAGCAATCTACAGTACAGCAGACTGAATAGTGGGCAGTGGCAGCTAATAAAAATAAACAGTTTTTTTGTTTAAACACATTTTAAAACTACCAGTCCGAGTTTTAAAATTATTTTAGCATTTGATAGCCCAATTCTTGAGGTATGAGAATCAGATTTCATTTTTAAAAAAATGTGAAGATACAAGCATGGACGTACCCAACTTCGGGCCCAAGGGGGAACAAGTCAATTTTTTTAGGCTGGTCATGTATATCAAAATGCTACTTCAATATGTCCCTGCTGAGGCTTGTACTGTTAGGTATTCTAGGGCTGAGGTGTATTGGATTAGCATTTATGCGTGTTTATCGTTTGGAAATGTTACACATAATATTGTAATGCATACAAGTTCCAGGGGAAGGGAAGCTGACTTCCCCTGCCGTCCCCTGGGTATGCCCATGGGTACAAGATCACATCAGAAAAACACTTGATAATTTTCAGACCCTGCACTACCTTCAAAACACAGACTGCAAAACCCAAACTGGAGAAGACATTGAGAATTTTCTGAAAGCCATAATGAAATTTAACCTAAGTAAAATGGAAAAGTTAATGATGGTCAATTCTCCACCTCGTAACGAACTGGATATTCAATTGGTAAATTTTTTTATACATTTTATTCTAATGATATTTTGCTGTTCTTGATTATATTAACACAATTTGAGTTTAATAAACTAGTAAATTTTTTAATATTATATTAAATTAGCTGTTTAATATAATATTAGATATATTAAACAGCTGTTAGTTTTTTATTATTTTAGTTTTAACGATTGAAACATGTGCCATTAGGTATGAAGAAATTATATATTTTACTGGGAAAATATTGTGTACATTAGTAATGTGGTTTCATAGACATTAAGTTTGAAAGTATAAAAAGTCTTCTTAATTCTCAAATGTTATTCCCATTTTCAAAATCTAAAATGTTCACAGGAAATTACAGAAATTAAGAAATACTTTTATTACCAAATTCTACAATGTTAAAAAAAAAAAACAATGACCTGATTTTGAATAATGTTCTTACATATTGCATACCTCTATTGTTTTATGCTCACCTTATATATTTACATAGATTTTGGACATAATAATTCATTTTGAACAAATTTTATTAGAGATTTTGTTATTATTTTTACATAAAGATTACAATGTTTTATTGTAATATTGTAAAAATTGGAAAAAAAAATTTAACAGAAACTTACTAATGAGAGAATTTTTTTTTGTTTTTAGATAGTCCACGAAAGTGAAGAACGATTATCTGAAGATAACGTGCAAACTATATTGGAAATTGTAAAGGAGCATCTACTTAAAAACTCCGAATGATATGATGTGTTTTATCCTGGAACCTATTTCATTTAATTAGTAATAATTAAGTAGTATTGTTAAGTTAAATTTTTGTATTCTGTTGAGTTAAATACAAAACTACTACATTGGACCGCAAAGAATAAGGGTTGATTAGAAAATCTTCAATATCTTCAAATGTACCTGACCTAGCTGTAAATGAAATAAAGTCTAAATTAAAGAATATTTTAATGTGCTTAAATAAAAATAAAATTTATTTAGTTAAGCTTTAATTTAGTCTTTATTTCATAAAAAGCTAGGTCAGGTACTTTTGAAGATATGGAAGATTTTCTAACCGACCCTTTTTCTTTGCGGTCCAGTGTATTATATTTTGTACAATAAAAAAAAAGAGTTTCTATTGATTTATTTTTTTATACTTGCCCACTTAAATTACTTGCATGTGTGTCTATGAAGTGATGTTAATTAAGGTTTTCACCCAACTTCTTATTTTTAAGGAATTTTAGACAGATTTTAAGGAACTTTTTTTAAAAAACAAAGTAGGCACATTTACTTTGTGTTTGTCCATGGTAAACTACTTAAGTAGTTTTGGAGTTATACAAAACTCCTTCAAATTCCGATCTTAATGAAATTTTGCACACTGTGTTGTAATTTGGTCACAATCACAATTTTTTGCACATAATATATCATACACGTCCGCTAAATAGCGGAACTGTATATAATTTAATAATAATAATAAATAATATTATTATTATTTTTTCATCATAGGTGATTTACACATAATTGTATCTGGCTACTGTCGCCTACCAACAAAAGCAACTCCATAGTGATTACAAATGCTCTACCAACTTTGATAGGATAAAAGAAATAGATAGGTAAGTAATTTAATTACCAACACTGTATTTTTCAGTAAACAAAAAAAAAATCACGAGTTATTTATGTTTTCGGTTTGCAACTTATAACGATTCACTTGACGGTAAGTAGCAATGGTCGCCTTTAAACAAAAACAACGCCATAATGGGCTCAATGTACCTACTTACGACCTTGATAGGATGAAAGATAAGGGATAATGGGCTCTTACTAGCTCACTGAAATACAGATCATATACCTACTTGCTATTAATTCACGGGTAGTCTTCTGTAAGTTACTAATGACTAAAGTTAATAGGTAATTAATTGCTAAAATGATTTTGAAAGACTTAACTCTATCTTTAGTTCCAAAATAGAATGTTACAAGAATTTGCAAACGGTACAATGGGCTAGATATAAAACGAATCGTCAGCACAATACACTTTGCAAATACCTACCAACTAAGTAGAGGTTCAAAGGTGCAAGCCACGTTCCGTTTTAAGCTGTATTACGTGATCAAGCCGGTCTGAAAGCTGCAGCAGATATTATCCGTTTGCTATTTCTAGTGTGGCACAAGTTATAAGAGAAAGACGACCTAATTATTGTGATATCAAAGTGAAGATATTGCAATTGTTAAATTATTTATCTCCAAACAATGTTTGTCTTCTTTGCATGTACTCAATGCGATAAAAACGTTTTAAAAATTATTTTAATAATATTCCTAATAGTTTTGTATTGGGAACATTATTGCAATGTTCGTAGATCTCTAATTTTTATGGAAAAAAATACAGCCCATGTGCTATGTGCTATGTGTAACTAGATAATATAGCTTTCTATATGTGAAAAAATTATATATAAAATAATTTTTGAGTTTATCCATTACAAAAATGCAAGCATACAAAAATCGAATATTTTCTGTTTGTAATCATGTGTAGATAAATAATGTGGTCTTTGCGAATTCACTTAGAGCACAGTTAAAAAGATATGCTATTCGTGAGCTACCAAATTAAGGCAATATGTGAGAAATTATGAGAAAACTTGTCTCTCAATGATACGTATCAACCGTATCAATGATACGGGGCCCCCGGACTACAGAGGCCCCTGAACAGCTAAAAGAAGTTTTTCAAAATTAAAGCTGATAAAAAATTACCTAAAGACTTAGATGAGACAGGAACGTCTATCAGACTAGTCACTATTATCTATAGAGGCAAAAATTTTAGAAAAACTGAAATCGTCTTCAGCTATAGATGCTTTAATAAATCAATTTAAAGTGTAGGTATATTTGATTCTAATTGTTTGGCTAGCTCAATTTCTAGGAGGAAGTGATAACTTATAATCAATAAATATTTATTTTAATTTAATGCAAGCATTTTTGTTTCTTCTGTGAGAGATATTTACCCTTCATTTGGGCCCCCCAACTAATATTGATACAGGGCACGCTACGCCACTGCTTTGACCTGAGTGATGGAAAAAAGGTTAATTGTATTACCCATCTAAAAGAAGAGGGCCGCATGTGTTTATATTTCTGTCATCCGTAATGCAGTTATAACAAAATGAATTTTGAAGTATGTAACCGATTTTTCAAGTTCTGGGCACATTTTAATTAAGAATTTATCATCATACATTTTAATATTAAAAAGAGCACTGTCAACTCGTTTTGTATGAATGCGTTGGACATAGATGCTGTAAGCTCAACGTTTCTTACAAAGAAATAGCTTTTCTTTCAGAAAATTCTTCATTCCCTCGTGAATTGGACTCTTTTGCTAAGAAAGATGAGCTGTAACACCCTAGAAAGCTCTTTTGACATCGAGTCAGAGATTTCTTGAGAAAACGTGATAGAAACATTTATTAACCACACAAAAGGTATTGCACCAAGTATCACATAGTGGAAAATTTTTATTTATAACACCAAGATACTTTTAAAAGAATGAAAGAAGAAAGTTGCTTACCTACATAGGTAAGTTGGTAGGTATTTAAAGTAATATTGATCAAATATTTATACCATAAAACAAACCATATGATTATGAAGACGTGTTGTTGTGTTGTGTATTCAAAAAGGGGTGACTTTTCGCCATATTTCATTATTTATGGAACTTAGGTATAGCAAAAATTTTCTCTCTAGTGTGATGACTCGAGTCTGATGACTCGACTCGACAGTTTTATTGTTTTTTATACCTTAGCATTAATTCTACAATCAATATTAGACAATAACACAAGGAATAATATAATTAATTATGTCTTAAAATTAAATAATCTCCCGATACTTAATTAATACATAGAGGACTTCTTCTATTGTGTGTTGAATTACATATAACTTACTTAAGTATATCTATTATATTACGCGGCATATTATTTTTTAGTAAACGTTTTTTTTTTAAACCACTGTACCTATTTGAAAAGTTCTTTCACTATGTGAAAGTTACATTATTCCAGATGGACATAGGCTATGTACATCTCGTACATACGAATATTATGTATTACATATTGTCGGTCTAGTATTTGCATACGAGAGAAGCCGGGGCTTGTGTTGGTCTAATCTAGTACAATACAAACACGTCTTATGCATTGTTAAGAATGAAACGTCCCGTGAATCGATACCAGTTAATTTCATTCGTTTGTTTCAATTCAGACTCGAATAATATTAAATTGTTTCGTGGTATCCGTTCATTCTCAGTTCAATGGGTTTGTTTTGTTGAGCGGATAATGAGAGTTCACAATAAGTTTGTAATTATCCCGGGAAGCCTTTTATAACGAGCGAAACGAGAATTCACTTTATTCAACTTATGTTAATAAATACATTATTACACTTTTAAAATTAAATTACATTGACTTTGTAAATTTATTACTTGGCAAGACAATTGTGATTACTGGAACTATGTTTATATGACTGTATTTTTTTTTGTCTAAAGCCCTTATCTCCCTCGGAGGTTGATTTGAAAGAAACTGTGCATCGTATTCGTACCTCTTTGTTGTGTCAAAAAATTGTTTGAGAATTACCTACTTACACCAATAACTTTAAGGATTTCAAATCAAATCATATCAAATTTGTATATTTCCAAATTACATGGCTAATATGATCCAGAACTTGCTGGGTGTATGTACATATGTGCTGGACTTACAAGTGCACACGATTTCGTCCGCATAACTTTATAAAATACTAGCTGTTGCACGCGACGTCGTAAGCGTAACTTTATGAAATATAGTCTGTTATACTTGCTGATAACGTAGCTTTCTATAGATGAAAGAATTCTTAAAATCGGTCCTATAGTTTTTGAGTTTATTCATTACAAACATACAAATATTCTCTCTTTATAATATTAGTATAGGTTGTACTGTGCCTAATATGTAAAAGTTCTATTTTTGATTTTTTTCAACTACTAATTTAATAAAATTGAAAATATTCAATAACATGTTTTACTGTTTTCAAAGATTTCTACTAATACGAAAATCCAATAATTGCACCCCACTGCAAGCCTAACCGCATATCTTGTCATTAACGTACGCCTCATTACTCATCACCATCCCCCGTAGGTAATCATTAAGGTAACAAATGCCTCCTGCCGCTGTTATTACTGCTACCCTGTGACGAATGCAACTAGCTGCTCTTATACATGTACCGTCGGCATAAAAAGTAAAAATAATATTTATTAAAAAAAAACATTTATTTCCATTGAATCCTTTGAATGTTGGATGTTGGATCCATGTTTGGATGTAGGTATGGATGTTTGTAACTCTTTCACGCAAAAACTACTGAACCGATCACCATGAAATTTTACATACACGTTGTCTGTGATACCAGAAAGGACATAGGGTACCTTTCATCGTTCAACGCGGACGAAGTCGCGGGCACCAGCCAGTTATGAATATAACATGAATAATTTGACTTCGACAGTCAAATAGAAGATGCTCTAGACAAAATTTTATACATGTCCCATCTAGGGCAAGCTACGCAACTGGCCTGGAGACAAAATTTTGTCTCAGTCTAACCTAGTTTTGGACATATTATTGAAACCGGCCAATTTTAGTACTCTTCATAAGAACCATTCTCAAACACATTTAGTGATTAATTTATATTTATATTGATACAATAAAAATCGTATTTAATAATAGAAAATAATTTAAATTTAATATTTTAAAACTTTATTCCGATGGTACAACAAGCTTGCCAGAGGAACACAAGGCCATAAATTTAGCCACAAGTGCATTTCTCGCTAATGTGTTTCGGGGAAATTATTGTGTGCTGCCTCGTAGGAAGCCATTGTGAAGTCGGTAA
Organism: Synanthedon myopaeformis; assembly: GCA_944738685.1. Taxonomy (NCBI): domain Eukaryota; kingdom Metazoa; phylum Arthropoda; class Insecta; order Lepidoptera; family Sesiidae; genus Synanthedon; species Synanthedon myopaeformis. The sequence goes on along the minus strand of OX122924.1, from coordinate 9,004,159 downwards.
TGATACCTGACCAAATATTCGGGGGTAGAACACACCCATACAAACACACTAACACTAATTGAGTTCTTTTCAATGTTATGTGACTCAACATATACTTTCTGCGTTTGTTTAAACTATTACGAACTCGTACAGCTTAACATAGGTAGGTACAACCTCTAAACATAGAACCTTCACGGTCTTTATCCCAATTATGGCATTGTAGTCTACAAAGTACAACTTGCAACGGTTAAGGTTGTTTGTGTTGATAATAGAAAAAAAATTAAAAATACCTACTTTATCGATCTCCATGAATTTTGTCAGGTACAGAAAAAGGAGAGGACAGCTTCCATACAGAAAAAATACTGATAACAATATAAGTAGGTAATAAAAATATGAATAGGTAAATGTTAGGGGCGCGGACTAAGTCTCGGGCAAAAGCTAGTTAAGTATATTTAAAAAGAGAAGAATAGAAGACAGGTAATCGATTGTCGCTGTAAATTACGTTTCGTCAGGCCAACTAGAATACATAAAATGTGCTAATATTATTATTATTATATCTTTGGTGGCTATTTCTGGTCTGCTAGAGTACCAGTATCACTTCGTCCATTGCTGAAATAATGTGCTAATAGGACTGATATCTTATTTTATATCATTGAAATGGTATAAATTTGCACGAGATGTTGTAAATTACAATGGAGCGAGGCGCGGTCGTACTGCGTGAAATTAATCGTGGTGTTACTACGAATTGGCTAATTTACCACATATGGCAGTGGACATTAGTTAGGAAAAGAAATCTTACCTTTATTTCCTTAGAAACAATGTTTTTTAGAAAGAATGTTTAGTAAAAAAAATTTGGGAGTTCTCTAAATGCATTTAAATCAAATAAATCCAAACCAATTAAACCTATATGTATGTAAAGTTGGGGTACAAAAACCTTCGTCAGTTTTCAAATTCATTCTTTTATCAAAGTCGTAGACTCTTAGTACCTTTTAAAGCACTAAGCAGACACCTGACAGACGTTTGAAATGAAATTTCGGCATGACTGATAATTGCCCTGGTGCAAGCAAATGTCGACTTTTTCTTACCCCGACTGTACCTACGTCTATTTAAACAAAACTGACTTGCAACAACGCTGTCACAAAACAAACGTTATACTGCCTTGTGGTGATCTTTACAAGTTGTAGTGCATGTAAGAAATCACATGTTTATAAAGTCGTCAAAACTACTGTTGTTAGGTTAATAATAATATGTTTTTGTTGTAATAATAATAACTCCTTAAGCTTTAATTTCTGAATAGTTAAACGAATAAGACTTACAACCAAGTGAATCTTCGAACTTTTATACAAATATTTCTATTTTAAAAGAATTTAAAATTCTAAATGTGTACGTATATTGGTTAAATAAACACCTTTATACAATTTCATATTTGATGCATTTATTTACTTGCATTGTCGAGGAAATATATTCGGAAAACAAAACTTATGTTACCTAACCAATTACACGCTCCGGCGACCGAACGTGCACTACACTGTCCAAATATTAGGTACATAATATACATTGGGTTCCCTTTTGTACCATACATTTTCGTATATATTTTTTTCCAATTTTTTTAGTTAGCTACTTTAGAATTTTCCATATTTATTCCCCTCAGATCAACTTTTTATATTAAGGTCGGCAGACAGGCTGACAGTCCACTTGGTGGTAGGTGGCTACCGTCGCCATAACATATGTAAGCTACACTATATAACGTTTTTATAGAGAAATAAAGTTTTAAACGACCTACTTCTAAACTTGCTAATGTTTTTAGTTAATGTTTTTATAGTAAAAAGTAAGACAGATATCTAAATACTGATTTCCACTTTCCGTTTTAGAAAGTTTTAAAATCTTAATAAAAGAATGTGGCTTCAGTATCATTTTTTTTTTTCTTTTATTATTCTTCAGTAATTATTTTTGCAGCATCTGTGGATTTTAAATTTATCTTTGTTTCGCTTGTAAATATATATTATAACTCAACCTACATGGATGTAAAATATTATTATTATTAATTTGTTAATAGGTAATATGGATGTTATGTCTGAAATAAAGTTTTATTATTATCCTCTATTTGACTCGTCTCCCTCTCCAAAAGCCGGTAGGGGAGACGGTATTACCCCCAACAGACGCACAGTCGGACAACAGTATTATTATTATTATTATACTGGATCGCAGTAGATCACTCTCGCGCCATGAGCTTCGTCACGAGTTGAGTTATGAAAGACATCCCTCCTTCTTATTCTGAATATCTTTATGTAGATACGTAAATTGTAAGCGATATCTCAAACACGACACATTTTCCTCGTTCTTGCGACGTTTTATTAATCTCAATGGATCTTCTTAGATTACATTGAATTATGAATAAAAAAAGGTAACTATATTTGACAGTTTTATTCAGTGCAGGAAAAATGCAGCAATTTTTAAATAGTCAGTCATAATTAATCTCTGTGTCCATTTGAAATAAAATATTTTAATCAAATTATTTCATACTGGCTGTTGCACGCGACTTCGTCGACGTAACTTTATAATATATGGCCGCTGATAATGTAGCTTTCTATGGGTGAAAGAATTTTTAAAATCGGTCCAGTAGTTTTTGAGTTTATTCATTACAAACAAAAATACAATTTCTCTTTGTATTAGTATTAGATATTCTGATATGCTACTTCGTCCGCGTTGGTTTGAGAATACTTTTTTCTTGATAAAAAGTACCTTGTATCCTTTTCTGGTTCCTGACAAAGTTTTTGGAAAATTTAATGATGATCGAATAGGCGACGGTAGCCACCCTACCATCAAATGGACCGTTGGTTTTTCTGACGTCCTAAGGTACAGTATAATAATAAATAATAGGTATACATAGTTTTGTATACTTCTTACCTTTTTATATGTTTTCTCCCAACTCCAATATTCTGTAGTGACTTGTAATTTATAATATTATTTTTAGTAATTTAGTGGAAACTTTACTGATTTATATTTTTCTTGTAATGTGTAGCAAGCATCGATGTTTATGGATGGGCGTTTTCAAACCAAAAAATCACTCCCTCAAAATCAATCTGATTCGCAAAATAAGATTAATTTTTGTAGTTAAAAATCGGCCGTCATGTAGGTAGGACTCGTTGGTTGGTCGTGTTGCTCGACGGGATTAACGAAATTAGTAGTGTCTGTTGTTTACTATAGTAAATTAATACATTTGGTTGCTACTTTCGAACAACATGAAACCAATGTACTCAAGTACACGTGTAATTTTGCGAATTATTTTACCAGTGTTAATTGCTATGGAAAAAGTCCATCCATAAACATCGATGGTAGCGAGATATTGTATGTTTCCCTAATATAAATAAAAAAAAATTGTTAAAAATGAAATTGTTTACTATAAATAAGACGAATAAAAAAATGTGATTCTTGCAACGAATCTCATTTGAAATATGGAAATGCTCTCTCTACGGAAGGAATGTAATTATCGGCCGACCGCCACTAGAGACTTAAACGAAACTACTACTATTTGTTCAATACGAACTCATTTTTATGTATTTAACATAAAAGTAAACTTAGTACTTTTATAATTCATGTTACTTCTTTGCGAATTAAAAGTTATTGAAAAATACCTATACCAAATAGTCTATAAAAGACCTGTCGGACATTACAAATCTTAACTGGGGTCCAAAGAGGTTTTATTCGTTAATATAATTAGTTTAATTTGTATATGAAAAATGTGCGAATGATGACTAATGTTATAAATGAGAAAAGGAGTTTGTTTGTTACGCTTTAACGCCTTAACTACTAAACCGATCATCATGAAATTTTGCATACATACACGTCAAGGATGCAGAAAAGGATATAGGGTGTATTTCATTCAGAAAAAAGTTCTGTTCCAGAGGGGACTAAATAAATCACGAAAGTACTGTTTATCTAAAAATAAAATAAAAAATTCAACTCGTGACAAAAATATATGAGCAATAAAGATTGAATAAATGTTTTGACACCTAAAAAAACTTGGGGGGCGGACGAAGTCGTGGGCAAAAACCAGTATCAAATTACTTACGTACAAAAAATTTTCAATAATTTGAAAGTTCACATTTTATTTTTTTCGAATATCAATTTTAAAAAAATTCACAGAATAACGCGTATTACCTATATGGTAAAGGAATAATATGAAAAGGGAGCCATATAATAGAGGAAGCGTAATCGACTTTTGATGGCCGTCACTTACCAAAGAAACGCACATAAATTTCCTAGAATGAAGAAAATTATGGTAGCACACAACTTAAATATATTTCTTTGGATATTTCTCTAACTTGATAGACTGCCACACCCATATAGCAACAAATAAATAAAATCAGATATTTTATTCCAGAAAAACAATTAGAAAAAAATGCGTTCTATTCGAGTTATTATAAAATAATATATTTATTGAATTATACACAATAATATTGTTAACAAAGAGAAATGAAAATAATTTTATCAACTAGTAAATTGTATGTATATTTCACTTTTAACAAATAGTACTGTCAAGCACTTATCTATAGTTTAAAACTCGTGAATAATATCTTTCATATTAAATCTTCTGATTTCTTGTATCATAGTGAAATGACTATTTCTCATGATAAATAGTCTAAAAATTGTTCAAATTTTTTATTATGTAAGAAATGTTGATAATTTTATTGATAAATGAACCTATTGAAAGCACAGCCTTTTTTCTTTAAAAGTTCAACTTAATGTTAACTAAGTAACGATTGTATAGACTATTTTTAAAAATTATTAAATAAATATTTTCATAAAATAAAATGTATCAATATTAGAATTTTTAAATTCCAACGATTAAAACGATTGCAAGTATAAAATTCCTACTTAATAATTAACCAATAATTAGTGGATTAATTAATAATTAATTTCGTTGTTTAATTATAAAGATTCTACAATTTTTACTATTTATTATTTAGAACGAACCAACAGTAACTATGTAGATAATTACAAATCACTGTATCCGTCAGTGGATGCATAAAATACGCCCGTAGCATTCCCTGGGTTATGATAACCAGCTATTGTAACTTGGTTGGCAGCGCATTTTCCTTCGGAAAACGACTTGTAGGAAGGGCAAGCCCAGGCGAGATATCGGTCAGCATGATGGATTGTGTTGGCCCAATATTCAACGCAAGCTTTGTGGCTACACTTAGCCGCGTCAGATTCCCCAATTCCAGGTATAATTCCAGAGTGACAGTGAGGTTGTTTCAGTCCTTCCCGATTGAAGAAAAAGTCCGTATCCGCTAAGACACTAGTTGTTCCTAATCCTCCAGCATTGCAGTGATATACTTCAACGTACTCTGCTATACCAGATCTAATTTGGTCCTCAATTAAGCTGTTAGAGAAGCAGGGTCCAGCTGGATCGAGGCCAGTTACCCTCCAAATTTTCTCTGCAGTGGAGTCCGTGTATACAGTGCCAGCGTAACCAAGCATTTGACTGCCAAGACTGTGGCCAATGCAATGAATGTTTTTGGAAGGGTAACCTTTAGAATGCAGGCTAGCTAGGAACCGTCCCAGTGCCCGGCCAATATAAAACGTGTGATGGACAGATCTCTCATAACTTTTGACCCGACCACCTCTGGCTGACGTGTACGCTGAATGATCTATTATTATGAGATATATATTTGGAACATCCCGAAACTTTTGTCTTATGAGCTCCTCCGTCTTACGGTTGATGTGCGATTTGTAACCGGGCACGAAGAATATGAGTTTTCTGGTAACATCTAAATTGTAGGAAGTCGTGATACCTTCGAGTGCATTGTCGATTGGAAATGTTAGGTTCATGTTGTTTTGGAAATCGTAAAAGTAGAGTTGGACTTCGCTTACGCCAATGTTCTCTGTCTTGTCATGGTCACCTGAAAAAAAAAAATATATCTTAATATAATAGACAATACGTGACGGCAACCGCCTACTTTCAAATGGAATTTCAGCCTGCCTATAAACCTTACAAAATAAATACATTAAAAAATAATCGCGGAATTATGTCATCACTCATATATTATCTATGTTAAAGGGGCTTCCCTATAAGATATGACGTAACTCTCTAGGTAGATCTTTTCAAATATTATGAATGACAAACTGTTTCACATGCAGCTTAATACGACCAGGTACATATGGGAAAATGTATATGTTTGTTACTCAATCACGCAAAAACGCTTGACCGGATTTAGATGAAATTTGGCACACATATAGTTTACTATCTGGATTAGCATATAGGATACTTTTTGTCCTGGAAAAATGTTAGGTTCCCGAGGGATTTCGAAAAAACGAAGGACAGCGCAAACTGCTAGTAGATAATACTGTTTTCTTAAATTAAAATGATTTAATATTATATATAATTTCTATTTTTGTAACATATTATATCAGTTTAGAATGTTAAATTCTGCAAACTGTATTAAGTAGATAAGTGAATATAAGTCTTATTCTTTTAAAAATATGTTCAAAGTTACATTGAATAAATTGAAAATAGGTAGAATAACTTATTCCGCATATTGCTCCCTGCAATGCCACGATATCGTTTATTCGTTGAGGTCAACAACTGCTCATTGTTATGACTGAGCGTAAGATAACTTTACTAACTATATCGTACATTTAAAAGGCATATATGAATTAAAACAACAGCAAGAAAAAAACTAAAAAAACACATTTTGAAACAACGAAACCATATTTTTAAAATTTGACTTCCTTAAGTACATATGTGGTTTTCCTATAACAACATTTACCTCAAATTGGGAATGCCTAAATATAACTATACAACAGTTTTATAGTAAACGAAAAATACACAATTGAATATTTCTTAAACACAATATTATATTTGTGTTATATTTGTTTTAAATATTATCTATGGCACATCTTGAACCAGTCTCTCCATATTTTTTTAATTGTTACAAACAAACCAACAATATACACACAGTCAAGGTCTCCATAAACAACATCATTTAGGCAAATAATTGACATACAAACAATTAATCATAAAAATTAACTTACAGGTAATATAATCCGAATATAGCAATGTTTTGAATGGTCCATAATAGGATTTCCAATCGGCAATTGCATCCTTGAAACAAACTGCACAGATGATTAAACAAACAATAATAAACTTCATTGCTTAAGACACGTCCGTTCTCGTCAGAGACAAACCAATAAATGACGCATTAACTGTCCCACACACACACAATTTGCGATACTCTTGCGCATTAATGATTAGATCATATTGTAAGCATAACAGTCATCAATTTGTCAATTAATGACCATTAACACTGGCCATTGAATGTGATTAGAATCATAAGCAAAAGAGTGATGGCGTTATTGAAAAGGTGTATTTTAGATTTTTTGATTCGGCATTTTTGGGTAACGGCGATAATAAACCTAAAACTTTTGTATTTCAATGCATGGACAGGGTATACCAGAGATTTTACTCATATTCTCCCTTCCCCTTTAACTTTTCTTTTCTTTTAGCGCCATTGCAACCCCATTGATTACCTAATAGGCGAATTCACAACCAGTGTGCCTATGGTTCATATTCAAATAACATCGTATATGAAAAACGATTTATTTTACATATAATTTTAATTCAATCTGTGATTTTATTTGTATTATATAATTCACTCAACATAGGCACTGTTCGGACACTTTCCTAATTAGAAAATATATAAATTTCAGATCGTAATGAGTGTGAAAACGATACATTATAATATGTATGTGTGAATAGTAAAAAAAAATATATTTTAGCTAAAAAGAATATGTCCTTAAATAATAATTAACTTGGTTAGTTACGAGAATGCCAGTGTTTAGTTAATATGTCCTTTCAATCCTGCAAAAATCAGTTTTGCAAATTAACTAATATTCATTTAAATGATTTAATATTTTAAGAAATCAATTAATAATCTATTTGAACAGACGACCAATATTTTAAACTGATACTTTCTACATAAATCAACATAAATCCAACAAAGTTAGTTTAAGAACCTTGTAAGTGTTGGCGTAGGCGATAACTAGGCGATAACGTAGGCAATGCCTTTGTTACTAAAATATTTTTGAGATTAATAAGAAATTCATTAATTTCTTTATGACTCTCTCTCATTCTGAAATCCTTGAATTATTTTATTGAATAGCTAAATACAAAGTACAACCTATGAATACGGCTTGATTGTATAATATTTCCCCTTCTTCGTAAGGTAAGGCGGATAGGAAATACCCGTCGTAATGAGACGAAGCGACCTCGTTTCCAGACTAGTGAGGAAAATTTGTTTCTTTTTCCCCTTCCTTACCTGATCGTTTTCTAACTGGCAACAAATAGCCATTTCTATTTTCTATTTACTAACTTTATACTCTATGATACAGTTACCAATTATATTGTAAATACAGTTTATTTATTTCACATTTACAATTTTTTTGATGAGTTATTACGAGTTACGTATTTTTTGCATTAATAAACATATAACTGTAACATAGATTACAATTGAATTAACTGGATTGCAATTGAAGTATTCAATACATTTTATACATTAAAACATGTTGCGCATATATATGTTTGTAAAAACATTCCCTGATTATCCCTCTATCCATTGGTGAAAACAGCATAAAAATCGTGCAGTAGTTTTTGAGTTAATCGTGAACAGACAGACAAACAGACGCAGCGGAGGACTTTGTTTTATAATATGTAAGGAGATATATATAGTTATACGTAACGCAATTATTTTTCTTGTAAAACGTTACGATGATTTACAAGGGTGGGAGGGGAATCCCTCCAGTGTACGTCATTTTTATTAAGGGGGGATCAAAAATCTTCAAAAATTGCGTTACCTAATACTTGAACGAACTTAATACTTCTAAACCACCCATCGGATGTTGATACGGTTTTCTTTTACTAATGGAAAAATATTTGTGTAAATAATTGGGAGAAAAGCTTAGATCCTTACAAAGCCGGTGGCGGGTTGCTGATACAGAACATTATATAATACGGTATTACAGATAATGTGGCTCTTGTGAATTCACTCAGAGCATAAAAGTAAATGAAAATAAAAAAAAAACATTTATTAGACAGAATACATAACATCGAGCCTTATAGCTTTTGATGCACAAACCTGTATCGTAAGTATGCTCCATTTCTCTGATACTCGTACAATTAATATCGTGCCGACTGTCTTCCAAGAAAAATATAAATAAGTACTTATATCTTTACCTATTATATACCATCTAGCTTTTGAAGGCGACTTCTTTTTATTCTTAGATGAGTGTGTTATGAAAAGTCTGAATCTGACAAATTAGTCTCGGCCTCCGCGAGTCTTCTCCATCCATCCAGAAAAGTTCTCTCACTGAGTATACTCATATAGTACCAGACTATATGAGTATACTCAGTGAGATAACTTTTCTTAATGAAGGAATAATTCAATGATACGAATTTGTACGAAATAAAAATTCCAACATTTTTCTAATCAGTGCTAAATTCAATTCAAGTTGAAAAAGTCCAATAAATAGTTCGCAAGAGCGATCGTCGCAAACAATAAAAAGGAGTCTACGAAATGTAATCAGGAGTTGAACTCGTTAATTAACCCGGTTTTAATTGCCGGGCAGCCGATGAAAGTTTTTAATTGACTTTTCGTCTCTTTCGACCCCCTAGTTAGTCCTTCAACACCTTGGGTCGTTAATCCCGATCCGAGACGGCAGGATAATTGCTGATTTAACACTACTTTGAATGGTTCAAACGACTTAATGGCTGAACGTTTTAGCGCCTATGAATAAGTGGCGTGGACGATGTCCCGAACAATAGCTAGTGTATGTATATAATATATTATGATTAATAATAAACGAGTTAGGTTAAAATTTTTGTGTAAGGTCGGCACCCAGGCTGGTAGTCTATTTGATGGTGGCTACTGTCACCTAAGGTCACAAACAACGTCATATTAGAAATTAAAATCTACTATTACACCATGACAATATAAAGGGTAAGTAGAGGTTTCTGGCATATCTTACTCATTCACCGAAACATAACGCAGGTACTACCTACTGTTATTTAACGCGTGGTCTTATGCAATGGGATGTAACCGGGCAGCTCGTGTGGCGACAGTAACCAACCACCCCCTTACAAAAGATCGTCGTTAAGTAGCAGTATTTTTATTGTTGTGAATGAGTCAGGGTTGCCAAAAACCAATTCCCTATCTACTTCTGATCCCTTAGGTATCCTTAATCCAACTAGTGGTCGGCAGCCAGTGCCAGATTAAGATGCGCGGGGCCAGTAGCTAATTCTATCAAGAGGCCTTGGTTTGTTTTAGGATCTAAGGTGGTTAAGGTGTTAAGGGTTAAAATAAAGCGTATTTTCTCTTAAATTGTAACATTATGTTTCCTTAAGTTTGAACAAAAATTTTTCATTTAAGGAAGAAGCGTAAAAATATTTTTGCTGAAAAAATTATTTTACGCTCAAACATCCAATTGCTACGTATCTAATCCGGCACCGTCAGCTTGGCTAACGACCTTGGTTCAATTTTGAATAAGGTTCAAAATAAATTATTATTAATATTATAACGTTCAAAAATGCACTTGTATTACCTACACTGGCGCTTCATTTATACAATTTCGACTCTAATGGATTTGTATGATAAACGGCGGTAGCCAAATATTATCAATTTTCCCGTCAAATTGGAAACTTTACCATAAAAATAAAGCAACACGCTTACAAGAACGTAAAGTTACAAAGCTCTATTTGCAATAACCGCCTCAAATACGCGACGATCATCCTTCAACGTCCTCACTTAATGGCAAACATAAGTTCATCTCGTGCTGTCAAAGAGAACACGTGAAACGTAAAGTAATCCCAGATATTTTATGTGGGTTGACAAAAAAATCTGTAGCACACATCGCGCTTGCCAGAGAACGCATCCATCATGTCTAACTCGGAGGTAATATTTTGAAAAGATACGCGTAATTTCCTGCGGACGCATTACATCGTAATGCCCGGGTTATTGTCACGATGAAGTCTTCTTGGGGATTGTTTGAGAGATTGTTTTAGCCATAGCCACTGTAGGTTATTTCTTTATCACGTGTAAAAGGTTATCCATCATCTATTAACTTATCTTATCTTATCTTTATCATCCATTGTGTGCAGGTTTACCAATGCTGTGTCACCAATTTCTATGGGAAAATCGTCAGACAGGCTGACTATCCACTTGATGGTAGGTGGTTACAGTCGCCTATGACACAAGCAAAGCTACAAGTGCTACAATTGCGCTTCCTAAATAGTAGAATTAATGATAAGGGATTAGAAGGGGATAGGGAAATGTGTTAACAAAGATATACAACAGAATATTTCAGTAACTCTTCTATGCATCTACTGCCGGTGTCAAAATAAAAAAAAATTTAGAAAAACTGAGTAATTTGTTTAATTTCTGTATATATTTATTTAGACCACATATAATTGAAAAATAAAAACATATTTCAAATAGTATGGAAGTCCAAAGAAGCAAGATAAGTAGGATTAATTAGCAAAACTAATTAGCAACTTATTCGAGAGGGTTTCTCGTGACTGAATAATTGAATGACTTCTTATTCGAAGATCAAAGATAGGTTGGAACAAATCTTTACAAACAAATAAAATCGACTTTCCAGTCTTCTATTTACCAGTTAGAGGTGAGTTTACCGAGTCTTGATTGAGTACCTAAAATCTGAATAGAAAAAAATATGTGTTACCTACTATTTAAGTAATGTACTTGGCTTAAGTATAAGAACTTAGCATCACACAACGACTGTCATCCGTCGTTCAGGCCCGTATCATCACATTTTTAGGTTTAGAAATATAGGTTTAGAAATATATTTATTCTCACAAAGAATTACAAACTCACTTACGTGAGAAACTTAAAACTAATAGGTAAAAAACATAATTCACATTGCAAGCATACCAATAGGTTGCTACCAATGTGTTTACACATAAACAACAAAAACACGAAAACGCTTAGCACCTACAAGACTTACCAATAATACATAATTTAAAAAGTGGGTAGAATTTACAGAGAACAAATGCATGACAAACAAACGAAACATTGATATACAACATTGATATATACAATTTTTCGGACACATATTACCTATATCGTAGCGATGAACTCACATGACGACGTGACGCTTTACGCGAAGAACCTCGAACGACGGATGAACCGTTAATTGAGCGCATAAGTACTTAGTCGTGACCGCGTGATACATTCTTACGGATATTGATCTAGTAATATAGGATACTAGCTGGAGCTCATCATCATTATCATTTTATCCGTCCAGTAGTGGACATTGTTCGGATAAGCCTCCGCTATAATATTCCAATAGTTGGTACATCTCCTTGAATTCCAATCCTCTCGTCGTACCTTTTGGTCCATTTTATCTTAAGACAGAAACAGAATTTGATGGTGGTTTTTAGTGGGTAAGAATCCCACATAACCTTATTCCTATGTATTAGGTGAGTGGGATCTTTTTGAAGATTTTTCCTCTCGTTAAACATATTGGTGCAATGAATGCGGGCGTGCGAATCTACAAAATGTACCAAAAGTATCCAACGCCAACCTTATCCAAAAGTACTTAACGCGAGCGCGGTGAATGTTCCAAATGTTTCAGAATATAATTCAAATGTCTTCAGTGATTTGTTGGAAAATATCTCACGATTCGCCTTTTTACAAATGATCCCAGACGACACCTGAACTTGATGAGAATTAATGGGACTTCATCACTTTCCTTTGCCGTTGACGAACGGATATTAATTGACACTTATTTTACTCAAAATTCACGGAGCTTATTCTTTGATCTCGCGACGCTTGCGGTAACCTAACCTACTATACCTAATAATGTCGGGGTATTATTTTATGGTTTTAGTTCTACTAATCTGTTTCACACCCACTACCAAAAAAATGTAATTATATTGTATAAGGTGTAGTAAAAAGAAATCCATTATTTTTGCATGAATTTGAAGGCTTTATTTATTTAAAAATGGCACCCGTGCGAAGCCGAGAACGGGTCGCCAGTAATATTATAAATACAAAGTTTGTTTGTTTGTTTGTTACTCAACCACGTATAAACGGCTGAACGAATTTGGTTGAAATTTGGCACAAAGAAAATTTATTACCTGGATTTAACATATAGGATACTTTACATATCGGAAAATTTGTTAGGTTCCTGTGGGATTTTCTAATATCCAACCCTGGAAAAATTTTTGAAAAAATAAAAACCATACACATTATTGAAACTCAAACATTTATTCCTTAACAAACACACTTCTAACTTTTAAATGCACATTGCCTTGCATTTTTTTTTTCTTTTTATACCAATGGCTTATACAAATAAGCGTAAACGCCAATTGTTGGCCCAGCAACATTACTTACTGCTTAATCTTACAATACAATATTCTTACTAGAATCAGTAAATATTTTATACTCCTTAAACAGAATATTCATGAAATACATCTGTACAAGTTTAAAAAAGTCTTGAAATAACAAAATTATTACTTACTGTAGTAGACAAAGCTACATGGGATTAACAACAGTTGGTGTAAGGTATAACCGTCGTCGTGACTGTCGTGACGTGTTAGTGAGGATCAGTGGCTTCATACATTGTTTAGTTTACACACGTTACACAATCCTGCTGTGTCGCGTTAGAACACCAGTCTTCTTCTTCTACTTCTTCTCTTTTAATGTCTTGGCTCCATCAGATCTTCTCCAATGATTTTGCCAGTGTCATTAGTAAAAATAGCAAAAATAAAATAGCCTTTTTTTTTTTTCAAATTTAAATCAAAAGTACCAGATCCCGAGACTAGTTAGTCTTAAGTCAAGTCTATAATTTTTCTTAGTTTTCCAAAACAGGTCCGTCAAGTTCAAAGCAGTCAGGTCAAGTGCCAACACCAGTCTTCTGATGTCCTAGTGCTAGTTTTACTCGATCGAACGCGTCGAACGCGTAAATGTCAATTTGTATTAAAGCAGCACTACTCGTTAGCCACTAGGTGGCGCTGTTTCATTCCCATACAAATTGACGTTTACGCGTTCGACGCGTTTGATCGAGTAAAACTCGCACTAGGACCTCTTGTGTAAGGTGTCAGAGCTGCATGATTTAAGAAAATAAATTTCCGAAAGCTACGACTGTCTGTGTGTCTTAAAAACGGCCTACGTATTTGATCGTCCGTCACGTCTGAGCACATCACGACACGACACGACACGACACGACAAATATATTATATATTCGCCTTTAGGAATGTATTTTAAAAAAATGAATCGTAAATCTAAATTACCATAATTATATTAATGTATATAATATAAAATTAATAGTAACCAAATTTTTATATACTATGATTGGATCTTATGCATTAAATGTTCTCTTTTTTTTTTTTTTGGCGAAATATATTTGACATATCAAAACAATATAAACTCATCAAAATAATTTATATGACTAGCTCATGGAGAATAGTTACTCTGTGAAGCAGAGAAATTTTAAGATAAGAAATCAATAATGTTTGATCTCAATCATTGAGACATTTCTACATCCTAATTTCTCATTGCATTCACCGCACCAACCAAATCGTCCCTAGCATTTTATTCACTAGGCTTCACACCCGCATCTGTTCGAGCTCTGATTTCGGCCTTACTCTTTATTTCTGCGATCTTCTTACAAATCGGCACAAAGAACGTGCTCAACCATTCCTCTGTGCTTCTTTTCCCCGTTACGCTCTCAAGTCCCGATGTCAATCCCTGTTCTAGTGGGAGCAATTCAAACTCTAAGCTGTAATTTTGAAAAAAAAAAAAAAAACCAGTCAACTCTCCATTCAATCTGGTCACGTTAAAATGTCTAGATTTAAAAATGATTGCTACCTATCGTAAACAACTTAATAGGTACACGTTCTTATTACGATAAAAAAACAATTTTAAACCAAGATGTTATTTATTTATTATCAGTATTGAAACAGCTCCAAGAAAAGAGTTTTTTTAAAGACTCGTCACTAAGACCTGTTTAATTACAGCTTCTTATTTAACAGCCGGGATAACACTGGGATATTATTAGCATCATTAATATTATTAACATCATTAGTATTATTAGCATCATTAATATTATTAACATCATTAATATTATTAACATCATTAATATTATTAACATCATTAATATTATTAACATCATTAATATTATTAACATCATTAATATTATTAACATCATTAATATTATTAACATTATTAATAGTTTGGATTCTCATTAAAGCCTACGATCGAGTGAACTTTACATTTAAAAAAAAAAAATTAACATCTTAAACCTTGAGATATAAATTCGCGAAAATTTCTCGACGTTAAAAAAAAATGTATCCATTAAGTACTAAATGTTACTGTGATTGCGTCAAAAAAAAAGGTGTTTCTTAAACAATTACTTACTGAGCCGCTTTCGATGCTATAACACAAACTTGAGCTGGATTCGTGTAAGCTTTTGAGACTTGCCAATCGTTCAACCATGTCGCTACCCTAAAGTGTATTTGTATGTGTTAAAAAAAGAGACTTGTCGAATGTGTACACTTTAAATATTATCAATTCAATGGTAAAATTTGTAAAAAAAAACAAAAACAAAACATAACTCACGCATCCCCATTGATGAATTCCATACACATAGTACGCACATGAACAAAATTTCGAATGCATTTGGCTAGTTCAATTCCCGGCCACTCCTCGGGTGGCAATTCGTCGCTGATTAAATTATCTATTGACAAAAGCATTTTAATATTTCGATGTTTTCGGTCGGAAGACAAGCTGATTGGTAAAACGGAATCGAATATTACTTCATTTATAAAGCACTTGTTTAAGAGTGACAGTCATAGACTAAGGCTCGAGTTCACCAACAGACGGTTAGTTTTTAAACAGCTGTTTAAAATTTAAACAGCCGTTTAATAATATTTTGTTTATCACCATCACTAAACCGCGGTTTAAACGCCCCAAACATCAGATTAATCATTAAGTTAATCAGATGTTTAGGGCGTTTAACCCGCATTTTAGCAATGGTGAACAACAAAATATTATTAAACGGCTGTTTAAATTTTAAACAGCTGTTTAAAAATAACCGTCTGTTGGTGAACTAGAACCTAAGATGTCACTAGACGTGTGTTTGTCTACTCACCGCCCATAAATACGTTTTCCTTGTGAACAATACGCAAACAAGTCGCTAAACTTGGCATCGCTACGGGCAACAGCTCACATAATGTTGCGTAATGATCGTATCTGTGAAGGTGCAATGCGTTATAGTTCTTCCAATCGTTAAATTTAACTTTTGACAGATCACGCACGTGAAGTTTTACATTAATTTTCATGTACAATGTACTAAAGAGAATACCGTACTTCATGAACGGGCACCGCCCACTTAGTGATGTGCGATTCGTAATGAATGACCACAGACTATAAAAATAGTTTTGAAATAAATCGATAAAAAATAAAACAACTAAAATAGTTACTGTAATACTATTTTTAATTATAAAGAATCGTCTGTTTCTTCTCCGTATGAACTGGAATCATCATCAATTGACAAAATTACTAAATTGCAGTCGGAAGTGATAAAAATATTAACTCAACATAAGTGGTTTATTTTAATATAAAGTAACTTAAACACTTGTGAATGTTTATAAAACAATGCAAAATGTTGAACAAAAATAAAATATGAATGTGTTGAATCGATTAAAACTTCTTAATGAATAAAATCGATCGTTAAAAGAAATCGAATCGGTAACTCATTAGGGTATCACTATTTGATTAGTACTCGAGCTGTCAAACGAATATTTTACATTGGTTACAGAATAATAATACATTTTAATGCGCCCTCTGTATACAGAATAAAACATTAGACGTGTAAGTCATAAGTGAGTGTCGTGAATTGTGTCCGAAAAAAAAAATGGGCGCGTCTTTTACAATAACAAAATATTTAGTATACTCGTATTAGATTAGATTAGATTTAGGTTTAGGGCCTCTTTCACCGACTACAAGTAAAGTGTTGATTAATTACTTTTAGAAATAATTTTATGTTTTATTAAATTATGCACTCGGTTTACTTCGATCCTTCGATAGGCGATTTTTTTTTATATTATTTTCTTTTTAATGTTTGTGACTTTTACAGTACATTTACAAATGTATATCATCTCCATCATTCCCGGTTACCGTTGACTTTAAATGGCGGTTAGCCTACTTGACACGTGACACATTTAAATTTAGTATCTAAAGTGCAGTTTTTTTTGATTTTTTTTTTTTTTTTTTTTTTTTAATTTATATAAACAAGAAAGAATGTCCTGAAATTGAGCAAGTTGTGAGTGAAACTCATTTTAAGTAAAACTCACCTAGACCACCCTGTCAATATGATTCCTTCAAAATTAATGTACGACTTGTATGTTGACATCTCTTCCATCCACGCCATATTGTTGCTTGCATATTGACTCGCTGGTGACAGCACCTTCAATATTGAAGTAATTTATATAAAACTAGCTGGTGGCAGCGACTTCGTCCGCGTTGAACGACGAAAGGTACCCTGTGTCCTTTCTGGTGTCCCAGAGACAACGTGTATGCAAAAAATTCATCATGATAAAAATACTTTATTTCAAAATCAATAACACACAAAGACAAATTTATACAATTATGTACGTTTTGTTTATTTAATGCATCATACTAGCTGGTGCTAGCGACTTCGTCCACGTTGAAAATTAAAAAAAAAAGCAATATAACGCTTGACCTCGTGTCGCTATAACACTTTGGCCGGGTGTTAGTTTTTTATTTTTTATTTATCCCTCAGGAATAGTCTTTTTTTTCTGGATGAAAGGTGGCTATGTCCTTTCTGGTGTCACAGACAACGTGTATGTAAAATTTCATGATGATCGGTTCACTAGTTTTTGCGTTAAAGAGTCACAAACATCCATACATCCAAACATACTTTCGCATTTATTATATTAGTACGGATAAAAAAAAGCCTTTAACTCTCTGAGAAGTTACATAATTGAATAACGTGTAATAATTGAATCTAAATGTGTTATTATTGTCTTATATTTATTTGTTTATCCATACATTGACATATATTTTGTAATCCTATGTAAAGTTTAGATTAGACATCTCCACCTTAAACATGAGATAAATAAACAAATTGTATCCGATCGATATAATTTTCGATCGGAAGAAAAAATTACGATTCTTTTTTTGTTCAAAAAAAAATCATAATTTTCTTCTAGTTTTTATATTTATTTGACACTTTCATTTTAACATTTCAAATATATCATGTATTCTCGAATTATTGCTATACTAATCTATACCTACAAATATTTGGCCCGGCGAACTTCGTATGGACACGATAAATTTTTTTTTTTTTTTTCGTAAACTTATTAACTGAATTGAATTTAGTTTTTTTTTTTTTAATTATGATAAAATGAATACTCAGAATGAATGTATTTAATAAAGCTTCATATACCTGTGAAGCTCCATTGGCGCCTTTAAATGCAGACCCCGACCACATTTTGGAAAAAATCTGTGCATATTTGTCCCAAAGTTGTTTATCAATTTTGAAACAAATGCTTGGACTATAATTCCATATTACTGGTTCCACATAACCAGACAGTTGATATGCTGAAAATATACAACACAAAAGACACATAAAATACAAAAACCATAAAATAAAATGTCATGAAACTTCACAAACTTTATGACCGATCTGAAATAAGTTCTAGAAAGAATAGATTTTGTAGCAAAAATCGATTTTGCTATGTGTTTTTAGGCACCAAAAGCACCCTTTTCGTGTTGGAGAGGTGAAAATATTATGTACCTGTGAGATTTTCAAAAAACGTACTACACCGCGGACACAGCTAGTAATATTTTTAATGAGTGTTTGTTTGTTACGCCTTCAAGCTTTAACTACCTTTAACCGATCTTCATGAAAATATGCATACACGTTGTCATTTATCAATCAATAAGCAAAAAAAAAAAAATAAACAAAATATGATTTTGCTATGTCACCAATATTAAGCAAGAGAAGCCCCTAGTATTATTAAGGAAATCAATTTAATATTGAACCATAATTATAGAGAAATCTTTATTCTCCCAAACGGCCTACAATTTACCTTTTAAAGTCTCAACAGGTATAGACCTTAGCATGTCATCCCACATTAGTATTGTGATGTTCGGTCTTATTTGCTTTATGTAATGTGTCAATCTTTGAATATGTTCTAAATATATCGACGCAGACGAGTATTCACTAGAAGTGGCCTTCCTTACGCAGAGAGCGCACTCTGCCATACGAAACACCTGAAAATATACAAACCTGATACCAGTCACGAGAAAATAATATATACTGGCAGTCAAGTGCAACACTGTATCAAATGAAAAACTTCACAATAACAAAATTTATAAGCAACTTATAAGCTGTTGCACGCGGCTTCGCCCGCGTAACTTTATAAAATATAGCCTATATTACTCCCTCATAATATAGCTTCCCCAACAGTGAAAGAATTTTTCAAATCGGTCCAGTAGTTTCGGAGCCTATTCAATGCAAACAAACAAACAAATCTTTCCTCCTTGTAATATTAGTATAGACTAGCGGTAAACTCCCGGCTTCGGCCGAGGTGCAATTTTTATATATATATATATATATATAAATCTTCCCAGTTTAGCACTCTTTTCATATTATGTAAAAACCGAATTCAAATTCAAATTCAAAACATTTTTATTCGAAATAAGATTTACAAAATCGCTTTTCGACGTCAGAGAATGGCAGAGAATGGCAGAGAATGGCAGAGAATTAAAATCGGTCTATCCATTCTAGAGTTTTTGAAGCATATATTACACAAACCAACCTAACATTTTTATATTTAAAGATAAACGTATTGTTTATTGTTTACCAATGAGCAGTGGCTTAGCTTAGCTTAGCTGACACCGGAAAGCGGTCTTTTTAAGGCGGTGGGAATCATTATTTAGGACACCTTATTATCACAACTCAACTTACTATAATGCGAATAATAGAAGACAGAATGCGACGAAAGAAACTCGCGCCATTTATTGAACTCCCGAAAATAATAAAACATACGCCAGCAATTCTACTTTTATTTGTTGTAAACGATTTTTATAAATTTAAAAACCCAACATAGGAATTTAAAAAATAATGAAATATTACATTTTATGCTATTTCTACAAATTCAGACTGTTCGTTGAAAAAACAAAACGTGTACATGAAATTTCATTATTCAATATGTCAGAAAATATAAATAAAAAGATAATCAGAACCTTATCTATTTTATATGATTTTTTTTTTTTTTTTAATACACGGTGCAAATAATGGCAGCGTTAAACCGCGAAAATGTCACAAATTATGCACTTTTACAAATTAATTATATTGGATATTATGAAATTACTTTCAGTTTTATGTTTCCATCCAAACGTACACATTATGTCTCAGAAATGTCATTTTTTTTTTTTAATGTATTTGCTCTACTTGCCTCGTCAGCTCCAATGTGTATATATGCTGCATCGGGCTGTACACGCAGAACCTGGTCAATGATGGTCCTCACTAGGATCTGAGAGTTCTCTTTTGAGGGGCACAATGCTCCTGGAAATAATGATACCTCACGAAGCTCACTGAACTCTGGGTGCTTAAGGACAAACTCCAAGTGACCGATTGTTTGAACTAATTGAATCTGAAATTATAGAAAAAAAAATTAATCTGTATTCTATATAATATAAATAAAACAAAGTCGTGAACAGAATAATTGTTTATTATCTTTGCTTTGTTGAATTTGTCTCTCCCTCGTATAGCAGAATAACTAGTAACCTTTGGAAATATTCATGAAAAAATATTATGAAGAAAATTGTTTGTTTATGTCCCTTCTTTAAAATATTAAAGACTTTAAGCCTTTACCTCAAAAGTTCTCTTGCCAGAGATAATATGCATCCTCGAATGTAAACTAAGACACATATTTAACAATGAAATTTAAATAAAAAAACCATTTACTCACAGCCTCCAAATCAAGTTTCTTGGCGCATGTGAATATACTTTGAACTTCTTCAAATGAATACATGCCATCGCCACCTGCATTACATTGACTTCCAATATTGATTAGGGCAGAATCATATGGGAATGTATCTTCCCACTCCAAAAGCACTCCTGTTGCACCCCATGATTTTATTTGTGTAAATACCTAGAAAGTATTTAAATGTTTTGTTCATTGCGAGACAATACAGTGTATGTGTCGGCGGCCGATCATATAATCCAGCAGTTCGTGATATGGCAGTGTTTCATGAAGTTGCAAAGTGATAAAAAAAAGTGATCACAATCTCAAATCTCAATGAACAGCGAAATTGTCGAATGATATACTTCGAACAGTCTGACTAATATTAGTTAGGAACTTCATGAAAGACCGCCATATCATAATCTGCCTAGGCACATCACGAACTGCCGGATTATATGATCGTCCGCCGACACATATATTTTTTGTTATATTTCCACAAACTGCTGAAAAAAAGTATTTATTTTATTAAACAATAACATTTGGTACCTTGTCCCTTACCCTTCATCAACACCACTTCAGCTTGCAAAATTTCTCAGGTATATCGACAAATTGTCGAATTAGGAGTTAGCAAGCTGTAGAGGCAATGTATATAATATAGTGTTGGTTATACACGATCAAATGCCTCATTTGATGTTGTTTTAGTGGGCAAAAATCTCACATAACCGTATGCACATTTGCATTGCATTCGGTATAATATGTTAATAGGGTGTCCTTTGAAGATTTCCCCTTTGTATCAATCAAATAAACTAAGTATCAACTTGCCAGACATCCCTTCTGATAAAAAATATAGTGTTGAATTTATTAAAATCTAGACATCAGATATCTGTTTCTTACCTTTTCTAAATAAGTAACCTTCAAGGGAGCACCTTTTAAATCCAAATGTACTAATCTAAAATCAATTTATTTATTATTCGATATTTATTTGTGTAAATTGTAACAATTGAGTGTTGGTATATTAAACATACTTGTGCATCTCGTAAACACTTTTAACAACTTTGTTTCTGTCAGTAAAACTATATTTTACTTAGAAACAATAGGTATTATGTCGGTCTCGTCAAGAAAAACAAGAAATGAACATAATAGGTAAGTACTTATACCGTTTATTTTTTAATTTTTGAAGTACGTATGCATCCACCGAACTGCTTATTTACATATTACAGCTCTTAATAACAATTTCTTTGTTATCATACATAACAAAAAATCAAACATATAATAAACAAACAAATCCTAATCCTATCCTATGATATGAAAATAAAAAATAATCCTGCTGACATGACATTGACACTGACAGTTTCACTCTTTGACAATCCAAATTATAATTCATTTACATAGACTATATATATAAATATCTCGTGTCACAGTGTTTATTATCAAATCATTATTATCTACAAAAAGTGTCGCGACAGCATAGGTATGTCTAACTATTATAGTTATGCCACAATAAGTGTTCTTTTATTTTAAAAATTTAATTGAAATGCCGCTTCTAGAAAAGGCTCTTTATTTGTATCTTGGTATTAATCCTTATCAAAATAAATTACTTCATATTCAAGACCTTTATATAACTTTTTGAATTTATCAATTCGAGATTAAAAATGTAAGTACCTATTAGAAAAAAGTCGCGTGGTCGCCGCTCACCCCTCTCGGCTAGCTAGGCAGCACCATAATATGCTATGCAGGCGTCACTGGGGTACGGGAGCGGAGTCAATGTCAAGAAATAAAGTGCCGCGCGGCTCACTCGCGCGGTCGGCTCCCTACGCAGCGGTCGTGTGCGGATACGAATCATTTTCATTAAATACCCGTGCGAAGCCGGGGTGGGCCGCTAGCATGTTTTATGTGTTACAATTACGTTTTTATCTTATCCTTTGTCTTATATGTAAATGTGACTTTCAATTCTTCCAATATACAATTAAAATCACCTTAACATCTAAATATCTGCATATATAAATGAGTACCTACTTACCTATTGTAATGGTAATCAGTTCATAATAGTAATTATTATTTTTTCACTTAATGCGGTCGTTTCCTCATTTTAGTACCAAAGCATCGATACCAGACAATGACCAAGTAAACTGATCATCTTTATCCCTAAAATTAATTTAAATAATAATAAAAAAAATTAATGACTGTGTCCATTACTTTACCAACCGAACAGTCTGCTTTGGCGCACGTTCTCCAGTTGAAGTCCACTGCTTTGACTTTTTGCTTCGTTTCCGGAGCACAGTAGTACTGTACAGGGGCGAGGGGTAATTACAGTACACAGTTCCAAGGCACACTACAGTCACTACACGTATTCACATAAAACGCACGGCCGTTTCCACGACACTGCCACACCTGATTTTTATTTTAATAATTTCATTTACCTACTTGTCAGTTTTGAAATTGGAACTATATTAGTTACGTAGAGTTTCAAATTCAAAAAAATAATAAAAATAATTATTTACCTTGATTTAACAAATGACACTCCTAGAATAAAAGATAACTTGAGATTTCAAGCAGCTACTCTCTTAGAAGCAAATTTTATTTTTATTGTTAAAATAGAAATCACCTGTTGATTATGGCCTATTTATTCTTTAAGTTACACTTTATAATACGATTGCTAGGTACACCAAATAATACTACCATAATGTTTATACATATAATTTAATTTTACTGCTACCATAAACTGGGCATCTGGTGTCAGTAACCACCCTCTTACATTTTGATGCAAAAAATAGCGTGTGTTGTTGTGTTTTGGTACGTCAGTAGGGATATGCCAGATCCCATTCCCTTATCCTCTCTTCCCAAGCTTCCTAAGTCTCTTGAGCTTTTCCCATTTGAGCCGGTAATGCAGTTTAGTCCTCCTGAGGTGGATTGTCTATAGGCGATGACGTTAACCCCAATATGTTTTTTTTTTTTAATGTTTAGGTCGGCACAGATGCTGCAAGTGCGCTGCACTACAGTATGATTAAGGATAATGGATTGGGAAAGGATAGGAAAATGGGAACAAGTATATTTATAGGAAGAAAAATTTAAAAGTTAGCCATCACCATAAATTGATTATCAACCTTTCAGCAGTCATTTATCATAAATAACCATCCATGATTATATTCATATACCTATAGCGTAAACAGTTGTTGTTTCAAAAGATAATAGTAATTTTGAATGGTTATATAAACACTAAAATAAAATACAGTTATCTAAAATTAAATAGCAATTTAATTATATAAGTAATTGATTGAAATACATCTAAATAAGTAAGTAGATTCAAGCTAATATAATATTTTATGCAATTAAAATACTTCAAAAACACTTAACATAAAAATTCATTTATGAATTCGGTGTACCAAATGGCAAGATCGTCTACCTATACTATAGGTAAGTATATTAAGTATTAACAAAGGCATATGTCTGTAATTGATTATGTAATAAGTAATCGTTTAAAAATATTGAATGTCGAAACATTCAAGTCTGCAATAATTATTCTATTCCTGTACCTGGGTACCTATATTATTAGATTTAATTTGAAATATTTTCTTATCAATAAACTGGTGTCATATAAAATGTTATTAAATCTATATGCAACGTACCTACGTGCTCTCTAAAAAAAACTTAATTCACACTATATAAAATGTATTAAATGTATGATAATTGAATATAAACTAAACTAAACCCTACTGGGACTTACATTACACACACATTAGAAAAGGTATACCTACAAAATGAAAAATACTAGGTTCTCCTTAGGAGATAAAGCAAAGAATAAATAATCCAAAAAATAAATTCATGCAAAAAATAGATCACAATTATCATAAACAATGCAATATATAGGAAATAATTAATGGTAATCACACTTAAAAATTAGATAAATATAATACGAGTATCTATGTCAACACAAGTTGTCAATGATTTGATTTATTTTTATTTGTATCTAAGAAATACTGTGAATTTTTAATAATTTTACAGAAGTCTAAAAGAAAATATAAAGCGAAATAAAATAATATTATATTATATAAAGCGAGTAACAGCTAAAATATGCTCTAATAAGTACCTATTAGTTTTTATAGGTGTAAAACTAAATTTAATGTGCCACAATTATTCTAACCCCAGATTCTGGTTCCACCGCCACGTCTTTAGCTAGCGGTGCGTAACCACAAATGCGGAAGTTCTTAGTGTATGGTATAACGCCTACTAGAACACCGGAGACAATCACCCAAAAGCCGGCCACGTAGAAAGCAGCATCCCAATGGCCTGTCGCATCATTTAAAGCACCTGTAATCATGGTTATTGATTTATTAAAGTATAGTGACAGGGCACATTGCGTTTTGCAGTCATTACACAACCACCTCCTTACAGAAGACCACTGTGAAATAACAAAACGTGTGCTGTTGTGTTCGGTGAGTGAGCACGGAATGCCAAGTCTGTACTACTTTACTGTAGTCGGCAGCGCACTTGCAGCAACTGTGGCGCTGCTTGTGTTATAGGATATTATTGAAGACTATGAAAGTATATTATACTAGCTGTTGCACGCAACTTGCCCCGCATAACTTTATAAAATATAGATTATGTTATTAGCTGATAATGTAGCTTTAATGTCACATATAGTGAAAGAATTTTCAAAATCGGTCCAGTAGTTATTCATTATACAAACATACAAATATTATTATAATGCAGTACTTTTTGCTGTATAAGTGTCATATACGGTAATATAGCATTAAAATATGTAGAAAAATAAATGATGACGTTATGGAAAGATGGAACTAGTATATTCATTTACCTGCTATTGGCGGTCCAATAAGATGTCCAACGCCTTGGCTGAGAAGCACTAATCCGTAAGCCATAGTGAATCTCTCTAAAGCAATCAACTCGACCAAAATGCTTGGAGTATATGAATATGAACTTGAAAACATTAATCCAAACATAACAGCATTCAATGCTAATATGTAAAAACTGTAAGGCTCCTTTGCATCCATAGTGCGCATCAATATTGGAAATAGGCAGATCGTTACACCGCATACTACCAAACATACAGCGTATGTTTTCGTTACATTTACCCAAGGTAAATCGCCCATCCATCCAAGACCGACCTAAAACAATACAAATAGGTAATTATTATCTATTACAAAAGTCTACGAAGCTAAACAAATTTATACTTACAATGCCAATGATAGTAGCTACGCCAAAGATACTCAGCATAATAGTTCCCTGACTCTCTGTATAACCGTTCTTCATCATGAAGTCAGAGATGTAGAAATATGGAACTATGAACCAAATAAAAAGAATAAGAGTAGATAAATTCATTATCAAGAAATGAAATTCTGTGAACATCTGGAAATCAAATGTTTTCTTTAAGATTTTCAAAATCCATGTGCGCCACGTCTGAAATAAAAAAAAAAACAATAATAATTTAGTATCTTATACTCGTATTATTTTGAATAATGCAATGAAACCAGAGTTAGAATTTATAATGTGTGATTTAAGTACGTACTGTCTCTGCTTCTTGATCTTCAACAGACCACATGGAATTTCTGTAGATGTCTGGACAAGATGATGCTCTCAACTTATATTTAGCTATGTTCATCATTGCACCACGATGCATTATAGAATTACGATGTACTCTTATATCTCGTAAATAATGATGATCTGTACTAAGCTGTCTAGAAAGCCAATCTTGTCGTTCTGTTTTAGGTTGAATGATTGCTGGTTTATTTTCAGGTATTGGTTGCAGAAGCTTTTCCCTCGCCAGGTCAAGTTTTGCCTCGAAATCCTTTTTCTCTTTTTTATTTAACTTTACCTTCATCGACATAGTAATGGGTTTACTTTTAGAAGATTCAGGGGTATCAATTGGAAGCTTAGTTTCTGAATTGCTTCTCAAAGCTAACAAAGATGGATAGTTTTGTAAAATTATATTGTACAGCCGTTTGTTAGAAGTCAATTGATCCAATACTTCAACCGGCACCTGAAAATTTAAACATATACTAATTAATTTATTGTTATATTTTTCTAATTTAAAATAAAATAAAAATGTCTACTTTTTAGTACCTACTCACCTTTTCGCTTTGTCTCAAGAATGTTGGCAAATTGATAACAGAGTTATTTTTTTGTTGTGATAAATCTGCATTTCTTTTAGTAGCAGCTTCCAAATTTTCGGCTTCAGCTATGGAAGTAACTAAAGCAGTCAGAATATATTCTGGTGTTTCTCCACTCTTCATCAAAGTTTTGAGTTCTTCAGCACCTGGATAAACAGATTCTCCGCCACCAGATTTTGCAGATATAGATATAGAACTGGAGGCTCTTTTGGCTTTACTGAGCTGTCTTTGTTTCTTCTGTTCTAATATGAGCCATTCAGGATCTCTCATAACAGCGCCACAAATACACACATTAAGTACAGTGCCAGCCAAAAGAACTAAGGCACCTCTCCAGCCATACTCATCTAAGAGATATGTGGTTAATGGAGAGTATACAAAAGTACCAAATCCTACTCCACATGAACCTAATCCTACGGCTAAATTACGACGTTTCTCAAACCAGTAGGCTATAGATACTACAGCGGTTACGTAAAGAAGACCCATTCCCAACCCAGCCATCAGACCATAAGTTACAAACAAAACTTCAACTGAGTTACTACAGGCAGCTGCTAAAAATCCAATCGTCGACGCTATGCCACCAACTATTGTCATTTTTCTGCAACCATAGCGATCTACAAGAGCACTCATAATAGGACCAGCAATCAAAGGAACAGATATAAATAGACTTCCAATAAGTGAGGTTTTCGCTTGACTAGCTTTAAAGAAAATAACGAACTTTTCGTGTATTAATCCATAGGAGAAGGCGAGACCGTCAGCGACTGTGGCAATCAGGAAAGAAGCGGCTACCACTACCCAACCCCATCCTCCGTCAGGAATCTGTGGCCCTTGTTCCTGAGGTGGTTTGCTAGAGCATATGCTATCGGCATCTCCCAAACCCAAGAACTTGACCCCTTCGTTTGTTGAAGATGCATCTTCGTCTTTGTGGTAAGACACAGCAAGCGTATCTTTAGGATTATTAAAATCCGTCTTTATCGAATTGATTGTGTTGAGATCGTTCTTAGCTTTAACAGCGTCTCTCACACCAGTGGTATCATCTATATACTTAACGTCTTCTGTATTAGACAGAAGAGGAGCAAAGCTCTTCTCATCTTCAGTTGGTATTTGTTCATGCTTGTTTTGTTTTTCTTTACCTGGAATACCATTTGCGTAAGCTCTTTGCGTGTCCATTAGGCTCTAACGCGAGCTTCTATAAGTACGGAGTTAAGTACGTACTTACTCGGATTTTAAGTCGGTCCTTCAACGGACTTTTGGAATGACTTTCGTGACGGGCTGAACCCGATCGTAAATCGCTCTATGTAGACGGGATGATTAGTTCTCTCGACCAATGTCTTAATCTTGGATCTCTAGCAGAATAGCGACAAGGAATCTTTGACGTACAGAGTGTAAGGGCGCAAGGATTGTAGGTTGTCGATTTCATCAAGGACCGGCTAGTCCTCGATTTTAAACTTTTAAAATAAACACTTTTATTCTTATACGTTCGATTCTTGAACGTGGCAGACTTTCTTGACATGTAGATTCAAAGTTTCAATTCCGGCAACATTTCAGTTTATACCAGATGACAAGGACCTGTAACAAATTAAAAATATTTTTTAGTAGGTATAAAGTAAAACAAAGTAGTATTTCGTAGTACAAATTATGACTAGCCCGTTATATGAGTGGTTAGGATGCTTGCTTTATTTTATTTTATTTTTTAATATAATAGTTCGAATTATTCGAAAAAATATAAATCTAAAAGATTCTAAACACTTTTTTTATTTTCATATCATAAATAAGGCACTCCTTAAAAGTGATTTATTGATGAAGTATACGAAGTATCTCGTAAGTATACCACCCGCTGGAAGATTAATGATTCTAAATAAATGTCCACGTCTGCAATAAAACTTCGTTTTTTTTTTATGCGAAATGTCTATAAGGTGACCATATTTAACTCAACCACCTTACTCGTACAATTAGGAACAGACCTATTTTGGAAACGCGAAATCAGAATTGCAGCTATGTTAGGCACAAAACTGTTTATACCTACTCAAAATACAATTATCACTTGTAATTATTTTAGTATGTCAAAGTGGTGATAGCGTGTCAATAACTTTTAATTAAATAATCGCTTACAAGTGACATAGTGACCTTGCTTTGTTATCAAAGTCCATGGTTACGTATAATGTAACTTTAAAGTCCAGAGAAAGAAACTCGTTTTGGATACAGTTTTCAAATATTCAAAAAGAGTTGTTACAATTTAAAGGCAAGACTATAAAAATACGCATAGTCAACGATTGATATTTTCTACTAGCTATAATAATTATCATCATCATCTCAGCCGCAGGATATCCTCTGCTGGGCAAAGGCCGCACAATCAAACTGAACAGGGTTGCGTGGCCTCCACACAAGAACCTTCCTGCCTACTGGCTACTGCCACTTTAATTTACAGATACTCCGGCTTTAGTTTCTTAATTTTCATACGTCTACAAATCTTCTCATTCCTGATTTGATCTCGCAGTGTAACCTCGAGCATTGCTCTGTCGAACATCAAGGGGGACACCGTAGGCCTGAAACACTTGACCGCGCGTTAGCGCGCGGATCAAACTGAACAGGGTTGACACATGTTTGTAGAACTTATACTTACTTGTAGACAAGGAACACTGTTTTATGTTTGATCTTGTAAAGCGCGGTCATGTGAATTTAGCCTAGGTCGCATTGTTCTCTTCATTGTTTTTTATACAGGTCATATATTTCCTATTATAAATTCTCTACTTTCTGAAATTAATTTAATAAAAACGGACGCTGTGCGTTCTAGCTAGACAAAGACTTTTCGATATTGATATATGAATAGTTTATTTATTTTATATCGAACAGCAACAGAGACGCTGATGGTGTCCACATATTTACCGTCTTGTAGGAACACAGGAAATACACGAAGGTAATTAACCTAACCTAACCTGATTCGCTAGTGACAACCCTAATAATACGCACAGACAACTAGTTAAATCTGAAATAATTTAGTTCAAATCAGTTTGCATTAGGTATATACTCTTTACACACGTGTTTTATGATGAGATAAAAAAATGTTTATTGTTGAACCGTTTTCCTGGCGAACATTGTTATAATTTTATACAATACGTTTTTATCTATGTTACAACTGATAGCAAAGAATGACATTGTAATCACTAGATCCATAGGTACGAGCACCTATTGAATACGAACCAAACATTAAAGGGGAAAATATACATAATAAATTACTTATGTAACACAACCATACACAACCTATTAATTAAATAGGTTACCTTTTTTTTAAAATATTTTTTCTTAAACTGTCACTTTACAAAAAGAGCTTTCATGCAAGAAAGGTGCTTTGGGTAACACATGATGTGTCTTTTCCGAGGTTCATTGTATTAAAAATATATTGTTAAATAAATTTCTAATATTATTTCCCTTGCATATAAATATTCCAACAGAATTTTCAAGAGAAATAAGAGAAGTGATTTTATAAAATAATAAAATGTATGGATATTATTTGTTAGTCTTGCACGCAAAAACTATTAAACGGATTCTGATGAAACGTTATAGTTATATTCATTTTTTTAATAGTTAATTCTAAAAATATTTATTTTTAGAATATATTTTTTATAAGTATTGTTTATAAGTAAATATATTTTTAAACTACACTTAAATATAATAGACAGTCTTCGTAATAAGGAGTGGTCGTCGACCCGCGAAGTCAAGGCCACCGAATCTAGGCTGATGGCTTTGGGCGTTCGCTATTATCTAACATTAATCACCTAGTACCTCAGAATACTATAATAACAACACATTTCACGGGTATTTACAAATTTTTTATATAAATTTATTATATCAAGGCAGCGCTTTGCCACAACCTCCACTGATGTGAGGTGCAGATACCTTACCTAGTAAGTGCACATTATCCCTAGTTTTGAAGACCCCAAGGTTTTAGTTTTGAGGAAACACAGACGCAGGCAATGAGTCCCACTCTTTAGCAGTTCGAAAAAGGAAGGTGGAACTGTAACGCTTCGTGTGTGTTCCAAATACATTGTGATCCAAAGTTTCGCAAGCCACTCGCAAGTTTTAAGCAGTGTTTGCATTATTAACTGAGTTCCAAGAACACGAACTCGCACAACATATCGGTTGGTTATTTTCCATTCAATATAGGTAAAGTCGTTGTCAATGTCGTCATGATTGTGTGCAGTTTTACCATACCTAACGCTGAAGTCATCGATGATCCCGTAATGGACATTGCAATGAACGTTTACAGATTTTAGTCATTGTTTTAAAAGTATTCCCCCATGTCACAATTTAATACGATATACCTATAAGGCAGATAGAAAATCACAGCCACTTTACATACCTATGTATGTATGTATAGATAGGTATAGATTATTATCTTCTTCTATACATATCTATATCTAATGTAATGTAAGTACCTGAAGCGGGTTGCTAATATTTTATAACTCTAAACTAAACCTACATTTTTACAATATATTAAATATTCTTTAATATTTGAACCGAATTTATCATTTAATTATTATATTGCTCTAGAAACTATCCACAAATGATCTCCGGATATCAGCATCAGGATCTCTATTCTTAGACTAATACTTTGTACATTAAAGGTACTGAGAGGAGCATATCTGAAATTAAGTAAATTCATTCGTAACACTCATTAGAATTACAAATTGTCACTTTGAGTGTCTGTGCGTTGTTCTGTGCATTAAACCACACTTGACCTATTTTTGCGTCACTGCGTAATGCCTACCTAATAGGAGAAACGGTCGTAAAACAACCAATTACTCAAGTAAAAGGTCTTAGTTGTAGTTTTACAGCAATTAATTATTCAAGTCAAAATGTATTTTCATGATATAATAACAATAGAGCCTCACAATTAATTATAAAAACTGAAATAAAACTTAGGAAGCTCAGAAAATATTGGGTCCTGAGCAAACTACTTAGCATGCAGGCTGCAGCTACATTACCTCCCTGAATAGATACACTTAAACGCTGAGTTAGGTAATGTCTAGCCTACCTAATGCTTAGGTAATGAAGTCCTCTACGCTTCCTAATCTATGAAGACGTTAAAAAAAGGAATAAAAATATATTTTCATATTAAAGTCGTCAGACAAGCTTATTGTCCATTTAGTCCAGTAGTTTTGGAGCCTATTCAATGCAAACAAAAAAACAAATCTTTCCTCTTTATAATATTACTATAGATAAGGTCTGTGTCTATTGTATGTTATTTTGTTTTACTGTAAGGTTTATGTTCAAAATAAAGTAAAATAAATAAATAAGGATAAAGGATTGGAAAGCAATAAGGAAATAGGCAATAGGGAAATACTCATTTGAGAAGAAGAATTTAAGAGAGTGGTTCGGTTTTAAGCACTCGCTCCCTCTTTCGCGCAGCAGCTTCAAGATAGCTTAATCTAAGGTCAAGATAGCCATGATGGTCGCCAACCTTCGTAAAGAAGTGGCACGTTAAGAAGAAGAAGATAAATCATCTTACTCTTACCTACTCACTCACCGAGAAACACAACAGCAAACATGCTGTGATTTCACGATAGTCTTCTGTGAGGGGTTGGTTACTATATTTATTTAAATTAGCTACTAAATAAATGTAGTAAATGAATATCAAGGTATCAACGCTGGACACACACACATGACGTACGCATATTTTGTAAAAAAAAACTATATAGAGAAATTATATACGTCGAAAAATTTAGTGTGATAAATCTAATGAAAGATAAATAAAGATCTCGTATTATATTTTAAACAACATGACGTTTTACATCTAGATAGATAGGTATTTGATTTATATTTCTTCAATTTGAACTGCATGACCCTCCCCTCGTTTGTTACTAATGTATCGTTACATGGCGCCGATAATGTTACTAATTATCCAACAAGCGATATGAATACAAAGACAATATAGAGCAATCTGAGATAGAGCAAAGAAAGGTCAAAAGCGAAGCACCAAAAGTATGCCCATTAAAGAAATTGAAGTGACATTTTTGATAATCTTTTTCCCATTGATCTAAACTCAATATACTTATATACGTCTTCGCTTTTTCCAAATACATGTTTATCTTGGTTCATTGGACGAGTCCTATTTCGGTAAAATGCGTCATACAAGCTGAATTAGAAATCAGTGTTTTAAATTTTTCATTGTAAACTTTGTTGGATATAATTCGTTTCTTTATTTTTACATTCTCTTCCCGCCGTCTGTCCCTATGTATGTACGCTTATAGATCTAGTCTACGCAAAGGATTTTAATGTGGTTTTCAATTGAAAGAGCATTAAACGAGAAAGGTTTTTATATATACTCGTAACTAGCTGACCCGGCAAACGTTGTTTTGCAAAAAAAAAATATATTTGGGGTGGGCCACACTTATAAAAAATAGTTTACCACCTATTCTCAGACCTACCGGATATATTTACACAAAAAATTTCATAAAAATCGGTCAAGCCGTTTCGGAGGAGTTTGGTTACAAAAACTGCACCCGTGCGAAGCCGGGAACGGATCGCTAGTATATGTATAAAATAAAGTAGGTCTCCGCCTCTGTCTTTTCAAATATTCGTTGAAGTCCAAACAAGGTCCTTTTATAAAGAGAAAAATTGCCCGGATTTTTTAATGCACATCAGCTGCCACCGACCAATAGCTTTTGGCAGAACTACTTCTGTCAGGTCAGTTTAGTAGGTCTAGTACCTAGACCTACTAAAATTTATAATGTGCGAGTAAGTTTATGTACAAAAGGCGACAGACAGTCGCTTCTCGCTTATCAGTATTCATTGATGTTAATGATGTACTTAGATTGTATTCATTGCGAAAGTAACTTTTCGTGCGTACGTATTTAAGTTCAATATCGACAGATTCGCTTTATAACGCGTTACCGTAAATTATCCTGAGTATATACAGTTTTGAATTTGGACAGAAGCCAATGACAGTGTCTCGTTTTACCGTAATATAGTCTATTTTCTTGCGCGGACCGAACAAAGTGAGCCAAATTAACATTTGGCTGACTGACTAACCGGGGAACGTCGCTAATATTATTTTACCTCAAAATAAATATTTTAAAAATAAACGCAGTGACCTAAAGTTTTTTATTATATTAATTACTAGCGTAGCGACCCGCTCCTGGCTTTGCCTAAGATGCATTTTTTTTTATACACAATCCAACCTTCCTCGTTTTCCCTCTTTCCATAAGTAAAACCAGAAATCTTTTGGTTGGTTTATAATAGAGAAAGACAGACATTATGGCGGATATATATATATGTCATCGCATAGTTTTATTTAGGGTTTTAGAAGAACTACAATTATCTAGCACGTCATTTTTAGGTATCTCTTAAGGTTTAGCCTTAAGGTAAGCCATGTAAATTTGTTTTTCCACACTTGGTTGCAAAAAAAAATTTTTTTTTATAATATATATTTACATAAAAACTTAATTATATGTATAATTATATAAATAAACCTTCTACGAAAATTATCTAATTGATGCTGAAAACCGCATGGTTTATTAGAATCCTTTGCATGGTTTATTAGGAGTTAGCGGATTATCGAAGACAGAAAATACGCCATCGAAATAATATATCTTTGCAATCATACGCTTAAGCGATTTCTTATGAAATCATATAGTTAACTATGTAAGGATAACGATGGTATGAAAATGTTTATTGGACGCACATGCCGAATAACAAGCCTATTGTTAGGTAAATAAAATACAGTACCTATTTATTTTTTTAATAAATGTTTAATAAAACAGCTTTTACCCGCGACCCCTTTTATTAGGCGTTGAAAAATTGTATTTTAATAGGGTGATTTATTTTTAATTTTAAATGATCCCTCGGTACCTTTTCTGAATGTAAAGTACAACTATGTTCTTTTCTGTATTCCGAAAAAAAATTATGAAAAATTTTATGATGATTTGAAAATTTGAGGCATAAAATATTAATTTTCTCTTTTTACTCTAAATTAATCTATACAGCAATTACCTTTTTTTATATATTATATGCTAGCTTATTACTATCTTTATTACTAGCTGGTAGCTGGTAGCTGGTAATGAATGGACTATCCAACACAAAAATAATTTTTCAATTCGAAATAGTTGTTCCTGAGATAACCGATCGATGTACATATCCTTTTCAAATTGTTTTATATTACATCATAAAGCGTGACCCGAAGACAAAGGGTCTATTGTATAGACGTTGCTAATGAATGCGACCTGTTATATGACGCCAACAAATAGGATTACAATGTATTGTTTATTATGTATCGAAAGGTCTCAACTTTCATGTCCCATCGCTCTGTCGTATATTTTCTCTCATTTAATTCAAACAGAATAATATTACATTAATGTCATATGTTTTTAACGCCTGACGCAAAAGAGGGGTGTGATAAGTTTGACCTGTGTATCTGTATATCTGTGTCTGTCTGTGGCATAATAGCTCCAAAACAGTTAGACCAATTTTGATCAGTTTCTTTTTGTTTGAAAGCTGATATGATCGACATGGTTCTTAGCTATAATTTATGAAGATTTGTTAAGGCATTTGAAGACCATCACCTCATTTCCTTGTTGATGAAGGGATCTCACTAACTTCCTCTGGTTCGATTGATTTAAAATTTGGTGTACCTACTGTTAATTCGGTGGTATTTCCATAATAACATTTAAGCTAAGTAATTCTGCAGAATCGAGTAGTCTATGGGATTCCCAGCAATATACAGCAGACATATAATGTTTGGACTCATTAGAATGGTCTCAATAGAATGTTACAATTTTCAATTATAGCTTGCAGCTAAATAATATTTTATAAACACAGACAATGACGGATTCAATGATACCTAAGACGTTGTTTTGAATGTCACTTCTACGTATTGAACTAGAGAGTAGTTGCATTGAACTACCAGTACCAATAAATACAGTGGTACGTGTGTAATACCATGTATATGATGTATATTAATTTATATTTTATATGTTTGTAATGAATAAATTCAAAAAATATATTGGACCTATTTTGAAAATTTTGATTTTGAAAATCAGCAAGTAACATAAGCTATATTTTATAAATTTACACGGGCGAAGTCGCGTGCAACAGCTAGTTAAATAATAAAATCAATATATGTATATTGACTGCACGAATTTTTTAAAACTTCAATTATTAATTAAAAAGTTTTACATAATAGGTATACTTAAGATACGATTTAACCTATTATTACTGAGTAATGTTATTTTAATCGAAGTTAATTAGAAAAAAAGGTTCACTTATTATGCTTACCAGCTCATTTTATCCTTAGAATACGCCCCGTGCGGTTAAGATTGATATAATATACAGAGTCTACATTCTGTAATAACTCTTATACAAAACTCGATCAAATATTATCAGCAACAAGTGGACAATAATGTCTACCGTTACTAAAGTGATAGCAGCTCCCTTTCATGTTAGGCCGCCCTAATTAGGTCTAAGTCAGAGGTAACCGGTTCTTTGTAATGGCACTTTTGCAATGGCCAGTTCAATAACTACATCCTTTTACATCGATAATAAGGACGTGAATCAAGCAATTTTTCTTACATATACAAAACAAGTTTTTATTGAGACTAACAAGCAGTAATGCTGTTTTGGTGAACGTTAGATGTGTAAATGATGTGGGTAAATGAATTGCTTAATGTAGCACGCTAGTAGTTTCAACATAATTAAATATTTTATAAAATGTAACCTACAATGTATTCTTTTGCATATATTTATAGATTTGTTAATAAATTAAATATAATAAATTTTATTTTGAAGTCTTTAATATTTAACAAATTACAATTCTGTCAATTGAACTAGTGAGACTTTTTAGTTTCGATAGTTCAATGATTTAATGTAGTTGAACTAAAAAGTCCCATCAGTAGTTCAATCAAAATTGAACTCGCAATTAAATTGAACTAATGGGAATAGACCGAATAAATAACGCCATAGTTGCTAATAAAGTAGAAGTCATTATATCACATTTCCTCCTTTTTCCAGAAGTTTTAAATTTTAAACATAGAAATCAAATCAGTAACGTAAATTACTAATTTTAACAAACACACGTGATATAAAATGTCAAAGGCATTTGCAAGTAAACAGCACTGCCTTTAACGATATGACACCAAGCCTTAAATGTAGTGTTATGTTATAGCAAATTGTCTATGATGTAATTATTTGCTCTATTCTTATGAACTAACATGACTTGTGACTAAATCGTTTTAGGAGCAACTAATAAACCACTTATAGCCATGAGTTTCTTTTATGTTGACTTAGTGCATTAGTATTACGATTCAAACATTTTATATTTTTTATAGTAGATTATAAATTACATGGAATACATGTTTTGTTTAATGAGTAAGGTATGCTAGGGCCCTTTCGCCTTATAAGTTATCCCCGTCCTGTCTTATCCTTTATCATAATATAAAGATTGGTAGAGCTAGAGAACTAGCATCCCCTCTTTATTTTGCATGTGTTGATAGGCGACGGTAGCCAACTTTGATAGGCGACGGTAACCAACTATTATATAATCAAATGGATTGTTACTTGCCTACCTTGTTATAAAATATTTGACTTTTAAAAATAGACACAAAATGCGATTGTGACAAAAACCTGATAATATGAAACTGTTTAAAAAGATAACTTCCACTTTGCGAAAAACACTAAAAAAAATGAGCTCAAAATTCTTGTAATATCTATATCCTTACATAGTATAAAGAGTAATCAAAACTCGAGCATGGTTGGACCAATTCGGCTATTTTTTCTAGTACGAGAATAGTTCTTATTGAAAAAAAAATTGGAAAAATTTTCTCGAAAAAAGTAAAGCGCCCTTTTTTGTCTTTCCCATACAAAGTTCCTAGCTGACATTTCAAACGTTTCAACCAAATATTGACTTGATGAAACACATCGATCAAAACGAACTGTTCAGCTCTTCGTTTCAGCTTTAGAAATCCATGGAAAATTCTGAAGAACTGTAATTGCATTCAGTAAACAGTGGGGGGGAAGTTTTCTAAATGTACAAGGTCGCGACAACGAGACCAACCCACACTGTATAGCGTCTAGACGCGTGGAGAAACCAGCTTGCGATGGAAATAGCAAATAAAACAGTTTTTTATCGCCACAAAGTACGTCTGTCTGTTGACAGTGACCGCCACCGTCAAGACACAATTACGGGAGCGGAATAAAAACTATAATAAGAAATATAATTTATCAATTCAGTTAAATTAGTAAAGAATCAGAGATTAAGAGAAACTCGTTGCTAATTTAGTTAAATGTTTAAAAATCAATCTTCATTATGAATTCACTCAAATTAATAAAAAAAATCATTCCAAATTCAATGCCAGTGATTTAAGTATTTCACAGTCTTAGGCGTAAGATTAAAGGTTCTTAGAGTAAAGGTGGAAACATGATAGAATAAGAGTGGGATTAAAAAAACCAGCTAGTTATATAATATAAAAAAGAATTCATCGCAAGCAAACAATAAAATAACACCGCTATGACCTTGTTGGGTGTCGAGTTTCACGATTAGATTAGATAGGTGAAGGACGGCCATTCGATTTTGATTCAATCAATCTACTCCCTATCCCTATAATATACATATAAATATTTACATGATATATGATTACATTATAGACTACTAGTGATCATATATTTTATGGTTTTTTCAAACTATAAACCGTTAGCCTAGTCATGCTATAAAATTATACTATTTGTCTGAATTTTACGATGTGTCTATCTGTGATTTTTTTTATTTGGACATTACAAAAACTAAAGAATGCTGATTTAAATGTTTAGGTGTCTGTCTGGTTTATTTTCCGTAAAAGGTGAATCAAACTTTTTTTGATAGAGTACTTTTTTTGTAGCGTTGTAGAGTTTTGATAACGTTTGGTCAGTTTGGTGTCCACAGAAAGAAGCTGAAGCTAAAAGGTTACTTAGAAATTAAAAAAATGTGATTAAATATCTTACTTAGATAAAAGGCTACTTAGATTAAACAACAGTAAAATAACAAAAGGTCTTCTGTAAGGAGGTATGACTGCGAAAGTACTACTTTGTAGTACTATTACTTATTCTGTTGCGAAAGGCAGTTTGCCCTGTTACTGCTAAATTATTGATATTTTTATAATTATTAATGGATTAAGTACATTTTTTTATATAAAAATTCAATTCAAAATCACTTCATAAAGTTTTTTAATGTTTATGACATCTGTATTTTTGTAATAAATTACGGATGGTAGTACACTAACGGTAACTTAACGGTGAGTGGAAGTGGATACCGTTGCATGATAAGAAATTGCACAAGTGCAGAGGTTATCGTTAACACTACCTACAAAGATTACTCATAGATAAACTGGAAAGTAAAGATGTGTTTTCAACATGTTCAAAGAGGTCAAAAGTATATTTTTACTATCGACTACTTAGTTAGTTAGTACTCATAATGCGGTTGCTATGATGAAATATATATTCACAAAGAAAAATCTTTGATCGAGAAAAAAGTACGATAAAGATTCACCTTCGGCATCAATTTAAAATTGATTTAACACGTTAAAGATGGACCAATAACTCAAATGTTTTGAACACCTGCTGAGTGAGGGCCGTTCCAAGGCGATTCGGAAATAGCAGATAAACGCGACAGTCTGGTGTTTGACGTCACTTGGCTGAATCCAGATAAACTGACAAACTACGTACAAAACATTTCGAAGCAATTAAAACAATTTGTACTGTTACTGTACAGTAACGGTCCGTTTAATTATTTCTGTACAGAGAAATGTTTTTCCATTATGCCAAGATACAAAATTTTATATTGAAGCTGAGCTAAACATAATTATAACATTGTGACAAAACACTTGGTTGACATCTCTTCTATCGCAAAGTATAATATACTTCGCTCGGACCTCTTCGTCACAAGTTTCCGTCCGCATTAAAATTTCACTTTTTAAAACTGGACAACCGTCATTCAAACTAGATTTTTTGCAAGCAACCCTACATAATCGTGTTTGCAAATAAATAGCGCTTACTTAAAAATAAGATTTATTTATTTAACAAATAGGTGAAAATAACTAACGATACCTGTTTACACCTGCCAACCCAATAGTTATGCCAGGAAAAAAATAGACAACCCAACGTTCACATATTCTATAGGCTTTAATACTTTATTCGTTAAACTCATGAGTGCAATGTTTAAATAAGTCATTTTTCAATTATCAATTAATCATAGCTTGGCTAGGATTTTTTTTAGCCAACCCATTGGAGATATATTTTTTAACATACTAAATTTGATTTAAAATACTTTTCATTCATTAAACAGATTGGTGAAGGTCGACGTCCTTCTATTCGGATCTTAGACTAACAGTACTTCTATAAAAATGTCAAACAGCCTACCAGGAACTCCGTTTGAAGATAGCGAGGCGACGATTCAAAAGATCTATCTTAAGTATTACAAAAAAGTTCTTTATTCAAAATGGAATCAACTCCGTCCAGTCTTTTATTTGAGCATATGTTCAAATTAAACGTCAAATCCGCAACTAGATGCTAATACGAAGAGACGATAAAACAAACTGGCCGCTGAGTAATCATTGGGGGTTTATAAATTCCGATAACAACCCTGTGATGAATCATAGTGATGAGTCACAAAAATTGTTGTGATCTACAACTCTGTATTACACAATCGGTAGCCATAGTGTTCTATCTAACCCTCAAAATATATTTTTAGATATCATTTTAAATAATCCATATCTACTCGTACTAATGAATAAAATTGAGGTATATATTTGTAATGTCAAAACAATTGGTTTTTACTAAATGTATATCAAAGTATCAAAATACGGTACTTATAACAAAAAATATTTTTTATTTTTTATTTTTCTGTCTGTTTGTTCCGGCTAATCTCCGAAAGACCTGGACAGATTTTGATGAGAATCTCAGTGGCAGATACCTGATTTTATAAGGAGTAACTTAGGCTAATCTTATTTTAGAAAAATAAAAAAAAATACAGTATTATTTTATTTTTAGCAATATTATGTTCAGTAGCGCGCCCCACACGCACGCCGCAGCGAAGCGTGGTCGGGTTCAGCTAGTGAATCATAAAATTAGAACACCCTAAGGGCTGGCACAAATTACGAATTAAGCATGTTCCTCCTAAATTATTCTATTACGAAATCTGGTTACAAGTATACTTAACTTACTGCCACGCAAGTTACAAATCCAGTCAGGCACTACTGCACTTCTGAGTCGAGTGCTTCTAGTAAGAATAAACAGATATAGACCACAAGTAGTACATACTAACGAGTACTAAAGCTGAGTAATGTTATTTTAATAAGAATGTTATTTTTGATACCCTATATCTTCTATACATCTATATGAATATTATAAAGAGAAAAGATTTGTATTTTTGTGTGTTTGTAATAAATAAACTTTAAAACTACTGGGCCGACTTTAAAAATACTTTCACCTATAGAAAGCTATGTTATCAGCGAGTGACATAGGCTATCTTAATATATAAAAGGCAATATATAAAAACCCCTATAGACTCCAAAACCGTTGAACGGATTTTGATGAAACTTTCAAATAATCTTCAGATTAGTCCATCGGGTGTTCCTGTAAAGTATGGTAGCGATCGGACGCGGACGAAGTCACGGGCATATATTAATATTTTATAAAGTTACTTGAACGAAGTCACGTGTAACAGCTAGTATACTTATAAAATCCTGACTGATTACGTACAGCCAATATTAATAAGTGTAGTAAGCTAATGAAATTTGGAAAATAGGCATGGGATGCATCCGTTTTTCCATAAGTGAAATACTGAAATAAAATGTAGTTAGTTCTTATTCCTTTTCAAAACTAAAACTTCTTACAAAAGAGAAATGAAATATACATAAAATATGTAGAACAATTGCCGAGGAGAAATTGAAGTCATCCAAAGCAATTTCCCACATTGACGAGAACACGTTCAATTGGCGATACCACTTCGCGGCAGACAAATACATTGTACTAGTTAATTGAACAATTGAACCCGAAGGTTAATGGACAGACAGCACCATATAAAAATACATCACGCGTACTCGTACTAACAGACCACCATCGGACGAGTTGTGAATTTATGTTACAGGATGTTTCTAGAATTAATTCTATTAATAAGATACACTTTCCACTCCGTTAATAGTTTTACAAGTAGGTTAAACGTAACGAGTGGAAACGTAATGAGGGGCGTTGTCTATACTAATATTATAAAGAGGAAAGATTTGATTGTTTGTTTGTTTGTTAGCATTTGTCATAGACATAAGCTAACACCTAGCAATGGTTGTTGACAACTTTTTCATTGTCATTAGAAAATACAAATGTATATACATACTAGACGTGACGGAAATAGGATTATGTCTAACTAGCTGATGCCCGCGACTTCGTCTGCGTTGAACGATGAAAGGTACCCTATGTCCTTTCTGGTGTCCCAGACAACATGTATGCAAAATTTCATAGTGATTGGTTCAGTAGTTTTTGCGTGAAAGAGTTACATACATCCAAACATACTTTCGCATTTATAATATTAGTACGGACGGATTAACCTGAATTTTAAGTTAATACATATAATACAATAATAGCATTGAATAGGCTCCGAAACTATTTGAAAAATTCTTTCACTGTTGGGAAGCTATATTATCAGCGAGTAACATAAGGCTATATTTTATAAAAGTTACGCGGGCGAAGCTGCGTGCAACAGCTAGTCTTATATATCCATACTAGCGGACCGCCTCCCGGCTTCGCAAGGAATTTTTTCTGCAAATTATACTTACATGAAAAAACCTTCCTACTTTAAACGCTCTTTAAAGTTTTCTTTAGTGAAAACCGCATTAAAATCCGTGACGTAGTTTAAAAGATCTAAGCGTACAGGCAGACGGCGGGAAGTGACTTTGTTTATTACTATGTAAAGATATATATCCATAAATAAAAATGTGTATAAGAATCGTTAAATGTGTTGCTAAGCGCTAAACTCGAGAACGTCTGGATGGCATTTTTTTTTTTTTTCAAATTCTTTTTAAAGTTTAGTTCGACAGACGGGCTGATTCATTTCACAGAGGTCTTCTATAAGGGGGTGGTTACCGCCGCCAGGTGGGCTAACTTTCGCGTTTATAATATTAGTAGGATTGCTAATTCGACAAGTTTCTTTTTTAATGTATAGTTCGGCAGACAGGCTGACGCTACACTATGATATATGACTGTTTTATGTTATAACAATTAATGTTAAAATTAGTTTGTTACATGTATGCATTATTAAAAAATGTGTCAACTCACATTGCGTTTATACAGTAAAAAAAAAAAACCTACTCAAGGTTTTAAGTCAAACATGACAGTCGTTTGTATAATGTGAAGTGTGTTTAATTTTTAGCAATAAAACAGTCATTAGAGTTGTAGTTTTGTCGGGACAGCTTCGGGTGTGGCACGGCCATACCCTAAATGGTCTCTATAAATAAAAATAAAAAAAAATTACGATCTTCTAACTACATGTGTAATTAATGTGCCAGATTTTTTAATTAATTCAAATTTTTTAATAATATCTGAATTATAATAACTGAATTATAATTGGGGGTCTCCTGATACAAGTATTTTTATACTTAATAGGAGGTCCCCTACACAATTTTTGTCCTTAAGTAGATGAATTAAATATTTTGTATTTTTTTGTAACATTGTACGCGTTACTTGCTTTTAATCCTAAATTTCTAACATAATATTATAAATGCAAAAGTGACTTCGAAGTGAATTCTATATGAATTCTATAGGTACCTATAGTAACGAAATACACTAGTCCCAAAAATTAAGGGATATAGGAAAAAATTCCAAATTTTTTAGATGATTTTCAACTTCGAAGGAAATGGTTGTACAGAGCTTATTAAAAAAGAAAATTGTAGCCTCAAAGTAATCGTCGAAAAACCAAAGGATTTTTTTTCCAAATTTTTGCTCGTCTCAAAATTGGTGTACGTGCTGTAATAATTTTTTTTGGTAATGGTATAAAGCTATAGCGGGCAATTTCGCATTTTTATCCCATAATTTGAGCTCAAATGGTTTTTTAGCAATAATCCATTTTTTTTTTTCATTAGAAGCCTTTAAGTCATGAAAAAAAATTAAATAAAAAGCTAGCTGTAAGCATAGGCACGCGATTTTG
Organism: Synanthedon myopaeformis; assembly: GCA_944738685.1. Lineage (NCBI taxonomy): Eukaryota > Metazoa > Arthropoda > Insecta > Lepidoptera > Sesiidae > Synanthedon > Synanthedon myopaeformis. The sequence continues at coordinate 8,959,884 of OX122924.1, read as the reverse complement.
GCATCGAGCACGTAGTCCTTGCTCTCCTGAAGGACTACAAAAACCTGACAACCCCGGCAGCATTCTAAAGGGACCTACAGACTAACAAGTAAAAAACTGATTCAGACTCTTTAAATATATTATTGATCAATTTGTCCATTTTAGGGCAGATTTTATCGCGAGCACAAAGTCACAAACTAAATGAATATAATCTAATTTAAAAACAAATAAATATATGTACTTTAGACGTGTAGGTATCTAATCTGTCTATCTATACATATGTATACACAATTAAGTATATATCAGGAAGAAAAAAATTCATCCACGCGAAGGCGAGAGCTTGTAATACATAATGTGTACAAGGAGAAGGTATGTCTCAATATTTATAATCTGCCTCGCATCGAAAGGCATATGGTTATTCGCAAATGGTATGCTTCAGGCCGTTGGCCCCGCACTGAGGTCAACGTAAGATGATTTTACTTGAACAAGACTTACAAGTTACTTGTTATACCAGCTTCTCTTGAATTCCTAGCAAACGATTTGAAGGAAAAACGTTTATTGCATTTATGATAACTGGCTTATTATGCACTATGAGGAAAAATTATTATGAATACCTACCAACAACCAATACTCAAAACAAAGTTATTTTATTTATTTCTATTAACAGTCATAAATATAAATAAATATGACGCCACATAATATTAATTTTTAAGTACAAACTTCACTTAATTATACTTAACATTAAACAACACAAAATACAACGTACAAATTAACACAATACTGTTTGAATCACTTCAATGAATTTAAATTTGTCGCGCTTTAACTTTTAATTTAACTTAGATGGGTTCAATAAGTATAAGTTAGTAGTATGTACTGGCATGTTATATGGATGACCAGTTGGTGTCTGCGACTTCGTCCGCGTGAAAATTATATACTAAAACCTTCCTCGAGAACCACTCTATATGAAAATCGGTGCAGTAGTTTTTGAGTTTATCGCGAACAGACAGACAGACAAACAGACGCGGCGTAGTACTTTGTTTTATAATATTTAAGGATTTAAATATATTGAATATGAATATAATAATTATAAAAAATTGGTTGCTCATATACAAGTACGTAGGTTTGCTCGTTACGTTTACCTTCATAGAGCAAATAATTTATCATTTTAAATAATAGTAAAAAACTCAAAAGTGCTGACCAACCCGGGTTCGAACCTGGCTACCAACGCTTAAGACAATCTATATCAGTCATAGCTTGCAAGATGAAAAATTAAAGGAACTATCAATCAAATGCCAGCACGTAGTTGCATATCATTCACATAAATCAATACAATTAAACGGTCATGCATGCATGACAACACGTAACGCATGTCATGCTGCATTACGATATGATAAAATACCATTATTACACCACGAAACATAAGTTGCATAGATTATTTTTCCAGAAAATAACGCATTCTGAATCCGCACGTGCCTCACAATCTACTAACAAATTGCTATGACAATAACAATTTAATAATTAACAATTAATAGTTGTTCATACCTGAACTAATAAAGTTAATCGTAATTGATATTAAAGTTTATTGCACTAATGTCTATGTTTATTTTCTCTATCTGGTTTGAACGTAAATAAAACGCGTCAAGGCTAAGTTTCAATGAGACAAGAAGGGAAGGTATTAGAGTTGGTGAATTATAGAGTTTAAAACTCTTAACTGTAGTTAAAATAATGCAATTTAAATCTAAGGAGTAAGGAAGAGGAATTATTAGGAATTTGGTTCTGCCATCCCTTAATCACACTCCAAAACACAACAGCATACAGTCATGCTGTTAGTTTATGGTGGTCTTCTGTAAGAGGTTGGTTACTGACGCCAGACAGGCTGCCCAAATGACTAAGAAACACATTGTGCTCGTTCACTGCTTAAATTGAATTGTATAAATAAACACTTTTTAAAGGTATAAGCACTAGGTTAACATTTATGGTATATTGATCTTAATAAACATATCTTAGCAAGTATTACTAATTGATGATTTTCAATGAAACGAAATTACTTAATTTTTATCTAACTATTTGTAACTAATGAAATTTCTTACTTGTGTTTAAGGGAATTGTATTGACCTATAATTAAGTAAACATTTAGACTGCCTACCTATTCATCTTAAGTATATAAAATTAATAACATAAGTTTTAAAATGCCACCACCCGGATACGCAGTGCACGAAGACTATTAATCATTCGTCACTAAAAAATATAAAAGATCCGTCTATTAACAATATAATAATTTCTAAACATCGACCTGACGCTTCATTTCTATGATCCATATTAGATTAAAATACCGCAGTAGATCGTCAGTCGTACTGGAATCACAAGTGAAACCCTATTACAATAACACAGTTCAGAGGTCAACACAGTTTAACAAAGACGAATTCTTGCTTGTAGGTACTTTGTGTTGTGTTTAAATAAAGTTTTTGACAAAATCTTAATTATACCTACATGAAGATAGTTCAATTAATTAATGTAATTGAACTACTGCGACTAAAAAGTTCAACTAATTCAATCAATTGAACTCTCAATTGAACTAGTGGGGATAAACCGTACTTAAATACACTGCCCTTGAAGCAAATTGTGTGTATCTGCCTTAAAAAACTGTAACTAGAAGATATTCAATCAAAAACTCTCCTAGAACCAGTCCTTTACTATTATCTTGCCGCAACTTGATTCAACAGACGAGTACAGTGTACAGTAATAGAAAAAATCTCCAGCTGCCATTACTATCTAAATATACCAGTTAGAAATCCACAACTGAGTGGTGTGCTGTTATGACGTTCGAGTTTATAAATAAAATGTAAAACTAGAATCAGCGTCAAAAGGAAACTCGAAAACGTTAGACTGTTTCAAATGTAATTGTGGTAATTAATTGTTTTCGCAAATTAACTACAGACTGAATCTAATTAAGTATTTGTTTTGGATTTTAATGGGACTGTAAAGTGGTCAAATAATGCAGTTCTTAGAATCTAACAGTTAGTTAGAGGATGGATTCAATGGGTGTGGTTGCTGGTGAGAGAATATTATCTATACATATAGGATAGATAACATACATTTATCCATGGCCGGAAGAACATACTTTTTATTGTAACTGCTGTAGGTATTTATTATCTTCTATATATACCATATAATACGAGATGTATAGGATGAGTACGAAATACATTAATAAAACCAAAAACAAGCTGTGTCTATATTTTAAAAATTTTTCAAAATAAAACAATTTCTGCACATTTTACTTATGTTTCCGTCTTATGTATTTGGGTAAAAAAAAATAGTTTTTATTTTTTTATTTTTGTGCATTTGTGCAAGTGCATGCTCAATTGCTCATAGCAGAACCGTTGTCTGTTTCTCCGCTAACTTATTCCAAACCTTCCAACGGATTTTAATACAATTTCACTAATGAAAAGAGCAATCAAACGAGGAAGATTTGTCTGTAGATATAATTTTCCATAAAAAAAATTACATCCGTGCACAGCCAGGGTGTTTATGGGAATAAAGATTTTATTATCTTATTTATGTTTTATTTATTTCAAACTTTATCTATACCTAATAGGTATATGAAACTGTCACAACGAATTTCATATCTTTACTTTCGAGACGAATTGATAGATAACGAAAGATATCCGATAACTACGAGTATTAGTATCTTTAGATTAGACATTATTGGCAAACAAAATAATCTGGAATGTTCCATGTTAAATCATAAAAATATGCAACTGAAGACTGCTGCGAATCGCTGCACAATTAATACCTACTGGAAATACCACGCTAAGATAAACTTTATCTTATCTTTAAACTGTATCTTTGTTAACAACGCTATCGTCAGTTACGTAGGTATACGTCTGTATTTAATTCATGCATTAAATATATTTTTCTAAACCAATAAGTAAAGCCTCATTTAGCCTATTATCCTTTAATTGAAGAGACCTTAATTGTAAACCTTATTACGTAAGTGACTTATTTTTTTATGTTACTATGGCTGTTTCACGATTATTTCTATGGGTAAAATTATTATTTGCAATATAGTATATTCATATTTTAAAATAAAATCGCTCTGTTAGCCGGATCTGTTTCTCCGCTAAATCTACTAAAACTAAATAAATTTCGATGCGGTTTTCACTAGTAGAAAGAGAAATAAACGAGGAAGGTGTGTGTAAGTAAATAATTTGCAGAAAAAAAAATTGCAAGCCGCCGGGGGGTTGCTAGTTTAAAATATTAGAAATACCTAAGTGCCTCTTTTTATTTTTCAAACATTGTAAATGAAATTAATAACATAAAGGTCGTATTAAGGTTTTTATGGATCATTGAAAATGCATTCAAATTGCTTCCAGCCATCGTGAAGATAGACACACAATACAAGCCTTAAAAATAAACATACATCCTACTAATACCTATTATAAAAGCGAATGCGTGATTGAGTAACAAACATACAAATGTTTGTTACTCAATCACACAAATGTTTGTTACTCAATCACGCAAAAACGGCTGTACGAATTTGGATGAAACTTGGCACACAGATAGTCTATTACCTGGATTAACATATTAATAAATGTTTATGTAAAATGCAAATCAAATATTAAAATATAAACTTAGCAGTGCAGCGATAAGTGAGTGCTAAAAAATTATCAAAATAAAATGTGCAAATATATAATATAATCATTAGACTTTATCGATATTTTATCGCTCGCATGTAACGAAAACAATACTTTAAAAGCGGTGCACTTTAAATAAAATGTAACCTCGATATTTAGCTAACTAAACGTTCAACCAACACTGTTATGTAGCTAAAACACAGTCAAACGAAACCAGAAGCATCAGACATCAATGCGTAATCAGACTCATTCATGAAATCCGTGACGTGGAACAAAAGTTTTTTGTACTATGGTAAAATTGCCATCTTACCACGGTAATATACAATTTTATTACACATACCTTAAGGCACAATTTCGTTTAACACACTGGTAAAAATAGTCAATCTGTCAGCTGTTCACTGGTATTAAGAAACACTCGGTTAAAACGTTTCAAAGCACGTGCGGTCGCCGGCGCTAACTGCACACATCTGAGTTTATTATTTCCAATGGGTTTTATTCGGAGGCGGGACGTCTGACGCCGCGCCTCTCACCATGGGACCGCATTTTTGTTAAGAATTCAAAATTATTCCCTGTTTTGCACTAAAAATTCATCAACACGTCTGCTCTCCAAAGAGATGTGGAACTGAATGCCTATTATCACAATTTGATAACAATTGTTTATTGTAGTGTTACACTTGTCGAGTTTTATGAGCAGTAAATCCGGGCCGCGATATGGGTACAGTGGAATTTTACATGTATCTTAAATATATTTAGAGATGTTTTAAACTGCTCTGTCTCCTAGCAAACAGTAGTGACAAGCAGAGGCTTGTACTCTAATGAATCCCTACTTCACACTAGTGGATGGAGAGTAAGAAATTTTTGAGCAATGTTGCGGTACTATTTTTAACCTGACTGCGTCCAACTATCGATGAGAAATAAGGTTTTTTTTGGTTCACTTGATGATAGGTGGCTACCGTCGCCTAAAACACAAGCAACGCTATAGGTGCTATAAGTACGCTGCCGACTACATTAGGATTTAAGGATAAGGGATTAGAAAAGGTTAGGGAATTGGGTTCTGTCATACCTTGCTCACTTACTGAAACACAACAGCACACACATTTCACGGTGGTCTTCTGTAAGGGGGTGGTTACTGTCGCCAGTACTGTTACTGGAGCCGGGAAGACCTGAGACAAAGCAATTAAGCAAGCATCTTTACCATTCGCCCAAATATTTCATAGCCTATTACGGATGCACAGGCTTCTAAGATGGCTTTGTGTGAAGAAAGACTTGCAAGTAATAATATTTTTTTACTAGCTTTTGCCTGCGACTTCATCCGCGCCCGTGTTCTTAGGTGTTGAAACATTTATTCAATATTTATTGCTCGTGTATTTTTGTCAAGCGTGGAAATTTTTATTTTTAAATGATCCCTCGAGAATTGTCTTGATGTAAAGTACCCTATGTCCTTAGTACTCCTGAGAATGATTGTGCAAAATTTCATTAAGATCTTTTAAGGCGGGGGAAAGCGTAACAAACAAACAAGCAAACTCTCGCATTTATAATATTAGTTGGGATTCACCACAAATAGAATCAAAAGACTTAAAAAAGGACTGGCAGATACTGAATACTTATGCAACTTTTATCCTGGCTCGGTGACCACTTCCAATCTTCCAACCTGCATTAAAGATAGTTTATTCCTTGTATCCAAAATTAATGTCAAGCAATGAAAATATAAAAGTCGGCCGATTTTATGGACGGAATTTTCAATGTAGATTATATATTAATCTGCAGATGATTAGGCAAATCTTTTTATTGCAAATTAGACATTGACATTGGCAATGTAAATAATCTAGTGGATGGTGATAAGGTCATCAAGTTTCAATGTCAACCGTAAAAGTAAACGAGTTTCGAGTGGGAAGTACCTACGAAACAAAATTGTGCGAAACCACTACTAAACCGTTTTTTTTTTTTTTTTTTGTAATTTGCATTTAAATATTTGATGGGACCAAAGACAATCTTTTATTGTACGCAAGCTAACTTACTATTGATTCATATATTCACTCAGCGTACCTACTAAGGAAGGAGAACTGAAAGTCACTGACTCTTCAAATTCTCAATTTTTTAAAATTATAATTATTTCTAATTTACCACATTTTTTATGTTAAGGTCGTCAGACAGGCTGACCGTCCCCTTGATGGTGGGTAGCTACCGTCGCCTATAACACAAGAAACGCCACTAACAACGTCAGATCATTTCAGATCAGAACAGCACGCTAGTAGAGCTATATATATATGTCTAGCACATTCACAGACTTAAAATATAGCAGGCCTTGTGGGAAAATCTGCGAACCAAATCTCCACCGACCATTGGGAAATCAGGGGGGTACCCCTGCTTTTGTGGACCACTGATGTGTGGGCCTTATTGTTCTTATTGTCTCATGATAAAGGACATATTCTTAGTTGTTATGAAAATAGTAATTGAAATTCAAATTTCTCATTAGTTTTACGACTGCATTATAATCTAAAAGGGATGTATTCCCAGGTACATCCTTAGTTTATATAAAAATAATCCGGCATCGTTTAACTGTCACAAGATTACAGTAAATTTTGGAAAAGTTGACCATCCGGTATACACCGTTCAGTATACTATTATCTCTGAGAGAACTTAATCAATTTAATGGCAACTTATAAATAATGACAAGGAACGGTAACTGACGGCCTAAACAGGTTCCTGAAAGGAGGCCGCATATCGAGTTAAGGAACATCAGAGTGGTTTTTTCGTATATTATTATATAGTTGCCAAACTGTATAAATCTTAGGTAAAATACATATTGTATTAAATTCTTTCGAGATCTATCTATATATCTACCAGGCTCTGGCATTCTTATTTCACTCACTGAAACACTACAGCACACAACACAACACAGACCAGCTACACAAATGACTGCAAAACGAAAACCATGTCTTTCTAAAGAGAAACTTTGAAAAATTCATTTCAAAAGTTGACCCCGCTGGGAATCGCACCCAGGACTCCTGAGTCAGAATGTTAAGTATCCGGGACCATAACCACTCATCCAACTGGCTCGGTAAATATAATTTGCAGAAACAATGTGGGCGAGTTGCTATATTGTATAGCATTTTTTAACTTAAAATTTTATCAGTTCAAAATTTTATATTTTTAACTTTCAATAAAATTTGCAGACACGCACAGAATAATGTGTTGTCGTATATCATACATAGATATATCTGGGTCAACGATCTCTATAACCTTGACAAATTTTATCAAGGTCTAACCTGTAAAATGATACCACAAGTCATTTATCTCTTTTAGATAACGCATTTGATATGAGCATACAATTAGGATTAAATTAAAATCTCTCATTTTATCGTCATTTTTCTTACAGAGACAGAGAGGCACAGCACAGGTATTAAGCTCAAGGTTGGTTAAATTCTACTAAATAATTTGAGTAATTGCAAATATGTCGTTTTAAATTCGTTGGGTGGTTTAGTAGAAGTTAGCAGCGAAACATCCAGAAACGGACAGCGATTTTATTAACCCACGACGCTCGACGCAAAAACGGGGTGTTATAAATTTGACGTGTGTGCCTGTGTATTGTAGCTCCCAAACGGATTTTAATTTTTTTTTTTTATTTAAAAGCTGGTCTGAATCTTTCTTAGCTATAATATAATTTATAAAGATTCATTCAGGCGTTTAAAGTCCATCATGTTCGATTGATGTGTATATAGTATACTGTTGATTCGGTAGTATTCCCATGATATAACTAGATAACACGACAATCGTTGCCTTTTAGTACATAATACGGATAGCTGACGGCCACAGGGACCATAAGGTTCTCAATTGAAATAGACAAGACTACCTTCAGATCCGTAGCCATTATAAGGTAGTCTTGTCTCGGTCGGTCCTACTGGAAAATTTTGGGGAAGACCTATGTCCGACAGAGGACATCTTACTTACTGCAGATATTACGATGGTAAAGAATATCTTAACCAAACATATACTCTATTAATAATAGCGCTTGGCTTGACAAATTAAAATGCATGAGATAATATTTATTCATTTAATTTTCGATTAAATATCGGTTAACCATAATCAATACATAGTTTAACAATATCATAAATTACATTTTGGATTACAATTTAATACAATTTAATAATATTAACGATCACATTGTTAATAACTTCAATTGTGCATACAAGTGTAAAAAGATTAAAAACTATTATCAGTTTTTGTTATATTAAAACTAACCTTTCTTGTGCATTCCTATTCGTTTTCACTACAACACCTTTTTAAAAGGTTACAACGCCTCTTTAAAGGTTCAATTGGTTAACCACTTATTCTATTCATTGACCAAAATTATACAACAATCCGTCGAACGGATAATTATATTAAGTTAGTAGGTAATGCTTAAGTATAAACTAATTTTTATTTACTTAAATTAAGGTTGCAATAAAATTTATTTATTGTAACTATATGAAACTAAAATAGTGTTCCAGTTTCGTAGAATTGTCTATAAATAAATAAACCTACTTAAGTATCTAGTAAAAATATACTCGTATACCTAGTATAGTGTTAGCTTTATAGCCTCGACAAAGTCGTATCTATAAAATTGCCTGCGATTACATCACGACAAATGACGGTGAAGAAGATACCATTTGATTGCCAAGATACTATACCAACGACCTTACTTTCCTTTTTCATATTGATTAAATAATGTATATTTAATAAAATCACTGTGCAAAGTAATTTTATAACTAAATATTTATTTGTAAATTTTTATGCAGTTACAGTTAGTCACAGTCGAAACCGCTGAGTGTTGGTCCTTTATTTTTATTTTATACTATTGAACCGCCCCCGGCTTTACACGGATGTCCAACATTTCCAATTATTCTCTTCGTAACATCTTTCCTCGGACTTCGTGAATATTTGAAAAAAATATTAGCCAAATTGATCCAGCAATTCTTGGTTTTACGCTTAACAATACATTTAGAAACTTATATATGTATAAGTTTTCTTTGTTATATATAAGGCCCATGTTATAATCGTTATGTTACAACGAGTGTATAACCTGTGTGTGTGTAAGTTTATTAGTAAGAAATAATTTAGTAGAAAGCGGTTGTGTAGCATTAGCATTGACAAGACTTTGTCGAGACGCATGCAAGTTGCGGTCTCTAGCAACTAATACTATTCGCATAACTTTCAAATTTTATATAGAGCTCAACTGCTCTACTTTTCGACTCAACAGTATCGAGGCTATAAAATCAGCCAAACTTTAAAGGACCTAATACTAACTAGGGTAACTTCAATGTAGGTATAATAATTTGTAAGTAATAAGTGATTAATTAACTTGAAAAATGCATAACATTCTTTGCCATTTGAGGGCTTGACTTGCCTTTGAAAATTGACATTTGGTTTATAAATAGAGATAAAAAAATGGATGGACATGCAATGGACTTCAATTCAAAAATTCGGATAAAAGAATTCAAAAAGAGGAGTTAATTCCCTCAATAAGACAAGCCATTTAGCAAAGTTGAGTTGCTGGAAATAGGTAATTAATGGTATCTGTTGAATAAATCAGCTAAAGAAGAAAGAGCTTCCAGCTTCTTGCTCTCTCAACATTACCATCCATTATCTCTAGACATATACAATAGCAGTACAAACAAGCTGTGTCGCATTCGAGTTTACATTTAAAACAATAAAGGTCCTAATAAAAAGCCATACTTCAAAAAAAGTACGAACTTTTTAGTCTCAAAATAATATACTACGAGTACAAGCACAGCGCACACTCTTACACTAAGATAAACTATATTGAAAACCGAATTAAAATCGGTACCTATACCCATTTTTTGAAGTTTTTGAAACGTACACAAACCAACACAACGTTTTTATATAAAAAATATTATATTAAAATAATATTAATTATACTAAATGATTTGTTCATTTTTAAACTAGTGAGTCTTCAGTGAAGTTAAATTAAAAAGCCTGATGAAGTCTGCAAGACTTATCCGACGGTGACGGTGAAGAAGATACCATTTGATTGCCAAGATACAATACCAACGACCATACTTTCCTTTTTCATATTGATTAAATAATGTATATTTAATAAAATCACTGTGCAAAGTAATTTTATAACTAAATATTTATTTGTAAATTTTTATGCAGTTACAGTTAGTCACAGTCGAAACAGCTGAGGGTCGGTCCTTTATTTATTTATTTTTTTTATACAATTGAACCGCCCCCGACTTTCCACGGATGTCTAACATTTCCATATAACGGCGGATGACCGATGGTGAACTTCCAAATGTTTGTTGAACGATAAAATTTATATATATTATAGCATTTTAAATAGATATCATAATTATTTATCACAAACTTCCTTTAATATTCTACTGGTTTTAACTTATTATTAATTTAATTAAAAGGAAAATTTGAATAAAATAAATATCTGCAAATTTTTTTTTCACAGAGAAATACGATTAGGCCCAAATACTTCACAATTTTTACTAACATTCTTGGATACTATCGAGAGCATGTTTGTTGACATATTTTTGTCTATTACTTATATCTTTTTGTAGCAATTTGTCGAAATTTTGAAAACAAAATGTCTACAATTATTTTATAACAATATATTATATCAATTTGTAAACAAGTAAATGTGTATGTTTTTAGACTCGTAGGTTTTAGTACTACTGAAAGGGATATTATTTAAAAAACTATACTTTTAGAACCGTAAAGTAACTATAAATTTTTTTCGTAGTCATTCTCATCATCACTTAGGTACATATATATATGTTGCCACTAATATTTTTCATGGACAATTAATTACCATAATAAAATTATACTAAAACTTTAACAAACAAAAAATTTTTGTTATCACTTATCCTCTGAAATATGTAAGTGCTTTTACCTAACAGGATATAAGTAAGTTAAATTCACTAAGTATTAAGTTATAGAACAGATTATAAGTCACTCGTTCAGCTTAATTGCTAAGGTAAATTGTTAATTTTTATTAATATTTTTTTTATAATGCAATTTTGCCTTTTATAACAGGCTAAAAATGAAAGGTTAGGATATCTACGTTTTTTTTAGTAAGTTACTTAATCATACTCACTTGAACATTGAGTTCCCAGGCACTCTTCCCTCGCTCGTGTGACGATATATCTTTGGTGTTCATCACTCGCTTTCCTAGTACAAATCTATTTATTATGACGAACATTTATTTAATAGAGTGTATATGTATAAAACGAGGTAAAATTTTTAGATTAGAAACTAAGCTTCGTTGTCATTATCTTGTTCTCGACGGATTCGTGTCAATGGTTTGATCAGATATACAAGCATGCCAGAGACAACTATCCAACCACCGGCTAGATAGAAGGCGAGGTCCCATGACAGAGTCACGTCGAAGATGAAACCTGTAAGATTTGAATCAACATTTTATTATTATAATTTTTATTATAAGATTCATAAGTAAAATTTATTTTTAATGTATACAATTTTTATCTAAGTATATTTGTTACAAAATAATGTCACCGTCTGCTTGAGCTCTGTCTGTTTCTCATTTAACTTCTGCTAAACCACTATGATATATGATTTGATACGGTTCTTACTAATGGAAAGCGCGATAAATGAGAAAGGCTTGTGTACATAATTTGCAAAAAAAAATTGAATCCGAACAAAGCCAGAGACAGTTCCCTAGGAATTGAAAAAGACGAGTTTCAAGTAGAAGATATGTTTATTCTGAAGTATATATACTATACTAGCTTTTGCCCTATACTTCGTCCGAGCGGAATTTAAAGTAACCCTATGTCCTTTTGTGTACCCCTGATAATGTGTTTGCAAAATTTACCGATTATCGGTTGAGTCCATAGGAACATATGCATCGATTTCTATACACTCTATACATATATATATTATATACATTACTGTAAAGTTTGATTATAATTTGTCCAGTAGTTTTTGTGTGAAAGAGTAACAAATATCCATCCATACAATACATACATCAATCCTCACTATACTTTTGCTAACTGACATTTTTTAAATTCGTACCTGACAGAGGCGGTCCGATTAAATGTCCAATACCTTGCGCCAGCAATACCAGTCCATATGCCGATGTGAAGTCATCCAACGAGACAATTTTCACTAGAAGACTTGGTATAAAAGTGTATGACGCAGCAAACATCAGACCGAAGGAACTGGACGCTGTTGCTAAAATCCAATAGTTGACGACTGCCGCTGGTATGGAAGCGACAGAAGCTCCGCAAAGTATCAAGCAATAACTGTACACGCGTGAAATTTCTATGCCAGGGATGTCCCCTATGTAACCGAGCCCCACCTGAAACAAAACAATAATTTTAGTACCAAAAAGGCAGCAAGCTCTTGAAACAGAAGTATGGCAAAGATATAATTGCTTTGTTTGTTTCTTCTAAATTAAATTTATAGCGAAAATTTTATATCTTATAATATGTCATTTATAGGTATGTTATAGTTCGAGTGTGTTTGTGAATATAATTGGTTATTATTTTGAAACTTAGTATAAGAATTTTTTGTAATCTTAAGGGTCGATGATTGATGTTAAATGTTGTGTATACATGTCATTGGAATTCACATAAGACCATGACCGAATGTAAAAACTGTATTATTGTGTTGTATTGTTGTGTCTTCTATTGGTGTACCTTAATAAATAAATAAATAAAAATAAAATGAAAAAGTATTATTATTCTTTATCTTACAATCCATCTATATCAATACTTGTAAAATCGTTTGTCCTGACTGTCTATGTAAATCTAGGTACTAAGTCTAGAAAGTTTATTTTATAACGTAAGCCTCCGCTAATAAAGTATTTTAGAATAAAACTCCATGCAAATCCATAGCCGATCGCTAGAATATTATAAATCCGCTTCTGTTTCCTCACTCTAAACCACCCAACGAATTTTGATACGGTTTTCACTAATGGAGTAGAGCAATAAACGAGAGAACTTGCAGAAAATTAGAATTGCAGAAATTGCAGATCATTTTATTTTATTTTTAACTTAAAGTATGCAGGTAGGCTGACGTCTTAGGCCATGCTAATGCGCTGCTGACTGCTTGTTTGCTCATAGAAAAAACGATAAGAGAGAAGAAGGGGTTAGGGTAATAGGTGAAATACCTAACACAAACTGGTCTTCTGTAACCAAAAAACCCCTCCCTCCTCCTCCCTTTCTCTTTCTAAAGTGGATGTGTTGAACTCTTTGTAGATCGCCTACAGCTCGTTCAACACAATACATGCAAGATATCGAATTAAGATCCACACACATAGAAAGCCTACTCTATGATATAATCTGTAATGGAGTGGTTACATCGCTGCCAGACTGGCTGCTCAAATAATTGCAAAAGCCAAAACACAATGTGTACTAGTAAATATAGCATTACTACTTAAATGTAAAGCCAGCTTTACAACAAATAAATCGTAATCAGAAAACCAATCTCGCTATCTCTTTTATTGGAAATTTAGTAATAGTATCCCAAATACTTGATAATACTATTCAGTTTCAAAAATATTTCGATATCTCTGTCCCAAGCGTCATAAGAACATTTGTTACGATTTCACAAGTTTATGAGTTTTCACATATGAAGAGGAATTTGGCACTGAGACGTCTCGCCACCAGACGTTAGAAAACCAAAATATTTCTATTTCTGGCAGCGTACAGTAATGATGTGCGTCTCGTAAACTGAAAAATGGGTCAAGTATCATGAAAAAGTAGGCGGTGTCACATGGCTGCGGTGCAGACAGTCCAATAGGATGCAGCCCTTCTTCCTTGCCAAGTGAACTCATTGCCAATAATACGAAGGCCATTTGAATTATGTTCATAGTTGAGCCTCTTATTCACTTGCATCTGACCATCCTACTTATAATAATATTATGATTTATAATAATATTATAATATATATTATGATTTTGACGACACATTTGGTCTAGTGGCTAGTAACCCTAGCTGTTAACCAAACGGTCGCGGGTTCGAATCCCGCAAGGGGCGAGGGTTTATGTGTTAACATTTTACCTTTGTACCTGAGTCATGGATGTTTTGTATTTATAATATGTATGTATTTACAAAAAAAAAAGTAATCTATGTATTATATCAACTGTCTGGTATCCATAATACAAGCATTAGTTGCTTAATGTGGTTCTAGATGGTGCTGTGTGGCATGTGTGAAGATATTTATTTATTTATTTATTTATGATCGCGAAATTTTGTGAGGATGGATGTTTTTACTATTTAACGCAAAAATACTTTTTTTTATAAAAGATGGGTTTGCTTTTGACCAACAACCAACTGTGTAGCAAGGATGAGGCCTAAGATGGAGCGAGCTCACCCAGAAGATGCCTATTCACTCGAAATTTGAAATGATTTGGGTTATATGAGCTCGGAAATACAGAAATTTAATTAAATTTAATTTATTTAAATACAGAAATCGAAATTTTAATGAAATTTTACAGTAATATAGTTTATATATAAGAATAACAAGTAAGTAATATAATTTATAAAAGTACGCCGGGTGATGTCGAGAGCAAGAGCTAAATATTACGAATTGCGCGATATGATGTTTCTTAGCTATAGTTTATAAAGATCTGTTTAAGCGTTTAAAGATCATTAGCCCATTTTCTAGTTGACGAAGGGATTTCTCTGACTTGCACAGGTTCGATTGATGTGAAATTTGTTATGTATACTTTTATTACTTCGGTGATATTTCCATGACATGGTACCTTGATCTTAGGCTTCAACATCAAGTAGTCTGCGGCACACCCAACTCGTCAACAACTTCAAGTAGATATAGTGTATTTGGGCTCAATAGAAACTCGGGGTTAGCTTATAATTTTTAATTATAGATTATTTAATTATTTGTATAATTATAGTAGTGTTGAGCAAAGTGTGTCATAACTGGGCAGCCCGTTGGCGGCAGAAACCACCCTCTTACAGATGACCACTTTGACTTAACAGCTCGTGTGTTGTTCTTTTAATGAGTAAGTAAATCTTATCATAGTAGCGCATTTGCAACTTCTATGGCGTTGCTTGTGGTAATATAATAGGCAATGTTAGCAAGCCTGTCTGTTTACTTTTACATATCAAAATATTATAACATCAGGCAGCCTTGCGATCTATTTGATGGTGACAAATTGCTATCGTCGCCTATAGACAGTGTTTAAGTGCAGTGGAGTTCCATAGTATAACGGGATGAAATCCAACCTAATACTTATTGTAAAAGCGAAAGTGAGTTTGTTATATTTGTAAAGCTTTCACGCCTTAACTACTCAATCGATCATCATGAAATTTCGTATACACTTTAGCAAGGATACATAAAAGACATGGGGTATCTTTTATCCAGAAATAGAGAACTGGTTCCCGAGAGATCATCAAAAATAAATAATTCAATTTATGACAAAGCGATAAAGATTATAAGAAATGTGGTTCTCATTTTCTGACTCACCTTATACACTTCGAGAAATATCAAAAAACTTACCATGCCAATAGTGTTGGTGATGCCAATTAAACTTAACATGACTGCACCATCATCTTCGGAATAGCCCTTGTGTATCATGTGTTCTGCTAAATAGAAATAAGGCACAATGAACCAGACGAAGAGGAGAATCGTGCTCAAACATAACACGTTGAATGTTGGCTTCTTCAGTAGAGTCACGTTGAACATATCCGAGCAGCAACTGGCGCATGATTCATACCATCTCTGTAACACATAAGAGCTATATGAGTAGTTCTGTATTTTTATTTTTCACCTCGCCTGTACATTCTAAAACAAAATACAACAGTAGGCGAAATGTGTTCTTTGATGTTTTCGGTACTAGTCAATTTGTGCCATAGTAGATTTGAGTGCTCGACTCATTATGTAGTAGTCAATTTAAGTTCTAGGCAAAAATCAAATGTAGTCAAATTGTGTTCTAGACAGTCCAAGACCAACCCGTTTAAAATAATTCAATAAAAAGTCAGTTATTTTCGAAAGAAATTCCAAATCGAAACTTCTTCTTATAGTGACACTTCTCTACGAAATTTGGCGAACATCACTACTACCTTAACCTTGAAATCTTGTGTAGGAAAATACTTTACTAAATTTTTAATTATGTCTTTCTAAATTTTTAATTAAGCCCACCGAAATATTGCAGCTTTCTTTAGTGATTAATAATACTTAATTGTCACACAAGAAGCAAGGGTTTCAAATCTGAGAGACCCAGTGCCCGTGGTAGGTATTTAAAAAAACCTACCATTAAGTAAAACGTCGAGTTACAGGTTACATTAACAAGACTAATATTGTAAGATGGACGAATTTATGATAGCGTCTCAAAGTTTTCTATCAAAATTTTCAAAAAAATTCTTTGAATTCAGAAAATTCCCTTCTTATAAAAATAAGGTATAGCTGTTATGCGTAACCTATTTTGTAGTTCAAAGTTCGAAATAAGAACTTGTCTATTACTTTTTATAAAAATAAATTGTTTTGTTAATATATAAACTAGGTTTTGCCCGCGACTTCGTCCACGTCCATTTTTCTTATCCGATCGCTACCAAACTTCACAAGATCACCCGCTGCACTAATCTGAAGATTGTCTGAAAATTTCATCAAAATCGGTTCAGCTGTTTCGGAGTCCATAGGGAACATACATATACATAGCCTTTTATATTATAAATGTATCTGTTCAATGTAATGCTTATAAAAATATATAATATTTTCAGTTACTATTAAAACAACGTATTATTATTTAATTATTTTGGTGAAGACACTACAGTCTTAACATTGATCATGAGCCCAGAACATTGATTATGGGCCTTAACAATACCTACTTCTGGCTTACTTCTATTTTACTTGGATGATTAACAGGTGTCGGAATTAACAAGTTGTTGAAATTATTTTAAACTTAATAATTGTAATTGCTTATAAATGAAAAATTACCTCTTCTTTTTCGATTATGGTTATCATTGAATTCTTATAAATATCTGGACACGATGACGCCTTTAATTTGTAATTTATATTCAACATTGCATTTCTATGGCTAATTGAGTTCTTCGTCATTTTCAGGTCTTTCAAGTAGTGGTGGTTAATGGATAATTGTTTCTTTAGCCAATCACGTTTATCGCCTTTGCTGTCTTGTTTGACTAACTCTTTTTTATCCTTCTTCTTATCTTTATACCAAATATCAAAAGAGTCGTTGTCGCAAAAATCAGCGTGTTTATAAGAATTTTTGACTTGGTAAAGTTTCCTAAGAATTTTTTCGCCTTCCCTGTGACCATCGAAATTTTCTGAACGAGATCGTTTAAGAATTCGTTTGGGGTATGTTACTACTGGAGGATTGTTGCTGTCAGAACTTAGTTTTCTATTGTCTGAATCGCTTCTCTTGATAAACTCCGGACATTTCATTACACCGAAACCAGCATTTGCTGCTTCCATCATCAGCATAGTCATCCATGTTGCCGAGATCTGTAAAAATAAATATATTTCATTTATTATTAGTAGTATTAGTGCATGCAAATGTTCTAGTATTAATCAATCAAGTCCATTATTAGGTATGTCAATATTATTATATTTTGCGGCTACGAGGTTCTGGTATAATACACAATTTTTCCTCCTGAGGCTTTATATTTTCCTTTCCATTTCTTTATCCTGGTGATTAATATTTATTATTTAGTTCTATATTCTCTAACAAAATCGACAAAATGTTAATATTAAAAAAGTGCATAGTTACCACATCACTATATTCCAGATATGTGTGAATTTCAGGCAATGAATTGCTCCTTCCAAACTGTACTAAGTGGTTTCTAAAATATTTAAAAGGTTTCTTCTCAAAATCCATAACCTTTTCTTCGACGTTCGACATTTCTGGACGAAGTTTTTTCAATAAATATTTTTTTCGTTCCTGAAATTCATCTATATATGTATTTATAGCAGGTGACCAGTCGTCGCTGGCACATCTTGTGTATTTCTGAGGCGTAACCTCTTCTCCAATGTCAGAGTCTTCATCCCTTTTCTCCTGCTGTTTTTGTTCCAAAATCCACCATTCAGGGTCTCTCATAACGCAACCGCACACACAAAGGTTTAAGAGAGTTCCGGAAAGCAACAAAATCGTTCCTCGCCATCCATATTCTTCTATGAAGTATTGGGTCATTGGAGCGTAAAGAAACGTACCAACACCTGTTCCACAAGCTCCTAAACCAGTTGCCAAATTCCTTTTCTTGTCAAACCAAAATGCTATGGAAACCACAGCCGTTACGTACACGAGACCCAAGCCTAAACCAGCGATGACACCAAAAGTTATCATCATCATCTCAAGTGTGGTTGAAATCGAAGCGAGGACAAAACCAAGAGTTGATATGATGCCACCTAAGATCGTCATACTGCGGCATCCATATCTATCTACCAACGCACTCATTACAGGCCCGGACAATAACGGCACTGCTATGAATAAACTTCCAATCCAAGCAGTGGTAGACTTACTTGCTTCAAATTCTTCTAAAAATTCAATATAAAGTAAACCAAAGGAGAAGCTTATCCCATCTGCTATCATGGAAATGATGAATGAAGACAACACCACTATCCATCCCCAGCCGCCGTCAGGTATTTTAGTATTGGTTCTCTGAGAAGAAGTAATTGATGATTTTGGCAATATATCAGCTCGTGTCAGAGTAGAACCTTCATCGTCACCACCGCTTACAACCACGATACGCGATGTATTAAATATGAGGCTTTTGTTATTATTGCCATTTAAATCACTGACTAAGTCTGGACTCGAGAACGATACATCTGCACTGGTCGAGTCATCATCTTCACCTCTTTCAATACCCGATGAAGATTCAGTGAGAAGTTGTTCTCCAACTGGACCGATCCGAGGAAAGTCTCTAGGGACCCTGTTGTTCCTTAAATTAACAGATTTATTGGCTTCTACATCCATCTTTGTAACATAAAACTGAATGCAATAATACTGGCAGTAGTTTGATGGAGTTTTGTCTTGTTTATCTTCTTAATCTTGGGTCTCTGGCTGAGTAGCGAGTGGACTGTCTCGCTACGCTGTTGAGTTTTAGCGTGTTGGGCTTGTTTTGGCTGGAGATCATTAAGATGATGTAGCTTGACTTGTCACCCATACACCGATGCTGGTATCGAGTGGCGCAACGATTGCGCCACGACTGCCTTTATGTTAATTATCGTCGCGATTGCAACAGAAGTTGAACGTCTGAAATGAAACAAATATAAATCAATAAATATCGTAAGACATTCACACAAATGTTATTGCTAAGTTGTGGGAATACAGAGTTTACATATAAGACGCCTATGGTTTTTCTTAGATATTTGAGGACAGTAACATTCATTTTACTAACAAAATGTGGGTGTATGCATAAAGATTTTTTTATTTTATATAGCCTAAATACCTATTGCCAATGGATTTAGTTTGTAACTTTATTGTTACAACCATCTGACGAGACCGCAGTAACTAAACTCAGACCAAGGTCAAAAATCAAAACCCCCGTATCATCGTAATTATATAATACTTACAAATAATGAATTAGTAAAATATTCGTCAATAGCTACTTTAGATACTAAACAAAAAGAAAATCTGTTCACAAATTAGGAAATGTACCTATTGATAATTTCCCGCAAATTCAAAAAGCAACCCTTGGCTATCATTATAATATTCAAATACACTGAATATAAAACTAATATTAAAAATGATTTAGTTGGTACACGAATAACTTGATTATTGTTTTTGTATTTCATGTTATCGCCCATGAACTATGTTTTTAAACCCAAAGGTTTATTACTGTTAATAGTAGGTACACATATTATATGAATAGAACGCAAGAAAATCATTACAATATTTTAACTCATTTATGTTTTATGTTCATCGCACATTTTGTGCAAATGATTAAAATTAAGTCATAATTAATACTTACGAGTATAAGACGGAATATAAGCGATTTCTACGGAATAATAATAAGACATGTACCTAAGTGAACCTACACCTATATCTTTACGATACATCCTGGACACAGGGCACTGGCAAATAAGAATATTTGCGATGAAACTTAGGTTATGCTTATGACTAGTTATGAGTTCACCGTGCTAACGTACTGAGGAGTAGAAGGACTTCAAATCTCCATTAAGATTACTAGACTTCTAAATCTTCTAATACGAGCAATAAGTATGTCTTCATCGTTGCGCTTTTTGCACTTAGCACGAACTTAGTTTATTTTATAGAAATATGATATATAGAAATATGACAATTCTACTATATAGTTACAATTATTTTAAGGAAAATACAACCTTACAATTTATTTTATCACCCATTTCTTAACACGATATACCTAAGTAACCAAAGCTTATTTAGAAATTTGAAATTTAAGTTAGACAACAGTGAAATAAATGAACACAATATATAGAAATCGGTATTCACAATTCCAACAATCACTCACCCTTTATAATCGATAAAATAAGAATAAACACGAGTATATTTTCAGCGAAACGCGTATGTACTGTACAAATTTCCTTCACAATATAAACCTGGCGCCGGCCCTCGATCGATATGGGGTGGCGGTGGCAACCTTCCACGACACAACGACCAGTTAATATTGATCTCTTATGTAATGCTGTTGCCTTTTATATAAAGAAACAGTTAAGCTGAAGCGAAGGTCTAGATGTTATGGTCAATTCGCCAGGGTGGTTTTATGACGAAGATGTGACGTGCTAAACGCGTAAATAGGTGAAATCTGTTCAGTTGTTATTCTAAGAATTATTTTAAACTAGTTTTGCCCGCGACTTTGCTCGAGTATGTTTATAATTATAGCGTGAATGTTATTTTGATGTATATTTACACCCTCAATTTGTTACTGTAGGTAAAATTTCAACACTTGCGGAGTGCCCTAGCTATGAGTAGATGGTCGGCGCAGCGAACTGTACTCGCTGCGACCATTGGACTGGATTTCTCTCTGCCGGCTGTAGTAAAAGCTATGGTCGGCAGCAGAGTCGCTTGGCGAGGGACTCAATCTTTTTGCGAAGATGTCATCTCACAGAAGGAGGCGGCGGAGAGAGAGCGGGAGGACGACGTCCTGTCCCATCCCTAGGCGGCTGGCGTACGCTCGCCACCTGGATCCCTGACAGGACTAGGGCGGTAGATAGGGACTCTACCGCCCGCTTCATCCTGAGAGGCACAGCGCACTGTGGCAGTTCGTGTGCGCCGTCCCAATGAGCCAGTGTCCGGTTACGGACCCTCGCGGCTGAGTTGCGGAAGAATGTTCGTCCGACCTCGAACTTCGTTTATAGCGGATGCGGAGGACGCCAAGAGGTTTAGTCGGTAGGTGTACCCCACTACCACCTCGTGGTGGGAGTCCGACATAACCCATGATGAACTCATGTATCCATTATGGATTCCTCTTGTAAAAAAAAGGTAAAATTTTCAACAAAAGAGTAACCAAACATTATTGATGTTTGGCTCTCAATAACAACCATTCTCACAAACTTTTTATTTTTTCATGTTAAAGTCGTCAGACAAGCTGACGGCCCACTTGATGGTAGAAGGGTACCAACGTCCATAACACAAGCAACGCCACACGCAATGCGGTGCCGGACATAATAGTATTAAGTTTAAGGGATTAGGAAAGGATAGGGAAATGGGCTCTGGCATTCCTTACATACTCATTGAAACACAACAGCACACATGCTGTTATTTAACGGTGGTCTTATGTAAAGCGATGGTTACTGCCACCAAAATGACTGAAATTCAATAATATTAGTATTATTTATTACTAGTATTAATATTATAACTAATACTTATTAATAGAGTACTTATTATAAGTAAAATGATTATACCTTCAACTCATCTTCATCATCAAGTTACAATTTCAAAAGCGCCTGCTTTTCTGCAATCTATTGTGAATTGAGTAATAAAATTCTGACTTCTCTATAGGTAATTACAAAAATTTGTATCTAAGGCTATATTATTATTATTTAGATTTATGTAATTATCTTACGGTTTTGCTAATATTATAAATGCAAAAGGTCGTCATGATGGGTGCATGGATGTTTACCTACACTTTTATGTACTAAACGGATTTTGATAAAACTTTACAGTTACCTATAATTGCAGTTTGTCCGTATATTATAAAATAAAGTCTCTGTCCGCTTCTGTCTGTTTCTCCGCTAACTTCTTAGAAACCACCCAACGGATTTTAATACGGATTTCACTAATGCATAGGGCAATAAACGTAGAAGGTTTATGTGCCTATATAATTTGCAGAAAAATATGTGGTGCCCGTGCGAAGATATAAACATACGCGGTCTAAATCGCTGGTAAAGCTACTTCCGAGTTCCTAGTAAAACGGCCTACTTACTTTGTTTATTTCTCGAATAACGTAGGTTATTAAAGTGTCTTTTCTACATCAAATTTCTTGGTCTTTGCTCTCTCATGACAGGCAAGTTATAATAACATGAAGAATGAAGCCCCGAGGGTCTATTTTTCTAAGTCATTTTCTGTTGATGCCCATTTGACATGTTTCCGAGTTGATATGTTTGCTAAACTAAAAGGTCAGCCTCAAATCTTTTTCTTAAGGTGAAACTCAGTAGCAGTTTGCATAATAAATTAATAAATGAATCTCAGGAAATATTACACCTTTATGAATTATATTATTGTGATTACTGATTGTATTTATTAGGTGATAAATAAACAATTTAGCACCTAAATCCGGTATTCGGTCAGATAGTATTCAGGCCGCCGGATAGGCCGAATACCGGATAGTTACCGGATATCCGTTTCATCTCTATTAGATACCGTCAACTGCCGTAACTTTGCTTATAATATAGATTTCTTAACTAAGTACCTTTTGGCTGTGCTTTTGGCTTGTATTTAAAAAACTGGCATATAAAAAATATATTTGGTATCTACTCTATATTTTTTTATTGTAAGAATATTATTTTTTCGCGTTTGTGTGGGTAAGACAAAGTTGGCAATGTTCCATCAGTCGACGGTATTCTACTTTACTTTGTACGGTATTGATGATATACTCAATAACAAGTGACAAGTTCAGGAATATTTAACCTTTGGGCAAGTTATACAATTGGATAAGAACAACTTCAATAAAGAAACCGACAGTGGAATACAGCTGGACTGGGTGCGTTATTCAAATGACTGGGCATTTGAATATTTGAGAACGCTTTTGAGTCTCAAAAAAAATAATGGTTACTTTATTGATAGGTACATAGAAATAGCGTTTGACAATAAATATTTTAGTAGTGGCAGGGCACACTGCGTGGCCATAAACTTGGTAGGAATAAGTAATAACTGTAAAATAACAGCACCATGAATTTATGTGTTACGTTGCGTGAGTAAGAAATACCCAATTCCAATTCCCTATTACTGCCTTGTTTTTTTACATACCTACTTACGTAATTGACAACGCACAATGAATTAGGTATTTAGATTGAGGGATTTGTTTCACCAGTACCGAAGTACCTATTACTTAAGTAGGTAGTCATATTTTTCATTAAAATGTGGGTAGGTAGGTACACATTTAAATCTCAATGTCAAAAGAATCCCAGGGGCATGCTTATAAAAAATTAATAAGACTCAGGGTAAATGTCAAAGTAGAAGTAGCTACACCCATACGCCTACCTACCCATTTCTATATAATTAGTGTGTAAGAAAGAGGCTTGCAATAGGTTCAATAAAAATTTCGTTATTGAAGTTAGAAAATGATGAGTTTAATTATCTACCTAGAACTACTGTATTTTTTAAAACAAATATCATAATCAAATGAAAGGCTACTAAGTAGATAATAATTTAAGTCACCCTTTGCTTATTGTTTTTTCTCATCAGTTTTTTAAATAAATTTTACCTTTTTAAGAAATTTATTAACATAAATAATTTTACACAACTTTCTTAAAACCATAATTTTCGATCTCATTAACTTATATACCTACATCTTAATCTTAATAATATTATTATAGGTAGTGTTATTAGAAATAAAAAAATGAATAATTTTGTTTCAATTACTTTAAGTATGGACACAGAATACTTTCATCACCAAACCTTGAATTCACAGACCACCTACCTTGAATGTGTGTGGATTCTATTTAAAAGTCTGCGTTACTATTTAAATAGTCTGTGTCTACCAGTTTGTAGAAACTAGTAACCCGGTGGTGATAATTGAGAGCGCAACTGTGCTTGATTATCGTATTTGTTAAGTTGACAACACTGTTACGTTATTATACTTGATACTTTTATAAATTAGTTAAATTATTTATATATAATAATAATAATGAAGTTGTTGAGTTTTATATATCATTATTATGTTAGTTCCCCTATACTCTTTCCGCACGGACTCTACCAAAGAATATAACTACTCTAGCGAGAAAACTGATCCCAAATGTAGCAATATTATTTTACTTACATATATATTTTGTTTGTTATATTTTTGTAACAGTTGGTATTAATTTTACACAGAAAAATAAATACCCATAATCAACTTTGGTATGGCAACTTTTGAAAAAGAGCCTAAAACAAAAAACAGTAGATTTATTAGATATCTGTGTTGGCAACATTGCGCATTGAACACATTCTTTTTCTCCTGAGATTGTTGGGGACACGTGCGTGTTTTACGCCGAAATCTTGCAAATAAGCAAAAATGAGTGAAGGAACGGCGACAGTCCGCACCCGTAAATTCATGACCAACAGGTAAAAGTCTAAAAATGTGTAATTATTCGTTACTGTAGAGAAAATATCGAAAAATTTCCATCACCGTGACAGGTTATGTCTGACAATAACGCTTGTGATTATTTGTAGGTTGTTGGCGAGGAAGCAGATGGTCTGCGATGTTCTCCATCCGGGCAAACCGACCGTCAGCAAGACCGAAATTCGTGAGAAACTGGCAAAAATGTACAAGGTGACTCCCGATGTTGTCTTCGTATTCGGTTTCAAGACGAACTTCGGCGGTGGCAAGTCCACTGGATTCGCCCTCATCTATGACACGTTAGACTTGGCCAAAAAGTTCGAACCTAAACACAGGCTAGCCCGCCACGGTCTATATGAAAAGAAGAGGCCCACACGCAAACAGCGCAAGGAACGTAAGAACAGAATGAAGAAAGTTCGTGGCACGAAAAAATCTAAGGTTGGCGCTGCTTCGAAAAAGTGATGTGACGGTGTAGGAGTAAGTAAATAAATTTTTAAAAAGCATTTTGTTGTTTTTATTAGTCTTATTCAATGCAGTATACAATTCTGTAAAGAATTATTTCTTCGACAATGTCATGAAACCAAATTATTTCATGACCAAATTATTCAAATTCTACGGAAGATATTTCACAATAAACCCTTTTTCAGAGGTCTGCACAACACAACATTTATATTAAAATTAAATAAAATAACATTCCAAATAAATAGCTTTTACTATATTTATTAACATGGCATTGGCTCATAAGAGTTGCTCGTATTATAGATTGCAATTTGTTTATCAATTTTGCTTTTTTACAATTTTTACTGACAAAGCTATAGGTTGATAGGGATAAGGTGTTATTTGATAGTGAGACTGCTTACTAGAAATCTAGTATTATCATTATTACCTAAGAATTACTAATAAATTAAGAAAATAGTACCTGTGACTTGGAAACCCTCTTTAAATTGTTATAATCAAAAGCCAATTTCTAAATTAAGTATAACACCCAAATAAGTCGAAAAAGTTTTAACAAAAAACGTTTATTCTGTCTGTAGCTCAAAAATTATAGATTAATAACATGGACAAGAGGTCTATTGAGAGAAACCTCTGTAAATTTGTTTATTGGGTTGCATCTACTATGCATTAATAATTTTTATACTTTCTGCAAATAGTTTTCATGTAATACCTGTTTACTTTTATCTGAAACTTGAGTACATATAGTATCTTTAAATAGGTCTCAGTGCGTGTGGGACCATGAGTCACATTAATGGTTATGATTAGTGTGACCACAAGCCAATGTTTTAAGCGTTAGTAGGACCACAAGTCAAACATCCAATAATAACAGGTTGATGTTGTGTATATAGACTTCTCAGGAGTTCAATAAAATTTCAAATTCATTACTAGTAAAAAGAAACTTGAAAAGGCTGGTGCTACACGACAACTTGTATCATTACAGTCATACTATCATCAAAAGAGATTCTAGTTCCTCTGATAACCTAATGTGTCACAGGGATTTGGATCCCTTCTAATTAACTTATTAATCAATTATATTCAAATTTTTCTATTGTATGTTGAAGATTTGAAAATATTTATAATTATTAAAACAAGCCGATTATTACAAAAAGATTTATATTTACTGTAGACAAAATTGTCTTACTATAAACAATTTTAAAATTCTTAATACTAAAAATTGTATTAAGTATATATTTATATTTCCTTTTCTAGAATATTTAAATTGTGGCAGGGCACAGTGTTTTGCAGACATTTAGGCAATTCATCTGGTGGCAGTAACTACCCACTTACAGAAATAAAAGAGCATGTATATTGTGTTTCGGTGAGAAAGGGATGCCAGACCCATTTCCTCCCTATCCCTTCATAGTCCCTTATTCTAGTTCGGCAGCCCACTTGCAGCACCTGTGGCGTTGCTTGTGAGAACGTCAGCCTGTCCGACCATATTTACATCAAGTCACTATAATACCATCCCATACTGTTACTGTATCGCCCCTATGTTTAAGGTAGAGTTTCATTTTCATGGCTATATTTAATGAAAGTAAACATTTATTCTATTGTATTTTTATTTTGAATCATAGTTGAGTCATTTTCTTCTTGCTGTCTTATGTATAAGGGTTTAACTCCGGGCCTCATTTTTGGTCGATTGTGAGCATTCAATCCATGACGGAGGAACATTTTCCTGTAAAGATTTACCAATAAGTTTATTGTGCTTGTGTGACTATTATAATACTTTATAAATTAATAATGTAGATGTAATAGATAATGTACCTTTCTATAGGGTTTATTCATTACAAACAAAAATACAAATCTCTCTTTATAATACTAGTATAGATTATAGAAAGCAGTAACCACTTCCTTACAGATCTTAAGACTTGCATAAGATACCCTATGCTTCTTCAGACACAAGGACAATGTGAGCTTCTCTAACTAAAATCTCTGTAGAGCAGAGCATCAGAAACAATCATAAAAAAAATTAACCCAAACAATAAATAAAAAAAATCCAGTATAAAAACATATTTTTGAAAATCATACCTTGTTGCAAAAGCTTTTCCACATATATTACAGTCAAATGGTTTCACATTACTGTGTAGTGACGCCATGTGGTTGCGCAGAGTCTACAAAGTAAAAAAAAAAAAAAAAACAAGGAAAGTAGTTTCAATACATAAACAATTTGTTGGTAAATAAATATCTGACATCTTATCGCTGTGACGACAGCGGCGACCAATTTTTTATATTTTTAGACGATCCCTTGGGAACATAACATTTTTTATAAAAAAAAGTATCCTATATGTTAATCCAGGTAAACTGTGTGCCAAATTTCATCCAAATTAGCCGTTTTCGAAACATTCGATACACATTGAAAGTTTGTAATCGAACAACATGGAAAGAGGAATAATAGAATGAAAAAAATTGCATCCAAGGCGAAGCCGGGAGCGCATCGCTAGTTAAGTATATAAATAAGTACTAAGTCACCACCATACTGACCTGTTGGAACTTGAAAGCCTTGGAGCATAGCTCGCAATGGTACTGCGGAGGTAGATGTTTCCTGCGGTGTGAAGCCAAGTTCGATGGGTTCGAGAAGGTGGCCGAGCAGTGATGACAGTTAAAAGGACGAGCCCCTGAATGTTGCCTCTCGTGGATCCTCATTGTATACACGAACCTCGATCTATAGGGGCAGTGAGTGCAGCCGTACCTCAGCTCCGTTTTATGGCTCATCCTGAAAGACCATCAGACACCTCAGTGGCAAGCCACGTCTAAAGACTCTGTAGGTATTAACAAAGCAATATGTACTGGTGTCGCTTCAAACTAGCCAGAGTCTTGTGTTCCACTCCGCAATCCTCGCACACAAATGTATCGTTGTCACCTTTACATGATTTGTTGTGTTTATTGTATTCATCCTGAAAATAAAACAAACACTGCTTTACTTGATGTTGATTAAATGAATCGCTAAATGTTGTAAATGCTAAATATCGTTTTAAGTGTATACCTTGAAATTATCTGGAATTTTTTTTTTTTTTCTAAAATACATACACTGAAGTCTGAGGAAGGACATTTTTTCTCCTATTAAGAGAAAACTTGGAAAAATTGTATTTGTCTAAAAATAATAAACGTAACTTTCAAATTGACATGTCTAAAATAAACTTATTCTATTATAAATTAATAAAAATAAATACATAGAAACCACAATATTTTAGTTTAACAGTAAATGACATTTTTATATGCATTGTAGTATAATGACTGGACTCGCACAGGAAGAAGTGTACAACTGTACATACAAAGAATAATCTTGATAATTTTTCACAATTACTTCATTAAGATTGATAGTCTAAAACGCGCCTTCTATTTAGAGGCGGAACAGAAATTCTCTCAATAAGTACACACCTTATTGTGAAATATACTTTTACATTTCCCACAAGACCATTCGCGCTTTATCTCTGCGTCTTCTACTGTAAAATATCCATTCTCCTTAGGGCCTTGGTCGTCGACGCACATCTCGTCCATGGGGTCTTCCACTGAAATTTCAAATGTCAAGTTAAAAACATACCATATTTCTAAACAAATGACACTTTATATATTTTCTTTATAAACTTTGAAGAAACTTGAACAAATTTTATAGAAAAGTAAATAATAATATAGAGAAAACAATAGATATACTTTCGTGACTAGCGTAAATAATTCAAACATTATTATTTTTTTATGTTAAGGTTGACAGACAGGTCCACTTGATGGTAGGTGGCTACTGTCGCCTATAACACAAGCAACGCCATAGGTGCTGCAAGTGTACTGCCGACCATAGAAAGATGCGGTAATGGGCTCTGGCATCCCTTACTCACTCACTGAAACACAACAGCACATATGCTGTTATTTCACAGTGGTCTTCTGTAAAAATATTATGAAAGTTTGTTTACATCTTGTGGGTTGCATTGTTGTCATTTTTCAAAAATTAAGTGGGTATGTTTCACTTAACTTTAATGGTAGATCAAAACAGCCTTATAGCTCAACTGTTATTGATTAAGAATTTAAACATCATACCCATTGTTAATTCTTCTGTCAAACGCCATTCTGTGCTTTCTGCGATCCTCTTCAACTCAGCTGCATTGCAAACTGTTGTCTCACATGATTTGCAAATGTGTTGGGGTTTTCCATCATCTTTAACTACCTGGAATAAATTATCTTTTACTACTAATACGACATTAATAGATAGTTGGGCTTGTAGTGCATAATAAGTAATTAGAAATAATATTAAGTAAATGAGCCAACCTCAAATCCAAATATATATTTAATTTTAGCAGGTATATCAACCTCGTCATTTTCTTTAAACATATATCTTCCGCCTGCTCGTAAGCATATTCTGCAAGTCTTCACAAACACTTGAGTTACTAAAATCCGTTTTAGAGGTCTGAAAAATTATTAAAAACATTTTGCTGAACTTATGTAGCTCGAACAAGGTTTTGAGTATCATTTAGTTTTTTTTTTAAATTATTAATTAATAATAATGTGTCCCTCAAGAGTATAAAACTTACTCCAAAAACTTGTGTTGATTTTTTGTATTTTCTTGCCGAAGCCATTTCACTTTATCAAATTCTGTCTTTGTTAATTTCATTGGAAACATTTTTTGTGCTAAGATATATGAAGTCATCTATTTAAAATTACATTAAACAATCAATGAATTAAAAAATAAATCATTTATTTCCCCAACCCCAATCTCCAACACTTACTATAAAAAATCACAGAAAACATTATATTATAGTCCCTGTTCATTATTATCACTCTCAGTCTCCTTGAGTGAGAGTATATAGTGTTCTGTGTATTGGACTGATACCTAAGTTACACAAAAGCGAATTTTTTATTCTGTGGTGTGATCATCGTATCCTTGTTCTGTGATCATCATAACAAACAAATCAAAACAAGAATGGCGGACGAAGATGAGATTGATGTATTAGGAGATTTTTCATTTAATTCTTGCTTAGCTCAAAACAACCAAGGAATGTAAGTATATTTTAAAAGATATTCTGTGCTTTTATCTTCAAAATTTACATTAATTTCCTACAATATATTTTTCTTTCCTAAGCGACATATGTTGATGTTGCGTTGTATTTCGTTTTATTAAATCTTTACATATGCATTGAGATTTATTTTATTTGTTTTACTATTCTATAATGTTATATCACTATGCAGCCCTTCATGCTCGGACAGAGAAGACACGGTTCATCCGCAATGGCTTCTGGATTCTACAGCCACCAATTGGTATGATAACCAGCATAACAATAGGTACGTTTACAGATGGTGTCCGTCTATTCAACTCAAAGACTTATATGTGAAAAACTGTATCGATACTTATTTATCTAGCAAATTTATCTTATCTTTTTTTTGTGTTAATGTCGACAGACAGGCTTACAGTAGAATTAAGGATAAGGGAAATAGGCTCTGCTATCCCTTACTTACTCACCAAAATACAACAGAACACATGCTGTTATATCACAATGGTTTTTCTGTAAGGGGGCCATTACTGTCATCAGATGGCATCAAATTACTATTACAGCACTTTTATTTAATAGTAAATTTATTTATTTACTATTAAATGCTTAATATTTTTTTTCTTTAAGGAGAGATGCACCTTCAAGGAAACTTTTAGGAAATAGTCTAATTAATAAATATGGACATGATATGCGTACAACTTGGAGTCAATCTGAAAGAGAGCTACTTATAAAAGAGATGGTAATTTTATATTAATATTTCTATTATAAATCCTACTTTTATACATGCATAAATGAAGCAATAGCCCAATGCATCGAACAATCGGCTGCTGAGACGGCAGACAAAAGTTTGAAACCTGATTGAGCTTGTGTATCATCATTAGGTTTTTCATGTTTCAATAAGTTTTGATCCCTCATAAAAATATTGTAAGGAGCATCCACATTCTAGAAGACAAGCGATCTTCGAAGCCTAATAGGTAGGCTTACTGATCTTGAGTCACCTAGTGCTCGATGACCTCACCAATTGTGATTGTTTGCCTAAACTAGACCCCTAGAGCCCTATTTCACAGAATCCATGTTTTTCCTGGACATGCCATTCAATAGACACAAGCTACACACGACTCGGTAAATGGCGATTTTTTTTAGTACATTTCTCTTTACACAGGATCGTGGTCTCGAAACCCCAGTTTCGAATGCACCATTTTGAGTTATAAGTTTCACTAATTGACATTTTTGTTTATATTTTCAGTCAAAATATGGGAGGAATTTCAAAAAGATTTCTCAAACATTGAAAACAAAAAGTGAAGCTCAAATCCAAGCTTTGATTGAAGCAGAATTTGGTGTCAATTTAGAGACTCCTTCTTTTGGTTTGGACAAAGTGGAAATATCTGATGACATACCATCAGTGGTGCAAGAGGAAATTGTTACAGATGACTCGGCAACCATAAATACTGTCCTCCACATGGTATCCACTGGTGCACCTACAGTTAAGGTCCCAAAAAAACAGAGATTAAAAAAGAAAAATTTTGACAGTGTAAGTTCAGAAAATGAAATGATAGCTATAAATCCAGCTGAAATATTGTGCGATGAAGACCTGGCAGTAGGTTCGGTGGAATCCATAGTTTCCGATGTAAATACAACCGATATATTATCCAAAAATGTAGTCAAACAACAGAAAGCAAAATTTGTTATGAAAAAAATAGGGAATCATAGGAGAAAAATTACAAGAAAATTGATTAGTGGAAAATCTAAGAATGAACGCAACGATGTTCTTAAATCTCCTCGAGGGAGTCAAAGGAAGGACTCAAATTTGTCAAATGAGAGTTTGTCCAAAAGTCCAAAAATGCAGATTGTTTTTAGTTCTGGACACGCTTTACCTCTTTCCGAAGGTGAACAGGTGGTAAGTAACTTGTTACAATTACTCTAAAGGCTTTTAAAGTATAACAAAATATTTCAACCCAATGAATTTTCTTTATGTTAAGGTAGACAGACAGACAATTCGCTTGATGGTAGGTGATTATTGTCGCCTGTAACACAGGCAACGCAAGTGCGCTGCCAACCATAATAAGAATTAGGAAAAAATGGGGAAATGGGCTCTCACTCACCGAAACTCAACAGCACACATGCTGTTATGTCATGGTGGTATTTTTAAGGAGGTGGTTACTGCCGCCAGACGGGCAACCCAAGTGGCAGGACAGGTATTGTTTTATTTAATTTTAATAAAAATCTAATTTAATTTTTATCATCTTTCAATATATTAAAAAAAATAAGAAATTCTTTTAAAGTGTTTAATAAAGTGTTAACAAAAAGTCTACAAAAGATTATAACAAAATCTGAGAAGATTTGAAAAAAAATAATAATATTATGACTAATCAATTTAATAATGAAAATATAATTTTTTTAATAAACTAAAAACTTTCAGATAAAAATAGAAAAGAAAAAAGATTCAGAAGAGAGTGACATAGATATTGATGTTGATAGTGATGCCGAAGAGAAAATTGTAATAACAAAAGTGTCCACAACAAAAGCAGAGGAACCTTCCGTACCTAGGAAGTTTGAGCCTATGCCTAAGAGAAAGAAAAAAATTAACTTGGTAAGTAGTTCTAAGATTAATGAAATTTTAATTTTAGCATATCTACATTAAAGTCATGGTTGTTATTATATTATAGAAAAATAAGCTCTTAAGTTGTTTTAGCAGCTTGACCTGATGCTGCAGCATCAAGTAGTGTGCGGTATACAAAACTCCTTAGAAACTTACAGCAGATAATAACTTATAAGCTTTTGACGACACATTTGGTTTAGTGGCTAGTAACCCTAGCTGTTAACCAAACGGTCGCGGGTTCGAATCCCGCTAGGGGCAAATGTTTATGTGTTAACATTTTACCTTTGTACCTGATGTTTTGTATTTATAATATGTATGTATTTACAAAAAAAAAGTAATTTATATAGTATATCAACTGTTTGGTTTCCATAATACAAGCATTAGTTGCTTAATGTGGAACTAGATGGTGCTGTGTGGAAAGTGTGAGGATATAAAAAGATATATATAGATATATATATATATATATATATATATTTGCAGGACGGCGAGGGAGGATACACCATAATGCACACAGAGTCTGGAGACTTGTACGAGATCGCTTCAGAGCCCCGCAAGGAGCGCGCGCCTCGCAAGGAGACCATACATCTCGTGCAGTGTCAAATATACAATGCGGAGAAACCGGTGAGTCATTTGGGAGACCACATCGCAACCCACGCGCACAGACTTCTTCAAGAAGAGTATTTACATTACAACATACTTACATATATCCATGAGAATGTGTCCCTCGGCCACCATTAAATAGGAGGTGCAGTTTGGCCCATTTATGAACCACTATTTAACATTCAGTTTTGGTCTTTTTAAGAGGGTGGTTACTGTTGCCAAGATGTCAATTTATGAATACGAAACTAATATGCCAATTCTAAAAATCACCCCAGACCAGGGCTAACTTTGTAAATCATTTTCCAAGTTGACTCCGAGTTAGAGCTCCAAGGCTATTGTATATATTTTTATGTCACCAATATCAGTTATATTTCTTATCATTCTCCTTCGTGTTCCTTGTTTTAGAAAAAAATTATACTTTTAATAAAAAAAAAAAACTTGGCCTATAAATCGTCTGCGCGCAAGTTAAACCACATTCTTTCGTGGCGCTTATTATACCAAGTCTTACTTTGGTCGCAGGCTCCGTTCGCGGTCGAGATGTGCGTGTCGGCGCTGATTACCATGGACGTCCACGCGCACACCTCGCGCGCCGAAGTGATGGGGCTGGTGGGCGGCGGATACGAGGACGGAGCGCTCGGCGTGCGGGCCTATCGCGCCGTCAAGGCCGCTGCCGCCGGCACTCACTGCGACATGTGTCCGCTGGCGCAGGCCGCGGCCGGCGCTGCCTTGCAGGCGGCCGGCGCGCCCCCTGTCGGCTGGCATCACTCGCATCCCCACTTCGCGCCGGCTCCCTCGCACACGGACCTAACGACGCAGTGCGCGCTGCAAGCGGCCCTGGAGCGTGCGCACGCGCCGTTCATAGCTCTCATCACGTCACAGCATTGGCCGCGCGGCCGCGCCGCTTCCCGCTACAGATGCTTTCGCGTAGAGGTCGCTCATCGCGATCCGCCGCTCGGCTACCAACTGAGCGTGCGATTGCGGCCCGACGTCACAGAGACTAGTCTGCCGATGTTAGTGCGCGACATCGCAGCGCTAGTGCGCGACGAATCGCTCACCAGCGAGTACAGCGTTGACGTGCAGCGCGACGTTTGCCCGCACGCCGGAATCACATATTTGGAAAAGGTAGGATTAAGAAGGGATAAGGTATTGGCATCACTTACTCACTCACCGAAGCACAGCAGCACACATGCTGTTATAGTGCACAGCATGCAGGAATTGTATAAGTTAAAAACAAAAATGGTCCAGAGAAATTTTTGAAATTGTAATTTTAATTGAAATTTATATTTTGAAATTCTAAAGGGCTGTAACAATGTACTTTTTTTTTTTACAGTGTATATCTAGCGTTCGACATCACATGCGCTCGGCCGGATACGAAGACGACGACAAAATAGTTGCGCGACTTGTGCGCGAGTTGCGCGACGTTTTCAGATAGCAACAAATCTTACCTCAATAATGTAGTAGTTATGTACACTGTAAGTGTTAATATGTTAAGATGAGCTATGTAAATAATTGTAAAATACAATTCCATTATTTTAACTAAACTTCCGCCTTATGAAGAGGCTAAAAAAAATGTTCATTATGCATAAATGCATTCAATCTTATCTTGGTCAGTATCAAAATTTGTAATGTCTTAAGATTAGATATTTCATTTGAACCTTTTGTGTTGCAATGCCAGCGATCCGAATTACAGTTATAAACGGCGCGTGAACTTTTGTACAATTTTCAATTTAAATTTTTTATGTTTTTTGTGCTTATAAAAATGATTTTTAAAGACAGGTAAACAAGAAAAACCAATGAAATTAAATAAAAAGAATCACATTGAACAAAAGGAAAAAAAATTGTAAAAGCAACCAAAATAAATAAATATTATAACCAACAAAATATGTTGGATAAATTTTCATAATAATTGACAATGAACGTCAAATATTACTATATAGTCTACCATATAGTACCTACTATATGGTTGCATATGATTGCACATGTTGAATATTAATATTTTTAAGACATTTTTGTCGAAAAATAACTTTTATTGTCACTAAAGAAATAATTTATTTTTATAATCATCAAAGTATAAAATATGTGACAATTTCATTGTAGTACAAATCTACTCTCATTATTTTAAAAATAATTTATCAATGTATCAATTAGTTATTAAATAAGTAAAATTACCTATCTTTACAATTGTGTAAAACTGTAATATAAAATTCATCACAATGTATCATAATAATACATCTGTTAATAAGCAGGTACTTTTTAACAAGAAGACAATAAGTAAAATTTAATTTTAATACGTATATTGTAAGATACAATATAAATAGTGTAAATGACTTACGAAGAAATAATAAATGTATAATGTAAATACGGATGTGTTTTATTTTAAATTTACATATTAATCGGGTTTTATATAAGTAAGGTAAGTATATTAGAAATTCAAATAGCATTGTTTGCAATCTCCTCCTACCAATATTATAAAGAGAGAAGGAAAGATTTGTATGTTTGTCGTAATGAATGTAATTTTTGAGTTTCAAAAACTACATACTAGACTGATTTTAAAAATTCTTTCGCCTATGGAAAGCTATATCAGGCGAGTAACATAGGCTATATTTTATAAAGATATTCGGACGACATTCTATCGTTTGCATATTCTATAAGTTTCATACTTTCGATTGTTAAGTAATTTGTCTATTAAACAAACCAGTTAATGTTTAAAAAAATCATTTTTAAATCATATCCTGGATTGAAGTTTTTCAGGCAATATATTTGCGATATAATACTTAATATTAAATTTCATATAAAATACTTCATATAAAACAGACGGATGAAGGTCGTTTCCTACTAGGATCCTATCCGTACTAATATTATTAATGCAAAAGTATGTTTGGATGTATGGATGTTTGTAACTCTTTCACGCAAAAACTTCTGAACCGATCACCATGAAATTTTGCATACACGTTTTCTGGGACACCAAAAAGGACATATAGGGTACCTTTCATCGTTCAACGCGGACGAAGTCGCGGGCACCAGCTAGTAATACTATATTATTGAATCGAGCATCGCCCAGATTGTGATCGCTCACAAGCGATGCCACTGCTATAGTATAAGTATTGGGATATAAAAAATAAAAGTCATTAAATAATAATATGGCACAGTTCCAGTTTATTTTTTTAAAATATTACATGACCTAGATAAAAAAATAAGACAGTCCGATTGAAGTTTTAACTATTTCTGTTTCAAAGAACAATCCTTATGTAGTAGTTGGAAAAATCGATATTTATTACAAACGTTACTTAGCTCTCAAATTCGTGTGACTACACACTATCGATGGAAAACTTTTATTATAATTTTATAACAAGCAATTTTAACTTGATAGTTTTAAACAGCCCTCGAAGACTTTTTGGTACATATTTATTCATATATTATAAGGTACTTCGAGACGCTACAGTACTGTAAGTGCCCTATAATTACATTATATAAATTTAAAAACGATATAGTTTCATCTATTTATACATAATTCCGCGGTCGGAGCTGCGCTTGCGCACAAAACATTGCAGTGGCCATTCGTCGGGACAACTTTCAGAGCGGTCATCGATGTCACGGTTATGGCCACTGCAATAAAACGTCTCAGACACAATTACATTTTAAAACTTCTACCACAAAATAACGCCAGAGACTTTCAATTAATATTAAATTCGAAAAAGTAATGTAAACGTAGCATAAATGCCTACGGAAACAAGAAACTTTTACTCGATGCAGTTGCAAGCTAATGGTATAAAAGCCCAAGATTCAAACGTCCTCAAAAAAAGAGCGATCCGATTCTAAGAAAACAATCGAATACGAAATGAGATGCGCTCATTACGTAATCGAGCAACCTTAATCAGGATTGGTCATTCTTTAGAAATGACTTTTTGTTTTGCGATTATTCAAGTAGCTTTTAAAAGAGACACTTTTTAACTTAAAAGTTGATAGAAACTGTGAATCTTTGGTTTTTAAAAATCATTGTAAAATTTCTATTTATCCACACTTCACAGACAAACAGTCTGTACTGGCTCTAATATTACAACCGAGTACAAATAATATATAGAAATTTACTTTTTGAGCTGCTCCATTTTGTGGTAAAATTATTTAATTCATCGAACTTGAAGGACAATAAATAGAAAATAACTAATCACTTATTCAACAGATAAATAAATTGGCAGTGTTTTTCTTTATTTGTGTCCGAGACGTTGTTAAGATTAGAGAAGCGATGGACGGCCGTCCGCAACGCAAACTTAGGCAATAAATAAGAGTGTGTGTATTAAATTAATAAAAATATAAAGTTGAAATCGTCGTACGTCCTATATTTACATTCCGTTAATTAACTTACAAACTATCATTAGAAGCATCAACTATGAAAACTCTATCAACATTGAAGGCACATAATTTCGCCCGCCACTTACTTATAGTGACGACACTTGCGGTGGATCGGATACCGGCTCACTTACATTTATTATTTATATTACAATATTACAATATTACAATAGGGGGGGAGTAAGTACCGCTGCGTTGTACAAATTCTATCATAATACTCGAGTTACCATCATCTCTAAAGATCACTAACCAAATGTTAGTAACAGGTTTATAAGGTACGCCATACAAAACACTATGAACTTTATGGACCATTTAAAAGTGACATGTGCGTAGAGCATGAACTCAGTCATCATCATTTGAAGAAAATGTTACTTTACGTCAACGCATTTGAGTTAAAAAATGAACAATAGAACTTGGTCGTTAATCCGCCATGATTCTATTTTAGGCGTACTTTTCATGTGCCACTTTGGCATTTGTGACGCAAATTCCATAGTTGTAGCACTTCGATGGGATAAGGCTTTTTTTTAACTAACCGAAAGACGGTTACTATAGTCAGGCAGACGAGTTAATATTCGCGATATTATGTATGAATATTTACCGAATCATTTGAAGCAACTTTTACTACATTCAATTAGTGAACATCAGAAATCGATAACTCATCACTTGGTGGTTGACATAAAAATAGAAAAACGCATCGCATTTAAAACCACAACGTTTCCATTCGTCCGTTCATTCGATTATGTACAAAAATCAACTTTAAAGAATACACGGGAAGACATAATTTTACAAAACACGTATTTAAAAAAGATCTCGTCATCAAACTATGCAGTGTATTATGGAAATTTGATTGTATGCCATAGTCTTTATGATGTAATCATTGATTTACAGATGAGAATCGAATTCTTCTCGTACAACATTAAGTCTGTATTTTCTTAGAAAAACAAATGTATGATTATAGTTAAAAACCGTTTAAACCATTTTCAAATAACACCTGGTAATATATAGCTGAAATATGTCTTCTTATTTCATTGTCAAATTATTGAGCGATAACTATAGGTAAATATATTGTTCCTGCCACTTCACTTCCAATTTCAATTTCAATTTTTTTTTTTTTTAATTTAAAAAAGTGTTATAACAATTTAAAAAAGAAACGGAACTCACTTAATGGATCAAATGTGTGTAATGATGAAAACGTAATCAATGAATTGATAATTCGAGAATTTACTCTGTTAACATTTCATTAGGTTTTTATGTGGCAAGAAGATTGTTATTCATTGTTAATTTAATGTCAAACAATTAGTACAAATAGTACAATCCAAGTGGAATTCAAAATCACAAACTAAAAATTTCAAATCTTGAGATAATATGGTTATGTGGCTAATGCGAGTAAAATAAAAAAAAATAAAAAAAAAACAATTTTACAACTGTGTAAAAAAAAATTAAAAGATATTCAAACGGAACTAAACGAACGAAACTAACACTTATTTCTATAGTTAAAATCCTATTCACAGCTGCTGAACGGATATATTATATTTTTTTTTATAAACTTACACAAGTCTTAAAGCAATACATTGGCTATGGACTGAAATTTTTAATAAGACAACAATATATTTATATATATATTTCCAAGTACAAAAAAGATTAATAAACTTTTAAAGTTTAAGAAACATAAGAAAGAAAAAAAATGTAAAAAAATATTGCTTTGCGACTTGTGATAAATAAATTAATGAGAATTAAAATATATAGAAAATATTACATTTTATATGATTAATAATTTGATTGAGATTTTGCATGCGTTGCGTTGGATAATAATAATAATTATTATTATTATTATAGTTTCGATAAATCATTTTTAACCAAATATTATCATTTAAAATTTAGTATCATTTAATTTACAATTGAATGAAAAACAAAATACATTAAAAAGATCTTCTTCTTTCATAATATTTGTAGAATTAAAAAAAGAAACGCTTACCAAATCAAAAACCAAAATAGTTGTTACATTTCTTCTTCTTTTTTAAAAAAAACACATTAAATCTAAGTTATTAATTTAAAAAGTATATATAAAACTAGGCAGTCATTCAAATAACACCTAGATGAGCGGAATCTATGGTGTTATCGTTTTTTTTTTTTTTTTTAAATTTTTCAGGGCTTAGCAAAAATAAGCGTACTCAACTAGCTCTGAATAAAGCTTTACACAATGAGGAGGAACAGAGTTGTTTAAAACATTTAAAAAAAAAACCCTCTAAACTGTTCGTTAAATAAATAATTAAAATACTACTAGTGTTGCCCTATCGTGTCTGTTCGTCGTTGCCACAGACAATAAAAATGAATAACATTATGTACAAATCTTATAAAGTTTAAATTAATTCCAAAATTATATTATATTTCATTCAAAATCATTTAAAATAGTTTTCAATGCGCATTTCAAATTTCATTCAAAAATGGCTCTTGATGGCGAACAACCGAAATCATCTTAGTTTATAAAGAGAAAATACAATTAATCATTATTTATAAAATATATATATAAAAATTAGCACTAGTGATGCGACTAAAGAATACAACGCATTAATAAAACAAATTTTAAATCATTTCAAAATGCGGAAATACAAATTAAAAATATAGTCCTAATAATCCTCTTTCTAAAATTGAACTCGGTAAGAGAGTGATAAAACTGTCGAATAACCAACTTTAAAGAGCTTTAAGTTTAAAATTTAAATTTAAATCGTTTTTAATTAAAAATGTCCATAACATTAAACAAATTTTGATAGACTGCTCATTTTGGAACAATGGACATTCTGAATCTGAGCCATAATATTCTATGTAAACTTTTGAAATTCTTAAAAAAATTGTTGACTTTATTGAAATCCTCTTTTAAATCCATAATATGCCCGCCCTATGCAATATTCAAAAATGCAATGTTGTTTTATTGATGAGTTATTTCGTCACAAAAAATATAATTGCTAGTAACTAGTAATGTTATCATAAATTTGAAATAAACATAATATAATAAAGCATGCTCTGTCTCAGTACTGACGCAGAGTAGAAGCACATCGAAGCGTAAAATACTTCACAATGAAGCGAAGTGGCACGAATGCGCGCGTATTCACGCGAATTCGCGCGTGTTTACTACGTGCACGCAATATTACTACGCATAAGGACCCCGGACTAAAGGTTTAATTTGCGTGGATGCGTTTTGTTTCGCGTGAATGCGGCCAGGTTCGTTCGAATGCGCGCGCGCAACAACTCAAATGTCGGCCGTTCGCTTACGCGCCAATGCTCGCGAATAAGCGCACCTGTTTTTATCACGATAGCAATGCGAGTATAATTGTGGAGATAGGAATTAATATATCATGTAATTTTTAGATTTATACTTCGATGCGCTTCGACTCTGCTCTTTTAAGACATTATTTTTAGACTTAAAAGCTTTCGAGATATAACGCTGGTTTCGTATGAGAAATTTAACTATTCGATAGCAATTTTATTGAGGAAATAACTCGTCAATGAATATAAAGCAGTTGAAGGCTTGATTTTATTTTATACTAGTCTTAGTGAAGTTAACGACAGTTTAATCAATCCCTTTCCGGTTAAGGTGTGATTTCACGGACATAATTTCATTAATTTTAATAAATACATTATCAAATTTAGTTCAATCGTGAACACAATATTCAATACTGTTATGGGGAACCAACTTCTATTTATGAAAAAAACTTAAATAATCTTGATTTTTATGTTTTAGTTTTCAAATAAAGATAAAAGAGTTGAGTAAAATACTCTTTCAACCCTTAGCAGTTAATACATACAGCTTCAAACAAATTAATTTCATAAAATAATTGTAAGATATATAAAAATATAATATTTAAAGACTAGAAAATTTCGTATTATATTTTTTATGTGAATATATTACAGTGAGAGTGTGTGAATAATGCAAATTTGTCTATTGATCCAAGGGATCTATCTACCAAGCCATCGAACGCTGCGACCACACTTATATGTCGACGACTGTCTTGAAAATGACAATATCCTGGACCGATCTTTGGGCCTTTTGAACAAGAAATACGATGACGATACTTAGCACAAAAAGTACTCATTATATTAGCGTGTGTTTCCGTTCAAACGTTGATATTAAATAAAGGTAATGCGATTTTTGCAACTAATACAGTGTATAAGTCTTGCAAATTGCAAAAGCGTCTGATCACCATTTGTGTGACGTAATCTCGTGACACACTCAGTACTGTTAACAAAACTGGCCGGCGAGTTTCTAATCATGGATGACGTCACTATTTGACTATTGGAGTAATGATTATTGTATAAAGGACTCCATAAAGGACCATTTTAAAAATGTAGTCACTTTACGCCTGTAGCACACAGAGCAGAATGCATTTGATCGATAATAACGATTTTGTTTGACCTGTTTTTAAACCTGTATGAAAGGTACACAGAAATTACTATAGGTATTTGCAACGGATTCCACGTTTTAACCGATCGCGTACGCAAAGCAAACTGATTGCTATGTTAAATAGATAATTGAAAACCATAATGACAGAGTTAGACAGAGTATTCGGTAGTGTTTAGTTCCAGTACGTTTTCGGTTCGTTTTCGTTGCAGTGTGCTACAGGCCTTAGGACAGTAATCGTTTCCGGAAAGTAAATATCATTTGTTGCACCAATCTAATTGGTCTTGGAGCTGTATGCATTAACTTTTAATTGTATTTCAATTACAATAAACTAAAATAAACAAAAAAAAATCTGCCAAAATTTTCTATGCATTGTAGACCAACATAGACTAAATACATTTTAATATTTTCAAGCCGGTTGCCCCAAATAAATGCACTTATGATTTTAATCATCAAAAAAAAAAATGCTCACATGAATTTCATTACAAAAATAATTTCTCACAAAAATTTATTCGCATTTATTAATGACAATAAAAACTTACATTCAGTAAAAACGCAAGATGAATTTTCAAAAAATTCTCATCTTTTTTTAAAAACTTTTTTTTAAACAAATTTTGTGTCGTTTCAAATTCAATAAAGTCACTTTTACTTAAAAACAACTAATACACTCTCAATCAACCATAAAGAGTCACATCACTAAAGAAAACTTTGTCATTTTTTTTATAATGTTACAAAGCGATCCGATCAGACCAAGACACCGCGAGGTCCACAACTCATTAATACTTTAATAAAATATTTCATATAATAATTTGCGACTGGGTCAGTGGATAATTAAGCCATGTCTTTATTTGTAATCAAAGTACTATTTATTTTTAAGATATTAATAACATTTTCCTTATATAAAGGAAAAAAAAAACTAATAACAACGATCTTTAAACTTAGAGC
Organism: Synanthedon myopaeformis; assembly: GCA_944738685.1. Taxonomy (NCBI): domain Eukaryota; kingdom Metazoa; phylum Arthropoda; class Insecta; order Lepidoptera; family Sesiidae; genus Synanthedon; species Synanthedon myopaeformis. The sequence goes on along the minus strand of OX122924.1, from coordinate 8,916,229 downwards.
AGATTTTTCAAAGTTACTATCAATGTTCTTAACTTCAAAATAAAGCTTCTTTTTAGTTCACATAAACAAGTATGTAGTTGTATCCTTTGCTAGATAAAATAGAGTGGAACCCTTTACTCTATACTCTTGACCCTGGCCATAACCTTTCCCTCGAACATGGGCAGAGTATCTGCGTCGTTCGACACTTCTTCCTGTATCACTGTATTGTCCAGATCAGCACACTCAGTCTTGAAGAAGTATCTGAAAATATTAAATGAAATCTCTCTTAGTTAATCACACATAAACACGATCTTCCAAACAGGACTACAGTTAGTCTTATTTTGGTATAGAGAGAATGAGGGCAATACCTATAGTTCCCCTTCCTGGGCAGGTACTCCTTGAAGGTCTTGAGGGTGAGAGGCGCCGCGGGCACTTTGATGCGGTAGGGCACCGACTCGTCCAGGAACGTCATGACCACCACCGTGTGCACCTCCGTCGCCGGAGCCCCACCGCCGCCGCCGCCACCGCCACCGCCACCGCCGCTCGTCGTGCTGCTCGACTTACTACCGCTGCCCCTGCAATACGAAAACCATTTTGTTTACTTTAAATCAGTGACCAAATTTATTTTTCAAGTTTAGTGTTTCAAGTGGACCGTTAGCTTGACTGCCGACCTTAACATGAAAAATAAAACAGTCATATGTATTATGATACTATTGATAAACTGACCTCGATCGCTCGCGGCGTCTCGTGCGCTCGTGCAGGTCGTCGCGGTCGAGCGAGGAGCCGCGCGAGGAGAGCGCGTAGTCGCGTCGCTCCACAGCGCCCCACGCCGACGCGCCCTCGCTCACCACCGACACGCCGCTGTCCGTCAGCTCCGTCACCGTCTTGCGCGACGCCGAGCGTCTGTACAGCGCGTGGTGCGGGTGCGCGTGCGCGTGGTACTCGGACGGCGCGTCGAAGTGCCCCGAGTCCGCCGACAGCGCAGATGACGCGCGCCGCGGAGCGGGAGGCGCGCGGGGCGGACCGCGACCGCGTGCTCGCCGCCCGCCCGGCGGAGACGCGCCCGGCGTGCGCTCGGACCACACGCGCGACACGTGCTGGTCTGCAACCATACAACGATATGCTGATTCATACGGATAAATAAAATTCAAATGTGTTTATTTGTTCCGGCTAATCTCCGAAAAGGCTGAACCAATATTGACATGCAGATAGCTGCCGATACTATAATATAATGAGTAACTTAAGCTACTTTTATTACCTTTTCGCGTACACATGAGGCACATGAAGCGTGGACGGGTTCAGAGCTAGTAAGTATTAAATAACGTAAAGTAATGGCATAAACCTACTGCGAACATTATCTTATAAGCACTGACATTAGCCTAATATCAATTTGCAATTAATGCTTTTTGGTTGTACAATACAAAAAAATATTTTTCATATTACATAATATATTGTTTAATTTAGGTTTTAATACAATCGGCGACACTATTACAAAGACCAAAACAAATACCAAAATTGTAAGTTTTCTTTTAAAATTCATACCAAGAATATCTTGATCGTTGTCGTCATCGAGTTGCAGCTTCTCCCTGATGGCGGCTGCGACTAACTGCGGCGGAAGAGCCTGAGTGGCTGCGTCCTCGCCGTCGCCCTGTAAGAGATAAGGGCTGGTACACAATATCTCTGCAGTAGGAAAAGTGTTGCAAGAATTTTACATCTTTTCAATATTTTTATAATTTTATTGTAATTTGTTGTTTTTTATTTGTGGCGACAATAATTGAAAATTTCCTTTTCAGTTTTTTTTACATATGATGAATTGGAGAAAACAGACTATAGTAACTATTTTAACTATGGCATCATAGACATAGTGAATGGACTGAGCGTTCCCTATCCACCTGTAAAGTAAATAAGGGCAAAACAGAAAGCTTTAGAGAGACGAAGAGATCGTCCTTGAAGTTACTTCAGACCATAGACATAGAGAGAGGAAGGAGATAGGTATCTAGAGAGTGATGCGGACCTCGGCCAGGCGGCGCTCGAAGCGATCGTGCGAGTCGCGCTGCTTGCGCACGCGCTCGAGCTTCTCTATGAGCAGCGGAGCGAACTCCTCGGGCGGCAAAACGCGCGGCTGCTCCGCCTGCGGCCGCTGCGTCCGCGGGATCACCATCAGCGTGTCCTGCTCCTTGTTCATCACCGCGTGACGCTCCACGCCGTAGATACGGGGCACGCGACGCGGCCGCTCTCTGCACTCCCTGTAAAGCCACACACCGCGTCTTCACTTCACGTGGTAAGGCTCGAAGGACCAATTTGTGAGTTCAGCAAACACTTATACATGATAATTCACAAGTGCATATTCATAAATGCGAAAGTAACTAACTATTTGTCTTTTCAACTTTCATAAAAATTTATATTGAATGAAAATCTTCATTTTCGATTAATCAAAGTAATATACGATATTATTTTAATTTTTTAAAGTACTTTTTTACATATCTATGGTCAATCTATATCTAGTATTTGCTGACACATTTTCTATATCTGCCATAGAGATAGCTTATTTATTTTTATTAATTACAAAATTTACCAATGTATCGATGATATTTTCATATGAGTTCATATAAACGATGAGTTCACTACTGTCATATGAAGAGGAATATACTGTACAAAGATAAAAGAGCAAAACACTTTGGTGTAGGTCGTAAAGAGGGAAGAGTGGGGGAATACTCACACGCTGCTGGAAATGGAGACGGCGTCGCTGTCGGTGCGTCCGCTGCTCAGGCTGGCTCGCTCAGAGTCCTGTCGCGACGTGGGGCAGTATCCGCCGTACGTTACGTGAGCGCTATACACCGACCGCTTGCGGTTTCTGCCCTTACCACCCAAGGGGAAAAGAGGGCCGTGGGGTTTCGGAGGGAAATTTACCAATTCGCGGCGAAAAAGGTTACATATTTATTGGTTATTGAGCGAAGACGGACGAAATAACAAACATGGATTCGTAGCGGCATTTGTTACGGGATGTGATTGATTTTATTATGATTCGTAAAACAGGTATTCGTAAAGGGAATTAATGATATTTGTCAGGTGGTAAGAGAGCGTTTAGCGTGTATACAATGTGGCGGCGGGCGAACATGCAGGCAGGAACACAAACATGGGGGCAAAACAATAACGGAACGCATCAGTGAAGCTGCGTGGAACAAAAACATAATAAAAACACTATTCTAATGCGTAAAAATAAAAATTAGGCAAACTAGTGCTGGGGGGATATCGCTCATGCAATAGCCATGGGACTACAAATTAGAACTCATTTACACCTCAAATATATCTAGACTCAATCTAAGGTAAAATCCAAAATCTAGCTGTTCCTAGGTTTGAGTAGCAAAGACTATTGGTATCTATTATGTTCGTTTGAAAACATTTTCTTATTATAATTTAGAGTTTCTTTAGATTCCTTTCTATAATCACATAATAAATTGTGCATCGCATTTAGTTAGTATCTAGAATTTATTGCTCTAATAGATAAGCATGTTTTTCATTATTTTTTTAATATATTTAAATTCGAAATAATATATTGTTGAGCACAATTCGTCTGTTTCACATGTTCAACATTATCAAGCGCTGTTCAAACCTAGGAAAGACTGAGAGAGTCAAGGAGTACAAAGGAATAGGGTAGGTAAGAAGGTGATAAGGTGGTACATACGGCGCGGAGGCCCGCAGTCGACGTCCCTGCGTGGCCATGAGCGCATTGTGCGTGAGACGAGCGGGCGCGGCGCACAGCTCCTGGCCCTCGTGCAGCGTCGCCAGCCCGGACAGCGCCGGCTGGAACATTACTAAATATTAAGCTACACACCTAAACCATATACTTGCGCAATTATACTTTATTATTACGTTGTCAAGGTAGCGCTTGGCCGCGATCTCACTTGATGTAAGGTGCAGATGCGGCCGAAGGTGGACCACGCTTACCTAGTAGGTGCCCATTTACCCTTGACTTGAAGACCCCGAGGTTGTAATTTTGTGGGAACACAGACAATTATACAATTATATATTATACATTTATTTTATTAACATTAAAGTGGTGTCGTACGTCGTCATCAACGAACGTACGTGCCGCGTCGCCTATCGGTGTGTGCTGACCTTTAATGTAACAATACAATATAAAACTAATTTATTACAGAAAAATACACTGAACTTGCGTACCTTTGTGTGTAGTTTTACTTCTAAATAAGTTCTATATTGTATTGCTATCTTAAAACGAGCGATGTAAACTGACGCTAAATTGTCATTACCTCATTACTGCATCATTACTCATCACGTGATGTGTGATATCAAATGACAAATAATACTTTAAGTAGCGTCAGGGCTTATAATACTGCGTTTCCACCGTGAAAGAACTGAACCTCGAGTGAGTAACTCTCCAGGCCCTGGGAAGGCAATATTAAATGCAAGTAAATTAGCTCACAGCTCACCTCTCTAGCAGTCAAAGGCGGCGATGCGTCCGGCGAAGAGAGCGGTTGCGTCGCTGCGCTCACGTACGACACGTAAGCCTCCGACCGAAGAAACGCCTGATACGTCGTCTCCGTTATCGCTCGGGTCACCTGTTCGAATCGGACACACACTTATCAGACTCGTATTAAACTCTTCGAGAATTGGACATTGTACAGATGGCCAGAAGAAATCCATTACCTCCATCTCCATATTGTCAAATATTGTCCTTTCAATGTTTAAGCCGTCCTTGAGGCTTTGCTTTACATGCTGTTTCAGCTCCTCCGGCATCGCTAGCTGAGACTTGCGGAGAAATCTACAAAAAAAAAATGAATTAAAAAATTAAAAAGTTGCATTTAATTAATCATCACAAATTATATAAAAATCATAATGTCTCACAATATGATCAATTGTATCTAACTGAAAAATCTGATGACTATTGAGTTTTTTAAATAAAATACAGTTTGTATACAAACTTGTATATAGCGGAGACGACGAGCCGTATCTTGTCCGGCTCGGTCTCCTGGCGCAGCCCTTGCACTGCGAAGTAGAAGTTGAGGCGATCCACGTGCAGCCCCCCGGCGCCTCCCACGAACTTGCGGAACAATCGCACGCCCTCCGCATCCTACAATTGCAATTTGCTTTACTTAACACGACTTCCACGCATTTCCCCAATATAGTTTGACCAGAACTGCTGTACCACAAAGCAGGGGTGCAGATCAGGCCGCTCCGCTTTGTCTGTCCGTCGTCTATGCTTGCCTGTGTCAGACGCACAAGAGATTAAATATCCATAGATGAGTCGTGCAGTAACTTTGACATTAAAACTGTGATATTGCCTTAATTTAAAAAAAAATGTTATAACTTGATAAGTAAACTAGTGGGCCGCACCCGGCTTCGTACGGATTTAAATAAAACCTTTAAAAAAAAAACGCATTAAAATCCGATGCGTAGTTTTACGGATTTTAAGCGTACATACATATCTGTATGATAGAGAGGGACATACGGCGGGAAGCGACTTTGTTTTATGTAAAGATATAGAGAAAGCTCATCTGACAAGTTTCGACCAAACTATAATGAACCATCAACCATGTTGACTTACCTCCAACAAATCGTGAAGGGTTCTCGCCCATCGGATGTATGGTGGCGAAACGGAAGAGGGCGAGCGGATCGAGCTGCCCGATGAGCCTTCCGTCTCTTCGCGCCACGAGCCCATGCCCATCCTGCGCAGTCACAATACAATACAATACATTGGCAATTCAAAGCGAACCACACAACCGAGTTAGAGGGCGGCACTCACTTGGACGTGTGCGGTTGTGCGTACACATGTTTGGACTGAGATTTGCTCCTCTCCTCTCCCGAAGCCGGCGGCAGCGACGCCCTGTCAGCAAGCTTGTGCTCCCAACCTTTATTTTTACAACATTTATATCATATATTATGTTTACAATTAAGGGGATGAAATTTTCATTAGCAGCCGGGCTGAAAGTCCATTTAATGATGGGTGGCCACCGTAGCCTATCAAGTTAAAGATGCTGCAAGTACGCCGACCTTAGTAAGATTAAGGATAGGATAAGGTGTCCTCCTGTAGAGAGGGGTTTATACTGTCGTCAGAAGATGGACCTTTATAGGATAAAAGATAAGGGTTATGGAAGGGACAGAGGAATGGGCTCTAACATCCTTTACTTTACTTGTACACTGAAACACAACCAGTGGTTGATTACTGCCGTCAGACAGGCTTACTGCAAGCAAAAGCAGTGTGTCCTGCCACTATTTGGCAAGTTATGTAAACTTACTCCATACACTAGATTGCTCCCATGGGTTCTCCTGCGAGTAAACTTAAAAAGTTCTTTCTTAGAGCTAAAATTAATTGAAATTCTACTAATATTATAAATGCGAAAGTTTATGAGGATGTTTGTTAGTCTTTCACGAAAAAACGGCTTAACGGATTTTAATGAAATTTGGCACACAGCTGTTTATTACTTGGATTAACATATAGGATACTTTTTAAAGTTGAAAAATGTTAGGTACTCGAAGGATATCCTAAAAATAAAAATAAAATTGGGCGCCACTGTCGCCACAGCAACAAAGCTTTTATATAATGTGAATAGTATTGAGAAAACATGTGTTAGTTATTAAGTATGAAAGGAAGAAATACCTTGCGGGTGGCCGCCTATAGGAGTTTGGCTCATGGCGCACAGGCCCTGCTCCCACCCGCGCGCTGCATGGCGAGACACCACCTGTAGCCAATTCAAAAGTGCCTTCAATTTAAGGACACCTCAAACACAATTTCACCATTTTCATGAAATAAGGTTGAAGAGACGCGTGTTATACATATGCATTAGCATACCTACTAATATGTATTTTGAATGTATGTAGCTGTAATAAGTAGTTAAATGTTCACATATAAAAATTGTAATATTTTTAATCAAGAAACCATAAATATCTATAAAATCTAGTAAACTTTCTAAGCCTTAGTCTTTAAAAAGACACAATTTAATTGTTCCACTATTTAATGAAATACTTTTTATAGTACAAACCATTCTTAACTTATAAATAAAATCTCTCCAAAGTGAAATGAGTTAAATATTATAGAATATAATAAATTAACCCAACTTAGGACCTCAATTAATTATAACTATGCATCGAAATTGTAAAAAGGAAAAACAACAAAGCTTTGGTATTTGGTAGTGATGAAGAATGAAGTGTAATATTAAAAAAAAAATGTCGAGCGAGTTTAAATATTCTGCGCAGTATGAAATCATACATTTGGCTTCACAACAAAAACCACGCCAAGCTACCACCAAAATCAATACAGCACACAATAAAGATCACATTCAGTTTCAACTGGTAGGAGAGAGACGGCATACAAAAAGCGAGACCGTACACTGAAGTCAAGAGTCTCCATCATCGATCGACTCCAAACCCGAGGAAACAAATTTTATTCCAAGCTATAGAAATGCACACATAAAAACCTTAACAAATTAATCCTCTAATAGCATAAAATAAACTATCATATTTCAAATAAAAACTTTAAACACATTTAAAGTTTATAACAAAAAAATAAATACTTCACACAAATTCCCAATTTAAGTAATCAATTCAAGCAAAAAGAAGGGAAGATTATAAGCATATGTCAAAACAAATTAAATCATAATTTTATAGTTGAATGGTTATGATATGAAAAAAAACATAATGGGGCAAAAAATCATAAAAGATCCTTACCAGGTTCATTGTGCTTGTTGGGAACAATAAACTTTTGAAAATACCACAGGAGTTTTAATAATTTGATCTCAAAACTATAACAGCTATAACAATAGCTGTAATGTTATGAGATATTTAATAAAATGAATTTGGAAAAAGTTTTTAGTTAATAAGAAGTACGACCGCTCAATGTGAAAGCAGCGGCACGAGTGAATTTAAAATCGGACGCTGAATGTCAACGCACAATGGGAACCGATCGGATATTACTCTGCTGCGGGGACCCCACATATTATAAGTTAATAATAAAAAAATATAAGATCAATAGTTCAACAGTGAGTACAACGTTTTCATAACTTATTCAGAATGTAACGATACAAACATATTTTATAGAATCTCTTGGTGTTTCTCTTGTGGCAATTGGAACAATAATTGAATATGAGATAATTTTGATTTATAATAGCATAAGATTATAAGCAGTATATTCATAAATGAAATGTATCAATTTATTGTTGTAACTTTTATTATATAAAAATGTTAAAAAAGGTGCTACTTAAACAAAATATTGGTGTATAAAAAGTAAACTCATCATTGTAATTACGAAAACCACTCACTAGTAGGAACCAAACTTGTTTATAATATGAATATAATGATCATTCTGACAGGAATATATGCAAACAATAGTTGGGATGGAGCGTATAGAATTCGAGTTAATAAAAAACAGTTACAATTTTATTACGTTACAAGAGTGAAGTATTGAAATGGGTATAAAAGAATTTTAACGGCACAAGTCTTAAAAGTTAAGTATGGACAGAAGAAATATTGGAACCTTATTTTTAATGTAAACTTTTATTGTGTGAAATGTGATCTAAAAAATAATTGTCTTACTTGTCACGACATTTCACGAGTCCAAGGGAAATGCTAACCGGAGGCTTCAACGCCAAGTTTCTTGTGACCAATGTAAATAATAAATTAGCTTGGCTGTTGAGATTTGTATACAACACTGACACAACACAAGAATGTTTCTCTTGTTTGACAATTGTGACAGAAATTCAACCACTTTTTGACTTGACCAGCCGCCACTGAAGCGCGACATATTCTATTAAAGCGCCATCTATCAGATGACGGGAGAACTGCTTAACCAGTTATAGGGATTAAAATGTTGCCAAAATACATCGTGAGATGTCAGCTCTCGGTTCTTATTTGAACTAAAGTTTTGGCGGGAAAAGGAACTGCCTAGTGATTTTTTTTTATTCACTTGTTTTGATAAAACTGTTGGTACAATACCTGTTTAGCAGCTTATCGCCGCTGCATTCTATCTTCTGATGTATTATAACTTTTATCTGAAAAAATAGAAAAAATGCATTGTACTTATGTGTAAAATTAAAACACTTTTATTTATATTCTACAAATACAATTTAAACACTAAAGGCCTTCATTCCCGGTTACCGGTGACTTTAAATGGTTGTTAGCCCTTAGGGCCTCTTTCATTATCTCTGAATAGTGTCAAGTAGCTCTGAGAGCTGATATACCTTTATTTGTACAGTAAAAGTCCCAAATATTAATAAGAAAATAATAAAAGAATTCGCCTATCGAAGGATGCAGTAAACCGAGTGCATAATTTAATAAAACATAAAAATATTTCTAAAAGTAACTAATAAACACTTCACTTGTAGTTGGTGAAAGAGGCCCTAAGTATAACTAGATCATGGCAAATATTTAATTTTGTTAAATGCTCTCTGTGAAGTGTGGACAACCTACTCTCTGAGAACATTGACTTTGTTTTTGTGATAAGGTTTATGAAAGCAGGGACACGAACCGATCAAGTAATATTTGTGCATAGATCTATTTTTTAACAAAATAATAGGCAGCTATAAAGCAGTTGGTCACTTAAGCCGGAGTCGTACTCTACGAACATGATTTCATATTACGTCTAATGAAACCTAACTTTCGTTCACATTTTAGTCGTTTGTTAAAAAAAATTAACTATAGTTACAATTCCCTGTCCTTCACACTCACAACCTAGTGGGGTATCAACAATATGTGTTTCCAAATAAGTTAAATACTTAAATAAAAAAAAACTCGACCTACTACCGCAAATTTAATTCATTAACTAATACTGATATCGATTCAGTTAAAAATAGTATTAGTTAAGCTGTTGCGCGCTAGTAGAACACAGACAGACGTGGCAGCTAATGGAAGCGTTGCTCAAATCTTCATTAGGGCGACAGCAGTAACAGCACGCACTAAGCGACTCTTTGATGTGCACAAACTTTCCGTTTTCCTTTGATTGGCATAATGGAAGTGTGCGCTGTTATTACACTAATTGAATTTTCGCGAGTCCGCCTCTGCTCACCGCCGCCGATTCGATAGTGGATATACGTGCCATGAATTCGTATCCAACTCGAATAGAACACGCATACACTCATATACATATATGTAGATATACAGCGATATTAATATAAAATATAATTACAACAAATTTTCCATGTCAATCTTAACATTTGCGGGGAAGCTTTCTATGGCTTATGCATTTTAAATGAGGTCGTCAGACAAAGTGACAGTCCACTTGATGGTGAGTGGCTACCGTCGCCAAGTAATACAAGCCAAGTACGCCAAGCAGTTCTCTGCCGACGATAGTATGTTAAAGGGTAAGGGGTTAGGAGGGGATAGGGAAATTGCCTCTGGCATTCCTTACTCGCCGAAAGATGTTGTCTTTCGGTGGTCTTCTGTAAGGTGATGGTTAGTGCCACCAGGCGGACTGTCCATTTTATCTATGAAACGCAGTGTGATCTGCCATCACTTAAATAATGATGATGATGATGATGATGATGATGATGATGATGAAGACGACGACGAAAAATAAGAAAGAATAATTATTCTTCGTCACGAAGGAAGTAATAAACAAAATATTAGTACTAATTTACTTCAAATTACTATTAAATTCAATTTAATATTAATTAAATTCAATTTAATATTAGTACTAATCAGAAAAAAATCTTTTAAAAGTAGTACCTATTGAAATTCAAAAATAAAAAATAATTAAAATAAGTAAAAAATAATTAAATTGTACTCTATAAATTATTACATTTCAATAACTTCAAGTTTTCCTTTGTATGTACATACTCAATAAGTGATGTGAGTTTTGGATAAAATTCCAAAATAAAAATAATAATAATAATAATAAAACACGAAGGCGAATAAGGTTGAGTAATGAAATTATTATTAACTAACAGCCAATCTCTTTCCTGTAAAGATTCAAATTGAAGTTTCAAAGAGAAAAATATTGCAGATTTCATTTTACGAAGATCAAACGGTTTCTGATAAGCATTTTGGTGCCTTAATATTAACAGAATCGCGAATTGGAAATAAAGAAAATATTTTTTATGTAAAACACTTAAAAAGTTAGTTACCTACGGGCCCGTCTGAACGTCTGAATGGAAATTATCTTTTATTTACATTGAATACGCGTCGAAAGCAATCAGATACAACGTATCTACACGTCTTAAGCGAGATTAATTGAATATGTTGTTTGTCATTCGCAAATAAATAATTGTTTGAACGTTTTCCATGTAATTTAGCATGATAATCGTAACCAATAGTAACAGGAGATCAAAACGTTAAGGGTTGCTCTCGGTATTGCGGATACGTCATCGAGATACGGGGCGGGGAGGGAAAACACTTTGATCGGACCGCTTCTGGAGAAATTCCTTTAGCACTACACTACACTACACAACACAGTAATCAATCGTATGGCGCATATCCAATCGGAAAGGCATTAAAGGCAATAGTTTCAGCTTGTGGTAAACTGTTTGCGAGTCGAGGGGAGGGAGTGCGCGCGGGGTGGGGGCTTCAGGGGGGAGGGGGGTTTGATGTTCTCGGCGCACATCAAAGGCGAGCCGAGACAAAGCTCGAGGAGCCTTTTAACTTTATTTAGCGGAGTGGTAAGTTTAGCCGGTCGCGAATCGCGCAGGTTAAAGATTAACACACTCACTTTGAGGGTGGGCCGTTACGGGTGGGAGGGGGTGCTTGTACGGTAACCACAAGGTCGCTTTCAATAAATACAATGATATTACTAAATATTATTGTCCGAATGCGGTTATTCCCCTTCTTATTTCTTTACAAAACTGAAATCCTTATCCTTACATAGTATAAATTGAAATCTCTGCCCGCGTCGGTCTGTCTGAATATCCGCAAACCGGGCAACATATTTTGATGCGGTTTTCACTGAAGGAAAGAGCAATAAACGAGAAAGTTTTTTATTTTATTATTATTATATATTATAAAACCTAATTGCATCCGTGCGTGTATAATACAAAATATATTATACACAAATATATTGTGTATAATATATTTTATAATTGAATATGTTCTTTAGCTATCTCAACTTTTAGAATCGCGATATCTTAGATATTTTAGAAAAGTAAGAAAAAAATCAAAAAAACCGAAAATTCTGCCATTTGACCTTGAATAACTTTTTAGCAGAAATGGGATCGGTGGGAACTTTTGGTATTTTATTTGTAATGGTGTATCCAAAGTCCCTACTAAAATTACCAAAATGAGATTACCGCAAAAAAAAATCGTTTGTCAAACAATTAAAAAAACGTTCCAATTTGAAATATTTGCTAACAAGTCCTTAGGTGGAGGCAGACATGGTGACCGTGAGAGGGTGGGGGCACCAAACGGGGCCGTTAATGCCGCCCGCACCGCGGCGTCTCTTTGTCGGCACCCTTTGAGTTGCGGATCATACCGTCTAGCATCACCTAAGCCTAGGACAATAAATGTGCGATGCCCATCTCTATTCGGATGTAGCACGTTAGTGTCGATACTAAACAATAATACATTTAATCATAATACATATAAAGTACCTACCTACGTAAAGCGAAAACTTCATATCCCCATTTCCAATTCATTTGTGATCCGAATATCTATTTTTATTTTTGTTTGATATTTATTGACGAGCTATAACATAATTTCAAAATTAATTTTAAATAAAAAAAACCTTTTGAATTAGTGTAATAAAAAGTGTCTTCCCATTAATAGAGACAATAAGAATCATGTTAATTCAAGTTTCTCACTAGTACCACTACTAAACCGTCTTACGACTAAATTGTAATCCTAAAAGAATTCCCCAGGTCCACCCCTAACCTTAAAAACATTGTAGGTAACAAAAGTTTTAATTTATTTTATTTTGACATCTCCATTGGTCCAGTCGACAGTCATAACTCTCTGCTTTAAGAGGTTCGATTCCCGGCAGGGGAAACTTTGGAAATGAACTGGATAGGGCGTGCACGGTCTGCAGGCATTAAGAGGGGGCAGGTAAAGCCACAGAAATTTTATATGTGCATGGGAGGGTCAATAACGGCCAGAATCAATATAATAATATGTCAATAATTATGTTAGTTGTATGATTACCCCATAACCCAAGCCTAAAAGAGCTTACTTTGGGGGCAATACAAATAGTGTGTTCAGCCTTGGTGTTTTATTTATTTATTTATTTATTTATAATAACAAGTATTTAAAAATTTATAAAATTTGCGCCTAGTAAACAAACAAACGAACATTATAATGTAATATGGAAATGTTACTTTCAATTGATAAACATGTAAAATAGTTTAATTATGACGAGTATGTAAATAAATCAGATCATTAAATTGAGTATTCGAATGAGCGGGCGACGGGCGGGCGGGCGCTGATTACCATAAGCTGGGCACAAAGGGACGCGAGTGTGCCCTTTGACGAATTAGCTCCACTAACGTTACCTATGTTACCGTATTAAACCAGGTACACGTAGCGAGCCATTTAAAGATGCATCGATGTTCATACTAACAGTAAACAATTCTATTTTACGCAGAAGTGTAATTTTTCTATGAAATATTTACACATGGACAAAAACAGAAAGGATTCAAAAAGTTTTCATCGTAATATTCAATTCTTAAATAAATATACTGACATATGGCCGTTGCTTGTATTAAGGCGCTTAGTGTCGTCAAGTACTTTCTTGAGCCTAATCCTCGTTTATCAAAAGGCTCGAATAAAACATATTATTATATGATTTATTTAAGTTTAGACAAAATTTTATACTTTTTTTCGTGTCACCAAAAATTCTATTTTTAATTGAATTCCCTACTGTCGTCGAAGTCGATTGTAGATGGTTGTTAGTACCTAAGCCATGTTTGTTTACTACTTACGACAAGTATGTTTAGACAGGCTATACATCAAAACTCAACTATAACGAATATTAGCACACAGAAAAAATGGTAGGTATGCAGAAGATATTCGATCGACCCCTCTATATTATTCGTATTTGAAGGAACTCTTAGGGTGGGCCCAAAACAGGCCACGGGCCAACCCTTAGGTATCATTACACCTTAAAACAAATAATGTTTTCTAGTCTTTAAAAAAAAACATATTTTATACAATTTTATGCTCCTTACAAAACATATGCAATCGAATATAAAACAAGTATAGTGATATAAATTCAGAACACGTATCGATAACAAGATTACTAATATAGTCTCATAATAGTATTATTTTGCGCGCAACCACGTGCACATGTAATATCCTTCATTAACCGTCACTAACAACGTTTATTAAATGGCGTCTTCTTTGAATATCCAATTGTGATTACTAACGTGGAAGGTAAGTCAAAGCAATTGAATTCTATAGTGTTACTAAAATAGAGAAAAAGTTTTCCTAAGTGGAGTTGCAAGGAGGTTCATCATATCTACATTTCTATACTTATAAAATCGTTTATCCTGACTGACTATCAATGCACAGCCAAAACTTTTTTAGCTCAGTCAATTTTGAAACATAGGTTTATTATTTATAAACTAAGCATCCGCTAAGAATGGATGTTGAAAATTGCAAATTAGTGGGAAGCCGGGGGCGGATCGCTAGCAATCAACCTGGATCCGGCGCTAGGGCGTGGAAGCAGCCTAGATGCTGACTACTGTAACAAAACCGTATACCTACGGGTATACTCCTATTATGTAATTCTTTTGTACAAAACATCTCGTTAAAAGTATACGAACGCAGATTTTAAAACATTCAGATGTTATAAGAAGGATATAAGTAGTTATGTCACGTTGAAGTATGTTGAACCACATAAATAGACCCACCATCACGACATTTTTTATTGAGGAAAGGGTCTACCGAGTTATACTGTATTTATACAGTGTCCATCTCAACAAACAGGGTACAAGAAAGTGGCTCGCCCATTCGCGTATGTGGTAATACGAGTAGCGCGTCGTAAATTTTCAATATCCACATATCTCGAACCGCATCGGCTCTCCGAGTACTCCGTAACGGATGTCTGTTAGCCGCTCGAGCGAAATTTTTGCCACCGCTTGCATGCACGCTGACCACATCCGTATCTTATATTTGGACATATTCCACGTATGCTTCACCTCTCAAATTCCCTAGACCATTCTTCAGGGATCATTGATTAAATATCCAAAAATTCCCAACGACTGATATATTTTCCTATTCAATATTATAACCCTATATTTCTTTGGGTAAAAATTAAACGAGACATTCCAATACAGTCTCCACTTTAATCGGTGAAATGGAAAACTAAACAGCTCCAAATGCATAATTATTCAATTGATAGTGAACGAACTAATTAATGTAAAGCATTTTTTTTTTTCAAACCCAGCGTCAGATCGTTTAAAGTTGAAGTAGTGTTTAATTGATCCGGTGCATTGAAGAGCTGTTTTACAAGTCAGAGGATCGAATGTTGCGCATTCAAGTGTCAACTGTACACCCTTTCGATTTGGACCCAACACAATTTGCCCATTTGCTTTTACGCTGAGGGGAAATTGACCATCGTGCGTGCCACACTCTTTGTAACTCCAATTCGATCTGGTGACAAAGTGAATCCAGCATTCGTACATATTAACACAAGGTTCAGACTCTATTGGAAACTGTTCGAATTCACATACGTGTAAATCGACAAAGGTGTGAAGACGAAAATTATTCGTGCGAATATTTTTATTAAATAAAGAAAGTGTCGTCAATTGTCACCTTGCAGAATAAGGAATTGAAGCTTAATTCGTCAATAGATACATAAATGTATCTGTAAAAACAGAGAGGTACGAGGGCGGCACTGACAATTTCGGGAATCAAGGTGGTGATACATTATTAGTGGAAAAGATATTTATTGTTTTTCGAAGTATTCTCCTTAAAACTTGACACATTTTACCATTCGATGGTACATTCCATTCTGAAGTTGGGGTATTCAAAATCGAGGTTTTGTAGGCGTCTACAGCATCTTCAGGTGACGAAAATCGTTGACCACGCAATTTGTTCTTAATTTTGGGGAAAGTATAAAAAGCATTCGGGCTTAGGCCAGAACTGTACGGCGGATGGTCTAATAATTCAATGTTTTCTTTCTCCAAAAACTCTTTTGTTCTGTGGGCGGTATGAGAGCTCGCATTGTCGTAGTTCTCTTTAGGGAGTTCAGAGACGACCTGCGGCAAACAAATGCTAGCATACCATTCTGCATTAACCGTTCTTTGTCACTCAAGAGGAATAGTCGCAACATGGCCGGTTTTAGAGGCAAACGTGGCCACAATTTTTTTTACAACGCTCCGTAAACGAACAACTTTTGTTGGCTTCAACTCATTTTCGAACACCCAAATTCGTGACTGGTTTTTTGTTTCGGGTTCGTATGCGTATATCCAGGATTTGTCACCTGATACGACCTGATAGCATTTGAAGATCCTCCGTAGAATCTCTCGAGAGTTCTGACGCACCAAGTAACGCGAGCCGCTTTTTGCTCACAGAGCGAATGCGGGATCCATCGGGAAAATAACTTTTTTACACCTAATTGTTCATGCAATATTATTTGTATTTGACTCATGCCAATGTCTAAAGTTGCCTGAATTTCGCGATATGTCACATGTCGGTCTTCCTCAATCAGCTTACGCACGGTATCAACGGTATCAACGTTATCTTGGGTGACTGCAGTTTTCGGGCGACCTTGACGGGGATCGTCACAGAGCTTGACACGTCCACGTTGAAATTCCGCAAACTGGCGATAATTTGTGGTTTTAGATGGGGCTTCATCACAAAATGCAGAAAGCATCCGATCAACACACTGTTTTTGTGTTAAACCACTTCGAAAGTCATAATAAACCATTGCTCTTGAATTTTCTCGAGTCAATTCTATTTTCACACTGACTTTACAAGTTCGACAAGACCGCGTTCTTTTTAAAAAAATAAATAAATGGTATTCGATTAATAAAACCAAGGAGTTTTCGATTATAAAGACTTTATTATGCCTGGAACAATGGAAATAATTCCAATCCCGATAATTTTAGTGCAGCCTATGTATATTGCAGTGTTTTGTTTAATTATTTTAATAATCTAGAAATAAATAAATATAAAAGAAACATTTAGTCCTCACATCAAATAGTATAACAACAACAACATAAGTAAAATAATATAAATGAGAAAATGAGACCCTGTTATTCAAACAGGTGAAGTTGTGGACTGTAAAACAGGACACAATGCTGATATTCTAGGGGCCAAAGAGAAAGATCTCGTCGTGGATATCAGTGCACAAAGCAAGCACTTATTACCAAATTTTCATCTAGTTAATACATTTCCAATCATCGACCCTTGCGTATGAGACTGTAAGTAAGAAGTAGACCAGCAGCTGCCAGCCACGTTGAACTAGAAACTAAATTGCTCTTTTGCAAAATAGCGAATACATGTTTGCGTAATCATAAAATATGGAGAACGGTTGAGAGGTGCGTTTCCCGACAGTTGTGTCAAAGTACGATTAAAGCGAATGTCTCTCATAGGTTCTTCTTATTTATTTAATGTTACATAATTACATTGAGTGTTTCTTCGCAAGCCCTTTCATTAGAACATAAAGAGATGGATCGTACATTTTCTAAAAAGCAATTTCGTCTACATGTAACCCTACACCATACCTACCTACTTATTTCGCAAACTAATAGGTTTCGCGGGCTTTCTTTGCAAGCAAAGCAATCAACGAAACAAAAAGGTGAAATCAATGTGCCCGAAGGTATTCTCATTCAATCTCGTATTCATTGTTTTTTTCTCGATTACAAGCATGATTAAACGTCGAGTTGTCGGTGACATCTTCTGACTTTGTCCAGGTGTATTTGGGTGCTTGCAATCATCCGTGGAATAAGGTTCCGAGCCCTCGGGTCTCGAATAATGTAGGAAGCTTAATCTTGGGGAACAATGCCGTCTGCTCGCGACGTTTTGCATACAATGACTCGTTGCGAATGAGACGAGAAAATGCGACTGGCAGGCCGTTCAACTTGAAGTTTTTCACTCGTTTTTTTGGTTTATTTAATATAACTAGTTTAACAATTTTAATAACATCTTTTAACAATCAACAATAATCGTAATTTTAGGAAGCCATATCGGAGTAAATGTGTTTCGATTTGGAAATCCAAATTTACCTACGAAATAAATTGTCAAATCAAACTATTCGATAACAAACTGAAAACCACATCCAGTCAATCCACCAGATATACAAAAATAGTCTGTGGTCGTTGTATTTTTTTTTTATTTGTGCATCCAAATCGCCAACTACTCTTGAATATTGACATGTTTGTCGGATTTGAACCGCAGTTGCTTTGTCACGAGCGGTTTAGAGATGTCAATATTGGACAAGTTTTCATCGAGAGTCGTTCATGGTTTCACTTCGCTGCAGTGATTTTTTAATCGCATTCCGACACACGGCAGCGACAAGTTGTAAATAACAATTCAGAGAAAAAAATCCAAAAGTTGCGTTGTTATCTTGCGCTAGATATGAAATTTAACATATTTATTTATTCACTCGTTATGTCCAACCATTTAAATTTCAAAAACCAGCGGCGAACGGTCGAAATAAACTCGTCAACGTAAATTCAAATGAAAACAGTGCTTAACTAAGCCAATTTGTGGTATAATTGTTTACTTATTATTCTCTCTTCCTCTATTTTTGAGGATACTCGAAAGAAAATGTTTCACTGTGGATCTGTATATTTTCGACGTTCGACGCCTTTCGATGGCACTCGGCGGTTTCGGATGATTGGATTGTTGAATAAAAGATTTACCAATTTGTGGCAATATCCCGCCGACCATTAAGGTGTAGAGCAATTATTGTTTGTCACAATTTAATTTTCATGCAGCCCATTTAGGATCTCTTCAGCCTAGGATGTTCATTGCAAGACATAATGTTCTCCAATAATTATTCAAAATTATCGTGGTCAGCGTCGACTCGCGATCCTTACTGGGCTTTCACTCAGTCCACCTTGTTGGTGGGTGAACGTCCTACGCTGCGGTTACTAGTCCGTGGTCCTTCCGGCAGGAGCACATAGTCGTCTCCCCGTACTGTGACTTGTCCATTTCCACTTTAACTTACTAATCCGCCGACAAGCGAATATCACCCACACAATCACATGTTTGTGATATTCGCTTGTATCCTCATTCCCAACTCGCACTCCCAGAGTAACCTCGAGCATAGCCCTCTCGATTTGAGCTTTCTCACGAGGCCCATACTTAGAGACCACGTTTCAGCGCCATATGTCATCACTAGAAACACTCATTGTTCGGAAACTTGTGTTTGAACTTCGGATATTTTTGGCAAACGCAGACACATCTACCGGGTTTTTTTTAGGTTCTTGAAAGCATTCATTCTTTACCAAAATACTGATTAAATGTAATCTATTGTATATCGCATTTTACCTCATTTTTCTGCTGAGTTATTCAGTCAGGTGGTTTTTTTTATAGTTCTTTGTAAACATTGCCTCGACGCCCCTATTTAAATGGCGTTGCAATGTTGCTCTATTCATCCGGTCTGCGTGCCACTGACATGCGTCTACAGCACGAAAAATGTTGCGAATGTGAAGGCAAATGATAGCTTGCTTTACCTATAATTTAAGTGTAAAATTTGCGTATATATTCGTTAAAGATGTACAAAATAGGTATGTGAAATATAGCTTTGGGTTTAAACGAAATTGTAGATGAACATGAAAGCATTTTCACTGTGATAAAATATTTTTTCCGTCATTTAATATCGAAGTTTGCCATGTTAGTAATTTGAATTCAATTAGCAATGAAGTCGAATTAGAAGATCGTTCAAAACTTTTATATAATAATTTATAATATTAATTTTTACGTCCGATTTCTTCCGCGTTTCTTTTCAAATTTTAACCTTTGTGTTTATTCTGATTACGCAATGTACGAATATGTTAAAAACCCTCCCAATTGTCGTCAGTTAAGCCTAGCTGGAAACCACGGCAACTCCATCCGTATAACCCAGCGGCGGTCCCTGAACCACCATTCTTCCCGACTATGTAGGGCGGTCTTTTAGTCTCCTCATACGACAGGTAGCGAACACGGTGTCT
Source organism: Synanthedon myopaeformis (assembly GCA_944738685.1). Classification (NCBI taxonomy): domain Eukaryota; kingdom Metazoa; phylum Arthropoda; class Insecta; order Lepidoptera; family Sesiidae; genus Synanthedon; species Synanthedon myopaeformis. The sequence continues at coordinate 8,896,214 of OX122924.1, read as the reverse complement.
GTATTTTAAATTTTACCCCAGATCACAGGGTACGATGTTAGCTAGCCTATAGCAATCCTAAAGAATTGGGCAATCAAATGCAAAAATAAAATTTGTCAAATTCGAGATCGATACATGTTCAAACAAAAACCAAAAAAAGTCTTCAGTTTTAATAACATTAGTCCTTTATTATAGTAATAAAATCGAAACTCAATTTTAGAAATTTATTGAAGTAAAATATATCTAAAATGTGTATTAACAATTAAATGTTATCTAATTAGTTGATTCAGTGGGAATCTGTTCATTAAGAAGCCATACAGCCGCAGGTATAGGTGTTGACGAACTCGCTCGGCACGTGGTGACTCCGCGTGACCGATCGCCCCAAACGTTAAGACCGCTTTACACATGCCAATTTCAATAATTACTGTCAATTCGTTTGAAGTTGTTTTGATTTGATTAATTTAATTAAGGATTTAATGACAATGCAACTTGAAGTCAACGAATTTTATTATTTTTTTAGTCAATATAAATATCATATGATATAAAATATCAGTGTACTCATGCAAATTGTTAATCGTTTATATTTAAAAAACAACTAACAATATGCATTTAATTATGAGGAAGAAGTGGCAAGAAACCTCAGTTTTTCTTTTGAGCATCAATTTTCCATATAAATATAAAATGAACAAATAGTCAAATCTATCTATATCTATATATTCTATATCTACATGCACTATAAAAAATAAAGTAGCTGTTCTTTTTCTTCGCTAAATAATTCTTCTTCGCCACACGTCCGATTACGTACGGTTTTCACTAACGGAAATAGCGATAAACGAGGAAATTTTGCGTAACTCTATGTAACTAGGTAGGTATATAATTTCCAAAAAACTTGAATCCGTGCGAAGCCGGGGGAGGGTCGCTGTAATGCTGTAATGTAATATGAGTATGTTTTATTGATCGTATAAATTTGTGTAATGGTACGTCTTATATTCATGACAATCGTCCATCTTACCAGATAAATAACGGTTTTTTTGTACTCGTATATAATACTTATATTAAAAATAGACAACAATGTCGTAACATAATTCTATTAAATATTATCATTTTCAATTCTCAAAGAATATGAATCAACTTAGAGATGTGTGAACACCACATGAAGTTTTATTATATAATTACAAAATATTTTATCTACTTATTAAGCTATACGCCGCAGGTATATGGTATATGCGCGTCTAATAGTTGCACAGCATTCCTAAGCGACAAACGGCATTTTCATATACATATTAATTAAGTGGTAGCTACAGACAGAACTAGTATGACTGGCTCGAATAAGTAAAGCTAAGCTATAATAAAATCTTATGCCTAAATTAATTATCACTTATGTAATTACTAAAGTAGTGACCGGACACACACTGCGGTCCGCAGTCATAACTGGGAAGTAACAGGACAAATGTGCTGTTGCGCTTAGTTGAGTGAGTAAAATATGCCAGAAAAGATTAGGGTTTCACTATATTGTTGTTAATAGGCGTCGTTAGCTACCCATCATTTTTCACTATTTCCCTTAACTTTGTCGGGGTATTTTTATAAATTATAACCTATGTAATATTCTAATAAATTAATAAACTATATTAATGTAACATTTCATCGAAATCCGTTCAGTTGTTTTTGCGAAATGTTGATCGAGAACTCTTTTTAAAATATCTAAGTGATCCTGCACTTGCTAAAATAATGTTATCAATGGCAGAGTTCGCAGTGCAGGGATTTGTTTTGCTGATTGAACCCTGATTGTATGTTATGATTTAAATAAATATAGGTATGTGCATTGAAAAAATGTTTCCGTGTGATCAAGCCCCGCACTCCACACCAGTAGAAGGTTGTCAGCTAGACCACCCGTCGCGTTTCACCCTAACTACCCCGACAGGTGCACTGCGTTTGACATTAATCGTATTCAATATTGAACCGCAGAGGGTTTCATTGTGTCATAGACAAGAGGACGGTAAACAGATTTCTTGCGTAATAAATTCTGTTTCTGAAAGGTAACACGCCTCGTTAACCTCTAATTGGATTATATGTAATATTAATTAATATTAATGACAAATTTGCTTGAGAAAAAAAGAAAGGGAATATTTTTAAATGAGGAAAATAGGATTGATAATATATAGTTAAAACATTTTAGAGAATTTCAAGCTATTAATAAACATACTACATTATTTCCCCACTTTTGAAGTATCAAACACCCGGCTATCTCAATTATTATTAGATTAAGATGTATATTTATTTTTGCGCTCAATATTAAAGTCCCAATTAGTTGAATGGGCCTGAATTTCTGCTAAATAATTTAAACAGCGCCAATTATTTGGAACTTCTAGAAAACGATCTTCCATTGCCTCAGAGGAAAATGATATCTGGAAGAGGCTGCAGTTCCATTCCATACTAGAAACAGAAATCTTTTTAGTGGAACTTTCCGTTTCGAGTAAGGAACAAATTATATTTTTGTAAGTTTATGTTATCTAGGTACGATATTCAATCTTTGGGGGATTTTTAAAACTTTGACTTTCAAAACGTTTAGAAAACCATTACGATTGAGGAAATAAAGATACAAAATGTATAAAAGCATCGAAAGAATAAATACAATATTCTGATAAGCAAAACATTGATATCATTAGATTACGAATATCTCTTCTTCATATCCGTATGTATAAGTTATATGCAAAGAAGATGTGAAGACAAATCCCATTTCGCTGTAAGATATGAGTGCGTCTAAAGTTTTAGGTTCGAAGGCAATCACTGTAATCATATTGCGGCAATATGGGGGAGAGACTGAGAGCGTATCTCACGAAGCAACTATTTCTACCATAATATTATTGTCTTTATGTACGTGAAATTAAATTTTGCATCCGTAAAAATTGCGAGGTTCTCTCAGTAAAATAAATTAAAGTAAGTAAATAAAGTAAAATAAGTAAAATGAAACAAATAAATAATAAAACACCTAGCGCATACTTTGTTAAACAATATGATAATCAATAGGCAATTTAAAAAAAAAAAAATTAAATTAAAACATTACTTTTCTGTTGTTGGTGCCTAATTTATACAATACATCTATTTGAACTGTATTTAATTATGCTTAAAAAATAAAGGTAAACATAACCCCCATGAACTATGGACATCCTAACAGTAAGTTCCTTCCATTAAATGTAACATGATCACCTAAACCAATTCCTTAGCTAAAACGCCATAAATCCAGAAATTATAAGAGACAGAAGACCCTTTATTACATTAAAAAAGTTGGTAGGTGGCTATAGCGTTTCCAAAGAACACGAACACGAACGAACAAGGCTGGCGATCTTGCAAGAATTTATTTTCAAGACTGTCTCATATTTGTTAAGACATACATTTTTTAGTCTGAATGTACAAGTATTATGAGAAGACTTTAACTACATTTAAAATAGTATTACTATTTGTATTATAGACCCGTTGCACTAATATTGTTTTCAATTTTATAGGGTTTTATGTTATCTAGAAAAAACTTATAATTAACTTTTTAACTGGTACTAATATAAAAGCACAAGTGTCAATAAAAATCTTTAAAGTTTTTACAACTATCCGATTTCTATTTTATTTATAAGTATCTATTATTATATCTTGAAAAAAAAAAGTATGTTTCTTTCACTAAGACGTGCTAAGAACAATAGGTATCAATTTTTTCCGAACAATAGCGAATTTATTGAGTTAAACGCGTCAACTCAAATACACAAGCAATAAATGAACATGAGTATCTAAAAGCAATAATGCGACTTAGTATTATCGATTGGTAACTTCATCAATCAGTCGCAGGCGCCTCAATCTGTTCTCAATTGTACAAAATAATCCAAAACATTAAATGCTATTTGCAGCACGACCTCGTACAATCTGTTTTAATTCGTCCGACAAATTCTCTTTTCTTTATGTCTGTCTGTGTTTTAAATTTGCCGCTGGGAAACTTTAAATTAGAAAGATAATTTTTATAAAATTCAAAGAGAATTCAATTATAACAATTAATTTTTATAAAATTTAATTATTCCATACTTACCAGTATTTTGACAATAATGGTAAGTCTGGGTAAGTATATTATTTCTTTTGTAATATTTAACCACTAATTAGTAATCTATTTAATAACAATTACAATAAATAATATGATTAATTATTTAATTATTATTTTATATGCACGAATGTGTTTTATCTCCTTGAATGGGTTTAAGATTGTTATATTATAAATAAAAGAGGACCCTTTTAACTCATACTATCAATGAGACAATTGTCAATAAGTCAATTATTAAAAACATACGACTTTAGGTCAGAATTTGCATTATATAAGCCAATAAACGAAAGACTATATCTATTATGTCTTATTAGTTGAATTGGAGACAATTTACAAATCTAAGAAACCTTTTATAAAGTTAATCGAAAAGAAATGAGAACGAAATTAAATAAAGTTGAAGGAAAATAACACGCAGCTGTCCCTCATTTTGTCGATTAGGGAAAAATACTTGTAAATAATAAGATGCCCATTAGAAATACACAACTAGAACGAGTGTGTAATTATTTGAAACTAATATATAATATGAATCTTTTGTAGGCATTCTGTGATATTTTGTGCAGTAGAGAACTGGCTTACTGACGGTAGGGAACTGGCCCTTGGGGATAATCAGGCAAATGAGGGAAATGGTAGCCCCCAACGCATTCGGAAAGAATGGTTACAGAGACCTCAAAGTTTTAGGTCTGAGGTCTGAGGCCTAGGGTTCGTGGGCTTGTCCTAGGGGGTCCGTGGACAAAGTAAAAATAAAAATTATAAAGCAAAAAAACAAAGTGGTGCACTATGCTTCGCTCGCTGTGGCGACTGTGGCAAATAGTACAAATAGTTGCGCTTTACAAATCTTATTAGAATTTAATAAACTTATACACCCGTGTGAGTTAGGAAGCCTGCACTACAGTATACATTTCATGACGAAGCGTATACATTTCATGAGATTTGGACTAAAATAAAGTAAGCAAATATTCTGTTACCACACTGACATAAGTGTTATTCAATTATTTTGACGTTTCCTGGATATATAAACATTGTGAGGAGCACACTCACCTCAAGTATTCCAAGTAATTGCGTCGGTTCAAAATCTAAAAGCATACGAAACTTGTTGCGAAATTTTAAAAAAGGTTGCCTCGAAATGAATTAGGATGATTGCTTCTAGGTTTTCCCAGATGCATTGCGAACGTTTCCTCCGCTGAACGGGATCAGGTTTGATATTTACATTGTTAGCAGTGGAAAAGTAAGCCGGCAATCTTGCACAGCGTTAATCGGCGCGGCGGCGGGTTGGTTCTGGCGCACTACTGGGAGTAGCGTTGCGTTACAACAGCACTCCGCTTTCACGTCTACCCTCACCGGTATTATAGCTCTAATGTCACTCAATTTGCAGTCTAGAGCCTCCTCACGTGAATGCAGCCTGGCTGCTTTAATATAAAATTTTTCGTTTTTTTTTATTTATTTATTTCTGCTGCTACACGAGAGATTTAACGTTATATTGTTGCCTCTTTAGAAGTAAACGCGTAGAAGTAATGTGATTACGCGAGATTGGTAGATTTCGGTTTACGGCGGTGAAGGGCGTTGATGTTATACGAATACGAAGCAAAATGGATACAACCTGATCTATTCCATGTACAGTAGAAAGAGAGAATATACCCTAACAAAACGTACCACTTAGTCTTGTTCTTGATAGTTGATACAGATTATAATATTAAAAAAAATCGTAAAATATATATTATCTAAGAATTAAGTTGTATTATTTTTATTATTTTTGGATATCTTTTTTATGGTTTAAGTTAATTTCTATATGAAATTGCTCTACATTCAGTATAATAATATTTAAAATATTTTAATGTCATTTCAATGTAATCATTTAACTAAGAAACTCATTTTAAGGTTTTTAATTATTAACTAGCTACAACGGGTGGTATGGTATATTTTTCGACTGTACTTTCAATAATAAAAACTATTATGATAATTATACACTAGCTGTTGTCCGCAATAAATTTCAGTACATAAGTAAAAGTAAAGACAGTGTCCACCGTGCATAACGGGGATAAAATGTATCACATATTATATTATTTCCATCCTTTTTAAGCGTACCTAATATTTACTTGAGATTAATTGAATAACAAACATATATAATAATTAACTACATCCATACTGTTAGGACACAGTATTTATACTACAGGACATAGACTATATCCATATTATCCGGACAATGCCGGGCTGTGTCGATTTAGTTTGAAATAAAATTAATTTACAAGACAGCTTTGAGGATCACAGAGATTATCGTTATATGGATACACATTAGCTATGAAGAACATATACCTAGATGTAACATTTACATCCGGTAACAATAGAAGTTCCTAACTCGTGTCTCATATTTGTAAAACAACATTCGCATTCACTAACTAAAAGGAACACTTAAATCTATTCAAACTAAAACATGGAACACAACACCTTTTATATCCAACGCGAAACTTACAAAGGCCGAGAAAAAAAAAGGGTTTTTTTTTAACTTAAAAAAATACGCTTTCCTTTCGTTAAAAATGCATTCATTATTTCATTTTAGACATCCTTATTACTACGCGCATTATTTTTAGACTTTGAAATTAGGTTGATTATTGTATTATAGATTCAAAAAATCAGCTCGTCTGCTGTAAGGGTAGAAGCAAGTTCGAACCCAATCGCGCCTCTGAGACCTCGCCTCAGCATTTTTTGATTTCAAGTGAAAATTTGAAATTATGATTAATTATTGATTGACCATTACAGAAATCAGCGTGTTTTATATTTAAATTATTGTAGCCTAATTTAATTAGGTCCGCTTTTTACATCCGAAGACCTTAAAAGCGAAACCAAATAATGGCAGAAATCAGAGTAACCATAAAAATTAGCAATCCTTGAAACACGAAGTACTTACTGCCAGTTTGCAGTGAACTTGCGTGGTGGACTAATAGCCCATACCATTTCAAATTGAGGGTATCTAACCAGCACACACTGCCCGGCAGTCAGCAGTGCGACGTGATGTGTGTAAAAATACATATACCTTGATAAAATTGCAATTTTTTTTACCTAGCTTTTGGTTTACTCCACGCGAACGAAGTTGGGGGCATTGGCTTAACAAGTATATACATCAATTTTGTAAATGTAGCGTCTCTATGGAAAATATACAAATATTAATTCATAATTATGATAAATCGCGTTTATTGTCAAGCTTTTTTGAAATAATGATTTTTTCTGTATCATTATTGTTGCTACATATTATGTAGCAACAATTTCATAATGGTGTAGGAAAAATCCATATCAGCAGAAGTGACATCAACGAAACGTACGAAACGGTATATACCCGGAAAACGTCGAGAAAATTTCCAAAACGAAAAACAACTCGTTATAACAACGTAATACCTTTAATAACAAATCCGTTGCCATTTCGCTGACTTGGCCTCAGCCGGAAGCTGGAAGGAACCACAATATAAGAGTTATTAAACACACAATGGCGCTCGATACCGCCTCTAATAACAATCATATTTTTAGGGTTACATGAAATGAGAATCCAAATTGGATTTCCTATAAAATGACGAAAATCTTGCAAGTTTAAACTATTAAGCAATATATTATTCTTTTAATGCCCATGTAATGTCAAAATAACTGCTTTTTATATCAAAGTATTAAAAAAAATTACAATTTTTGTCCGTCTGTTTCGGCTAAACGGGAGACCGATTTTGATGGACTTGGCTAGTTTATTTTAGAAAAATAAAAATAAAATATTACTTATAAAAGGTACATAAGCACTAAGCGCTGTCTATTACCAAGAATGGTACTCGTAATCTATAGACCGGTCCGGCGGAAGCTAACGCGATAGCAGAAGGGAAATGGTGAAATCTTATGAAAGTAAAATATTCTGTATATTTATCTCTACACATAAACCTAAACAAACTTAATATATAATAAATTAGCGGCCTGTTCCCGGCGTCGCACGGATGCAAATTATATACCAAAACCTTCCTCGAGAACCATTCTATCCATTGGTGAAAACAGCATGAAAATCAGTGCAGTAGTTTTTGAGTTAATCGCGAACAGACATACAGACAGACGCGGCGGAGGACATTGTTTTATAATATGTAGTGATAACATGATATTCTCTCCAGTAGCTTTATAATCTAAATCTAAACGACAGATTTATGATTGAGGTTAGACCACACTGCGGCGTTAAAACACAAAAAACTTTCTAATTGAAACTTACCCTTTTTTTAATTGGATACATATTATATACATTTGAGTACAACAATTCTAATAATAATAATTTTAGTTTTCATTTTTTTGTTAACATTTGACGTAATTCATTTCAACAAGAAAAATCTCTTGCTGAATTGAATAGGGTATTAAGTCTGACCTAAAGTCTTCAATTACTAAAATTCAAAAGTATTTTTTAAACATACTATTTATATACTTAGCAGTTATTACTATTACCTTAATTTCAGCTAAACGGTGCCTTATATGAGGAATTAATCATCCTGAAACAAGAGAATGTGCTGTTAGAATATAACACAAAAACACCCGAGTAAAAGAACCTGAAACGTTTGCATAAAAATTTAATAGTGGGGAAGATTCTTTGAAAATCTCTCGTTTCAAGTGATAAAATTGATGGTGCTCGCCGTCGACGACAGCTTTATTGAAAGAGGTGTTAATCAAACAATACTCTTCGCTTTAAAACTTGTACCCCGCAAAGAACCTGTTAGTCAAAGAAGAGTTGACAACACAGAACAGCAAAGCGCACAAGCAACAAGTGTTCTTTCTTTGCCACCAACAAAACAATTGTCTCAAAGGAGTATTCTAATTCTGTCAACCTTTTAAGGCTTGTCACGACAACTACTAAGCAGAGTATTGCAATATTTAAACGTAAGCAAATGCCAGAGCCCATACCAGAGCCAGACCCATGCCAGAGTCCGTAAAAAAGTCAACGCCTGGCAAAAATATATGAGCAATTAAAGATTGAATAAAAAACTATGTCGCTGGTAAACGTTAGTGAATAATAAGTGAATAATAGTCAAGATTTTTATGAACGAAGCCACAGATCGAGCAAGTTTTCGTGTGTGTAAGATGCATTGAAACTATTTTTTTAAGTTTCATCAGAGTCGAGAGATTTGAATAGACGTTGAAGAGAGAAATAAATAAAAACACACTTACACAGTAAGATACTGACTAAGGTAATACAGCCGCATACGGTGAAATACACTGTGTGGTAAACGAGAAACAACTTCAGGAAACAGTTTATGCAGTAAATAAAAGAAGCACGCGATAATCTCCTAATGGCGGGGTTTTGAACCTGCATTGTTTACCGTGCCATCGAGTCACAGAGTTAGCGGGAGTTCTCTCGTCCTCTTTATTGAAACAATTTTATTAGTTTGCTTATTACTACAGCACTATAGTAAATACAGAGAATAGCCTTGTAGTTACTGAGGCAAAAAAATTGAGAACAGAGAAGGCTTAAAAAAACAAATAAAATGAGTAAAATCTCATTTGCACAAACATATTATGTCTACCATTGATATTTTCAAACAAATACCTTTGTTTTTCATAACTGAACTGCAATTACTTCACACTATACATGAAGTATATAGCTACCTACGGCTTTGTACTCTGATACGAAATAAGAATAAGGCAGCTGGAATGATGGATTACGAATCGATCAATCAAAACGAAGAAAGTAAATCAGTAAGCAAAATTCTTAAAACTTCTTTTTTGTTAATTTTGGTAAATGGTCTCAAGCACAATTTAAGAGCCAAGTGTGCATTTTCAGTAAAATATTATAAATAAGGAATATTGATTGAATGCACTAAACAGAACTTGTATCCCAAATATTTTTTTACCCTTTGCCCATTTCAGGCATTATTTATTTCACTTTTTATTACGTTCCGGAACTATTACCTATTATTCAAGTGGCACTACTGCATGTAATGCAGAGTAGCTTTGATAATTAATTCCATAAATATTTCAAAAGGCATCTTTGTATTTATAAATTTTTCATTTGTTGTTTGTCTTGTAACTCTTTTTTTTAAGTTGTTATTTGTTCTTAGATGCCGACATTCATAGCAGTATCACGAAGAAATCTGCAAGTGTGGGAAGATGTGACTATGTTCGAAGACACTTTGGACGAGTTGTCCATTAACTCGTGAAACGCCAGTGGACTGGCGTGTTAAGCCCACATCTTACAGAAGAAAGACCCGTACACAACAGTGAGGCGTAATGTATCTAACATTATGGTATATATAAGCTGAATACCAACGATTCGAGGATATAATTTAATTAACGAACGAACAAATAATTAAATTTAATTTAATAATCTTCTTAATAATTTTTATTATTAATAATATTTCTTTTGATTTATTTTAGTTCTGCCAGACGAGAGTCAGCCTATAGCCTAAAGTATAATAAATATATTACAAGACAATCTATGTATAGGGCCAGAACTTTTAGTTGCTCTACATAAAACGTTTCATTAGTCTTAAAAGAACTAGTGTCTACCTATTTCTAATGTGAGAATATCGATACTTGAATAAACATTTCAGTGATTCAACTGAAACTGAATAAAACAAATAATTAATATACGTACTTAAAAACTGAAGTGTAAGTAGAAAATAAAATATTACACGGCTAAGATTTGCAACCTCCGATGAGACGATAAGCGTGAGTGTTGTGGCGGCGGCGGCGGCGGGCGTATGCAAAAAGTGTGCATAAAATATAAAATTACATCAAATATTTGCAACGTGCCCTTTATCAAGTGTGCTGCGGAGTGTGGCGGGAAGCGAGCGGCGATCGGTTGGCGCCGAACGCCGAACGAGCGACGGGGCCGCCCGGCGGCCGCGTGGGCTGCGCACACGCATCCAAAGCAAAAAGCCGCTCGCGCTACGGCATTCCTTATTCCAAACCGGTCCACGTAAAGGATGCCGGCCGTGGCTCCGCCAACCCTCATAAAACTGACCTCCGATGAAAAACAACACGTAACGCATAACAAGTAGGTTCAATGTTAATTGCGATGCAAATTGTTGCAGATACGTGAAAACTATAATCGCATTACCGAGTGTTGTACGCGGCAGTAAAAAGTTGAATGATTGTATCGGAGTGGAGTACGAATTGCTGGTTTAAAACCTTTACGTATCGATTGTATGTAGCGCCAGGGAATATGATAACTGATGGATTGATTGAAAACAAGACAAAACAGACTAGTACCCAAATTTTAAAGATTGCTTAAAACAGCCGATCATATAATCTGCATCATACATTATAATTTTTTTTTAATGTAACTTCGGTCATAGTACCGTACCGATTTTGTTTATGGAGTAAATTCGAGTCCAGAGAGATGGGAATACACCAGATGATTGACGTCTGTCTGAATACTTTTTAGATGATATTCATAGGTAATTATGATGTATCGGAAATTAGCCAGTTATCTTATAAACGCAACTGTTCCCCTTTTTTTTACTCTAAATTATGAGAGATTTCTAACAACAATTTGAGAAGAAAGAAGCACAGACATACAACAGAAAAGTCTTTGACACAATTCAAATATACCATAGGCTGAATTTGAGTTGCGGTTGAATAGGTTACACCGTGGACCGTTGGATTTACGCTGCATTTGAATGCAACCTCGAGACAGTGGATAAATCATATGAAAAATCACATTTTTGGGTCACGATATCTAATGAAGTGTATAGGAAACCTAAACAAATACCTAAATGAATGTGGACCAAATCATATTTTGTATATTTATGTACTATTATAGATCGACATGAACAAACGACTAACGAACTTCAATTAGGGAGGGCAGCAGGCCAAAGCAGGCCAAACATTGGTGACGTCACAAAGGGCCCGAACGAGCCGTAGGTAAGTGTAGGCGAGCCGCTTCCAGGAATCAGCCGACCGTTGTAAACTCCTGCGCAGGCTCAATGGCCGACATGACCCGTCACTGTTCCCTTCGTACGGCGCAGATGTATCGAACAATCTAAAATTCCAAGCGTGAGATTACAATTATGGATTTTTGAATAGGTACATTTTACTTTGTATTGTAATAATGTATACAAAAAAATGCATATAGTTCGTTTTATTTATTGGCAATTATTAAAAGTCGGCTTTACAGTTTTCAACCAAGGACCAAGGTTACCGATTACACATGCGAATGAATTAGTCGACGGTGCGTTATACGACCCAAAGTAGGTGAGTCGAGTTTATTAGTTGAAGTTGATAGTGAACAACCCTTGCGAGAGTTGTAAGTTGATAGGACATTCCGTATTAATTAACTAAATAAGTGTGTTAAAGCAGATAGAGCGTCTGAAACAGACGGAGTTGGCGACTGGCAAGTTGTCGGTCGCGTGTCAATAAGACAGCGAGAGACACGGTGGATTTAAGAATGGGGCCGGGGGCGTCGGGCGGTGCCCCACCCCAGTGTGTGGTTTCCTTTTGATGTCATCTTCGCGCAAACTTTGCTACGGATCGGCTTTGAGATAGAGAGACGGAGAGTGACTAATTTGGCCCAGCATTTGATCTCGAGAACTCCCGATGTCTGCGTCCTACTCGCACCCGCCTCCCGGCCCGCCGCCGCCGGGAAGCTCTTTGCAAAATTTCGCTTTGATCGTAAAGTTAAATTATATGGGAATTGGGCATTAAATGGATACACATTCGAGGCGTACGTGCGAACGGTGTGTGGTGCGAGTCGGCTTCGGCGCCACCTCGGACCGAACGGGTAATGTCAAAAATAAAACTCTGGGGAGCCGTTTCGCGATTACGGCGACTTGCATAAATGATGAGCCCGAAGTCACTTTCAAAGTTACACATTCGTGCGAGAGGCGCTCGTATTTAACTCTGCCTAATTTGCCGCGAGTAGGCAGTACCTTTGAGAGGTACCGTTTTTACTAGTTTACGAAACAGATATTTGCGCCCGCCTTTCCCTTTGATACGGCACTTTGTGAAGCATTTTACGCGAGTTTCTTTTGAGGCCATTCAGACGGTGAGTAACGAAAGGCTGTCTTTGATAAACACGTGCGAGGACTCTTCAGTACTTATTAGGGGTGCTCTCTCTCTTTGAAAGCGCTTCTTGCGAAATCTTATTTGAAACGTTCACAATCTTGGAGGAGCTGCGATGAAAGCTGCGCTGATTACACTGACATTAATTAAATTATGCGAAAAAATCCACCGAGTTTGATACCGAACATCGAGGATTTTACTCATTTTAAATTTAAATCTCGTTTCAAAACACACTGTATTCAATGCAATACTGGGTTTTAACCAGAAAACAGTACAAACAGTTTGAGTGTAATAGCACTGCGTTAGAATAGATGTGCAAGACTTAACGAATGCCAAGAGCTATTAGTAGGTTATTAAGTTGGGTCGTGCAAGTCAAAGTCGACTCCGCAAAGTGGGCGCCTTTGTGCGAAAGGCCGCCGCCGCGGCAAACGCTTCGCGTGTTTTAACTCGTTCCTTGCGACAAACTCTTTGTCTTACGATGCTTTACAATACACTATTTGAATATAAGTAACTCCTATTTTCTTAACATGAGAAAGCTGCTTTTGGCAGCGAATTTGTCCTCGTGTGAAAAGTTTCAAAGCCCCAAGGTTTCAAAAGTAATGTCCATAAACAAATTATGAAAATCAATTCAGTAGCTTAACCGTGAAAAGAGAGACTGTATGTTTAACAATAGAACAAGCTTTATACTAATAAATATGAATAATAAACTAACTATATACTTAGGTATATTCACACGATTAGTCGAATATAGGATGACACAGAATTTTAGTCAACTATACATATACATATTTGTGTTCTATTTTCATTGTTTATTATTATTAGTTGGTATAAAAAATATCATTAAATGTGAAACCAGAATTTACCAAGTCACTAGGAATCAGACACAAATTCAATTAAATTCAACAAAAATTATGTTCTTAACTAGCTGATGCCCGCGACTTCGTCCGCGTTGAGAGAAAATACTTATAAGAGTAATTATAACGCCTTTTTTTTTTTTTTTTTTTTTTTTTTTTAACGTTGGGAAATCCTCTTGGATACCCGGCAGTGTAGGGGAGACTGCCGGGTTATGCCGGATTCCTACCGGCTAAAACCCAACGACTTTCTATCAGCGCGGCCGTTCATTGGAGGGGTCGCGGGGACGTTGTGACACGACTTCGGTGCCCCGCCACGGCTATTCAACGCGGGGAGGCCTTGCTCCCTGTCAGAACCTCGGCGTACCCGAAAGTGAAGGTACGCCGGCCATCTCGGGGGGTAATTATAACGCCTGACATCTTTACCGCTGTGAGGACGGTTGCGTCGCCACGGCTACAGTGGCGCCAGATTTGTTTCATATTTTTAGACGATCCCTCGGGAACCTAACATTTTTTTTAGGATAAAAAGATACTATATATATTAATCCAGGTAATAAACTATATGTGTGCCAAATTTAATCCAAATCCATCCTCACAAAGTTTCGCTTTTTAATTATAAACGCGAAATTAATTAGTAGAATCAAAATAAACGCTTCAACAGTTTTGTGTACAGATGGCGCGAAATAAAATATTTAATATATCATATGTTTGAAATAAAATTTAAGTATGTGAATGTATATTTCACTTGTTAAAGCAGTAAACCTATTTAAACTATGCATTCTGATTTCGGACCATGCTGCAAATTTTCATACCATACTCTGTTACGATTAGCTTCTATAACCAGGTATTCATTCATACTCACTTTACAATCCCTATATCATTATAAATGCGAAAGTGAGTTTGTTTGTTACGTTTTCACGCCTTAACTACTCAACCGAGGAGAAAAGGACATTTCTTCCAGAAACAAAGAACTTTTCTCGAAGGAACAACTAAAAATTAAAAAAATAATTCAACGCCTTGGAAAATAAATGAGTCATAAATTAAACGTTTATAACTTATCGATGTTTATAAAGCGGATGAAGTCGCTAACACCAGCTAGTAGTACAATATTATAAAATTGAAACATAAATGCTTCAATTTCACTCTACTCTCGCAGAAATATGTTTCTTGTGCGCAAAGTCGAGAAACAATCAAATTAAAATGTCTTTCAATTACAGTGCTCTAGTATTTATAAACCGGCTTTCGTTTGTCTTACATTTTGATCGTTTTTTATCGAGACAACATCAACGTCCTTTGTGCCAAGTTTCGCTTTAAGAGACCATCGCGAAATTCCCTCCACAGTACAAAACCCACACCACGCTTTGCCGCCACAGAGACACCAGTTAAAGCCTTTTTAGATTTAAACATCAAAGTATATGAAACGCCTTTGATCTCAAACAGGTCATCAATATAGACGGTATTATATTCGGTATTCCTTAACGACGTACATTATTCCTTGTTTATGTATTGGAACGTGGATTTTATTTTCTGTTTGTTCCAAAATGATTGAATACATTTCAGTGACATTTATCATGAGACAGACAAATACAGACTCCTTCTCAAGGGGTTATATTTTTAATAAGAATATTTTTTGTGATTTAAAACGTTCAATTATTATTAGCCCAGTTAATAGAGAAAGAAAAGTATGGAACTGGCAAATATATCCATGCACTTTGAACCAAAAATCATACACCAAAAGATCATAAAAAAATAAAATTTAATAGATGGGTGCGGCTAGAGGCGCTGCAAGAAAAATTTCAGTTTTTGAGATTCTCAATCTCAATGATCAACATAATCTTACCAACGAATTTATGACAAAACTATGCGACTTAGGGTAATTAGGTGCCAATGAAAGAATTTGGGTAAGTATTTTTTCGTCACCGATATTTATTATTACTTTGCAAGATAAATATTTGGGATAAATGGACACTATCTTATTTTTTTTCTCTGGATTTCGGTTGGTATCTAGCTACCATCAAGTGATTAGGGAAATCGAGGATTATTTTTCCTATCTCTCTCTCCTTTCACAGGGACGACGGTTCTAGGCCTTCAGGTTTATGATTAATTATATATCCATCTGCTATCAAGTAGTCCGTTACCTGCCTAACTACTATTTATCATTATTTAATTACTATATAGAGTAACAGACAAACTTTCCTTTAAAAAAATATTTAATCGTCAGTCCGTCTATGGCACGAAAAAAAAAAATTGTCGAGTGAAGTGATTAGGAACAGTAAATTTAATTACAAAGCGAACCGAAATATAACAAATTGAAGTGGATAAACGCGACAAAGTAAAAGAGGAAAACACACCGTAAAGGGAACTCGGAGCATTGATATAAACGAAATTTAAATTAAGTACAAAGGGAAGGAAGATGAGAAAAAAAATCCTTTCATTGAAAGCTCTCGCTGGCGAAGTCAGAGGGCTACATCAAAGACACCTTAGCAGCTATATCCTTATCTGTTAGATACCGACTTCGAAAATTAGCACAGGGCGTTTCCTTTGGTGTCAAAGAAGCCGCGTCCGCGCACCCTTTCAGCGCTGCCCCGCATTACGTTTTCATGAGCTGCTTTTTGTATAATTTGCGATGGACGGAGATAATGCGATACTACGGCTAATGATATACTTTATTCCGCTGTAAAGCGCCGAATTCGCTAAATTCGTCGCCAGCGCGGTAATGTGTTGCGAACGAGTAATGTATGCGAAGTGCTTGTCCGTTTGATCTTGAAAATATTTTTACATTTCAGAAGGCTCTTTCAAAGTAATGCTTGTGTATTTCTAAGTATTATATTTTGCAACTTGAGATTACGTACCCAAATGTTTTAAGTGTTAAATTTCAATTTTCAAAATCCTACAGTAGTTTTTTAAGTAATTAATTGCATCTTCAAATACCACAATACATATTCTCTACCTGTAGCATGAATTTTTAATTTCATTAATTGTTTTTATAATATTTTTTAGTTCGGTGGTTTTAGTGACCAAATAATAGACTAAGAGATTTTACAAGTAGGTGGCCACCGACACTTATAAAGTGTGATGCGATGATGCGGGTAAGATACGAAATGGGCATTATGTGGTCTTTTGGAAGCGGGTGCTTATTCCCGAGAAACGGAATGGAAGTAAAGTTTATGAATTAAAAATTTATAATATTATATTATCTATATTTTATTATATTCTATTATTATACTTCTTCTTTTTTGTGTTTTTCATGTACTTAAATAAAAATAATTAATATAATTGAGAAATATTAAGAACATGTAAATAACTAATATAAATAATAAGAAAATATAAATTAATAAAATTCATATAAAATGTGATAAATGACAACAATTAAACGATTGCGAGTATTTATTGCCAAAAATTATTTTATTTTGTTATACAATTTTTGGCTGGTTAATTGATTTAAAAAAAATCTTGGTTTTTCGTAAAATAATAATTAGGTACAGTAGGTACCTAAACTAAACTGTTAAACTGTAGACTGTATTTAGAAAGAAAAGAAAGGCAGACGAACAAATATTTTATTATAGTATCTACGCATGAGATCGTAGACTGATTCTATTGATATTATATGTAAATGTCGGAAAAAATCTGCTATAAAAATTTCTTTAGAGCTACCATTAACGATACAATTATTGCAGAACAAATAGTAATAACAGAACGTGTTAATAAAACATTAAAAACCTACCAACACTTAACAAAACAAAACAAATTAACAAGTTTGCTACTAAGTGCATTGGCGCGTTGAAGTCTTTTCTTAAGGAAATTCATTTAACCACCAACCTTCATTGTTATTCATGTAAAACTTTGTTCAAATCGAATTTCAATAGAAACACTTTAATTACATCCTTCAATTTATTTTACAATCAACAATCACAACGTTTACATTCAACAAAAGCTCTAGCGTGAAAGAAACAATAAATTTTCAAGTTAAGCTCATAAAACTAAATGATTATGTGTACATACAATAAACAATATTTCCATACACACATACTACATTGTTTGTGCCACAGGACAAACAAAAAGCTTCCAAACAAAGCACAATAAACTAACACTATAATAACAAGTTGGAACTTTGAAACAATAACTGCTCAGGACAATGGTAAAAACGTACGAGTGACTCAACAATGAGAACGTTTCGATAAATATTAACTATACACAATAAAAACCATCTACAAACTCTCCAACAACAAAAAAAAACATGTCTACGATCGTACCGTTTTTAAAATCCCGACACCATAAGGCTGCAAAAAGTTTTATTAGTCCCCTCAAACTTTAAAAGTCCAGTTAAAATATTTTATACCTGTCGCGTAATCCAACAAATGTCACAAAGATAATAATCCATCAGATAATAAGCTTAGAGCACTTATATTTATAATATTTACGAAGGAACTTTAAGACGTCACGTCTAAAACACAAAATACACTAAATTTAACAACAAATCTAAAATCTAAACAACTATTTCACAGACACGGAAATTATATATTCACTTTGCTCGAACAGCAAAAATTTAATAGTTTTGAAAAATGTTTTCTTCGAAAGTCTTACGATTGTCTACGACAATAGTTAGTTTTATCGAGAGGCGATTGTCGTGCGCCACTGACGACGACTAGTGTTGAACTGTCAAATTTTCAGCCGATAAGCCTGCGCGCGTCGCACGTGGTTCCAAAATGTGGGTGGAGCGAGGCGAAATCCAGCATTGCGATTGGACAGAAGAGCTCTTTGATCATCAACCGACGACTAACTACATCGCTCTGCTCCTTAATCTCGGTAGTAACGTCCTTTTAAAACAGGTAATTTTATTACAAAAATGTGGATACTTTTTATGGTCAGTCGAGCAAGCGCTAGCTGGCTACGAGAAGGCAGGTAAGGATTCGCCCTCGACGGATTCGGATCGAATGATATTTTCCGCATGCATGCATCGCGTCACACCGAATGCAATCCACATAACGTATTACAAAGTTACGCTGTTACAGTCAAAGGATAAAAGCTGGACGATTTTTCTTTTATTAGAACCGCTATGAAGCGTTGCAACCCCTCAAAAAAAAAACTTCAAAGGCTTTCCTAACAAATACAATAGACTCTGGGAGTAAAATAATTTGCTCTTTTGTTCGGAATCTTCTAATTGTAATTACATAAACAAACAAAATATAAATAAAAAAATATAAGTAGGATATAGAATTGACAATTGTTAAAAAATGTAATATAATAATAATTATCCACGTTCATATAATACAATACCTACACATACCTAAATAATTAAAAAAACCAAAATCAAACCAATTTTTATTAACCCCAAAATAAAATTATATTTTTTGTTTAATTTCGAAATGGTAATCCTAAACTCGTATTTAAAGCTCAAAAGTTATAGGTTACCTTTTTTTAACTACATATATACTAGCGAACGGCCCCCGATTTCGCACGAATGCAATTTTTCCTGCAAATTGTATACCTTTTTGCAAATTGTTTTGCTTCCTTTTATTTTATTAGTGAAAATCGTATTAAAATCTAGAAGCTTTAGAAGAAGCGTATAAATAGACAGAGACGAACAGCTAATTTATTTTATATAATAATAATATGTATAGATATAGATTATGGAAATTACGTGTTTTTTTTTTTCGATAATCGATATAATTAGGGCAACTTTCCACAAGTCTCTTATTACTGTCTCAAAAAAAAAAAGACGCCCTAAGAAATTATTTATGCTTAAATATGTCGATTGAAAATGTGTAGGAAATATTCATATTTTATGTTTATTAAAATTTACAACCACTCACTGTAAAGGAGATTCACAATGAAAAAAATAGTAGTGAATTTCACAAACTAAGTGGCTCTTCTTTAGATATTATAATTTGAAGTCACTTTTTCTGAATCGTCTATCTGTATGGCCGCTAACTCCTCCTAAAAGTCCTAAACTATGCAACGGATTTTGAGACAGTTTTCACTATCAATTAGATAATTTGTCACAGAATTTTTATATAATATATAATAAAACCAAATTGAGAATTTTGCTGGGCAAAGCCGGGTCGCAACTCATGTAATGTGAAGAAATAATAATTTCTACACATTACATGAGTATACCTATTGTAGATTAAGATAGAGGTTGTGACATTTTCAATCAAATATAATTTGTTAATTAATTAGGAAAACAATTTTAAAACATTTAACATTTGACGCAAATAAATATTTTTATTTTTAAAATTTCGCCACTGGCTGCAACAGTACCTACCTATCTCCATTTTTCACATGTCTAACCAAGATGTCTGATCTCATAACTGTTTGTAAGAAGCCATAGGGCTAGAATATGGCGCCATAAGTACCTACACCTATAGAGAGTGCGAGCGTATAGCCTCTACTGTAATACATGTCGCAATAGTCTCGATCGCTCTGATATTAATAAACTGTTGAGTTAGCGCCGCGAAGTGTGCTATGCACTCGCCGCCGGCGCCGACCCGTCTCCGCCTGCATTATTACTCGGCTCCACTCACAGAAGCGCACATACATAGCCGACCGTGTCTGTGTATACATACACGCACACAAACGCGAGCGCCCCACATATAATGTCAAAGGGTGAGCGCGTCGCCTCACAAAGCGTAAGTGCAACCACTAAAAGCCAATCCTAAGTTTTATTGATACACATTGTATTGCGACAAAGTCTCCGTCGACGGCGCCCCCACTCACCCCACGCGGCGCACAAAGACAATATCGCGACGTCAAAGGAGCGCCCGCCACCCGGCGTCCGCCGCCCCGCGCGCCGCCCAAAGGAAATGAAAAATTAAATTGTCAACACATTTAATATCTGCGAAAACGTGCACGGCGCCGCCTTTGGATGTGCTTCGCCTCCTTTGCGGAACCTTCGCGGCTCCCGGCGTTATGTATTAAAATTTTATTCGCGAAATTGCAACTCTGTTTCGGTTTCAGAGCGTCTAATTAAATGCTCCCGAAGATCAGTGGCGTTAATGAGTCATACCTAGGCCGTGAGAACGTAGCGCCGACTGCGTATGCGGGGAACGGGCAATACGGGCATCCCACCGTGGCCGACACCCCTCGCGTTTGATCGGCGCCGCGTCGCTTTGACAATTATTAAAATTCGCCTCGTACCTCTCTCGGGCCTCATCTTTTTCCGTCGCCTCGATTATGCCACGGGTTTGTCTCATTAGGGCTTTTGTATGGCATCGCGACATCTCCTTTGATGTGAAGAGCGAGGTGCGGGGGCGCGGGGTGGCTGCGG
This sequence comes from Synanthedon myopaeformis, assembly GCA_944738685.1. Classification (NCBI taxonomy): domain Eukaryota; kingdom Metazoa; phylum Arthropoda; class Insecta; order Lepidoptera; family Sesiidae; genus Synanthedon; species Synanthedon myopaeformis. The sequence continues at coordinate 8,875,036 of OX122924.1, read as the reverse complement.
TCCACCTGTAGTTTTATTGTTACCGCACAACGACGAATTTGCACGCTCCACTTTGAGTCCTCTCTTTGAGATTAGCAACCTCCGCCATGTGCTCTTTGCTCTCTGACACGAGGTTTATACGTCACAGACTAGTGAACGAGCGTTACGAAAGCTAGCTTTTGCAAACCTGCATTGTTTTCGTCTATTTTAATTACAACATAAACTTTCAAGTTTATAATTTGTCTAACCAAATTTCAGTGTGTCGCAATAGTACTCTTTTGCATTTACCACCAGTTCGGAAAGCATGTTCTATGAAGAGGAACTGTTAAGAAAATTCATAGTTGCTCTTTTCAACAGTTATATATAATAAACAAATATTTAGCTATCATGAATTATGGGCATGAATTATGAATATTTAGCTTCCCTATCACTGAAGTCATTATACTAGAAATATATTTTTGTACGAAATTTCATTTTTACAATTCTAGTAATTTTGAATAATTGGTAGGGTAGGGTTTTTTAAAATAAGACTTGGGACCTCAATTTAGAAGTGTAGGTTACACAACAATGTTAAAAAAACATTTATATACTGGCGCCTAGAGCTGTGTGTGTAATGAAATAAAAAAAAACATATGCATACAGTTTTATCAGTGAAGTAACAAGAGAAAATTAAAACATGTGTGTGCCATTACTAAAATCTTAGGTTCTCAAAAGATATCCGCCTCTGCATTCTAGACGAGTTATCACAGACCTTATATAACAATAATAAGGGAACAACGAGACGTAAAGCCCGTCGTTAAGGAGAGATAAAAGAAATTTTCGCCGTTTGTATTAGTAGGTAAATAAAATGCGGCGGCAGTGGTGCACAAACGCTTCTTTTCCCATTTAACAAAGAGATTACGTATACACCGGACATAGATAAAAGACGAGAAAAAATCTTTCACTAATCTAATTCGCTTTAAATTACATAATCGGTTAAACTAATTTCAATACGCTAACGTATGATTCCATAGGTGATTGTAAGCAGCAAGCAGTAGCAATTCTATGTAGGTACTTCTACGAAATACCTTCCGCAGCTAGAGCGAAACGTCGTCGCCAGCCGCTATAGCGACATGGAGCCGCGACTTGACGCTGCTTGACTTGCTTTATTGCGACAATGAAATTAATTAATAACTTCAGACATTGTGTGACGCTTTGAGTACGACTAGTCATGTTTCGACAGTAAACAATCAGAAATCTTGATCAACGCGTCCGTCCGTGCCGTAGTCCGGGCAATACTTTTTTATCAATAACGAATGAAAATGAAAAATTTCAATTTTTTCGACCATAACTACCGAAAATTGATACAAAGCGTCGCAAATCTGGAATACGGGGACCGATATACACAATTAGGGCACCAGTGCTACTCGCATTTGTCCGATCTTTTTAACGATGGATTATCTCCATGAACAGACTTATCTAGAAGAGGCAACATGTGAAATAATTCTTACTTCAAATCTATCAAAAAGAAATAATAAAGTTGTTGATTAGATATATCAATTTTTCCCAACTTGGAGTAAAAAAACAAAGTGACTACGCCGCTGTGGCGAATGTTTATCAATGGTTAATTTAATAAACATAGATACACCAATGTGAGTAGACCAATGAGCAGTAGACGTCTTACGGCTGAGAGGATGATGAAATATAACAAAAAAAATAATACTAAAGCAGTTTTTCTCGTTTTATTTTTAGGGGACCGCGAGTTACGCTTAGTTTACGATAGGGGTCGGTCCTAAGAAAGAGGTTGGGAATCCCTGCGAACAGCTTGCTGCGAAACGCTGACACTCGCTACGCAAAGACTAAGATACAACGACCTAAATATGCATACGTATTCGATTAATATCTGCAAATACGGCTCTGAGGGCCAACATCGTGTGCTCCTCTTGTGTGTCGTAACCCTTGATCAAGGGCCGAGGCCGTCTCACTGAGAGTCAAACTTAACGCGAGGGGCGTGAGGAGACATAGCTCTTTATTGTGCCGAACGCAGATCGTAGCCTTTCATCTTCCACCGCCCTTCAGCGGCCCAACTGTCAAATCGATAGGGCTGTCGAAAGCGATTCGACGAAATATTCAAATCTTACCAAGTGGCCTAAATCGTCCTGACTTCGTAAGCTTACCTAAATTTAGTTTTCTCTGTGTTCTTTGATAAAAGGCATTTTCATATATTCAACACGTACCTACATTGAGTTACCAAATTATTAGGGACAGTCACATTTTTGTTCGATTTGTTACTTTTGGCGCATTTTACTGCAGATTCAAGTGGTATAGGCATTCCAGGAATGCATTATTTTCGTTTGTCAAACGAAATAAGAACTACAGACAGAATTTTATTTTACGGACAGCATAGTGAAGCCGGTTTTGTAAAGATTATATATAAAGGAAAATTCAAAGCCTGACAGAAATTGAATAATGTTCCAACGCATATGAAAGGCACGGACAAAATAGTAATTAGACATAACAAAAGCTTTTGTATTGCCAGTTCTACATTTGAGTAATAAGACAACATTATGGCAGCAATAGAATCACAGCGATAATGAAAATAACCTGTTGCTGAAGAATACGTTCGCAGTTTTTCATTTGAAAATTGCCAGGCAGAAGCAGCCGCTTTGGATGTAGCTCATAAAGCATTATTTATGTGTGCAAGTGCTAATGTATAAAATAGGAAACGTCTTTTCTGTTTCACAAGAGCCGAAAGCGATGCGTTGACAACCCTACAGTTAGTGCATTCCGTTTGATGTAAAAAGAGTGTCCTTCAGGCTACACTTTTCTTATTACCAACTTGCCCGTGAATTTAACGTAAATAACGTTTATTAATAACACAAAGTCTTTTTTTGTGTTATTTGTTTTTAATATATAATAACAATGCTTTTACAATGTGAATTTGAGCTCTTATTTCAAGCGTAAAGTAAATAATTGCTAGAGTGAAAAACTATAATATTATAGAACTTATAGTGTAGTGTTTCTTAATAACGGAAAAAAATGTTAGAATTTATTCTCCTACCCTCATCTGGTTTTGTTACCCTTTATCCTATTTCCTCACTAAATATTCATATATTAACGGATGCCAGAGCTCATTTTTCTAACCCTTCCTAATCCCTTATCGGCAGCACACTAGCATCTATGGTGTTGCTTATGTTCTAGGCATCTGTAGCCAGCCACTTACCATCAAGTGGAATGTGAGACTGTGTGACGACTTTTATATAATAAAAATCACTAATATTTGCATTAAATGACATTTAGCGATGAAATGACTGAAGTAACTAGAGCAATATTCAGTTAAGATTGCAGCGCACAAAATTCTATCTATTGTATTTGTGTCTGTGAGTTGGCGTTCTTTATTTCAGTTGTGCAAAATCCCGCCTATACGTAACGCGGGGAACTATAGATAGACATCAAGATTGAGATTTACTCAGCAATGGCTCAAGATTGAAATAGTAATTTGGGCGGGAACCGCTGCACTCGGCGATGCTAAGTAAATTCACTTCAGAATGCGATCGCAGCATTCGCTGCGATAGCTACGGACCGAGTACGCGTAAAACGACGTAGCTGACTTTTATTTTTAAAATAATATACATTTATTTATATTCACAGACGAGTAAACTTTACAGTATGAGTAAATGTGAATACCAGCGAACTTGCTTGCAAAGATATATTATTTCAATGGTGGATACTAATTCTCACTCGGGTTCCCTACCTATACTTAACCCCATACAGGTATTTAACCTAGGTACATTATAAAAAAACATCTGTTTTGAAATTAAACCTATACCTTCTCAATAATAGAAAAGGTTTTTTTTTAGTTAGACACAAGTAGGTATTTATCATCACAATACGAAACACTGATTGGGATATTTTAAAAATTACAGAATTAAAAATTACTATACCTACACATTAACAACTATATTTTTGTTCTTTACAATGTTAATAAACAAATTTTCTTAGTGTTGATAATAGGAAACGATGACGAATCTTTCTCTTGTTTAAAGGTAGTCAGGCAAACTGACGGTCCACCACAATAAGGGCGCAACCTCCCGGGACGCCATGGCCAAGTCGCCAGCGACGTAAGTGTGGCTACCTTCGGTTGCCAAATTGAGTAGCCGTGGCTACCTGGCTACCATCTGTCAGTCACTTCTCTCAGTTCTCGTATCGAGAATGGACGCTTCGTGCATAGAAGAAATCACATTTACTTATTATGTGCGTCGCAAAAAGTTAAAAAAGAAGAAACCTAAGAAATTATGGGTCTAAAAACCTAAGAAGTATATCGAAAGTCATTCTTTCACCAAACACGCGTGCAACCGTCTTAGCGACCGGTTGGACACCGAGTGAGTGAGACGCAGTTTACTCGTGTACATTTTACTAGCGACGTCGTCGGGTCGCCAGAGTGTCCAGACTCCACAGAGAGCCGACAGTCGTGGTTGCGCTTCCAAAGTAGCGACGCCTCCAAACCGTCGCCAAGTGCGTTAACTGCCATACACTTCAATATTAATTGTTGGCCTACGTCGCCGGCAACGTGGCTATGGCGTCCCGTTGAGTTAGGGCGCTAACAAGCTACGCCACATGTGCTGCAAATGCGCTGCCGACCATAGTAAGATGAGGGTTTAGGAAATGAGCTCTGGCATCCCTTAATTACTCACCGTAACACACACACATGCTGGTATTTTATGGCGGTATTCTGTAAGTTTATGAATTTGCCATGCCACTACTATCAGAGCCAACTACCATTTAAACTTCATTTTCAAAATTTGCGCTCATGTGAATCAAATTCTGGGTCCCTGACTGAAAGTTAACCAGCCACTCGACCGATAGGTCGTATTCGTGTTACATATTGTAGCAGAGTTGTTAAATCAAGCTTTAAAATCTGACATCGATGTCGCAAAGCTTCAGTACTTAACTTGGAATTTTTTTAAATTGTTAAGAAATTGCAGTTGATAAGATTTTCCCGGCGGACGTTAGTACATTTTTCTATTCTACGGCAGGCAGATGTTTCTCGCGGATTGAATAGGCAATGTGATAAATTCGGTTTGCGGCAGACGACGCGGCGCCTACGCTACGCCTCGATACGCCGCCCGATGCACAGTCCTATACCTTAATAATGGAAAATGTTGAAAGTAGACTCATATTGGAATTTTATTGTATTGTCCCATTGTTTATCACAGATAAAAACTTTTTAACAAAAAAATAAACCGCCGAAAAAAGTGAAAAGCAAAAAATAATAAACCCTTTTTATTTAACTTTAATAACTAAGTTCTTAAACTAATGTAAGTATACCTAAGTAATTTTGAGCCGCCGCCGCCGCGCATCACGCTTTACGTAATTAATTAATTTGCTTGTCTGGCGCCGACTCAAAATTACTAAGTTTTTATTTTATAATTTTTTGTGGCTATAATCTACTAATTACTACATGCTTAATTTTTGATTACTTTTTTAAAATGGTAATACACCACAACTCGGCATTAAAATCTGTGAGTGAACAATAAATCACCCCCATTTTCCCACCCTTATAGTTGGATTGTTTTTTCCAAATTTATATGGGACCAACTTCGAGGTATACCATATCCAATAAAAAAAGAATTATCATTATGCGTGGTCATACATTACAATCAGTGAGTGAACAATCAATCATCCCCTGTTTTCCCAACCTTAGAGTTGGAATTATTTTTCCAAATTTATATGGGACCACCTTCGGGGTATACCCTTTCCAATAAATAAAAAATTATCAAAATCGGACTACTCTGTAAAAAGTTATGCGTGATCATACATTAAAAAATATATATATGCGTCAAATTGAGAACCTCCTCCTTTTTTCGTTTTTTCATTTTCGTCGGTTGAAAATAGTGATGGTATTATTTACCTTTTTTACTTTACTTTTTTATAAACGATCTAAGTACACATTATAAAATGAAGTTGCTGTCAGCTTCAGACTGTTTCTGCGCTTACTTTTAACTTAGCATAGTCTAAAATCATCCATAATGAATATGTAATTTTAATTAATTTTAACTATGTACATAATTATAATAACGATGAAAATGATACGACTCAAAGCTATATTCAAGAGTGGTGTTATTAAAGTTCCTGGTAATCCTGGTAGAGGCTTGCCTGAACCGGGAGACATGACAAGCCGAAACTAATCGAACTTTGTTGATATAACCAACTGCGTTTATTACTTTCGGGGTCTAGAAATGTTGGATATGTTCCTAACTCTGGCGCTGGCTTACATTATTATTTCAAAGAGGCAATTAGGCTTTCTCTTTTCTGAATTCTAGTTGTAATTATTCTTATTTCAGAATTAACTGTTGCAAGCGAATTCGTCCGCGTTTTATAAAATATTTCCTATGTTACTCGCTGATATCGTAGCTTTCTATAGGTGAAAGAATTTTTAAAATCGGTCCCTCTCCCTATTGAACCGAGTTATTCATTACTTTTTATTTTTGAGTTTATTTTCTATTATAATAGCATAGATAATTATCTTCAATTTTTTACTCATTACAATATAAGCTTGGTTCAACTAACGACGAAGAATTCTATAAGAAAATATGGTCTGAAAAAGTTGTGAGTCTTAACTTCCTAGAAAAGTGTAAAACTCTTTATAAAATATATTCTGCTTCAAAAAGAGTTGCCTGAAAGAGTAGAAATAATCCATATTTTTCCATATCGCGCGTATCGCGGATTAATATTTTCAATATTTTGTACTCGTAGGTACCATCTCAAACATTCAAATTCTGTGTAGGCAATGAACAGTGAATCTTCCTTCGGGCAATTAATTAATGATTCTTCACTTCACACACAATTCAACTTAATTTGTTGCAATAAAAATAATTTAAATTAAACAATTAACGATGTAGATTAATAATGAAGTGATAAATTAGTACAACAAAGCACACGAGAGGAATCCGACACCATTTTCTCACACCACCTTTGCTTCGTAGAGAAGGCGAGTCAAAAGGCTCACTTAACCTTAGCGAAACTCAATAACTTCCACTTTAAATAATAAATTCTCCTTTGAAGCAGGCCGAACACAGCTGGTTCAGGGTTGTCGGTGGAGTTTATTTGTTTAATTGTAACAGGTTCAATGGAGCGACGTCTCGAGAACCAGTAACCACCCACCCCAGTAACACAGGGAAATAAGACCACGTGAGCTCTTAAGACCGTGTTAAGGTCGGTAACGCTTGGCGCATCGGTATGATATCGGAAAAAGGTAAAATTTTTAAAATAAAAAAAATCTTACTGATCTTATGCATAAAAATAAATTTCTTAAGATAATTGTATTAAAAAACCAGGCATTGGATTTTATTTTTATATATGAATCCTCGAGAACAGTTTTTTTTTCTGAATGATAGGTACCTATAACTATACCTACCCTATGTCCTTTTCCTTATCACTGACAATGTGACTTTACGATGATCAGTTGAGTAGTTAAGGCGTGAAAAGGTAACAGATAGACAAGTTACTTTCAAGTTCATAATATTAGTATGGACTAGTATTTAGGATTATCAAAAACAGATAGGTGCGATGTAAATGTGTTCATTTATGTTTTAAAAATGAAGACAACCCTACCGTCGTCGCAAAAATGATTGGTATGAGTGGAGCGAGTGGAATCCTTGTAATACAAAGAATTGATTGTGAAACGTAGACAAAGTAAGCGGCATTGTCCTTTATTAATTTTCTTCTTTCTGTCCACGTCTATACATACAGAGAGTGGGCAGATAATGGAGTCGTGGCTATTGTCCGGAGCGTACTGACCAGCTCTTTTAACTTCTCCAATGCATTTTTACATTTTATTATCATATTAACTTCGCTTTGATATCAAGATTGTGATCTTAACAATGTACTGTAATACATTGCGCCTCATCTGTCTTTGTTAGTCCAGTTAGGCCATATACTTAAAAATACTCCTTAGTATACATAAAACAGCCTTTACCTTGAATACTGTACTCATTAAATAGTGAAAGTAGTAATATTTTTAATGAAATAAATAAATGTTACGTTTAATATGTAAACATAATAAATGTTGAGTGCGCCAATAAAATTGAACAAAATGTTGAGCGGAAAGGAGTGAAAGTTCTCATTTATATCATCTCTTTGAACTGGAGGTGGCTTTTCCCTTTATTCTTTCCGCGTAGAGCGCGGATCGTGTTGCGACTTCGTAATTAAATCATTCCTTCGGATTAAATCGGCCTCTTTTTGATAGATATCGCCTGTATTGAGCCGTCGAGTGTTCTTCAGGTGAACGACGTTTTTGGATGTTCCCTTTCATCTTCTTTTTTTAATAAAAACGTAAATTGGGTAAGGAGTTAAAAGGGAATTTTAGAAGCGTCCCTGCGAAGCTGTAATAAGATCGAGTGTTTAATCTCTGTTAATATTTTCTTGTTTTACAGACGACGTAGAGAGTGTTCGATTGCAGACGTTATTTTGATGACAGACAATACAGATTTCATAGAAACCTACATTTTTTCTGGTATAAGAAATCCTATACGGTTCGAAGGAAGGAAATATAAAACAATAATAGGTTTCAATAAATATTATACAATTTTTAATACCATTAGTATAATATTCGCCAGTGCAATCATCTCATCATGTGCTGTGTGTGCTACAATTCGACTTCACGGAGGTCCGCCCAAGTACATAATAAATCGATAAAAAAAAAATACTAAAATAATAAAATACAACTATAATAATGTAAATGTCGTCATAAATGAATAAATCTTGATATATAAAAATTTCGTGTCACGTTGTTTGTCCGCGATGAACTCCTAAACTACTGAACCGATTTTGAAAATTCTTTCACCTATAGAAAGCTATTTTATCGGCTAGCAACATAGGCTATAATTTATAAAGTTACGCGGACGAAGTCGCGTACAACAGCTAGTACATATATATAACAAACATATTTTTTAAATATAGATATTAATTTATATACCATATATACAGTGCAATATGTGTACAGTGTGACAATAATACATTAAAAAATAAATTTCTATCGATATAAAATTATTGCTTCGAGATAATTTCTGCTAAAATCAGATGAGGGTCGAGAGTTTATATTAAATAATAAATGTCACAAACGTTACAATTATAAATTAAATATAACAAACGCACTGGCTGAAATATAAACAATGAAGATAAAATGAAGACAAAGCTTCAAGTAGAAAGCGGTCGTTCGAATAAGTTGAAAAACAAAATTCTGTAACATTTAAGAAACTTGAAAAGCGTGCGAGTATGAAAGTCGAGGTTTAAGCGCGGTGCCGATCGCCTTAATGAAGCCACAGTATGAGACAGAAAAGAAAATTATTCGTAAACGCAATTCGTTTATTCGATAAAGATAATTGAGGCTAATGGGGTTGAAAGCATAATATTGTTCGGTGCACTTCGGTTTGTTCGTAATTAGTTTATTCTCGGCGACCACTCACCCGGGGACAGCGGTGTACCAGCTAAACCTTGTAACAGAATTAACTAAAATTGCATTGTCCACTATACTCTGAATAAACTTCGCTTACCTCATTAAATCTATACAATTGTCATTCAAGTAAGAGTTGTTCTCACAGTTGTTGGAGGAAGTCGCGTTATAATTGGTTTAAAATATATATATTATTTATTTTAATATTGCTCTTAGGCACATAACAAGATAAATAATAATCATAATATTCCAAATATTAAACAAAAATTAGCTCAAATCTAAACTAAAAAATTAGGTGCAAGTATTATTGCTTAATCGTATCTGAGTGTGATAAAATCGTATCTGAGTGTGAATAAACATACTAATGAAAATATAATATAAACTTAATATAAAAGAAATTACAGAAAACTATAACAATAAACCATTTCCAGACACCACAGAGTAGAAGTTACGCATCGATTCCAGCTTTGGCGTCTCATTCTGATCTTCTGGCAAACAAAGCTATGGCGTCAAAGGCTTTCTGTGTAAAAAGGAATCCAGTGATAGAGGCAGTCAACAATGGCCCAGATAAGAGGTTGGCACAAGTTGTAAGATGGGAGCGGATGGGATCGATAGAAGTGAGATTTATAAAATCAAGAATTAATAGTTCTCAATATTGATCGTAAAAGCCTTAAAAAATTTAATATCCTAACTACCTAATGTAAAACAGAATACATATGATGATGGGTATATGATTGGATTATATCAAGGTCGAAAGTTGTTTTTCAAAGATAAATCGATAGAAAAACATTTATTAGAACACGCCAGAAATGTAGGCCAGTACAGATGACAGAATAGATAGATAGAATTTCTAAAAACACCTATAGATAGAATTTTAACTGAACGCGTAATTGCTTCTATACTAATATTATAAAGTAATGTTTGCATGTTTGTTTGTTTTTATGTAGCGTACCTACTCGCTACATAAACATCTTCGAAACTACTCATCCGATTTAAAGAATTCTTTCAAAATAGAATTTCAGGATGGCTAAATATTCCACGCTGGCTAGGACCAGCTATCTAAAAATAAAGATCTAAAACTAATATAAAACTTGGCAAAAGTGTAATGTCAGGCGTTATAGCTTTTATTTTTCAACGCAGACGAAGTCGCGGGCACCAGCTAGTCGTATATAAAATTAGAATAATGCGCCCACCTTAAAGTATCCAGGATCTTGTTCCGTGGGCCAAGACGTGCCTCCGTAGCGGGTGAGGTGGGCTTCCGGCGTCGCTTTGTGTCGCATTGATACAACGCCGCCGATAAATATTGTGGCGAGCTTTGAGTAGAGACGTGACGGTACAATATCCACATACAATACTAATAATAATATATTTAACAAAGTACAAACAAGAAGAAACAACAAAATTTCTTGCTAAATGTAGGAGGATTGTTTGAATTTTTGTCACTTTAGAGTGATTTTCGACAAATTTGTCGCCACTATTCAAATCTTTTTAAGTTATGAATTACCATAATTTACCATAATACGGAAAAAATTGCAGGTCAAATTTTCATAATAAGAAGATATCATCACAATTAACAGAACACCAACATAAAATGTGCCCGTTTCTATCTATCAAGTTAAGTATGACGGTTGATACTTTAATCACTAAAGAAACAAATACTACTTTTTTTTTTTATTCTATTTTTATTCTATCATATTATTCTACTTTTTAAAGATTATAATATAAAACTTTGTGACAATAAATTTATCCGGCTTAAAATAAAAGCGTTTTCGAAGAAAGTCCCTAAATGAATGTGAAAATTACAGCAAAATCTGTTGTGTAATATTCGTGATTGGTGCCGATTGCGAGCTATTTTATTCAGATTTCATATTATTTATGATGCACTTTTTCTTTTGTAAATTATATACACAAACCTTACTCGTTTATCACTCTTTCTATTTGTGAAAACCGTATCAAAATCTGTTGGTTGCTTAGAAGAATTAAGCTGACAAAAGAACAAGTAGTACCAGAGGTGCAGATAAATAACAGGAACATTAGATTATTTTGCGAATTGAGGACCATAATTATATGTGATCCTACGGTGTAACATTTTACATCCCACCTTTCATACTCTCTGACGAATTGGGTCACAAGGTTGCATACTCGTATAGGCTGGGCGCATTACGTGAAGATAAATCATTATCTCCTAAGGTATAAAAGAGGACCTAGACTTTGCCGGGGGATCAATTCCCATCACTATTTTGCATATGACTCCACTTCCGCACAAGAGCTCAGCTCAAACAACGCAACTCGCGTGTACACTGTCGCGGTCGCTTTGCTTTGTCCCGCGCAAACACCTCGGGAAGTCGGAACTGACAATCGTTATCATTTCACATATGACGACATTTCGCGATACATTTCAGCTGTTACAATGCAATGTGACAAAGATTCAAATAATAAAAATAATTGATTGAAAAACGGTGTTTCATCAACTGCAGTGAAAGATAGTTGGTTAAGCGCATGATAACACGAGCCACATAAGGTCAACAGAATGAACTGGAGTGTGGGTGCCGATTGTGCGGCGTCGCCTTTGTAGCCTTTGATCTCACGCCTTACGTGCGAAACCATCGATTGATTCCTCTCGTGTACATCAACGCTTTCCAATGACACTTCATAATATGTATATCAATATTATAATTCTGCAGTCTTTTCAAGCTGCTCACAGAATTACCCACTCATTAATCGCTTTGAATTTTATTCAAGCGACGCGACGCTGTGAATTAAATGTAATTTAATTATATTAGAATATAAATAATTGCAAAATATAGATTTTTTATGTTAAATTACTATTACTATAAATTATTACTATAATAATTGAACTTTACATTCCGATTGACAAAGATTTTTCTTGGGAATGGTTGAAAATTTCAAGTTGTTATTAATACACAGTACAACTATTTGTATATATGTCAGTAAATATATTAAATTGTATATAAATTTAATGAGATGTAATAAAATAAAATTTTAAAAAACCTACATAAGTAGGTACCTATGTCAAGGGCAGTTGGGTTCAGAGTTGATAATAAACATCTCGTGAAATGTCGTTTCAATTTGCACCTCCGAGATTTTATATCGGATCCCGGCATCAGTCAAAGCTGCGGCATACGTATGGCGTCGCCACAAGTTACATCTTTGAATGAATCTCCGTCCATGCCGTTTGGGACTCTACCAGAACGTGTTGAGGTCTACTTTAGCGTGGTGTTTGACGAGCGTTGTAACTGAAGCGGTTTGGGGTATACTCGTCACGTAGCGGCCCTGTGTCGCGGCGCTAATGAGACCACCGCTATATACCACAAGAGTCCCGTACTAAGAAGCGTGCCGCTGAATTTTTCGACTCAAACTAATTCGAATCGCCTTTGGCAACTTGTTGAGCGAATTTCAATTTATATTTTAAAGGACATCACCCAGCCTCCATACATTTTTGAGCTAATTTTAGAAGTGCCGGTCAACAATATTAAACTTATTATTATAATAGAACACAATATTTTAAACATTTTTCAATAGTGTGCTATTGAAAAATGTTTAAAATATTGTGTTCTAAAGATGTTCTAAAGGTTCTAAAGATTATATTTATATGTAAAAAGTTAACATTTTTGTGACATTTTTAGAAGACATTTTTGTAACATTTGGAGAATTATAATAAAATACATCTTTATTATATTGTTAATTATTTAAGGCAGAATATCATCTCGGAGAAAACGCTTAGAAAAAGCCTTGGCGCCATAGTGAAAAAAATGTTTGAATAATAACGTATAAAATATCGCTGGCCGCCCAAAATGGGTGATGTCCTTCATAGCTTGGGTAAGATAATTTAATTAGCTTAAGGGCCTCTTTCACCAACTACGAGGGCTGCACTAAAAGTATCGGGATTGGAATATTTCCATTGTTCCTGGCATAATAAAGTCTTTATAAATGTGTTTATAAACAGACTGACCATTAATTATGATGATATTATGATACTAAACGTATCGTAAGCTCAGAACCATTTATTACCGCTTAAGTAATCATTATAGAACAGTTTTCTTTTGATGATACACTTTTAATTTTTTTATAAATAGGTCTCGTAATCATACCGGAATATTATTATAAAATCTTATACATTACCACATAAAACTACTTATCTTATGGAGACGCGTTTTATATGAAACGAGAGATATTATTTTGAAATCCGGAAATGAGATAATGTAGGTACATTATCTCATTTCCTTTTTTACTAAATAAACTAATATTTCTAATTTTTATACACGTAACGTGTAACAAATACAATCTTTATTTTTTTGAATTTTTCTAAAAAGGAAGACCGCGAACGAATTTGGGAGATGGCTCTAACGGACTTTTTGTAAAACGTAGATCATAATGTTTATATAGGTCCGCAGCGTTTCAACCAAAGAATTCTATGAGACCTTATTCTGAAAAAGTATCTGAAAAACAAAAACAATTCAAGCTACCGTAGATTATAGAAGATATAATAAAGATATTGCAAATCAAAATCGCTTTCCGCCTCCGTCTGTTTCCCCAAAACTTCTTTTAATTCACTCAACGGATTTTTAAACGGTTTTCACAAATGGAAAGAGCGAAAAACGAGGAGAGCCGTGAGCGGGTGAATAGTTAACATATGAAAATATGACTTCAGAAAGAGTCAATTACAAATATATATCCGTCTATGAAAGGACGTGCCGAAAATTAGGTGAAATAACAGAGCTGGTATTGCTACAGCTTTGTCGTTACCCTTGTTATTGTGTCCGGTGTAGGTAATTATCTTTTGATACCTAGTTCACTTTGTGTTTTATCGTGGACTTGTTTGTGTCCGCTCTTTACATAATAAGTACCAACACTACACACGCCTCATAGTGGACTCGCCACAACGGTCTGTTAATTCTTACAAACTGGTTTTCATACACGCGCTCACATGAAAGAGATTTTACACAGACATCGGACTTTGTTATCATGCTTCTGTTAAATCAACAGTTTTATATTGAACATTGTTGATGAGGTAAACTTATATAAAATTAATCTAGAACTGAATTTTGTCATATACCTATACATTTCAGTTAATTTCAATAAATATGGTAGGTATCCCGAGTTTGTTTTGGGTTTTCTTCTCAGTATCGTAATTTTTTTACGCACAAAATAATTGTCTATACGGCGTTGTGAGTAGTGTGAGAACGGTATATTTTAAAAACAAAATTACCTACCTTATTAATAACGTAATTTTTGTAACGTAATATCGTAATCCATAATTACTATAATATAATATTATAAACTAGTATATGCCCGCGACTTCGTCCGCGTCCGATCGCTACCAAACATCACAGGAACACCCGCTCGACTAATCTGAAGATTGTCTGAAAGTTTCATCAAAATCGGTTCAGCGGTTTTGAAGTCTATAGGGTACATACCGCCATTTATATATTGAAAGATGTGAAAGTAACTCTGTTACCTTTTCACGCCTTAACTACTCAACCGATCATGATGAAATTTTATTTTGCATACACATTGTCAGATATTCAGGAAAGGACATAGAGTACCTTTCATCCAGGTACCCTTTCCTTTCACAAAAATAGAATAGTAATAAACTACTACTTAACTACTTTAGTAAAACAAATATTTGTTAAAGCGCAGCGTTCGACCCTGTACTGTAACCCTTAGCATTATTGTTCCCGTTTCTTAAGTTGCATTGTATTGCAATGCTCCCTTTTACACAAATGTTGCTCGCTCACGTGCATTATGTAAGCTGATGACCTAAATCTAAAAATGTTTCATGTAAATCTGTATATACGATATGTCTTCAAATAATAAATTGAAGTTGCTGTCCGCATCTGTTTCTCTACTAAGCCACCCAAAGGATTTTGATTCGGTTTTCACTAATGAAAAGAGCGTAAAACGAGGAAAGTTTATGTATATAATTTGCAAAAAAAAAAACTGTTATTTCTTTAAGATTTAGCTATTAAGAGTTTGAAAGTCTCTAGAACTAAAAAACGAATTTTAAAAAAATATTTTGGTATTTCACACCATAATTCTAAGGTTTTAACATTTTAGGGTCATTTAACATGTCACAATGTCAACGCTAATCTCTTAAACCGCCAAACAGACTTCAATGATATTTCATGTGTTTGGTTACAACTTCAAATATAGGATACTGATAATTTGTAACGATAGGCGGACGAGGTTGCAGTGGAATAATATTATTTCGACATTTCATAATTAATAAATTAATATAAGAATTAATTTAATCTACTTATAAAATCGTTTGTCTTGACTGACTATCAACGCACAAACAAAATTAGGTACTAAGTCTAGAAAGCTGAAAATTTAAACATACTCTTATTTTCTAACGTAAGCATATTTTTGAAAATTTCAACTCCGTGCGAAAACCCCCAACAATTAAGCTTTTATTAAAAAAAATCCCGGTGCGTTTCCTGTGTTGTTAAACTAGTCGGACAAGCCTGCGAAACCGCATGCGACCGTGAAATTGTACAAATAAATAGCAGTAAAGATAATAAATTAGTGGGAAATTGGTAATGATGAGGCGCGGGGCGGGCACTGCGGAGGAGGCGGGGGTGTGCGGGCGGTGCATTAAGCCGGCGGCAAACATCAAAGGGCCCTTTGACCGAGCCGACACTCCCACACCACACCACTCCGCCGCGCCATGCGCCCGGGAGCTACTAACACACAGAACAGAACTGATATCAATTAATCAGTTAGTTGTGCTCCCGCTGTTTTTTGACTAACCGGCACGTTTCCGCTCGTTTCACTCTTTTTTATCGATCACTTAATAATATTATTTCTATCATATTTGACACCAGTCACTTTTAATAGTTATTTGTTCAAGTAGAGAGCAAAATTGTTTTTTGCTGCGAGTGCCGACTTTAAATTACGAACTAGCGAAGTAGTCTAGAATTGAATCACGAGCGTAACGAGTGATTCTAATATAGACTACTGAGCGAAGTGAGTGATTTAAAGGCATGAGACATAAAAAAATTTGCTATCGTGTTAAACATACAACTTTTCACCTCAACAGCGAGAAAAGCGTTACTAGGTCAATTAAGACAACTTTAAATATTAGGTTTATTATAGCCAACATTTACATATCCATAGTCACATAAATTATAACTAAATTAACAAAAATATTAAAAGTTCACACGAAAAAATTAAAAAAATAAAGTTTCTTATTAGCTATAAAATGTTTTTTTTTTTCGTATAATCCACGGAATCGTAATAGGCGAAGTTTGTTTAAAATAAAGTGCCCATTTATCTGTCTCTATACCTAAAAACTACCTAACGAATTATGATCCGGTTTTCATTAATGGAAAGGGTGCAGAAAAAATTGCAGTCAATAGGGTCAGTCGCTAGTAGAGTATGGTAAAAAAAAAAAGGTTTACTGTATATTAAAAGCTCAACTGTTTAGTTTAGTGGTTTATAATTGCCAAGTGTATTATCAAGAAATTTTGCAGTGTTTTGAAGTACATTTAAAGATTTTTTGTTTCAGGAAATTTTACATACCTACATGTATTAATTTCTAATTATGCTGAAACAGATCACTTATGTGGCTTAGAGAGGTTAGTATAGTAGCACCAAACGCACTGTTTTGAGAGAAGCTTCATTAATTTTACCCCGAAATTCATATTATTTTATAACATGCAAGAAAATAAATGGTGTTATAAATTTTAAAATAACATTTTATAGCACGAGAATATTATGTGTCAAAATTTTTAAATTAAAAGGTATTGAACAAAATGGCGCGTAATTTTGTTCACTTAAATGGCCAACATAAGTATTTGCAAACTCTTACTTCACGACTTAATACGAGTGACGAGCGGAACTAATTTTTTTATCATCGTTTTCTCAATTGCCACCCACTATGGAAGCAAATTTAAATGCATCCGTGAGAAGCTGGGAGCGGGTCGCTAGTAAGTAATAAATAAATCAAAAGCAAATTCATTTGCGAGTTGCAGCCGTAACTAACGTGCATATCGCGAACTGCCCGAGTTAATTTCATTTCAAATAGTGAAACTTATGAATGAATACAGCGGCAGCGTGATGTCAGTATATTTAGTATTTAAAAAACTTTGCAGCTGAACGTGTCACCGAGCGAGCCGGCTTCTCATTGAAGTTCGCTCTCGCATTGCGATGTCGATTTGTCTGCTTCCACCCACCGCTTTAAAAATGGTGTGAAAACATTCGAACCACGCCGTCATATTAGCTTAGTTTTTATCGAAAAACGATGGTCCCAAAGGATTCAAGTTGGCAAGCGACCTCGCAGTTGTATTGTCAACAATAGAATTTATAGTATATCTGAGTTTTTATTTGAGAATTATTCACAAGTTGCGTAGAGCGCGTTTAGATTTCCGCAATAAGAAATTAATTTCAAGAAGACAAGCTATAACAATCAAGAATATTTGATATCTATAATATGTCTATACAAAATTATAATAAAACAAAGCAAACAAGCCGTGTCTGTACATTATTTTTTTAAAAAAGAAAACAATTTTGTACTCTTGTTACTGAGGAAAAAAAAATGTTTTTAGAATTTATGTCTATCTGTGCGTTTGTGCACGCTAATATAAAAAACGGCCTGAATCACACCTGGGAGCCAATTCTCGCGCCTTTGATATAATATCAAACTCGATATTTATCGAAAAAACATAGCGGATATCAACTAATCTCGACATTCGGTATTCTCGTGATTTCAAATGTGATATTTATCCAGTGTCAGCACTCGATACGCAACGAGTGGTCAAGCGTAGCCGATACAAAAATTATCGTCTGTGATATTGCTAAATTGTCAAAAGTGTCAAATTGGATAACCTATTTTAGATACTTCCTTTGTATTTATATTGTTTTGCTTTAGTAAAATATGAACGCTGACGATTTTATATTCAATTTTATTTATACCGGGTATAGAATTTAATTCTAAGGCAAGAGCTGTCCATCTTGACTCAGCTACTTTCTTTGTGAAAATTTGCCACCACGAAGTTCATCATCCGCCTGTAAAAGTTGGATGAGCCTCATCTTTTTTTTGGATTTATTGGTTATCCTTTTCTATTTTTCGCCGCGGGTTCCATAGTTAATCTCAAAGAGTATGTAATCACTACGTTTAATCTCTCGATCGGCGACTAATTTAATTATATTCGTAAAGATATAATTGACTCGGTGTGAATATAATTAAAAAGTTGACAACTTTGCCTGCGTTCCGTTCCTTCCATGAATATTTGCACACCCTCAAAGGGTAGAATGTAGCGAGATTTATCTATTGTAAAACCATTGTAACCTATATTCAGCAAATAAATGATTATTATTATTATTGCATTGCAGCTCATAAAATTACATAAAATAAAGTATTACAAGTAATTTACGTAAATTCACAATATAAATAATGGTTTGTGTATCAAATTTAATAAAATAAGTTAAAAAATATATTCCTCGATTGTAATATAAGTATAATCAAGAAAATGGAACGTGTTTGCAATTGGAGAAGCGCCTTTCATCGATATCATATCGAGTTTTATATCGAATAGACCCGAGAATACCATTTTCTCTATGAATGAAGATTTTTGTGATAATGTCGTTCGATAAATGACGCTTGATACAATATCAAATTCGATAGCTAATCGCATGAACTGAGAATTGGCGCCCTGGATTTAACATATAGAATACTTTTTGATATTTTATATAATTTTATTTATATAAAAATTACTTAACTTGACTCAAAGACTAACTCAAAGACTTATGGACCAATTTTAAAAATTCCTTCACCTGTAGAAAGCTACATTATCAACGAGTAAGATAGGGTATATGTTAATAAAGTTATTAGCTTACAACAGCTAGTCATTAATAAACACAAAAGCGAACGATTAGGTCAAACAATGCCGCCAAATTTCCTTTCTGTCTTTTGTATAGACGCTGATTTAATGGTTTCTGCCTGTCGAATGACTCGGAAGACTGCAAGGGATAATTTGCTGGCGATAATAAGTGTTGCTTGCGATGCAGCAAAAGAGTGTGATAACAAGTCACTCCACCAGCGTCAAGGACACTTGTGCGACGCGGTTCCAAACGATCATACGCGGATACTTTTGAATAGATGTTCCCCTTTAGTTTCTTCTTATAATGCCTCTCCGATACTATTTCCAATTTGCAGGAAGGCAAATCATTTGTAGTCGCCTTTTCTTCTCTTTAAATTTTAACAACTTAAATTAATTTAAAACAAACGTTAGTTTACTGGTATGTAGGCAAACTTCCCCAAACTTGCCTTGGTAGCCCGTTTGGCGGTAGTAACTATCTACATATAGAAGACCAAAGTTATTTTTATGTTATTTGTAATCTGTGTACAACGTAATAGGTTGACATTTATTTCTATCTTATATATGATCTAATCTATCTAATATATGATTTACTGTTTCCTATGCTTAGAATAAAGTAAAATTATTAGTTGGCATTCCATACAATTCATATTATTTTTTGTTTCATTCCTCAAGTTTTAATGTAATGTTGTTAATATTTGTGCAAACAGTTGTGTTTTTTATATTTATTGATTTATTTAATTTAGTTATTTTATTATTTTTGATAATAAAATACGAGATGCATTTTGTGTGTGTTGAACTAAGGGTTCCTACAGAAGATGCTGGATTTTTTTTATTTAATATTTTCTGTTACTGTTATATTCGTGTTTAACTTTGTTTTTATTTTTATTATTATTATTACTAATAATTATATTCTGATTAGATTTGATCTTAGTTTTTATGAAAACAAAATATTCCAAATTTATGCTGTTCCATGTTCCACCTATTTCAGACATTGGCTTTCGAGAGTATAGTAGCGTAGCGAGGTAACAATGACACGGGAATGTTCGAATGTTTGGGAGATATACTGAATTGACTCTTGGTCGGTTAGTAATTGGCGTACACCGGATGCGGTTGAGGAAAGTGCCACTCGGAGAGAGAGATACCTACTCTCGACGCTTGCTTATTTGAGGCATACCAGTACGGCACAAATGTGACGAGCAGTTTTCAAAATCCATCGTCACCGATGAATTTAAAGGTCAATGAATTAGTGACATGTACATGTAGAATGGGGTTTAACGGTTAGACTGCCAACCTTCAATAATGGATGATAATGATCAGTCTTAAGAGTAGATTGCATACTTAAAAGGTTATATAAAATGTACTCTACTTTCCCAAAAAAATTAAATATTAAATTTGATTTGTAATATATCACGAACTTGACAAAACAGGTACCGAAATACTAGCGTCGATTTCGTCTACAAATCACCAATATGTAGAGCTCCCTCCTGACGCAATCTTCTGATCGCTTCTTCCAAAAGCCTTATCACTCGAGCACCGATTCTGCCCTCGATGATTCGAAGTAATGAGAGTTACTTAGGCTAAGATACTATTTAGTCAGTTTTCAAGTCTTTTTTTAATGTCTGAGCGCTGTACGCTCGTTCAACTTTCAGATATCGCTTCTATTTAAGGTCTTTGAATCAGCATTACAATAAGCTCCAGAAAAAAAAATCGCCAAATGAAAAATGAAAATTTCATATTCAAAGAAAAATATATTTTTAGAAATAGTTTCTTTCTGGTTACCTATGCTCTAATAAAAAAAATACGATTGTGCTCTGATAGACCTACTTACCTACTTTTTTATTGTGAAACCTATTTAAGATTGGTTTTGATAATAAAAAAATAAACTAAGCTCTTAAAATAATGCCTTGTTTGTGCTTGGCATTTATTAATTTATGCCTTTTTCAAATTTGAAGATAAGTCTTGAGATATTAACATCTCTATTTCGCAGCTAACAGCACACTAGAGGCGAGCATTGAGACAACAAGAGTTGGTGAAATTGAACGAGTGTGTGCAGACAGCTGGAGGTAACGATAACAATATTGCTTGTCCCCTGTTTGTCCCCGTTCGTTTCGGATTCAATATCAGTCGTAGACGTCTCGTGCTCCATCGACGCATCGGCCCACGCCTCGAGTGACACTAGACGGTGCACAAAGCCGTCTGTTTGCCCCCTTTGTCTTTACCGGCCAATTAGTGTGCTACGTTCATTTAATTCCATCGGTCGATTAGCAAGAGACAGGTGGCCATTAATTGTGCTACGTCGATTTACCCATAGGAGCTGGCCGCACTACTGTCAAGAGGTCTCGGTGTACTCATGTGTACATTAGATTGGACAGTGGCGTTTGTTAATGTATATCGATGTTGCTTTGATCTCAAACCTGCCTCCCCAATACACCTTAATCAATATTTAATTATTTAAAATTTAATTATATTGGTAGGTACATGTTAATTTGTTTTCATAAATTTAATAAAGCAAAGATAAAATACTGTCAGCCAGCCCGCATATTTAAAACGAATCAGAAATCAGAACGAATGGAAACTTTGTGTTTACCCCCAGCTCCCATTGCTAGCAAAGAGTAGGAAAAGTGTACTCGCATCGGGCCCGCATATCGACTTGCCACCAACTTTTACATTACATGATTGGTTCAACATTTCTCACTGTCTAAAGTGAATACCGGCTGACAAAACTTCGCCTAATCCATGTAACAGAGAGACGAAACTTTAGGAAACTTTGAATACCTTTAAAATTCTTAGGTAATGCCTATTTGGTTTTTTTTTTTTTTTTTTGTTTTGTGGTGTCAAAATTCATTTGGCTGCCATCAGAGCATAATGAGGTCGCATTGCAATCGAGCATTTTTTGAGCATTTTCGATTTACAAGTAATCATTTGGAATAATAATCATAATAATAATCATAAGTATTTTTTGAAGGTTATTAGGAAGAGAAATGTTTTGGACATGCATGCTAGATCGGGGGCAGTTCGCCTATATAAAGCTTTTGAAAGAGATTCTCTAAAGTCTAATTGATAGTGAAAAATTATGAGGCTATAAAATTAATACTTTAATACAACTAACCAATAGAACCGTGCCACTGGAGTGACGTAGTTTTAAATACCTACTCAAGTATTTACAAAGAAGATAATATGACGCGAGGCTTCAACTTGCTTTCATTTGTCAAACAGTGGAAGAGCTCGTCCGTCCGTACCTACTGGAGATATCGTCGTTCAGCTTCTTTGCACTACCCCACTTACGGATGTGCAGCGTCTACTTGCAGCTTTTTGTATTAACAAAAAAAAAGGTCGTTCCCACTTTTCAGCGGTCTTTCGCGAGCTAGTTCTGAAGGACAGTAAGACCCACTTGTGCGAACAAAGCCATGTCGCGTCCCCTGTAGTAATCCAACCACGAATGTCGCTTATAATTGAAACGTTGTAACAGCCACAGGGAAAAATGGAATGAACATTTTGTCTATAATTTTAACAATTGTGAAGTTTTTCGATTGAAGACAAGCGCATAAGTGACCTATTCTCATTATTTACAGATTATTAAAATTGTTGTAGATATTTCTGTTCCATAGCAAAATTTGTTTCTCGTGATCCACACTATCAACTACGGGAATAAAAAAATTTTTTACAGACACGGCCTGATTCGTTCCTGGTTGCGTATGAGCGTAATTTAAAAGAGTTTGAATGCTGTTTTTCTTTATAAAAAAATGGAAGCCTTAGTTCAAAAGAAGCATTTTTTGTATTTGTCCTCACAGACCCACTTGTATAGCATGTATATTTAGGTTTTTTTTTTGTTTATTTACGGGAAAGCTAGTGACCTCAATCTCAAGTGATGGTAACGGAAGATGAGGTCGAAGATGGAGTTTGCCTGCCCATTAACAGCTTGTTCACTCTGTTCCTAATGAGTCCCAAGTTTTATATTTCAGTAAACACTGAAGAAGGGGGAGAATTGCAGTAACTCGCTGTGCGCATAATAAAAGAAGACGTCTGATTAATAACAAGGGCAAGAACCATTGCGACTTTTCAATTAGATTGGCGGTAAACAAGAAAGCGTATTGAGTGTAGATATTAAGAAAAAGTTTTTGTAACCATGAACATTAAAAAGCGAAACTAATACTGACGTATACAATATTAACACTCGAATTTATATGCATATTATGTATATATGCATATAGTCCAGAGTTTACCCATCCATTGACGCTCGAAGAAAAGTTTTTACTTACTTAGGCAAAGGAGACCCCTGCTCAGCTGACACGGCAAGCTATAAGTGAAGTGAGTTATGTTCTGTCCATTAAGTGAGTCCATTGTGAGCATACTAAGTCTATCACGAAGGTTTCAAATAATTTTCAGTTTTATTGATAATTTCTTTTTTCATTCTATTACTTGGTTGACTACTACCTGCCTATGTATTCAATAAAATGTATGTAATGGAAGGAAACTGTAAAATTTAACTCAAATTGTTTTTAATTATGAAGTAATAAAATAAATAATTAATTTTCCGTAAGTTTTATGCGTTATAGCAAAACATGACTTATGTCCTTTCGCGTCGTGCGACAAATATTAGCGCACTGTCGCTTCTTGCGGGGGCGGCGAGATCAAAGGCTAGATACAAAGTAAACCGTTCTCATTGATGTTCCTGCACAAAGGGAATTGATTGTTGCAAACCTCTTTTTAAAAAACCTAAGAGGGGTTTGATGACACATCTGCTTTATATTGTTATTTTGGTCTACTTAATAAGTTTTATATCATGTTCTATTAAATACCTACTACTCGTATTATCAATTAAGCCAATGTGATTTACCTAGATGCTTTACCTAGATATATACCTACTAAATTATATGCATATTAATAGTTAAAATAAGGGTTTAAGGGTGAGTGGCTGCTTAAAGTAGTACAGCCACTTAGCCGTTCCTTACCAACTCCACTCCCACCTACTAGCGGTGAACCCTGTTACGTCAAGCAAACAATCGTTGGGATTAGGATAACCAAACCCTTTTGGAGACATATGTCGACAAGTATATAGGAGAAAGGGGGTCTGAATATAGATCACTCAATTTGGATGTCGGTCGTTGGCAGCAGGATGCACTGACCTAATATTAACAACATAAAGCCAGAAGGCAAGGGGAAGCCACTGCACTATCTTCCCTAGAAACCCGCAATGAAAGTACAGATAACAGAAAAAGTGTCGAAATGCAATCCGATATCAAGCCGTTGCCATGCCGAGTCCAGGTCGCATGGTGTGAAATGTACTACTGGCCTTACTGCAGTGACTCGCTAGGCGCAGTATGGAAAGCATGTTACTGCGGATAATACAGTTCCAAAACATCGAGAACAACTTCATAAAAAGATCAGAGTGGGATTTTTTTTTATCTATCTTTACAGGTCTATCCTAATGTAGTAAAGTAACTAAATTAGACTAATAATTTTTGTCAGGGTTGGGGTTTATTAAATATGGAAAATTTATTTTACATATTGTTGTGATAGAATAAAAAGGGGAATGAGCTCTGTTAATCATTATGCACTTTTTAATTTTTTAATAGAAGCCTGTGTAAATTTTAGATAATACTAGATAGAAAATACAAAAACATAATGGGAAATCCATAAAAAATTGAGTTGAGTGCCTCCAATAAAATAGAAGAAATATATAAAAATAAAGAAAGCTGATAAATGCCTCGATTAGAAATTCAAGAATACTTCAGAGAAACCTCTGTATTGAAATAGCTCCATATTAGATATTAGATATACCATATTAGATATACTATATTAGATAGCTCTTTATTATTAGGTGAACCTATATCCCGCAAACCAACTCAAAAACTTTTTTCAAACTTAAATAAATTCAATATGGAAATTATAATTATTAACACAATACAAGATCAAGAAGGTGCAATTTTTGTAAGTTTATTCAAAGTAATCTTAGGAACTACTGCTACTTCAAAAACCTTCTTCTTTTAATTTTTTTTTTCTTTTCACCTTTTTCTTATATTCTTCAGTTTGAAAGCAAAGACTATTCCAGACATTGTAATAAGTAGTTATACAATTGCATCCAGAGAAGCTAATAAATATAAATCTGGTTAATTATTTTTACTAATCTCTTTTATAAACCTAAACTAATAAAAACTAAACTTTTTTTATTACAAACACCTGGTGCAAAAAATATAGTTATAAGTTTGACCTGTGTCTCTGTGTATATGTCCTTGACGTCCTAGTTCCCAATAGTCCATGGAATTGGTACATTTTGCCTTACATCAAATCAGGTATTTCTGATTTTTTTATAAATACATAGTTTTAAAGAAGGTGCAAAGATTTGCAAAATTTCTAATAAAGAGATATTTTACAGTTGTTTTTAGTTTTTAACAATTTTGACCCCTAAGAAATGGGTTTGTGGCAAAAGTTCAATTCCCTTCACATCATTTCATAATATATCATGTATTTAAAGCTAATTTGTATTTACAATTAAGCATCATAACAAAGCTTTTTAATTAATATTAGTTAGTTAATATATAGTTAAGTAGAGATAAATTAGATATTAAAAAGTGTTCTAATAAGACTTGATTTTAATGTTGTCAAACCACACTTTTAGAAATTTGTGTTACATATATTAAATTTATTCTTTTAATTTGAATTTGTTAATAAAATTATGAAAGTGAAATAAGACTTTATAAATATTCCTTTTAACGAGATATAATTGTGAATATCCACAACTAGATAGTGAATAGAATTAATGATTATGACAAAAGAAAGACTATTTAAATACACGATTAAATCTAATGTAAAACTGTCTAAAGTCCATGTTCTTCAAGTAAATATTGGTAAACAAAAACAAATAACGCGTCTATCAGCTGTAACTAAAGGTTAACGATATACTTTAACTTTGGGGCGGTTTGTAATCGAAAACATAACGAATTACATTATTTTAGAATCATTGTAAGAACGTCCTAACCTTTATTACGGAATTATTTATAACTATTAACAGCACAAGCGTTCTGTTGTTTAACCACAAATCGGCGGGCTAATTATATAGTTTGGTGGCATAAAAACACACATTAGCACCCGAAGCGATAATTATAGACATCGTAATCTTGAAATAAGCTTCGTTTCCTTACCTCGTTGACACCTGAATTCCCAAAAGTGATCCCAGAGTTCGTTACAACTTCACACACAAAACTTTTAACTTTTTTAGCAAGAACTTCAACACTTAATCAAACTAGAGCACCGCAAATAACTTTCTAAGTAATCTTTTAACTTATAAACGATCGAAAAACAATGTTCAAACACAGAGAAAACAATTTTTTTTTCACGTTCACGCGTTTGACGTCGCTTTCGCCATGGTGTTGATGAACGAAAGCGAACTCTAGTGACATTTTAGAAAACTACAATGAAAGAATGCGTTCCGCTTTACGCTATCATAATAAGTTTAATTACGGAAATAATAAAAGAAATAATTACATTTTAATTAATAATAAAATAAAATAAATATGACGATGAAAAGATTGTAAGATTGAAGATTATAATACAATAATTGTAATTATTTTTCGTCTAAAAAGTCATTGGATGGATATGGAGGAGATAATGGAGGAAAGGGCACAAAACAGTCCGTGAAAACGCTTTTCTTTGGCCGCCTACATTCTTTTCATTTCAGCAGACCCCCATAATGGACCTGTTAGAAGTAAAATATCTGACATTTTTAATATTTTTAGGCTATCCCTCGAGCACCTACAACTTTTTTAGGATAAAAAATATTCTATATGTTAATATCCAGGCAAGTTTAGTTTAGAAAGTTTCAGTTTAGGTTCCCAAATTGAAGCGCTCTATTTCGTGCCATGAGCTTTATTTTGTGTCTTTAATGTGAACAAATCACCATAGATTTGATCAAATTTAAAAAATCACCACCGATAAATTTAAAATAGTGTTATTCTTTAATATATAATAAATTAAATAATAATTAATATAATAATAAATAATAATTAATATATAATAATTAATTTAATTCTTTAATTTATGGTCTTATCAGTACCATTTTATCAGTTAAGTCGGAGCAAAGCCCGGTGCGGTAGCTGTCACCGGAAAATCTTTCTTCACCTTTAGATATTGTTTAGTCTAAGACTAAGAGCTGTTTGTCCAGTATACTGCCCCTTTAGCTTGCTAATTCTGAATTATGTTGGTTAGTTCTTCTAGCTTCGTTTCTAAAAATATTTATATTCGACAACTTTTTGTGTCGTAGTCATATAGCGCAGCGGATAACCACTATTCCTCAAGGATTGGGCTCAAGGTGTGTGCGTTCAAACAAACAAACAAACAAATTCTTCAGCAAGATAATATCTTTTGAATCATAAATTGATGTATCTTTAATTTCCGAACACAATTCAACCAAATAGGTACCTACTAAAGTTATTCTAAACCAATTGTAACTAACAAACTACATTATTCTCTTTTTAGCTTCTAGGCATCTTCTTGGAATCTAGGCCACAAAAGTAAGTAGATAACTCCATAAATAATGATTAGAGAGTTATTAAAACATGTGATGGAATTAGCCATAGATAACTTTAATGCGCTAATAGACCACCGTGACCTTTGTTGTATAGTCAAAATGGTTTCTTAGATTATGAGATCTATTATTATCAAATACAAACCAATAACTGAAATTATTCCGACTCTGCTTGCATAAGAAAGTTTTTGAAAACAAGAAGATTTGTAGTTTATTTTTTTTGCGCTTTATCAGTAACTCGGGGTTAATATTTGGGACGATTTTGGTGGTGTAGGTAAATAAATCTATTTAAAACGAGGCATTATCGTGAAACATTTATTTTCATTTAAACGTACATGTACAGTAACCATAAAAAAAATTGTACATTAAAAGAAACTACGTAATTCAATAGTTAAAAGAAAAATTTAAATTCTGGCTACACTTGTTGATTTATCAGTTTTATAAAAACTAGTAACTAGTAATTATACATAAACTATATTCTTTATTGACAACCACAAGTACTGGTAAATAGTCTTTAGTTCTATAGTCTATTTAACGTAGTAACATTTAACGTAGACAATCTTTACAAACGGTTAGTAAAAATTACAATTATCTAGTATTTAAATGTGATAACAGATAATTAAATGTGACTATAGCATGGATGAATTACTCAGAGCTAATTCCACGCATTGCCTTATTCAAATTGACTTTTGAACATTGAGCAGGTACAAAATAGCAAAAAAAAAACAAAAAATTATAATAATACACGAAATACTAAAACTACAAAAATGACTAAAGCAATGACTCTCTTCCTTACATCATACAAATAAATAAACACTTGAAAACAGTACAAAATGAAATACACATAACGAAATTGAGGTATTTCTTAAACAAGGAACTTAAACAATAATTTAAAGAAGGCTACAAACACATCGAAGAACTAAAAAAGACGTCATATCCCCTTATTTTTTTTGACAATTTTCAAGATTTTAGAAAATAATAGAACTTTCCGTACTTATTCATACATTTCTTTTAAGACGTTTTGTAAAAAAAAATCAAACTAATATTAAATTAAAAATAAAGATTTTTATAAAATATATTAAAAAAAAGGTGCCATACAATAACAAAATCTAATTTTTAAGTATGATGAAAACCACTTTTTTAAACACCGGTTAGGCATAGGACACCTTTTGTGGCCAGTTCCTTCCATTTGACACATAGGTACGAATAGCCAATCAAAAAAAGTGTCTACATTTGGGATTTTATTAAAAAAAAAAAAAAAGATTACACTAAACGATACAAAAGTTGTCTGTTTGTCACCGTTTTGTATTAGTGTATTGTCAAAGTGTGATTTTGTTTAAATACTCATCTTACTTGGTTCACTTTGTAAATTGGACTTTTCATTGCAGAGTTTATGTAATGAAAATCAAACAATTAAAACTCTTGGCTCTGATTAAACTTCTAAACTTCTAAAATTTTAAAATACATATTTATGAATATTTTAACATTTTTAACCATAGCATTAATTCAAGTCAAAAAGTATTGACCGTTTAATAAATTACGCTCGATGAAATTGAATAATAAAATAAAATATTAAAAAAAAAAACTATAATTTAATATTGTTATAGTTTTGTTAATGAGTTTATTATTATAATAAAGAAACGGTTCAGACGAATGAAAATAATAGAGTGGGTAATTTTTTAAAATATGACTCAATTTCAAAAGTCCAGTATGTAATTGGAAACAAATCCCTTCAACAAAACAAAACATAGCCTCCTCGAATACTAAAATAGCATAATATAACAAATGAACTGAACGAGCAACTTAACACTACAATAAGTTACATAACTTGTATGATTTAAACAGTTAAATGTTAATACTTAAAGTTAACATCGGTTTGGTTCTATTGTGAAAGCCTCATTAGTACCGAGCAATTTGAAAATTATTTTACGACTTAACATTTCTTCATTCCACATTAATTCCTATTCAAAACCTATTTCCACTAAACAATAAGTTTGAATTTTTTTTTTTATTAGTATAAGCAGTGCCAATGAAAAACGAATCTAAAATGTTCAATCGATTAGTTCGCAAAAAAAATCAACTTTACTGTTTTTCTGTTGAGTTTTTTTTTTTTTTTAAATAAGCAAACTTTAACAATACATTCGATAGGAAATCATTTTAAATTTAATCTGTTAATATATATATATATTTTTAATATACAGATGAAGTAAAACTGACAATCCAATCAATCTTTTTTTTTTGGCGGTAAGATTCTGATTAGTTTCTTCATTGGTGCGAATCATCATGACAGACAAAAATGAGCTCAATGTAAGTGGAAATAAGTTTGAATTTCATTTACACTCTAAGCTAGCGCCGACTGCGTGTCTTACGTATTGATTTTATTCAAACTCTTAATAAAGTTGGTCATGTCATACTCCTCCTCGTACTGCTTGTCGTCCCACAGGTCCGGTAGCGTCTCCAGTACGGACTTGGTCCTGGAGGGTCCGGGCCGTGGCTGCGACTGCGACTGCGACTGCGACTGCTGCGTGTTGGGTCCGCTGGACAGCTGGAACAGGTCGAGCAGTTGTTCCGTGCCCATAGTCTCCATGGCGGCGTTCTCGCTGCTTATCACCGTGTTCGCCGTTTGCAGTTTGAACTTTTGCAATCTGAAATGAAAATTCAACATTTATTGACATCATACGTAGGGACCTTCCACGTAGGGAAGCAAATGAATAAAGTGAAAATGCTCCATTACCCCATGATCTTCTCCTCGAGCGTGTCCCTGGTGATGAGTCGGTAGACGTTGACGACCTTCCTCTGGCCGATGCGATGCGCGCGGTCCATCGCCTGCAGGTCCTTCATCGGGTTCCAGTCGTGCTCCACGAAGATCACAGTGTCCGCGCCGGTCAGGTTCAACCCCAGACCACCCACCTGATGACATACACTTTGTTTCTCTGTCACATCTATACAAAGCTACAGTATCAGCGAGTAACATCGCGTGCTGCAGCTAGTATTAAATAAAAAATAAAAAAATGTAGTGGAGACCTGTGTGGTGAGCAGCAGCAGGTCGATGGAGACGTCGTCGTTGAAGCGCGTGACGATAGAGTGTCGCTGGTGCGGCGGCACGGAGCCGTCGAGGCGCAGATAGGAGACGGCGGGCAAGTGGCGGCGCAGCAGGTCGCGCTCCACGATGTCCAGCATGCGCTTCAGCTGGCAGAAGACGAGCGCGCGGTGCTGCGACACGACCGCCTCGGCCGCAGCCGCGCCCACCCCGATGCCGCAGTCCAGCAGCAGCTGTCTGCGCTCGAAACACACCTCCGATGCTCAATTGAGACAAGGCTCAAATGCGCTGCACCCGCTTCCGAGCGAGCATAAATATATATATTATAACATGAACTCGCCGCCCGCTTCTATCTAACTGTTTTATGAAACGATCGATAAACGTGAAAGGTTTGTGTATAATTTATATTCCCCAGATTTTTTATCCGTGCGATGCCGCGGGCGGGTCGCTAGTTTGTCTGTAAATAGTTAATTAGTAGTGCACATTGTGATATGCAGTCAAATCGGACTGCCGTATGGCGCAGTATCGACACTCCACAGACAAATATCGTGAAATAACATAAATATGCTGTTGTGTTTCAGTATGCAGCTTGCATAAGGGATGCAAAAGCTCATTTTCCTATCCTTTCCTAATAACAATTATACTCAATCTAAGGTCGACAGGCATTTATGCAGTACCTGTGTCATTGCTGTTGTATTCACCTACCATCAATTAGTGGCCCATCACTGACCTTTATATAAAACAAAAACTATCCATTTTAAATGTTGTATGTAGAATTTTTAAACAAAAAATATTCAAACATAATTTCGAATAATGCTTTTATAATCATGAAAAAGACACCTAGTACAAAATACTATCTTCCTGTTACAAAATAAAATTATCCACGATGATTAATTTAACTTTTTGAAAAACTATTAATATTAATGATATTCAGAAATAATTCAAGTTTTTTTAAGAAATAAAACTGACTTGAGTGCGGGCAATTTGCAGGAGTGTTCGATGTCGTCCAGATTGGAATTCTGAGCGGCCAGTTGCTGCGACACCTTCGCGGCCTCGGGGTGCTCCGGAGTCAGCACTAGCTTCGGATGGTTGCACACATTCTGCAGGTAGTGAAGCGCCTGCAAACATGCAATTTGCAGTAAGAAGACAGAAATTCTGTGTGGTTTTCACTTTGTTCTTCAACATAACTTCACTAGGACAACCTATATCGATTCAAAAATACAAATTGTGAAGCCTGAACCATACCTGGAAGACGTGCGTGTGGTGCGTGGAGAGGTCTTGCTCGCTGGGCACGTGCGAGTTGGCGAAGTGCTCGTAGAGGCGGCGCTGCAGCGGACTGAGCTCGCAATAGTAGTCCTGCGTGATCTTGGGCGGCAGCTCCTTGAGCACGTCCTCCTTGACGCGGCGCAGTAGGAAGGGCAGCACCTGCCGGTGCAGGGCCTCGCAGGCCAGCGCGCCGGCCTGCAGCTGGTGCGGCGTGGCCCGCGCGTCCCTCGCCGCCAGTATAGGCCGCGAGTACCGCGCCGTGAACTGCCTCTCAGTGCCCAGCAGGCCCGGCATCAGGAAGTCGAACAGCGACCACAGCTCCAATACGTTGTTCTATAAGAATAAACAAACTAAATCTAAATCCCCACTTTGCATTCAATAAAAAAAATTGGCAGGATTGCACGAAAAATCCGACTACTGTTTCACTAGTACAAATATGTAAAGCGCTTACTTGTATAGGAGTGCCGGACAATATGAGTCTGTGATTGGCGACAATCTGTTTGATCGCCTTAAAGGCCTTCGTCTTCCCGTTCTTGATGACGTGGCCCTCGTCCAATATGCAATAGTTCCAATTGATGCTGTTGAAGAAGTCTATGTCCTTCCTGACTATGTCGTATGAGGCCACTATGAGGTTGTAATACTTGACTAGAGCCCGGAGACGCTCCCTCTCCACCGGGGGACCGACGTACTGCAGCGGAACTAGTAATTTGGATGGGATGAACTTGTTCACTTCGAACACCCAGTGACCTGCAAGTCAATATACAGTTTTATTTGTATCCCAGGGATCCAGTTATTGCGAAAGATAAGGAGGTTTGAGGGTGGGCTTACCGGTGAGGGTGGGCGGGCAGACGACCAGCGAAGGCAGGTCCGGGAGCTGCCGCTGCGAGCGCTCCCAGTGCGATCCGGCCACCACCACGATCGACTGCAGCGTCTTGCCCAGACCCATGTCATCGCACAGCACTCCGTGAAGTTTGTACTCGTTCAGGAACCGCAGCCAGTTGACGCCGGCCTGTTTCAAGACAGTTTTAATTCACTCCGAGAAAGAGATTCACTCCAAAACAAAAGTTTTCAACCATGGCACTGAAATTTAATCCTGCTCGTAAGAAGCCGTGATACCTGCTGATAGGTTCTGAGCTGCGCGGAGACGGGCACGGGTATCTTGTAGTCCTTGATGGAGGCGGGGTTGAATAGTTGGTCGAGGAAGTGCTTGTCCTGTTGCCTGCGCGCGCGCATGTCCGCCGTGAGCGCGGGCGGTGGCTCGGCCGCGCCATCTAGCGGCATCAGTTGGATCAGCGACGCGAAGCTGCGCGTGCACATCGTGCGCACCGCACAACACGGATCCGACATGCGACCTGCCACCACACATCACCTCATTACTGGTGTAATCACTTTAGAAGGTTATTAGTTTTATGGCCTTATAGGTATACCAGAATCTGATGGCATTAAAAAATGAATAAAATGTGTAAAATCATAATTATTCATGTCTAAACCTCGTATAAATACAAATGAAAATTAAACAGTATTAAGATAGTTTAAATAATTTTTGCCCGCGTCCCTTTTGTTCAATCTTTATTGCCCATTTATTTTTGTCAGGCGTCAATTTTTTTTTTATGTGCTATAGTAAAAAACAATTATATAAACGACGTGTCACGATTCGTTGACACGTCGGACAAATATTATATATATAGTATCCAGTTTACCCAATAGAGGCACGACGAGCAGCACTATGTAGGGGACGACCTGCAGCTGCAGAGCGTCGACCACTCTCGCCACCGCCTCGGCAGCTCCGCTCCGCACTCGCGCTGTGCGCATGTCCTCCAACGAAGGCAGTAGCTGTGCAATGGACAAAAATATTATATGGCTACCGTCGCCTATAACACACGTAACACCACAGATGCCGTAATAGTAGATATTAGGAAGGGATATGCTCTGATGCACTCGGCCCTGTCGACAATTAAACACGGAATAATAATAAAATAATCTGTTACAATTGGACATGAACCCTATTCTTAGCAATTTAAGGGCCAACACACAAAATTGAAATGCGACGTCAAATTATTGTATTGCAGTAATGTGCATAAGCCCTTACACTCAGCAGAGCGAAGACAGTACCTGTTGTATGAGCGTGTGCATGAGGTGATGAGGGTCGCGCGCGGCGACGGCGGCCAAGGCCCGTGCGGCCATGTGACGCAACGCGGTGAGAGGCGCTCGGCACAGCGCACACAGCGCACGCGCCCACTCGCCCGCGCCGCCCCCCAGCTGCTCCCACACCCGCTCGCCCAGCGCCCCGCACACCGCCTCCACCACCTGCAGCCGCGACACCAGCTCCTCGCCCCTCTCCGGACCGATGCTCTCAAGCTCTAAGGAATTTTCACTACATTCACTGACCTGTAATATATACTTACCACTGGACAGGCTGTCCCATACAAATGACAGCTAATTTTTTTGTACCATTTTGACGTTTGCGTATTTTTATTCCATATACATGTGTAATAGTGTCATGCGGACATCACTAATTTTAGTTCCATGAACAATCGTTCTATAGCCTACAGCGCCATAATGGCGTTTTTCAAATAGGTACAAAAATAATTTACATTTCACTAAAATCACACTCGCGGCACTAACCACCTCCTTACAGAGAAGACCACCGTATCACATTCAAATTTACTTATTTTATAGATTCTGCAAGTAGGGAAAGCTGAAATTAGCTCATTATTTATATTTTTTCTTGCTGTGATTATTAGTAATTAAATTTATTTCTACTATACTACAAGCGTTAAACGGGGATAGTTTTTATATATAATTTGCCGAAAAAAATCCGTATTTAAAATAACTAAATTTTAATAAAATAGCAATTAATTTTAGCAAACTAGTTTTATCTATTTAAAAGTAAATGGCGTCGCATCAATAAAGACAAAAAAATGAACGAATATAATGAAAGAAGAAATGCACTCACCGTCGTCAGTCATAACGTTTAAAAAAGGGTCAGTAACAAACTCCCACATTTTTGGCAGTTTCTCTGGCAGCTCGTCGCCAAAGTACTGCGTCAGACTTATTAACGCCAATGTTGCACCGCGACGCTGAATTCGCAGCAATTTGCGGGCCTAAAAAAATATTTCAATTTTTATAATATAACTAGCTGTTGCACTATTTATGTAAAATATAGCTTATGTTACTCGCTAATAATGTAGCTTGCTATAGGTAAAAGGATTTTTAAAATCGATCCAGTTTTTATGTTTATTCATTACAAACAAAAATACAAATCTTCTCTCTTTATAATATCAGTATAGAAACCAATGGATTAATACGATCTAGCAATATTCATATCAATATAAATTTTGCAATAACAAACACAATAATTTCAACCGTGGTAATGCAATAATTTAATGTGGTAATTAATAGTGTTAATGTTAATTAATAGTGGTAATGTGGTAAAAAACAATAATTTAAACTGGTAATGCAGAGTACAATATGTAAAGCGATTAAAACAGGTGCCAAGTATGAGGTGTAGTGATGTAAAAAGCAAAGAGTAGTGACCTCGTCCTCATTGGAGAAGAGGTGATCGATGGTGAGGTCTGCGGCGGCCGGGGGTCGACCTCGACGCGGGGCCACTCGCTCCGCCGCTCGTTGTTGCTCCCATAGCGTCAATATGCCGTTGTGTTTATCCACTGTCATACGACAAACAATTCGAATTTAACGGGACTTCTTCAGTTATATTATTAAAAAACAATGATTTGTCAAATACAAAGGTACACACGTGTTACGTTTGTAGGAATTTAATTTTAGTGTTTAATATTATGTTATTGCTGCTGTAAAATTTATGACAAACTAGCTACCTGCCCCCGATTTCGCATTAATGCAATTATTTTCTGAAATAATTTCAAAATGTGAAATATAAAAAAAAAACAAAACAAACTAACAATCAACAATCAAACTATACTAAATAAATGATAGCTTTATGTAATTATATAAAATCTGTTTCCTTCATCGTTAAAGCAAATTATCATTGCATTCATCGTTAAACCAAATTAATTCAAAAAAACATTTAAAAATTTGACATATCTGAACAGTAAACTAAAATACTCTCTCACCGTTTTGACGGTTTTGAAATTGATTCTTTTAAGTTACAGACTATTCACAGAGACTTTGTGCGCATTCTTTTGCTGTGCGTTTAGATTTATCATCAAAAAGTGACGATCATATTATGTCGCAAAACGCAATTCTTTTCTGTCGATTATAGATATGGCAAAACGCTTAATGTCATTATCAAACAAATGTCATATGAAAAAGTGGTATACACTCACATGTGCGTGACTGCGAGGACTGCGTGAGTTCAGCGCCTTCGGAGCCGCTGTCGGAGTCGGCGCACTCCTCCGTGTTCTCGGTGAGTGAAACGCGCGGAGTGAACTCCGGATCACATCTGACGAGACCACAAACAAGTTGGATGAATGGTTAGAGTGCTTTTCTTAACGCTCTGCCTGTCTCGGGGGTCCCGGCTGCCCTATTATCTAACAGCAGACGACTTGCGACCAACCTGCCATCATTTGTGCAATATCAGACTAAATCGTGTTTTTGGTATCACGTAACTCATAACAAAGGTGTGGTTTGCGATAAGGCCTCTTACGGACAATAACTAAAATTAAACTGCATCATTTCTGTATGGCAGCACATGCGATCAATTAGATAATAAGGCAGATTCGATTCACTGGCAGGGTCAACTTTGGAAATGCACTTTTCAAAGTTGGCTCTGGTCTGGATTTGCAAAGTAGTGCAAGCAGAGCACATTGCGTTTCGAAGTCATTTGGGCATCCCGACTGGTGGCAGCGACCACTCCCTTATCGAAGACCACCGTGTGTGTTGTTGTGTTTTGGTGAGTGAGTAAGGGATGACAGAGCCCATTTCCCTATCCCTTGCAGCACTTGTGGTTTTACTGGTGTTATAAGCGACGGTAGCCACCTACCATCAAGTAGACCGTCAGCCTGTGAAGATTAACATAAAAACATCTACTGACCTAAGATACGCCTTCAGGTTGACTAGAACCTTGTTGTTGGGACATGGGTCTCTGGGCACCAACTGCGATAGCAGGATGGCGAGGGTGTCGGCCGAGTGCTGCTGCAGATCCTCGGATCCCTCCTTCTTGATGCTCTCCATCAGTGGCCTCACCACCGGATTCAGGGTCGGGGGCAGCGCGTGTAAGGCAGAACATGCACCAGCCAGAGCAGCCTGCACACTAAACACAAACACCTCTTGTAAATTTGCGTACTTCAAATTTTTAATTATTTGATCATAGAAAACTAAAAACGCGAATTAAATCTTTTTTTATGATTTTTCTTTAAGTAATTTTAAGTGATTTTTTTACATTTAATTTTAAGTATGCAATGCTTTTTGAGTCCGCTGCAATGTTTTCAGTGTTTCATTTTACATAATGAAGATGTGGACGCTAACTTCAGTTTTAAGCTCGAAATGACTAATAAGGGGTGAAACCCATGTGAACAACATCTTCAGGTAAACAAAATGATAATTGAGAATATTGAGAGAGTAGTTACGCGACGTTGAGTGCGGCGTGGTCGGTGGCGCACTGTGTGGCGGCTGTTAGCAGAGCGGTTCGTCTTTCCTCCAGAGTTCCGCACACGCGCTTCGACTTGAGCGCAGCCACCAGCGGAGCGCTCACCGTGCTCAGATGCAACACCTGCCAACACACACCCATTAGCCATCTCTCTCTCTCTCTTTCTCTCTCTCTCTCTCTCTCTCTCTCTCTTCTTTACACTACTTTGAGAACAAACAGGATAGAGTTACATTTATTAACTGCAGTGTGCCCCGCTGTTGCATAACAGTAATAATTAAGATTTGAAAAAGTAATCATTAAAAATATCCCAATTACTGTTAGCACCTACATTTCTGTAACATGGAAAATTATAAATCTTTTTAAATTACAATATCATATTAAACGTCATAAGTGCATTGGGCTTGCTTTGAGAGTGACATGTATCAATCTTTGTACATTGGTGAATTGAAAAAGTTGACTTTATTCAGCATCACTAAGCACGAAGACCTGGCTATGTGGACAAACATTCATTTTAACAATACAATGATCATACCTGGTCCAGCCTCAGTATGTTGTTGAACTCTTCTCCGTCCAATGGCAGCTTGTAGTGTTTCATCATCGCAAGCAAATCGCGCGCCTCTTGCAATATTCTGTTGCAGTTGAGCGCCACCTCATCGTAGTATAAAGTCTGGTTAAGTGCGGCGTGCAATGCCCCTTGCAAAACCGCTGGCGCTAACCGGCTTATGTCGGAGACATCTTTTTCCGATTTCTGTCATTCGTAAATCATACATCAATGACAACCTCGGTACATCTACATTCTAGATACGAAAAAATTAAACAAATGACGACTGCAATCTATTCGTTTAAATTTAGAATAATATCATAAGCATGTATGTATTATGTATTAATATCCCATTCTTTCTTGTGACACAATATTGCGGGCGCGCCACCTATCGAAATATGTAGTATGCTTTATAGTTGAAAATAACAATTAATGTCATGGTTCAATTCAACCAATCAAGCTTTTAAGCATTGTCATATTACCTACTTAGATCAGGAGAAAGTTACTTGTTGTTACTTAGCTCAGGGGATGATGGAGCTGACATACCTTTGTCAATTAAAAAGTGCCAAAAAATAAAGATAATAAAAAAAAAAAGGTCATTGTGACTATAGTAACCAAAAACACATCTGCAAATTCGCGAATTGGACATTTCATCGTAGTGCATCTCCGCGTTTTTTAACAGATCACCAAGTCAGCATTATTTGACAGCACTGTGTGGATAGACATAATGCTATACGAGTATAGATATTAAAGAAACCCCTCTCTCCCTAAAGTTAAGCGTAAAATGACGGCTATACTGTTTGGCAGAGCGGTTTTCCATTTGTTATTGTTTTATTTTATTTTTGTTATTTAGATATAGTTATAATAGTTTATTTGTCTTTGATTTTGGTCTTTGTTCTTTTTATGCTTTCATTTATTTATTGTTTAGTTGCTATGTATGTGTTATCGATCGTCTCAATTTCTAGTTTGCACTTTATTGTATGCGGTGTATGCCTTAAAGTTGCCTTATGTTACCTATACCTATTGTGCTGTTGGTGTACCTTTTGGAAAATTCTGTATGAATGTTATTTACCTGGTCACTTGTAGTATTAGTGATCCGAGGATCTGGCGGATACATGTGGTTGAGCGCAGTGCGACGCGCCCAAGCAGACACCACGAGACTCGCCACCAGCCTTTGCAGCGCACTGCCGGACCTCAGGTACACCACCATCACCTGTCAATTGCCCCATCACTTGTGATTGTGTGTCAAAAATAATAACAAATTACCAAACCCCTTAAATATTGTTAAATATAATTTTTTGAAAATTTATTACACACATATTAAATTGCCTTCGAACGGCATCTCATTTGTATACCTTAACATAGCATTCTATTGGGCTCTCGTCTTCTGCTTTATATTCAATACCAGGCGCCGGCTGCACCAGATAGCACGAAAGGTAACCTGAAATGTGTAAAAAGAATAATATTATATTATTCAATTATAGTAATTTTGTTCTTAACACGGCGAAAAAGTATAACAATAAAAGAATGTGCCAAATTTCACCCAAATCCGTTCAGTAGTTTTTATGTGAAACGAGTAATAAAACATACAAACTTTCACATTTATAAATATTAGTAGGATTGATTTTATAACACATGTAAGGGAGTAACTGGATTTATTCAACTCGGTTCATCTTTTGTCAGTTTTAAAAAGTTTTAAAAGGCGTATGCATCTCCTGAGGTGAGTAAATGTAGTTACTCCCTTAAGACTGGCCATACACTTGCAGCTCGAGCAATTAGTCAGTGATCAACATACACGGACCGCAGTCATAGTCAACTGCTTGAAGCTCCCATTGATAACTGCGGAAGCAAATGGTCGACAAGTCTCGAACGTCAGTGTATGCCTGTGGTCGAGCAGTCGCTGCTCGACTGCACGGTGAAATTTCACCCTCCTGCCGACCGACTGCTCGGCGGTTCCGTGCATGTGTGTACGTATAAGACTGTTGTTCACTACGAGTGTGCAGTCGCAGCTTGAAGCAGTCGCTCCTGACTAGTTCAAACTATGTGTGTATGGCCGGCCTTAGGGTGACTGTTACCGAGCAAGTCAGCGGCGGTGGTCCTGGCGCGAGTGACGTTGCGGTCGCGGGAGGCGGCTAACTGCGACTCTCCGCCGCCAATCAACCATTTGGCGGGCGCTGGGGGCGCTGGAGGCGCGCACGACGTGCGTCCGCGTCGCTCCTACCAATCGGATCACATTGCATAAAACAAAGTCACTTCTCGCCGTCTGTCCCTCTGTATGTACCTGGGTCGATCAATAAGTACCCGTCTTATTGTGACGACAGGTGGCGTTGGTGAGTGAAATTGACATTACCAACGTGTACTTAAATGTCATCGTGCTTAATTTGAGGTTATTTTATTGGCTAGTTTTTTTTTTTTTTGAGAACTGTTTGTATCTTTCCTGTCTTGTGTTTCTCAATAAAATGGAAAAAGAGCAATACCGATCCGTAATTTGTTTTTTATTTTTGGACGGAAAAACATGCGATGAAATAAAAGTGAAGTTTGATGCTGTCTTTGGTACCTACTTATTGATCACGTATGTACCGCTTATATCTTTTCAACTACGAAATTGATTTTAAGCACTAGTGGAAAAAGCGCTATAACAGAAAAAAAAAATACAAAAAAGTTTTTACAAAAAAAAAAATCAGATTCAGCCCAGATGAGCTGCGAGCTGATCGCTATTTATCTAATATAAATTTTAACTTTTTGATGAAATCTGTCTCCGGATTTCTTGTGTGATCCGGCTAAATATTAACACCTAAGTATATCTCAGCACCAGTTTCCTAGACTTAAATATAACCATACATTAAGCAGAAATAATCAGATTATGAGCAAACTTTAAGTCGAGAGGTTGTCATGAGCTTACTAATGTTTAGTCCGAATGGTAGATGACATGATCAATTGATCAATTGAAGAGGTGTACCTTCGGCGGTGGGTGAAGTAGGAGCGCAGCGTCGACAGGTATCCGAGCTGGTTGCATCGCCAAACAGAGCCAAGTGGCGAGCAAAGGACACGCCGCCACCAGGATCACTCCCAGCGCCGCGTATTTCAATAGATTCTCCCACACCTATCGAGAAGTCGGTCTTACAATTCACTCATTGACAAACAACAATTGCTTGTGTGAATATACAATAGTAGGCCATCAACCAACTATAGGAGCGTCTATCGTCATGATATAATTGTAAATAATGCCAAACCTTACACAAAATAAGTTTCATATAATAGTGTCTTTTAATTAAACCAAAATTAAAATGCGTTTTTGGATCTTGTTTGTTACTTTTTGTCATTTGTCCGACTGATGACCGGGATAAACTTAAAAAGTACAAAGACAAAGATTTTTATAATGAGTTACCAGTAAAGAGTCTAGGCTACTTTTATCAGTCGAATCGACATAGGTACATAGTATGAGTAGATGACAAAAATGTATGAATATTTATTATACCTGTATTGCAATCTCTTGTATCTCATATACGTGTTCAAACAAGACTCTCTGGTAGATGTGCCTCATTGTGTCCTGCAGCAGTTCCGGTGTCCACGAGAGGTATTCCACTCCGTTCTGTTGTCCATTCGTACCGTTGTGCCCCTCCTTGTCGTGCCCATTTAGCGCGTGAGACGTGACGAGTGGACGCGTCAGCGTCCGAAGTGTTTGCAGCGTCGCCTTCCGCACCGAACTGGTCGAATGGTCTAAGTAAGGCCACAGACGGGGCAATACATCCGCTAGGTCGATCGGACTGGAAACATAAGTAGGACAGAATTGAAACCATAGGTCATTTGTGAAGATACTTCTTGTGAAGATCTTTTTTATCTCTTTTCAAACCACCAAAAGGTGACCGAAACGTATAAAAAATATTTTGATTAAAATATGTGAGAGTAAAGATTTATATCTTACAAAAAAAACAAAAGGACACTTTTGGGCCCTTTTGTTCATATGGTAATTTCAAGAAGTGACACTTCAAGACTGATTTCAGATTTCAAGACTGTATTACTGACTGTATGAGTTTGGCGGCTTGAGGTAGCGCCATGAGACTGGCGAGCAGAGCCATGTAGGAGTTGGCCGTGGCCGCGAGCTCGTCCTGATCGCGCAACAGCTGCCACAGACGCGCCACCACTTGCGGCAGCGACGCTGCCCGGACCGTCGCCAGAGTTACGGCCGCCGGCGCCAGCGCGCCTGCCGCCACTGCCGACACGTCTTCCGCTGCGTCGCCTAGGCCCGCTATCAGATGCTCCAGAGCGCCGCTTTCGCACGCCAACTCCTACACAATCACATCCATTTCATCGCAAAAACTCTATCCCAAGCACATAAGGCGACCTGTGCCCCCGAGTGTTATCGTTTTTATACTACTCACGAAGTGAACAGTTTAACTTTTTTGTTTAACGGGCGCTGTTTACGTTCCCTTACAAAAAAGCTAAACTATTCACTTCATGAGTAGTATAAGAACGATTACCCCGGCGCGGCGCGGCGCACGTAATTAGTAGGAACCAATTGATAGCCCTAATTCAAGACATTTAATCTCTAAGACTTATTACACCGCCCTTAGTTAGGGTAAGGACCCTTACCCTAACAAAATGTGTTAATCATTTAGATGCGGTACCTGTCGGGCGGCGAGCAGGTACTTGTAGCCGAGCAGTGCTCCGTGGCGCGCCTCCCACTGGCGTTGGCGCGCGAGCGTGGCCAACAAGGCGGCTACGGCGCGCACGCGCGGCGCTCTCAGCTGCGCCAACGCCACGCCCAACGTCTGCGCGCACGTCTCGCGCACCGGCGCCACCACCTGCGCACACGCATCATACGTCCTTACACTCTTACATCAAACAATAATACCATTACATAAAATTTAAACAGCGGTGAAACGAAAAATATGCAGTTAAAGCTATTAATTTTATTACTATTTATTAGGGATGCAACGAATATATTCGTATTCGTCGAATATTATTACGACTATTCGTATAGGAATTCGAAGTATTTTCATTAAATTAATTTTTTTCAGTGGAACGGGTCAACGAAGCGTTAACACGTCGTCATTTCTTTCAATCAACTTTTTCGTGTGTAGAGGATAATATTACCTGATCCGACACGAAGTCACCGAACCGATCTAACGCCAGCACGCAGAGTAACCTCAAAGCCATATCTTCTAACCACTCTTCATGTGCGTCCTCCATCTGTATACAAATACAATTTCAGTTGAAATTACGGAATTATTGCCGTAGGTGCAATCTCAATTTGAGGGGAATGACTGAATGAAGTGCCTCGGAAAAATTCACCATCCCCATTATACGTCATTAAGAATCCTTTTAGCATTTTTGCAACACAAAAATCCATCCTAACTCCTACCTGGCTGGGCGTGAGGCCGGCTCGCTGGCCAGCACTAGCTGCTATGCGAGCGCGAAGCAACTCCCTTAGCGCGCTAGCGGCGCCGTGGCGCGCCTCCCAAGCGGCGCTGTAAAGCTGCGCTTGCAGCGCTCCACACCAACCCTCCAGCGGCCAACGGCTGCTAGCGCCCCACACTCCGCAGCAGTCCGGCACGGGCTGATCTCTCACTCCGTTATCTAAACACCAATAAAAAACTACTATCGCCTATGTAAAGTTCGCCTGCTGTGAAATAATTCTATTCGTTGAAAATCAAATACAGCCACGAACACTTTTGGAAAAGTATTAAAATACAACATATCTTGTATTTTTTAAAATATAATCCACCAATGTACTAGTCGATTGGATTGCAGTTTTGACGTCCGTCCAAATACTTCTTTTTCAATTCCTATTGACATGACAATGACGAGAAAGAGAGGACTGCGTTTCGCATTTGGGCAGCCCGTTTGGCGGCAGTAACCACCCCCTTACAGAAGACCACTTCGAAATAACAGAACTTGTGCTGTTGTGTTTCGTTCAGTAAAGGATGCCAGAGCCCCTACCTATCCTATATCCTATAGGACACCTGTGGCGGACTTTAAACACCTGTGGCGTTGCTTATGTTATAGGCGACAGTAGCCAGCTACCATCAAGTGGACCGTCAGCCTGTCTGCCGACCTTAAAATGAAAACCTTAACATAGCATAAAAAAAGGAGAACGCATCAGCTGTGCGGTTAACTTAAAAA
Source organism: Synanthedon myopaeformis (assembly GCA_944738685.1). Taxonomy (NCBI): domain Eukaryota; kingdom Metazoa; phylum Arthropoda; class Insecta; order Lepidoptera; family Sesiidae; genus Synanthedon; species Synanthedon myopaeformis. The sequence goes on along the minus strand of OX122924.1, from coordinate 8,830,719 downwards.
ACTCACAAACAATCTCCTCGTTGACCTCTAACTTGACCTTCTTCTTGTCAGGTTCCACGGGAGGCGTGGGAGGCGCGGACGGGCCTTCCTCGCTGCAGTCCCTCGACTTCTGTTTGCAGAACGCTATTTGTCTCGCTTTGCGTTTGGCTAAATTAATCTCTCGTGAGCTGAGCGGCTTCGAAGAGACGTTGGGGACTAGCTCTTGCACCGGTCTCTGTTCAAATATAACATCATTCATAAAAAATCCTTTGCACTTGGTTTTACAGACATAGACATTGGATTGCAAATATTAATTTAACAATGTTCAGGTTAGCAGCTAGCTGCTGTTCTGCTTCAAAACCTCTTTATCGAAAGAAGAGATTTTGTCCGCTATTTTCTTATGAGAAAGGGCGGAAGGCAAGCTGACGGTCTACAATATAATCGATGATAGCCTATGAACACAAGCAACGGGGGCTACAAAGTACTTATAGTGAAAACTAAATATAAAAAACAATGTGAGAATATGTATAGCGAATTGGCATGTGTTACTCACCAATCGAAACACAACGGCAAATGTGTACTATTACTTAACTGTCACCTTTATAATCTTTGGTGGTTTATTGCTGCCATTTTCTATAGAATTTTTTAAATTACGGCTTGCAAAACTCACCCGTGTGTTTTCAGTCTTATTTTGAGATTTCAAAACGGGGTTCAAATCATCATTAGTGTAAACCGATGTTAGATCTACTCCCAGCTTGGAGGCAACGTCTAAACCCAATCGCACATTAAGCATCTGACGTTGTTTAGCTAGATTCTCTCTTAATTCTGTAAATAAAATCATAAACCCATAAACACATCGTTGATCTAAAATCTAAATAAAGTCAACTCTACGCAGAAGGATCTACGGGGCTACGGCGTAGCAGTAACATCTATTCGAAATAATCAAAGTGATTTCATTTTACCTGCTGCCGACATATTCTCCTCGTCCATGTCGTACTCCTTCCCTTCAGAGCCCATGAGATGTGCGCCATTCTCCAAAACTCTTTCTATATCGAAGGTCTCGCAACGAAGCCAGCAATTGTCTTCTATGATATCAATTTTCTCTTCTGTGACATTTAAAAACGTTTCACATAAGTAGAATTAGATTAAATTGAATTGAACGACTAGTGTCAAATTTAAATAAGTTTAATAACATTCCTACCGTATTCAATTAACGTGAAATAGATTCACGTTCACAAAACTCCCAAATCATCAAATGGTTCAGCCAATCACAATGCGTAATTCGTTTACCTGTATTTGCTCACAGCCACCTCTTTTTGGAGTGGTGGGTATATCCATCATGGATACCCATCGTTTATGACGAAGAAAATGATGATTAGTTTTTAGCAACCAACCGTTTTTTCTTGTAAACTTAACTTTTTTTCATTAACTTTAAAATTAAAAAATACAAAGAAATTATATATTTATTTTATTTTATTGATTGTTCTTGAAGATCAACAGGGCGTAAAATTCGTATCTTTTTATCTTACCCTTATATCTCTCGTTCGATATAGTTTGGAGCAATTCTTTTTGCACATTATAACATGTTTTTGCAAGGACTATAAACGACAATAGGTTTTATCAATGGCCGCTAGAAAAAAAATAATGCCAACCCTCCATACACAGTTACCGAATCCCCTTTATGAATATTTTTATTTAGCGCCATCTATTGCTTTTTAGATCACTAAATAAATAGTAGCGTCTTTAAAGAGTACATTTTCATGAGACATGGCTTGTTTTTATGATATATTCCTTCTATGTTGAAACCCATTATGTAGAGTCGTAAGCTTGTATAACCAATTTTATAAACAATTAAATGTAATAAGCTATGTGAAACAATAGCGAAGCAGAGTTTTTTTTATTTTGTACCCGCTACCTACGTCCTACAGAGTTTTTGAGTCGTCTCTCCATACATTTTACGACTTGATTATGACTGCATATTACTCAGTTTTGCGTTTGAGTTGCGCATTAAGTTAAAATGTCGCAGTAAATTTAAACTTTCTACGCAGCATTCAAGTGACTCAGAGATGAACAAGGCTCCGTTTGTTGTGGCGCATTTATGTATATCCCAGAACTAAGATAACATAATCAGCGGAAGCAAAGTATCAACTCTTTGCGGATGTTGAGCGCCCAAATTATACTCGAACAAAAGGTATTTTGATATTAAAACTAACGCATTTATAAAACATATTAAACTACTATATATTCTTACATAGTATCCGCTCTCTTTCTAAAGCCCGCAACGGGTTTTGATGCGCTTTTAACCATCAGCTAAATATTTTATGACGGAAGGTTTATTAAAACCGAATTAAGTTTTTATTTTAGAAAAAAAAAATTACAACCAAGTCGCCGAAACGAAACTGTCCGCGTCTGTTTGTTTCTCCAGAGAATAATTACAACATATATACTGTACTCAAATAACCAATCGCAAAAGTGTATCAAACCACAGAAATTGGCATTCAATTATACCCCAAATAAAGTCAAAATATGTTGAATACCTTTTACTTAATTAGCATGCCAAGGGTACGGTTTCCGGTCTGTGAAAACGTGTTTGCTTCTGAGTGTGACTTTTATATTGGATAAATATAATATTTCTCATCAGTGAGTAAGTTATACCAGTGAACAGATGGTCAACATTGTTAGAGAAATCCTTAAAACATTAGAGTTTTGAGCAAAAATCTCGAGTGGTTATTTATTTAATTTTAATTATATCGTTGAATATTACGATCAAGATCATAAAGATGACAAGTGATTCTAAAACTGTGATTATTTTGAGATAACAAGGCTTAATTCTTCATTTTTGAATGAATTCTTTTTAATACTGCTTTCTTTATTCTTCAAAAGCGGCAAATAAGAATATTCTAAGAATAAAAGATTCTAATAGACCATGTGCTATTTATTCTCCGTAATATTTTTCATTTCTTTTTTTTTATGATCTAAAATGTATTTTTGGCCGTAGAGCATGTGACTTCAAATATTTTTAAAAACAGTAAATATTTGTCATTGTAAAAACAGTTGCCTATTTCAAAAATTAGTTCAATTTAAATGTCTGTCGCAAGAATAAATCATACATGGGTACCATTCCTTTATTTATTTATTTTTATTAACGAATATCCTTCAGATAGGTTTCAATCACATCAAGGAAGACAAATTACTTATTTCATAGTGAATATCTCGTATCGTATATATCTTTACTGTCTAGCGTAGTGTAAATTTTAGAAAAGCAAAAGTTTCGAATACCAAAATGAAAAACATTTCTTATGGATTTCCATTTATTTCCACCTCCAGCAAGTCCATGCAATAACGTTAATAAAGATGACATTATTATATGGCATCCCTGAAACATGACGTTAACATCTTGTGGTCTAATCTATAGTCATAATATAGTGACTATAGATTTTACCACAAGTATAGTATAGTCATTGTCCAATTAATGACATTACATAATTTAGTGAACATATAAAATAGCTAAGTGACGCAGCAAAAAAATAGAGCAACTAATGATTTTTTTGTCGTTTAAGTTAATAATTAATTAATTAATGTAAATTAATGGGGCCGGAAGGTTCTCGAGTGAACGGTGGATCCAGGCTGCTTCTGACCGGTCCTATTGGAAGGTTATGGGGGAGGCCTATGTCCAGCAGTGGACGTCCTGCGGCTGAGATGATGATGATGATCATAATTTTTTTTATTTGTGGGATTACCCCTCTGCTGTGACACAGGTAAAGAACTCTGCTTTCCATACCTAGCTGCCTACAATGTTTTTTATGGAGTGTCGGAACACATCCTGAAGAAAACTATATGTTTTACCACATACCATTGTAACATTGATTTCATTCATTAGAATTTGATGAATGAATGAAAATAACTACACGGTTTTTTCTTCACTACGCCATCATCGTGAGCGATCTTTATTTAGAATAGCGGTATCATGCTATTGTCGAGCGAGATTAATAAGCCCAAGGTCGTCGCGTAGACAGAAGTCTCTATTTCAGTTTTCATTTGTGTCACCAGATCATTCGTTTAACAACTGATCCGATCAATGACTCAGGTCAAACGGAATAAATGCTCAGAGTAACGAATGTCGGGAGAGGCAAGGTGGAGTCTAGTGTAATTAAATCAAATGAACACGCACAGGACACACTGCGTTCCATAGTCATAAATTGGGTACTTAGCCCATCTGGCGGCAGTTAACTATCCTATTACCGAAGAAAGACCACCGTGAAATAACATGGGATTAAATATGGGAATCCCAGAGCCTCTATCCCTATGCATTACTTCCATATCCTACTAATATTATAAATAGAAAGTTTGTGAGGATGGATGTATTGCTTTCTAAACGTTAAACGGATTTGGATGAAATTGGGCACATATATTAGTTAAATATCTGAATTAAGATCATTTAAAGATATAAAAAATTGGGCGCCACTGTCGTCAAAGCGATAAAGATGTCAGGCGTATTTTCTTTTTCAACGCGGACGAAGTCGTGGGCACCAACTAGTCTCATATAATTTATAGAATTAAGGTATACAGTTACTTATACAACCTATGGTGTTACTCGTTTTAATAACCTACTACCGTCAGCCTGCCTTCATTCATAATGAAATTTAATGCGTTTTAATGCGTTAAAATGGCAACAGTTGTAAGTAAAATAATTACGTACCCACTACATTTTTAAAATTGTCCCAGTATGGAGGACGATCAAATATTAAAACTGCAAGACTGGGACACTGCTACAGCCAAGTTAAAAATAAATTTAACGCTATTCTAATTCCTTCATAGCATTTTACTTTTTACAGAGAATTGAGAAACCACACAGGAAATATGAAATTTCTCTAAAACGCAAAAATCTAATTAAAACTGTGAATATCTATATATGTACTTATAAAAAAAGTTTGTCATTACTGACTTTAAAAAATACTTTGTATAGAAAGAAACTTGAAATTTGGAACATAAATTTATTTTATAAAGTAAGCATCCGCTAAGAAAGCATTTTTGAAAATTATAACTCCGTGCGAAGCAGGGAGCAGCTCGCTAGTATTTAAATAAAATTAGTGTAAAATAGCACTAATTTGTTTTTAACAATCAGTATTGTATAATCTCTGTTGAATGTTACGAGATAAGATTCGAATGTACACGGTTAGATGAACAATCGCATCATTCTGAATTCATAAAAATATAGACGCGATATAAAAACGTTATTTTAAATACCAACCTTTTTTTTCCGCAAACGTTGACGGATTCCATTCCGGAACATTCGACAGTATAGCCTCGACCGCCTGTAAAATTAAAATACCATATAAGATCATTTGTTTTAAATTATGCTTAGTTAGTTAGAAATTTGCTTAGTTGGACGAATATCAAGTAAATTTGTTACGCATTTTAGAAACGCCATCAATCGTAGAAAGTATAACTGTGATTGGGTTTTTAATTCACTTCAAAAGGACAATAGGTTGACAAATTAACAAGGTCCAATTACGGTACACAATACTACCTTGATAGGAAGTAAGCAAGAGCAGGAATAGACATAAAAGAATTCAATCAATGTACGAGAGGCCTCAAATGATAACAAAATAAGGTTAAAATAATACATTACGAGATAATAATCTTTAATGATTCAACAAAAAAAGTCTTCCATAAACATTAATACAAATTTGTTGATTTAACAAAATCAACTTGAAGCAATATCTGCTGTAAGTAGTATAGCTAAGTTGCTGATAAATCGGGTATTCCGCATACTAGATTTTTTTTTTTAAATGAATAACAACATAAACAAAATTACAATAAACTTGTAGGTCCTTATTTCATGAAGAGAAAACACTATCAAGGATTTTTTTATAATAACTAAATTTTTATATACTTTCCTAAAAAAAAATTACAAAGCAAAAAATTAAGTAGGTTAAAAGTCACGATAAAACTTTTATTTTTCCAAGGGGAAAAACAAATGTTGTTTTTCATTTTCTCGGAATCATCATGTTTCTTTTCCTACATTACTTTGACAATATAACTACAAAAATGCATACAAAATTACAAATCTTTATCTATTTTATACTTTATCATCATCAATCAACTTTTTATTGATGTCATTTTACTGTTAAATTTGATCTCCTTTTTTTTATCTTTTCCAGTCTTAACGTATTAAAATAACAAATGTATTATCTTGGTAAGGAGAGATAAGGGAGAGTGATAAATTTCAAAATCCATTAATGTTTTCCTTAATAATGTTGTATAACAATTGAATAATTAGATTTCTACAAAAACGAACGAATGTGTGTTAATAGAACTTGTTTCGGGTTTATATGTTATTTATGTTATATTAGCTGGTGCCTACGACTGCGTCCGTGTTGAAAAATAAAAGATAACGCCTGACAAAATATGTAAAGCTATATAACGCCTGATACACATTGACGCCTGACATTATACTTTTGCCAAGCTTTTGGATCTTTATTTTTAGATATCCAAAAGCTTGGCTTGGCAGGCACTTGTGTTTTGTTAAAAACTTTTCATGTTGTAGTATAATATAAAATTTTATCTCACAGAGACTGGTTGGATTAGACGCAGATTGTCCTAAAGCCGTAGAATATCCTAAAAGCAAAATGTCCCAAACGCAAAATACCCTAAACTTAAAACGACCTACACGCATAATGTCCTAAACGCAAAATGAAATTTGAAAAAGACGAAGTCGCAAGTGAACGTCAATTTTATAGTGACATATAATCACAATTGATTCGTAAACAGAATAATCTGTCTGAAGTGGCCATGACTAAGTCAAAATACGTGAGAAATACTTAATATTGTAATCGAAAGAGGTTGATAAAATAAATAAAAACAGTCAGTCGTATCGAGGATAACCTGTTAATGTTACTTTATAGGATAGGATTAAGATCCATAGTCTACGATTGGAATGGTTACTCTCAAAATATAAATTTTCAAAATCCATTCTAATATTATAAATGCTAAAGTGCGTCTGTCTGTTAGCTCTTTAATACTTAAACCGCCGAGCCGATTTACATGAAATTTGGTATGGAGATAGTACTTATGACTTATAAGTTATGAGTCCCGGAGAAGGACATAGGGTTAGGGCTTGCAATTCGAATATTCAAATATTCGTAACAATACCGTGTATGATATGCTTAGGGAATTTTGCGTCTTTAGGTCATATTGCGTTTAGGTCATTTTGCGTTCGTAAAATAGGTCATTGTGCGACGGGGGAATTTAAAGATAACTTCACTAAGTTTAATGCTATAGTAGGGCTGGATAGAAACAATCAGAAATGCACGCATCTATTCGTATTAATGCGTTAAACATCTCATTTTACAGACAATTTATTGTGACTAAAAAAGATACAATATGACGATTCGATGTCAAATAAAACATATCCTGATATGTAAGCAAGCAATTAGTAGGTAATGGGTAAGCATTATTGGAATGCATACAATTATCACGTGTCGATAATGTAAGACGATTAAAAAAGTTTAAAAATATATTTTTAACTATGTATATAGATACAAATATAATGCCGCTACATTATACCTAATCTATAGTACGACTCTGATATTATAAAAAATGGGGTATTGATCTGTGGCAATGTTGATAAGATCATGGATCACCAGAACATAGCCTTGTAATGCACGGTTATGTCAGTATCAAGCCAGATCTCTAGTGCAAGTTTTCCTCAACCTATACAATATAATGTCTTGCGGAAAACATATAGAAAAAATTCCCCCATTAAAACTTTTTTCTAACTGAGCTCCACTTATCATTAAAATCAATTTTATGATAATCCATTACATATTATATGTTAATATGTATTATTGAGATATTAACATTAAATGAGTTGCATTGTGTAACCATAAAAAAACCACTTTTGAGATAAGATAATTCAAATATGACTACAACAAAATATGTAGGTTATTACCCCACTTGATTTTGTTCTTGTAACATCTTTTAACCAACTTTTTGCAGTCGATTGGACTGGGCAGGCCATTGGCTGCCAGTTGAGGATGCCAGAGCCTATTGCTTATATATCTACTCCACTATCCTTAATCCCAGTGCACTTGTAGCACTTATGTCGTTGCTAGTGTTAATACGCGACGATAGCCACCTACCATCAAGTGGACGGTCAGTTTGCCTGCCTACCTTTACATAAATAAAGAAAGTATCTTAGTGTTTTCTTCAAATACCTGAGACGCTGCCACTCTTGTCTCCCAGGCTGGTGAACGCAGATGTTTCATTAGTCTACCAAGCAGCCTGTGTAGTTCTTCGGGGTGTGCCTTTTGAACTTCACCGAGTTGCCGAGCTGCAGCACGACGCGTGGCTGCGCCTGCGCCAGCTTCCAACAGCACGAACAGTCGATCCAATCTAATAACAAAATTTCATATTACATATTGCTGCAAAGGGCAGTTCACATCGAAACTCGATGCGAAGATGTTTGCAGAGGCAATATGTTCGTGAATCGTGAAGCTACAATGTAAAGTAGCATCCGCACTTGTATCTCGGAAAGCTGCGACGACGTCGCGAGAGGCAGCACGGCGCAGCGTGTTGCCGTCGACACAACTTTCGTACATTTTCGTGTAATAATTACAAAATTGAAGTTCTATAATTTATTTTGCGTCGCGTCGCGTTTTGGTGTGAGCTAAGGCTAAATAGTACAGTATTCTTTTTAATATAAGTTGTGAGGGGAAAACAGCTTCTCCTGCAGCTAAAAAAAATACAGGAGAAAATGCCATTAAAGTATTTTCTCAAGTACACATTGCCCTTAGTTATTTAAAAATAATGTTTAATTGGCAATATACAAAATTACAAATTTATTGGCTTAAATTTAGCACCCAAGCTCTATATTTATTCTGTGACGTCTGTATAAACAAAATTCAATTTAATCATATTATAATTAGATAATATACCTATTAGCGAAGTTAGACTATAATAAATATTAATTGCTTGCTGGTGTCCGTTCAAACCGATAATATAATAAACGTACCCCTATCGTGCGTAGGTCAATCAAGAAAGGTGACCGACCGCTTATATAGCTAATTCTATAAATTAACTACATTAATATGAACAAGCAAGATCGACATATATGCAGATATACAGGGTGACAGGTTGTGTCATCTAACAGTTAGTGTACCTGAATAACGTTTTGCAATGTTCCTACTGTTATGAATCAGGTATCATATTAACTTACCTAGACGTCATGGCGTCTATGTGATCCGATCAAATGTTAGATTTTCTTTGCTGTAACAAATAAAACAACAATATTATTGATTAAATCGTTTTCCCCGTTTCAAACACACGAAAAACAATGTGTTTCAAATAGGCACTGAAGAAACACTGTATTTTTTTCCAAATTCAAATCGGAAGATTTTGTATTTTATAGTGATTTATGTTTTTATAGGTATGTTCTATAAAAAAAGTTTCATAGAAATTAGTCTTTTTTCACTACAAATAAGGTTCTTTACATTCCAAAAAAGCTTAAGCAGTTATAAGTAATTTCATTATTAATCTGTAAGTGTACTGTATAATACATATATGTATATTGTATATACAAAAAATAATCTATATACATAAAGAAAGTCGTGTTAGTTTTACACCATTTATAACTCGAGCACGGCTGGACCGATTTTAATTATCTTTGTTTTGTTAAATTCGTCTACTTTCCGAATAGCAGAATAACTATTAAAACATCGGAAAAATATTCACGAAAAAAAAATATGAAGAAAATTCGTTTTCTTTTTGTTTTTTTTCATATACTCGTATATGTTAAGGTCAACTTGATTTTAGGATGATAGATCCTATGACACAAGCAATACAACATGTGTTCCAACTTCCAAGTACCTACGCTGCCGAATACATTAGGATTAAGGAAAAAGTGATTAGAAAAGGGATAGGGCAGTGGACTCTAGCATCCCTTACTCTCTCACCGAAACAACAGTCAATAAACATGTTATAATTTTAACATGGCCTTATGTAAGGAGAGGGTTACTGCCGCTAGACGGGTTGCCCAAATAACTGCGAAACGCAGTGTGCCCTTTTCTTTTAATGGAGACGTTACGGGGTTATAACAGACTACCCGCTAAAACCAAGGACTTTCTAGGACGGCCGTAGATGGGCGAGGTCGTGGGAACGTTTTTACATGACATCTGCTACCCACGGCTGTCTAGCGCGGGGAGGCTCGGAACATCGGCATACCAGAAAGTGGAGATACGCCGGCCATCTCGAGGGACCTCACGACGGGCGGTAGTTTCCCCTAAGACTACCACCCGATTAAGGAGGAAGGTAGCGGACATAGGCCAGCCGCCTGCGCCCGACTCTATTCCGGTGGATCGACTGGTAGAAGGGCTCCCCCCGCTGTCTCCCCGCCGATTCCTTGATGAACGTTTCCTCACAAAACGCGAGTATCGCCTGCCATGCCAGGTCACTGCCGACCATCGATTTTACGACTGCCGACATTGAGAATTCGGCGCCCACGCCCAGAACCTGAGCGCCATGGCCCTTTGCGGCGTCTGTAAAAATGGCCTATTACAGGCGGCCAGTCGATCCATCCAGACGTGGCGCCCGTACAAGGCCATGGACTTCACCACCCGCGCATAGGCGGTGAAATGCCGAATTCGGCCTATCCAACTTGGCAGCGAAGGTGACGCTGAGGGATTATGCCGAACTCCTACCGGCTAAAATCCCAACGATTTTCTAACGCGGCCGCAGATTGGCGGGATCGCGAGAACGTTGTGACACGACGTCCGCGAAAGTGCAATTTGCTTTGCCACTAGTTAAAGTGAATCTTTTTTTATGTTAAGCTTCGACAAACAGTCTGGCGATACACTACTCACTAATCGAAACACTACTCACACATGCTGTTATTTCACCACGGTCTTCTGTAAAGAGAAGGTTACTGCCGCCAGACGGGCTGCCCAAATCACTACGAAATAGTTACCATTTATTGTTTCTGAGGCTTGTATAATACATATATATATACAAAAAAGGAAATAATGTAGTTGTATGATGATAATATCTATTATGAAAGCCCCTTCAACAGAAATAATGAAACTAAATTACTTGATTAACATACATGGAAGTCAACTAGTTAGATTGACCTGATTAAGATCATGGAGAATAATGAGAATCAGTTTAAAGTGCTAGCATAATTCATATTAACTTACATTCCACTTCGAAAATTTCATTATTCTTTTAAACCAACAATCTTAGTTATAGGAGATCATTGTTTTAAACAATATAAAATAAAATTGGTATACTAGGCACTTTGTTTTTCTGCTTAACTAAGTTGCTCTAACTAAATAACAACAAAAGAATTTGGATAAGGTTTGCTTTAACTAGTGCCTCTTACAATTGACTACATTTGCCTTTTAATTTATTACACTCATGTGAAGTGGGGCAGGTAGAAACCTAGCTAATAACAAACTTTATAACTGCTGATTTTAGGTTTAATAAAATGCATATTTCTGCAATAAAAAATAATAATCATGTAGTAATAAAAAGTATCATTCTTAGTTTTAAATTGAAATTTAATTACTATTATTATTAGCTTATTACTAATTATTATTTTTGTTGAATTATTATTATTGACAAATTGACCCTTAATATTTTAAGTTTTGCAACTTCTTTAAAAAAGTTTATATTAGTTATGAAGCTATTCAATAACTTTTGCAGCAAAGAAATTTATGAAATATTTGTTCGCTTCTCTTTCTATAGCCATAAGTGAATGTTATTTTTTTTTTATTTCTTTTGAATGTTTATAAAAACAATATTCATATTTTATATCAGTAGTAAATGGCGAGAGTCAAGCAGAGATATTTATTTGATTCTCTCCATAAAGGTTCCAAAGTTCCTCAGAACTACAACCACTCCCACCCCGAGGAGTTTTAGTGGGTAGAAATCCTACACAACCCTATGCATTGCATGCAATGTTTGTTCATAAATAATAAAAAAAGTCGCTTTCTTCTCCCCTCTTAAAAAATATCCATCCACAGCCAGTAGTAATCAAACATTCATGCGGAATTTTATTATTTGTTTGGAATCTTGATAAATTAGGAAATAAGTGTACCATACCTTTCTCTTGTACAGTCATTCAGTCAGTTGCACTTTCTTAAAGATCGCGTTTTATGATATGTGAAAATTGTATGATTTAAAATTACTCCCTGTATTTCATTATCTGTTCTGAACTGATATTTAAGTAGGTTGCTTTAACAATCCTTAAAAACAAATAGGTACTGAAGCAAAATAACCCCTGTATTTAAAGTCTACATATGACAATATTTATTTACATAAATATGCAAACTCCACATTATTATTAAAATTTGAAAACAATCCAGTCTATGGGGTATACCATGTCTAGTAAAGGTTCACAATATTAAGAATAAATACAAATATTTAGTTATTTTTTATAAAATTTCAAGATATTGAAAATGTGTGCAAAAATTAACACAACGAAATTTAGTACAAAGAATGGTCATTATTGAAAAATCAATAGTCAACATATCCTTTGTATGTAAAAAAAATAGTAAGTACACAGGTAGGAATCCTGTTATTATTTATATTATGTCTGTAAGGCTTAAATTACATAATATATTACATAGCAAATACTAGTTAAACGCGAGAAAGATTAATTAACGGCACCTCAACCCTTTCACAAAAAGCATATGGCCATGCATTCCTAATCGTATTGATTACTTCAATTAAAAAACAATCATCTATTGTTTCGATATAGAGATATTTTCATCATACACGACCTTCATTCACCTACATTTAAATTAACAACGAAAGGCGAACATTATACGTAGTGACTTTCAGATTGATTTTTAGTGGCACAAATTTTTGCTGGACTGATTTTAGTATTCATAGAAATTTATGAATACTACTAATTATAAATTATGGTATCAAACAGTTTTATTACAACTTACCGTATGCAAAGAAGAAGATATCAGGTCACTGCACTTAAATGACACCATATTTTATGACACTCAAAAACACACTCGATAACATTTTCGTCAAAATTCACAAATAAAAAAAACCACCGTAACGAGAGGAAACGCATCGTTCAAGCTTCAAATATATACTGACAGCCATGCTGCCGATGATTCCGTCTTTATTGTGGACTTCAATGCTGATTGGTCAGTTGAAAAGCCACAAAAAAAATTTAATGGGTGTATTCACCAATCAAATAGCAGTATTTGTAATTATTTGGCGCTTCACTATTATACTTGGGAGAAAGAGAACCTTGTTATGAATATATATAAATTTTTAAATCAAGTTTTAGTTACAATTTTGTATATTTATTTTATTTAACTGATGTACTAAAATCAGTTCAAAATATATTCTTACTCTATATTTCTGTGCATGGCTATGGCATGGCTAGTCCAACCAATATTACTTTACTCTACTATGGATATTACTATATATCTTATATATACTATACTCTATATTACTTTACTTTACTAGTCTGTGAGCTGAGGAATGTTAGTGGAAGCTGCCAACTTTTTAAGGGCCTACTATCCAATCTGTCGATTCCATTTGAGTTGACTCGACATTTTCGATATGAGTTAACAAATCGACGCATACTTTCATCATGGTTGAGTTATCAAGATAAGTTGTAAGACAAGATGAAATGCGCGTTGAATGGTTAATTGCATGTTAATTGAATAGAGCAATTGATTCAATTTGGTGTTATTTGCCCGTCGGAATCGTAGCTTGGCGTACATTTGGTTTTACTACAAATATTAAGCTACATCATAAATTATCATGACATATGACATAATTTTTTTCCGTAACCATTTTCTCTTCTTTTTTGTGTTATTGATGCATTAATAAAGCAGTTCCTGCTTTTTGCTACTTTGAAAGAATTATAGTGATCTCTATGCGTAACTGCAGTCAATTTCGATTCCAACAAATTGAATCCATAGATTGGACACAAAATTGCGAAATTGCACGAAATAAAAAAAAACAACCAAACATATTTTATGTATAGATATTTTTATTCCATTTTATGTTTAATATTAAACTCATTATAACAAATATATTTTTTCTTTATTTTATTCTCATCTGGCAACCCACCACAGAGTTGAAACTTTTATTTAGCCTGTGTCCCTGTCCCTGTGATCTGTGATGTGAATGCGAGGCTAATTTAAAGGTTATTTATTTTGTGTGTATTGATTTGAGTTTTTTAGGTTATTTGGCTGAATTTGTTTTCAATTAAACATTCGATTGATTATTGAGAATTTTACTTACTTAAGAAGAACTAATTTAAGATGGGTAAGAGAAAGACTAAGAATCAAGGACGAAAGAAAAAACTGAATCTTGTGTTTGATGAAAATAAACGAAAGTAAGTAAATTTATTATCCAAATATTTTGCAATTAGTACTAATACAATCCAATGATGCCCCAGTGAACGCTGTGAATCTCAACGGACCTGCACTTTTTTAGTGTTTTTCGACTTTGTATCTGAGATTTGTGTGTGTAAATGTAAACATCAGAAACCTGCGTCGGCTATCGTGGTGGACCATAGCACACTTTCTCCCATCGTAGAAATGCCTGTTCCATCAGTTGTAATGTAATTTTTACTAATAAGTGTTCCTATTATGCAGTATTCACAAATTTATTCCAGATGGCCATGGGGTTTAAAATATGTATACTAATTGCACCTGGACGGGGTGCATTAGTCTAGCATTATATAAACTAATATAGGTTCAGGAACGCCTCCATACTTTCCAATAATTAAAGATCTATTGTGACTTTTACAGAGAATTTCTGTGTGGTTTTCGTAAAAGAAAACTAGAAAGAAAGAAAAAAGCACAAGATGAACTACAGAGAATGCTTAAAGAAGAAAAGGGACGAATTAAACAAGAGGTACCTACCAACTATTAACTATAAAAAAAAATTAAATACACAAATACTTCATTCTGATTGGTGGCTCTTAATTTAATTTATTATAAATATCTTATACTGATATGGTATGTTAGACCTGCTAGTCTATCCAATGTAATAAAAAAAATCACAAAACCAGGCTTAATAGTTTAACTACATACAATTAGTTTAGTCTGAACTTTAACGAATTCAACATAAATATCATTAAAACTGAAATACCTAACTTTAAAATCACTAAGAGTGTACTGGGAAGTTAGATGGGGGTAATATGGTTTATTGTCATTTTCCTTCCTTTGAACCATTTCCCTGTACAGTTCATTTTTGTTTTACTTACTAATGAATACTTTTTATTGTTTTTAGAATCGAGAGTCTTACAAAAAACTTGTTGTATCAAGTCGTCCAATACCGAGCATAGAGCAATTGCTTCAAGAGGAATATGAAGATGAAGATGTTAATGTCAAAATAGTTGAACTTTCCGCTGACACATTACAGCAAAAAGATTTAGTCATAGGAGAGAATAAACCTAAGGAAGTGATAAGCAAAAATAAAACAAAGAAGAAAGAAAATGTGCCACAAGAACTTCCTGGAATGGGATTGGAAGAAGAGAATGACTCTGAGTCAGAAGAGTTAGAGTCGGAAGATGAAAATAAGATAAAGACAAAGAAAGAAATAAAAAGAATTCTAAAGAAACAAGCTACAAAGAAAATACAAAAAAGTAAAGTTTTTCAAATGAAAAGTAAGCTTGATAGAATTAAGAATAAAAAGAAATCTCACCAGAAAGCGGTTGCGATAGGAAAGACAAAATCAAATGCAAAAAAGGGTGGTTCTAAGAAAAATATTGGCAGGAGAAAACAATAAAATTTTAAAATATGAACAATATTGTTTATTTCTTAATTTTTCATTAATTCTTGCATCACAATAAAACTGAATTACAAAAGCTCCAAAACTTAAATAAAGAAATACATTTACATAATTATATTTAAATTTATTTTGTCATTGATCTTGTATTTCGTTTAATAGATATTGAATTTGTGGATGTTTGTCTGTTTGTACTTTTACAATTTGTTTTGTTAATGCCCTTGCTGTCAGGTTGTTTTGACTTTTTTAGACTCTTTGACATTCCTTTTCTTACTTTAGAAGATTTTTCTTTATTTTCATTAACCCTACTAATCTCAAAATCATCATCTGAATCTTGAATTTCAGTTTTAACAGTTTGCCTATTATCCTCCATTAATTTTTGAGGGGTATTTTTTCTTTTCTTGGGTGATTTATCTTGATATTGCCCTTCAGTTTCACCGTCATCTGTTCCTGTACTCTTTGCTGGAGATTTTTTTGATGGTTTTCCTTTTTTACTAGATGGGCAAATATCATTATTAAGGCATTCATTACAATTAGGGTTGATTGGTAGACAAATTGTCTGTCCAAATCCCACCATGAGGTGGTTAACTTCACTCCAAAGCTCAAATGGAAGCCATTTCTCTAATGCAGTGCGCGTCTCTTCCGGGGTGGTGGTTTTTTTCTTAACCCAACCTATTCGGTTGCTGATTCTGTGTACATGTGTATCAACACCTGTCGAAATAATAGGTACATTATTCATTGCAATATTTATACAATATGGACATCATCATCTCAGCCATACAATGCCTATCACTGGGCATAGAGTTCACTCGTAACTTTCCAGTAGCCTGAAAAAGCCTGGATCCAATGTCGACCCTTATGAGGTCAATCCATTTTGAATTAATCCATTTACCTTAAATGATATTAATGCTAATTGACTGATTTCAAGAAGGCAAAATATTCTAACATAACTATACAACCATTATAGTATAATAGCATTAATTTCTATAAAGAAGATCAAAGAAGGTGTTTCTACTTTGATCTATACATTGATTATATTGATACGATTTCCATGGACTATTATCGAAAAAAGGCCAAGAAGTGAAAATTATAACTAAGTATATTACCAATTCCAGTAACTTTATTCCATGCTACTTTCATGCAAATGTGAGCCATTTTTGGTCCAACTCCAGTTAATTTGCAAAGTTTATCTATGGAGTCGGGAATATCACTATTGTACTGCTCTTTTAGTGTTTGGGTTGTCTTCTTTATGTATTTTACTTTTGTCTGCAAACACAAAAATAATTTAACATATTCATGTCACATTCATATTAATGAGATCAGTTTTACTTAATAACTTGAAATATTTAGGTATAGCTTAAAAAAATTGATCTGTGGTAACTTTATAAACAATCATTATCAAGAGATTATTTTATAATCTTATACACCAGACGATTTAAAATAGATCCATGATATTTTTATTTTCTATGATTACAAATTAAAGGCTGATGATTATTACAACAAAATATGTATTACATTTCTTGTACACATACAAATCTTTAACATTCATAAAACTTGGCCTTAATTAAACATTGAACAAGCTACACAATAATTAACAGGAATCCTAAAATATCAGTATGAACTTAATAAATAAATTGATCTTAATTTATCTCTATTGTGTCCATACCTTCCAAAACCCAACTGGATATATTAACTTTCCCAACTCGTCATCACTCATATTCAAAATATTGTCTACAGTGAGACCTCTAGCTCGGAGGCGTTCCATAGCAGCAAATGTCACTTGATCCTTGGTTTGACTGGATAGCATGAGGGATATCAAACTTTGGTATCTTATTACCTAAAATATATAAAAACTTCATCCTGTAATGATTGTAAGGTATAAAAACATAATTGTCAGTTTAACTGCAAGGAAAGGTAGTAGTGGCAGGGCACACTGCACTTTGCAGTCATTTGGGCAGCCCTTCTGGCAACAGTAACCACCCCCTCACAAAAGACCAGCATGTGTGCTGTTTGTGTTTTGTTGAATGAGTAAGGGATGCCAGAACCCATTTCCATCTCTTCCTACTCCCTTATCCTCAATTCTATAGTTGGCAGTGCACTCACATGTAAGGTTGTTTGTGTTATAGGCGACGGTAGCCACCTACTATCAAGTGGACTATCAGCCGTCTGATGACTAACAGAAGAACAGTATTTTCACCAAAATATTCGTTTTTGTAAGCTCCTACGAATGTTTTGCTGGATTATCAAATTTTTTGATTTTTTAGATTTAAGCACAAATTTGATTTACTTACTTCTGGTGGACCATCCTTATCCATAGACATATGGCAGCCCATTGTATCAACTGGCGCATCATTGTTAGACCGCATATTTCTCAGATTTAATAAGAATTCTCTCCAATTTTTAGGTTCCCACAAACCTTCATTTTCCTACATTAAAATAATATTTTATTAAATTTTTAAAATGATACCTATTGTTAATAACTTGTACATATAGTTCTATAATAACAAAACAAACCTATTTACAGACCTGTTTAACAGGAATTTTCTTTTCAAATTCGACTTTAATATGAGGTTTCTTCTGAAATTTAAACTGGTTCAAATCTAGTTTTGTAGTATCGTTCGTATGCATTGGTTCTGATACCTTTTCTGTAATAATTTGTTTCATATTTAAATTACTTTGTCCAAGAAGAGATTCTTTGTCACTTTTACACTTCATTGTTTTAATTTTTCCAGGAGGCATCTTTGATAAGACGTTGCTATAAAAAGAGCGAAAAATCGTGAGATTAATTAAATATCTAAGTAAATAAAATATAGTAAACTACTCTTCCAAGGCTTTTAACTTTTTATATCAATCGACATTTACCGCTAACTAAATACATTTGTACTACATATTGTAGTGTATATACTGTATAATTCATAGAGTAAATACTAAATAGTACTTAAATAATTTGTACCGGTTTGTACTATCAAATAGATTACATCCACAGACTAACTAAATTTTGAAATGCTGAGTAGTTTACATAGATAGGCCCTTAAAGACAATTAATGTAATGGGAATGGGGTGGACAAGCGATTTATAAACTGTCAAAACGATATAAGAGAGTACTATATTCCATGCGATATATAATCCTATTTTATTCAAAGAAAGTTAAAAATACAATTGCACTATTGTAACTAACTATAACTATAATTAGTCTGTGGTAGGCAGACTAGCCTGTCAGTGTCAGTACTCGGTAGCTAACTAGCTAATAGGTAGGCTAGGCTGGCTGGCTTGGCTGAGGAAGACATTTTTGGTGAAATTGGTTGGATTTTATTAGATTAAAATTAATAAATTCATTCATAAAGTCTTTATTAAGGAACATAGTAATATAAATAGTGGTTTTAAGTTATTTGATATAATTAAACAAGATTCTTCAGTTTATGAAACTGATGAAAAATAGAATACCTACTTCAAACAATGCCTGAATTACTACTGGATCCTAATATAAGAGTATGGGTGTTTTTACCGATTGTCGTTATTACTTTCTTGGTTGGAATAGTAAGGCACTATGTATCCCTTATACTCTCATCCCAAAAGAAGATTGAACTAGTACAAGTTCAGGACAGGTACCTATGTAGTATTTGTTTATCTTAATAAATTTAATGTTTCACATTGACGGAACTGAAGTTCACTTAAAATTTTTATTTTCAGTCAAGTTATGATACGTGCTCGCCTATTACGGGAGAATGGAAAATATCTACCGCGCCAATCGTTTGCAATGCGTAGACACTGGTTCAACAATGAAGAAACTGGATATTTTAAGGTTCAAAAGCGACCTGCAACCTCACAGGTATTAGTACACTTTTGTGTTTTTCTAAAAACTCTGGCAGTTTTATATATATATTTTTAATACATAATCATCACCTCATTAATATACAATGATGTAATGTATTTTGTGACAGTCATCATTTTCTCTTACCTAAAATAGCTAGTAATATATAAATTAATAAAATATACAATTTTATTCCATAAGTTCAATGGATTTCTCATTAGTCTATCCTTTAATCTATACTACTAATGTAATAAAGAGAGAGGCGAGATTTAGTAGGTTTGTTAATATAATATGTGTAGGGTAATCTCTGGAATGTGTGTTGCCAGTGATGACATATGGCGCTAAAACGTGGTCTCTAACCATGGGTCTCGTAAGGAAGCTATGCTCGGGGTTACACTGCTAGATCGAATCAGAATTGAGGAGATCCATACGAAAGTCGATACGAAAGTGGGATTTGTATACACAAATTCCCCCCAATCTACATAAAACCACCTTTATTTAGATTGATAACCCAATCACTGTACTCATTTCAGAATCCTATGACTGATCCTGGTATGATGACAGACATGCTGAAGGGTAATGTAACCAATGTCCTACCAATGATTGTAATCGGTGGTTGGATCAATTGGATGTTTAGCGGTTTTCTCACAAGTAAGTTATACAAGGTTGAGTTTTTATTAGTCTTACATTTATAATATATAAAACTAGCTGGTTTCCGTGATATCGTGCACGTTGAAAAATATATAAGCAATAATGCTTGAACTCTTGTTGCTGTAACACTTTGGCTAGGTGTAGTTTTTTATTTTATTTTAGATGATCCCTTGGGAACAGTGCTTTTTTCTGGATGAGAGGTACCCTATGTCCTTTCCCGTATCCTGTTCCTGTTTTTGGTTACTTTATAATAATTTGTTTTAATTGATGTTAAGTAAAGCAAATTAAATAGCATATTAATAAATAAATAAAATTCTTTCCAGCGAAAGTACCTTTCCCATTGACACTTCGGTTTAAGCCTATGCTCCAGAGAGGCGTGGAACTGACATATTTGGATGCCTCATGGGTGTCCTCGGCATCATGGTACTTCCTCAATGTCTTTGGTCTGAGGACAATTTACACTCTTGTGTTGGGAGAAAATAATGGTAAGCAGCTGTTTTTTAGCCAAGAATGAAATGTTATTGAACTGTTTGTACAATATAACTCAATTCAACTTGTGAAAAATCCACAAAGAATATCCATCATTGTTTGCTTTTCGAAGGAATAGAACTCTTTAAAAAAAAAAAGACCCTGTCACAAAGTATTAAAATGATTGTTTCCATTACAGC
The DNA here is from genome assembly GCA_944738685.1 of Synanthedon myopaeformis. NCBI lineage: Eukaryota > Metazoa > Arthropoda > Insecta > Lepidoptera > Sesiidae > Synanthedon > Synanthedon myopaeformis. The sequence continues at coordinate 8,809,842 of OX122924.1, read as the reverse complement.
GGCAGATCAATCAAAAATAATGCAAGAGCAAATGTCCGGAGCGGCCCTCGCAATGCCTCCGGACCCGAAGGCGGCTTTCAAAGCGGAATGGGAGGCTTTGGAGATCACCGATCACAAGTGGGCCCTCGCAAATGTCGACTCGGATTTGCTGGAAGGCTCTCAAGCAAATTGGGGTGCAATATAGGGAAATGTGTATTTATTATGTATTAGGTAAGCGTCAATAGCTAACAATTTAATATAAATAAATCTTAAAGCTTGATGGTTTGTTTTATTGGAGACTAGGTGAATTTGATACGCGGTACTGGACAAAAAATAGACAGATACAGAAAAAATATTTAAAAAAATTTTTTTTTTGTTATTAGTACCGTATATACTTTGTTGTGGATTTAGTAAAAAACCGTTTTTGGACTAGCAGTGATTAGGAGTCAAAAATCCATCTCACTAAAATCATACAAAGCATGTGTTGCTTTATTATTAAACTTTACTGGCATATGACCATAGAGCCATGAGTAATTACAGACTAGAACATCTGATTGTACATACCGGTCAAAATCTTAACTCTCCTTTCGCTTCGCCTGTCGGGTAAAAAATAAAAAACTTTTGACTCAACAAAATATTTTATTTGTATAATTGGATAATAAAAATTATATACAGTATCGCTTCTTTTATTGAAGAATAAGAGGAAGAATCTACTTCTTGATGAGCTGCACGACGTCCTCGTCGCCGACGGAGTGCGAGAGGCCGACGCGTTGGGGCGAGTACTTGGTGCTGATGCCCCAAACGAGCGCGTACTTGAGCTGCGCCGCCAGCGACCGATGGATCGCGTGGCACACGTGCTCCACGTTCACGCCCTGCGGGACAATGGCCACTGGCGTCCCTCACTCACTCACCGAAACACAACACAACACAATATGCTGTTTCTCCATTCTTAAACTCAACTGACTAACATTCAAACTCTTCACAATCGCCTAATCTTAGTCACTCTTGATAGGCGGAAATCCCATCCGCAATGGAATGAATGAGGATGAATGTAAGAAAGACAAAGTATGAAGCATGAAAGTACGAGAGGCAAGTGAGCGAGAACTGGTATGAAAGAGAAATGTAGATATAGGCTTCAGCGCATAATGCTGGAGGGATTTAAGTAAAAAAAAAAAAAAAAAATAGTCACTCCCAATTCAAATATCCTATTAATATTATAAATGCTATTATTTCAATTCTATTAATGAGAATTTTTGTCTTATGCGAACAAAACTTTCTCACATGGTATAAGTTTTGTCTAAATTTACCCATAGTAAAATAATAAGTAAATGACTGTACATACAGGGTCGGGAAATTGTTCAACAATTTAGAATATTAAAAATGTAAATTTTAGGTTATGTCATCGCGTTGTGGTTATATGTATATAAAATACGTTACAAGTATATTTTATAGAGCCAACAGTGAATTAAAATTACTTTGATAATATAGACCGTGGATGTTAAGTTATTTTCTGTCTACATGGGCCACCACATAAAGTATTTCGCTTACCTTTCTCAAAATAAGTCCATCGTCAAAGTCAGGAGGCTGTCCGGGCTTCTTTGTGTATACTCGAATCAGAGACAGATATTCCCACAGAGTCTCCAGTAAAAAGTCCAAATTCAATTTCATGTTACAACTGTAATACAACAATTCTATATTTATTACGTTCGACGTAGTTATGAGAGATAATTGAGTGAAAATCAAAACCACTCAACCATTATCCCTAAGGATTGTTTTAAGTCGTTTTGATTTCCTCTAGGGATGAAATATTCGTATCATACTTCAAATTCAAATCCCAGTCGGTCCTCTCGAGTCTTTTTGATTTCAAGGATTACAAATAGTTATAATGTTGAAGGAAAATAATATGATAAAAACATTGTGAAATCCTGCCTCAACAGTATACAATAAAATTTCTTATTAAAGAAATGTTTTTCTTTTTCTGTTACATTTTCTTATAAATGAAAAAAAATAAAAAAATAAGATAGATTATTTTTACCTAACAACCACAGAGTTCGGTTGGCGAGCGATTTTATCGACCTCTTCTATAGAGATCTGATCGATCTTGTTGTAAACGTAAATACAAGGCAGATAAACTCTGTTCGCCAAGATCACGTCTATCAATTCGTCCGCAGTACAGTCCTCGCGGAACAACACCTGCGATATGCAACAGATTATTTAAAAAAAAAAACATCATGAGCACTATAATATTATTAGTTAATAACCAAGTACACCAATAAGCACTATGAAAGCTTGCGTATGGATAACCTTGCAACGACTTTAGGCGAAACTAAACGCGACTTGCGAGTAAAAAAAGTTTCTTTTGCAAAGTTGGCCCCGGGTCGAACCCGGGCCTAATATTATTTTGTTTGTTATCCGCCAAAATCGTACGAACAAAATATGTATTGAAACAAAAATTACAAAGTAAAATGACGCGTGGATTATAATAATGGATTTTGAGGCATATAATAATCGCCTAGACAAGAACAATGTAATTAAACTTACTTCAGCATTAAATATCTTGTATTCGTGTAGAATCATTTGCACCATTTTTTCATCCACTTTAGTGAGCTGGCACGTCGAGTTGAACGAGAGACCGCCACCCTTTTTAACCTTTAAAAAAAAAACATTTATTTTTCTTACATTATTATTTGTTCTATTTTGGAAAGTACATTTTATGATTAAATGAAAAGCAATTTAAGAAGAAAAAATATCACATCTAAATGACAGCACTTAAATATTAGAAAATGGTATTCAGTGAAAGAGCAGTTAATGTGTGGAACATGAGAACGTGATGGGCATTTTCTCTTCTAACAGTTTTGCAGGTAGAGTGAAACACTACAACTAAACAATATCTATACTAATATTATAAAGAGAAAATATTTGTATTTTTGTTTGTAAACTGGAAAAACTACTGAACCAATTTAAAAAATTCTTTCACCTATATAAAGCCACATTATTAGTAACTTAGGCTATATTTTACAAAGTTACGCGGACTTAGTCGCGTTCAACATGTCAATAGATGGCGCGAGCTCATTGTATGAATCATTATCCACTGTGGGATGCACTGGTTTATTGTATTAAATGAATCAAAGAGATAAATGACTCGCCTTAAAGTATATATTAGGTTTGGGTTTGTTGAGTCGTATCCCAACACTTTCAAGCTCCTTCTCCAACAACTGTCTATGCACGTACGGCTTCGTTGCATCCAACATCATCAGTACCAAGTCTGCTGTTCTCGCCACAGCTATTACCTGTAAATCACTTAGCGTGTACATTCAATTTTCAAAATATATAATTTTACATCGCTTAAACTACTAACAAAGACTTTTATTACCAAATTCTCCAAAGTGTATGTTACTAAAAAAATATATAAAAACCTTTCTCTTATAACGCTCTTTCCATTAGTGAAAACCACGTTAAAATTCATTGTACAGTTCAAAAGAAAAGCGTACATACAGAGGGGACAGATGGGAGAAGACACTTTGCTCTATATTATGTAACATCAATGTACAACAACTATGGATTTCGCGCGCCATACAAAACACTACGAACTTTATGAAACATTTAAAAGTAACATACGAGTAGAGCATCTGTCATTAAAAGAAAATGTGACTTTATGTCAACACATTGGAGTTTAAAATGAATAGTAAAATTAGATCGTTACTACCTTTTACCATTGACGGGCGAAGGCAAGACTCCGTTTTAGGCGTACTTTTTATGTACCGATTTGGCATTTATGACGCAAATTCCATAATTGTAGTACTTAGATGCTATGTAAAGATAAGATACATTACCTGTCTACCTCGACCCTTGCCTTGTGCAGCACCTTCTATAATACCAGGCAAGTCCAATAACTGTATGTTGGCACCTCTGTACTCTATCACTCCAGGAATACAAGTAAGTGTTGTGAACTCATAATTGGCTGCCTCCGAGTGTGTATGAGTTAATGTTGATAATAATGTTGACTGGAAATATAAATATTTAGTAAAATACTATCCCATTCATGGACTTCATCTTAAGATGTGAATATGTCATTACTATAATAGACATAGTTTCGCATGTGAGTAATGATTAGTACTATAAACATGTAGTTACTTTAATTTATTATATGAATAGTCAATAGTTTTAGCAGAGCAACACGAAATGTCTTATTTAATAAGCAAATTTTTTATACATTATTATAATTTTTGTAGAGATCTCAATATTTAAAGAAAATAAAATAATAGCCTATGTTACTTACATTCTGATAATAAATAGCTTTCTATGGGTGATAGAATTTTTAAATCAGTTAAGTAGTTTTTGAGTTTTCCCTTACAATTTCAGCTTTTGTCTATAGAAAAATCCGCATCTCTTAACTGCAATAACTTGCAGTTGAGGGATTACAACTTGTATAGATTCCTACTAATTTAGCTCTGTACGTAACTGAAAAGCGAGTCAGCAGAGATGTCAAGCGATAACAGTAGCGGGCAGGTGATAGAAATGGAACTGTATAAGTGTCCAGTGACATGCGAATAAAGATAATTAAGTGTAGTTACTCCCATATTATGATAAGGGATGTGCAAAAAAACTAACCTTGCCAACAGAAGGGAAACCAATTAAGGCGACTCTGGCATCACCTGATTTCAGTACATCAAAACCTTCTCCTTTGTCACCACCTTTTTTGGAAGGCTCCAACAATTGTGACCGATACTTCGCTAGCTTCGCCTTTAGAAGACCCAAGTGATATTCGGTTGCTGTATTTATGAAAAGTAACACATAAGAATTGAATAATTAATATGTTAACCCTTTTAGACATAATTGAATGTATGATTTACCTTTATTCTTTTGTGTCCTAGCTATTTCTTTTTCTATTTCAGATATTTTCTCTAAAATACCCATGTTGACCCAGAAAGTTTAAACTATTATTTTAATGCCTGTAATGCTGTTGCCCTGAGTTAATTACAATTTAAAAATCATTATTAATCAAACAATACAAATGGTAGATGTTCCAGTTCCAGACCACAACACAAATTGACGTTATTAGCTCAGCAATTATCACAAATTCAAAATAGGTATGTAGATGTAGTTTTTTACATTACATTAGTTTATATATTATTTTATAATATTGCATGCTTCATTTTCTATTGCATGCTTTGTTGCAGAATAAATTATGAAATTGAATGAATTGAAATGTTTATTATAATCTGTGGTGTGTGTGTGTGACTGTGGAGATGTGAAGTGAACCACAGAGTATCTATTAATTAAGTTAATTTAATCTCATGTTAGCTTATTTTTTTATAAAGTTGGAGAAATATCATTCCGAAAGTTAGCAACACTAATCTTTTTCTAGGTTCATAATTGCGAATTGAATGTTACATTTATTTTTTTCCTTGGTGGACAACATAGTGCAGCTGCTGATTCGGCCAAGTCGTCCTCACCAGCCTCACCTCACTATGATCGCTACTGTACACGTTTCTCCATCGACAATTCTTTTCGGGATGATGTAAAAAGGCGCTATGGTCGTGCACAGAGCACGTCAGAAGATGTAAAAAGACGCCATGGCCATGCACAGAGCACGTCGTTCGAAGTCCGAACGACCGAGCACATCACACATTATAAAGTAATATGTGTGCACATCCAGAGCGCCAGATTTCTATCGGACGTCGGAACTCGGAACGCTCGAGGACGGTCTAAAGTCCCGTCCGCGACTTACGTCCGATAGTTTGCAACTTTGCACAGCTTAGTGTATTTTGTACCTACTATCCAGATACCAGTATTAGGTCATTGAGATAATATGTAGTACATATTATCCCAATGTATTAGGTACTGTAGGATTAATCAACTACTTTTCAATAATGGGTAAAATGAGTACCTAGGTATATATTCGTATTTAAAATTAATAAATTTAATGGGTATTGATTTTCTCCACTTTCATTATTTAGTAATTTGTAAAAATATAACCTTATATTTTATACAATTAAATTAAGTAGGTAGGTACCTACCATAAATTTATCAAAAATGCGAAACCATCTTGTTTATATACTTAGGTACCTATTGTTTTTGACATCATCAGTCCCAAAGACTACAATTATACATGTCAGTCCTTAATATGAACTTATTTTACTACAAACATATCTTGAAAAGTTCTACATATTATTTAATTCTGTTTCTAAAAATGGTTTTAAATAATACATCTAATGTGGGCTTAAATCTTCGTTGTTGCTGTCAATTTATATTCTTTGTCTGGTATCTACCTATACTTAATTATAAAATACAAAATTAGTTAAATTACTTAACGATTAAGCAAAAACAAAACTATGTAGAAAATGGGTGCTGACGTAGGTAGATTAAATGTAGGTAGTAGTATAACTTACACAGTAGGGTGACCATAAATTTATGTAGAAAAAAAATTTAATTAATACTTATAATTCTAGAATACATATCATCAATATAGTTTACTGATTAAGTAAGAATTGTATACGAACATAATATTATATAAATAAGGGATTATATTTTTAGTACAACAAATTGCCTACATGGAATAGTTTCCGAACAGTTTTCCACAGTTGGTGCAAGAAAATCTCTAGAGGAAATGACAGTTGATTATGAAGACGACAAAAACTCCGTTATTGCACTTTTTGAACATGGTATTTCTCTTTAATTCTAACACCTATCCACACAATTAGCACGTAAGTAGATAGTAATTTTTCTCTGACCACCTACCTCAATTTTCTCACCGACGTAGTCGAATGCAAAGAGTATATTTGCAATTTGCTAGTGATTTGGATTGACATGAATTTGTGGTTAATTTCATCTTTACCTTTTCTTGAAGATAAAGGATAACAACATTATAAAATCTATAAAGAGACATTGAATGACACTAGTATTCACGCAAAACTTGATAGTTTCCTTCCTTGCCAGAATATATTTTGTTTTTTTATATAATCCGAGGTTTCAATGATCGCAAGATTAATAGTATATTATTCGGTATTCGGATATACTATATTGGATAATGCTAAGAATGATATTTCTGTTTTACAACAAAAAATATATTTTTACACATAGCTTAAATTGTAGCAAAGATTTTTGAGAGGATTCGTATAAATACGTTACCAAGATAAATTGATGATCCTTAATGATTCACAAAGATTTCATCCCTGTCCTAACTAAATTAAAAGGGTTTTGGTCTGGTACTTATATTTCGATGTGTAAAACTGATGATATATTTTTTCTGGTAGAATTTTAATTTCTTACAGATATTTTAGATTTATACGAAGATTTTTATGAGGATTTAGATAATCACATTGTAGCAGAAAGTTCAATGGATGTGATTTTTTTTGGACCCTCAGTTTTATTTATTAAATTAGACTCTGAAACCATATTACACATATTATCACATACACATAAATATCGCATTCCTATTTGTAGAACATTATTAGCGTGGGATATTATTACCGGTATGTATGTATTTGTATACTATCCTGGTTGTTATTTTTTGCGATTGCGAAGAAGATCTTTTGGAAGATTGCGTAAGAAAAGGCTTAGATGGTTGGTAAAGATAAAGAAAATAAAATAAATGAAAAAATCTTTCATGTAATTTTTGTCGAAGCTATCGTAAAGTGCAGGAATGATATAAGTAAAAGTATCATTTAAAGTAGCAGATTTAAGAAGGATTGTAATAAAATTCTTGCCGAACGCATTTGGAATAGTTGAGGCACTACCTATTATTATGTAGGTGTGTGTTATGTTTTCGATAGTATTATCTACTACTTAAAAAATTTTAGGGGGAAAAAAGGCTACATATTTACAAGGTCGAGAGTATATGGCATTTGGGTGCCTATTAAATTATGTACCAGAAGAAGATTTATATCATGTTAATTTTGGCGATCCCTCTGTTTTAAGTTACTTTTCCAATCATTACGTAAGCTTAGAAAATCGCAAGGTACTTTAATTTACTAATGAATCTAATTAAGAGGACACTACTTAATATTTTAAAAATCAGTTTGGAGTTTTAGCGACAGCATACAGACGCTATTATGGAGATGCTTGGTACGAAAATGGTACATACATAAATGAATTAGGCTATTTATTGTGTGGATTTCCTTCTTCTGATCTTAGCAAAATTACACCTAATGTTTTCAAGGAGCTTACCGACGTTTTAAACAAACTTAATAGATGCAATCGTAACCAGACTAAGGTATTTGTAACTAATATTTACATAGATATATTTTATTTTGTATTTGTATCAAATCATTAAAAGTTTGCTCATCATGCACAAATATGCAAGTAAAAAGTTAAGTTTAAATTGTAAACAATATCCAAAAGGAAATGATTTAGAGGTTAAGTTGAAATATTTATTTAATTTACGGGGTAGGTATACATATATGAAATAGGGGATAGGATGGTGTGTGACATCGAGAAAATTTTTGTAGGAGAAACCAAGGTTTCAAGTTTACAATTACTATTGTAATTCTAGTAATAATACAGATACAAGTAACCTTCAACAAACAGATATTTACAACTACTAACAACTAACAACTAGCTGGTGCCTGCGACTTCGTCCGCGTTGAAAAATAAATAAACCAGAAGCAATATAACGCCTCACATCTTATTGTTACACTTTATTGCTATTACACATTTGCAGGCGTTAGTTTTCTTAATTTACATCTTCTGACGTGCCATCCTAGTGATAGTATAATATTAGTATAATTAGTATTAGTATGGATAGTATAATATAGTATAATAGTATGGATATTTCAGACACTATACATTATTGCCACTCATCCTGATGCCTATGGCAAGCCTTTTAAATGGTCATCTTATGAAGTTCATAGGCTTGGACCACTTTTTACACGTATGTTTATATAATATTGTTTAATTTTATATACTTTTTGTAAAAATGTTAGCTATTAAAAAAAAAACATACTTAACTATTATAGTAGATAATAACTATGACAACATTAATAACATTTCTTACAGTGTAAAGCAGTTAACTCGTATTACCTAAGTACTTAGTAGTGAACATTATAAAACTCTTTTAAAACTATCTTTCTCTGATACAGGCGTTCCAAGACAAGACCTAAATTCTATACAACTAGAAGCCATGTATGCAATAACACCAGACGTGATGAAAAAGATTGCACAATATAAGTTAAAATATTTTTCAAAGGATCAAATATTAAGCATGAATGCGAAAGCTCGTCGTATTTGTATTTTAAGGATACAATTGATGCACAGTTTAGATATGAAAGAAATTTCAAAAAGGAACGCATTTGTTTTAAGACCTCATGTCCTGGTCCTGCTTTGTGCTATATTCATTGTCACCCTATAACCACAGCTATAATCATAATACCTACCTAACATTTCAATAAGAATTAGGTATCTTATGTATTTTATTATTATGTATTTTATTGATCATATAAAAAATAACCTATACCTATTATGTTATTTTGAAAATTGGCTTGTGGTTGTCACGCTTTTTTGAATTTTTGAATATCGATATTTTGAATACCTACTGACGTTTTTATTAATTAATTATTAAAATGTATTTAAAATAAGTATCAAAAATAAAAATAGTGACCTCTTTGTTTTAATTATTTTTTTAATAATTAATATATCTTACCTATCTACCTACTTGTCTATAATTAATCTATAGGTATGTACGATGCTGACAATATAATAATTAACCCGAATGCATAATCAACATTATCTAAAGGATATATAAAATTTATATGAGGTTTTTTGTATCGTATTGCTTAAAGCGCCAATAATTGGGTAGTTTCCTCTATTATCAAAAAAAATCGTAGCTTGTCCTATAAATAAAACTTTGTTGCGAAAATTATAGGGATTTCGTACTCAAAATTATAGATTTATCGCCAAATAAATAGATTATTTTCGCCAAATTTTTTAAACCACGTGTATGCTGAGAAAGGCAGAATTGGCCAAAAAGAATAACTCGTCCAGCTCCGCCGAATCCTATGTAGTACCCAGGACGCTTGCAGTCCCTCTTTGAATTTCTAACGCTATACGTTGCGTGAAGAAAAAGCTGGCGCGCCGGTCACCCGATTTCTCGATTAGGAGTTTTCCTATCTCTTTCCCGAAGGATTTAGCATCGGGCGACCACACTCCGAGCGTTTCCACCGCGAACGCTTTTTAAAAGTATAAAAGATTTGGCTCAACAATTAAAATTAATTATTGAATTAATTTTAATTGTTGAGCCAAATCTCCGAATGAAAATGATCTAATTTTATTAATTCATAACTACTGTTTAGAATGCATAACTATGCGGAAATGGATTAAAATCCATTTCCGTTTCGTTTTAAATTTAAAACAATGTTAAAATGTTATTTATATATTAAAAGTAGCTCATTAATTAATAAAATCTATAAAACTTATATACATTTAAATAATTAATCGAATAAATAACGTTGCAATATATATTTTTTAAATAAATGGTTAATTGACTTTAAGATAAGTATATAAGTAATTCGTGCGTCACCCACCATCTTGATTTTATGTGACTGACTGTGATGTGTTAGTAGTGAGCTAGCTAGTGTAATTGCAGCGAATGCAGCGGATTCGTAAATTCGTTGGCATTGCATCGCGTTGAAAATTTGGTTTTCGTTTCGGTCGGTAATAAGAATGCCACAATTAGCGCATAATATAGATAGGGATTTGAATTCGCGTTTACTTTCGTTAACCCAAGATGGTACATATACATTAACTCAGATCAACGGCCAACGCGTATATAGGAAGAATTTTTGGTCAGGACCTGAACCCCAGAGAGAATGTGAGGTATAAACACGATCTTTTTATTGTTTAATTATATATATTATTTTTAATAAAAACAAGAAAAGCTTAACTAGAATAAACTAAGTAGAAGAATTTTATGCTTTTTAACCATCGATGTTTATAACTAAGTGAAAGACAAGATGGTGGACGGATGCATTCGTGGTATAGTATAGATGAATGAGATGAACGCACATAAAAAGAGCTCTGGGTGACGACGTTGCGACGCACCATGCGAAAACAAATCCACACCACTGGTGCTTGGAGCTCTTTTTATGCCGCCTCTACATGCTTGCCCAAACAGCAATCACACCAAACAAAGTCCCAAACATCGACCAGAAACGAAACACCCAACCCAAAAGGTACATCTATTACTTTATAGACGCACTTCGTACTTCGGTCAACTTTCCCGAATACTTCGTCGAGGAACCTTGCGGAGGACGCATTTGCCGAACATCCTTTGATTTGAAGAAAAAAACCGGCACCGACGCCGAACACTGGCGTACACAAACAAAAACAGGCAAACACAAACACTCGTTCACATGTTCGTGTTTGTTCGCTGTTTGCCAAGCTTTACATGCGTTCATTTATACTTAGATAAAACAATACATTGTGTTAAAAAGTTAAATGAAAATGAAAAAATAAAATTAAAAGTTAAATGAAGTTAAAGTTAAATCCTGCTAATTGATTTTTCGACTGGATTATGTCAGACCGTCTCCCAACCCAAGTATAAATCAAAAGTTTGTGTCGTCCGAAACCTTAGTGTTAGCCGCCATCTTGTAAAATGCCTTTTTGCAAATATCTATCGTCTGCACTATGGAGTGTGCGTTTATTCTATACGACCTGATCCAACGGAACCGTTCCACTTGCGGACCACAAGGCGCGGACAGGGGTTTCATCCCTTCGTGGTTGATGTTCCTCGGACACGCACGAAGCGTTAGAGTTCCACCTTTCTTGTCCCAACCGCTAGGGAGTGGAACTCACTGCCTGCGTCTGTGTTCCCTCAAAATTACAACCTCGGGGTCTTCAAATCAAGGGTAAATGGGCACTTACTAGTTAAGCGTGGTTCACTTTTGGCCGCATAAAACCCGACAGCATAAAAAAAAAAATCGGAATCGGTGAGTTTTACGTTAAAAATCGTTTGGACCTTTTTTGTAGAGGATAAATCGATAATTTTTGGAATTAAGAAAAATTATCGAGATATTTTCCAAAAAGAAAAATTCGGTTTTTTAATCTACTATCTCGGCAAATATTAACAATAGAGAAAAAAGATGGGAAATTTTATCCTATACAAAAAAGATCTGTACAATTTTTAATGTAAAACACCGTTTCCGAGATATTTCCAAAAAGACGTTTTTCAAGATGGCGGCTAACGCTGGAGGTTTCGGACGACACAGATTTGGCCGCCATAATATATATAATTTCTTTTGTGCTATAATTATGTCAAAGTAATTTAACTTAATTATTTTTAAAACAAATTTTAATTCTTTTATGGGTTAATGTATACGGTTTTATAATAACTACAAAGCCTTATCTATAAATAAAATTAAAAGTGTCATTAAAACCAAACTCCTCTCGAAAGGCTTTAATCACTGTTTAAGCGACAATGAAGTCTGGATTTAAAGCCTGGATTCGGAGCTCATGCCACTATACCGTTTACTTTACCCGTGTACACTAAGCTTAGTATTGTATATATACTTTGATTTTGTTTATAATTAAGTGTAATTGTTGTAATTTTATATTTTAAAGATGACAAAAAGAATAGTATCCTGAGTTTCTGTCGAGGTTTCTTCTCAGGATAGTCATCTTAGCTTTTTTTTCCGAAACCCTGGTAAATTTAAATTTATAATGACGGTCATAAGAGTTTCTTAGAGAAACCTAATTGATAAATACCTACCTAAATATATTGATTTTGATTTTTTTTTGAAACATGAAATTTTTTTTAAGGTTTTCTTATTGTGTGTTCTGTTATTACAAGGCTTGTTTATTTTCTTTCAGATATTTATTGGACGTATACCGCATGACTGTTTTGAAGATGAGTTAATACCCCTATTTCAATCAACGGGAGAATTGTTTGAGTTTCGTCTGATGATAAACTTCTCTGGATGGAACAGAGGGTGAGCTTGCAACATTGTCATTTTATTCAGTTAACTTTATTAAATTCTTTAATTACATGAGTATTTCTCAATGTAACGTATAATAATTCTACATAATTATATTACTTACTGCTTGCCGCCCCTGAAGACAATTTCATAGCAATATTTTACATATTTGTTACACTGTAAAGATGGTGTTTGGAAGTTCTCATTTATAGCATTTCTATAAAACTTCTCTTTCCTGTAAAACTTAGATCCATTTTTATCTTTCTTTGAAGACACCATAATATAGAGTACTCATATACAAATGGTTAAAAGTGAAACTTCTCTGGTGATATAAAGAATTTTCTTTAGGATTATAGAAAAACTCCATAGTGATTTAAAAATGGCGACAGTCAAGGAGGAAATGATTAGACACACTAGATCATATAAGGACAGGATCGTAAACCACCCAAATATATTAGCGCAAGGCTTGATGGATGACAGATTGTCTGTACGCAGATTGAAACACACAATACCACAAGATGTGTTAAGGTGATACCACCATCACCATACATATGCGATCAGGATGCGCGGCAAGGGTCGCACTCCTAAGTAGGTCATAATTACATGTGTCACACATACTGCTTAATGTCCCACATAGGATACATATTGCTGTATAACTAAGAAATCATTATTTTTGTGATTCTCTTATGACTTTTTGTTTATTATCTTACTGCATCTTAGTGCCACCGACTTCATCCACGTTAAAAAAAATATATCAGCAAATTAACGCTTGACCTCTTGTTGCTATAACACTTTGGCCTGGTTAGTTTTTTATTTTATTTTAGATGATCCCTTGAGAACAGCACTTTTTTCTGGATGAAACGTAGGGTCCTACCTTCTTGTATCCTTAACAACTTGTATGCAAAATTTCATGATGATCGGTTGAGTAGTTAAGGTAGGAAAAGGTAACAGACAGACAGAGTTACTTTCACATTTATAATATTATACTTTTTGTGGATATTAATTATTGTCAATTTGATTCACAGATATGCATTCGCCATGTATATGCGAGAGGCAGATGCAATTAATGCAATAATATTGTTTAACAACTACGTTATTAGACCCAGTTGGGAACTCGGTAAGTTTGTTTACTTATTTTGTCTATAATCCATCTGAGATAATACACTTCTCAAAAAAAAAAATCGAAACACCTTGTTTGGTTTTGTATGAGTTTTATGTAAGTATTTTTTTTACATTAAACAAAAAATAATATATAAGGTATCATTTAACGAATATTAATGATTCAAATTAAAATTGTTTAGGTATCGTGGTTTGTTTAACAGGTATGTTTTTACCCTTTGACAGATTGTTTACATTATCGACATTTTCTAAAAAATAGACTATACAATATAATATTATAATCTTTTAGAAGTATATTTTATAGATTGTCAAATAGAATACAGATAAATTAATGTGCGACGGATTCCAAAACATGGAGGTTCCAAAATAAAAAACGATCTAAACATGTTTAAGTATGCATTGAACAACTCATTTTCCCTGAGAATAAGTTAATAAAATAGCGTTAGCTGTCATAAATTGGGCACCGTCTGGTGATAGTAATCACTCACATACAGAAGACCAGCATAAATTAATAGCAGGTGTGCTACAAGTACCTTGGATGATTACAAAATTTTTTGTTAGTTTCCTATTATCCAGTGTTTTGCAATCTTACTAGGATTTTTGCAAAAATCCGTTTTTTTTTATTATACTGCCACATATAAGTATAACTTAGGATTAGATTATACTTTAAATAAGCTTATTTCTAGTTTGTAGATTTAAAGTAGTGAATTGTTATTGTTTATATTTTTTCTCTTGTTACAGGTGTGTGCCAGTCCATAAATAACTGCCGAATATTTATTTCGCGAATCCCGCCGACTACGTCCGCGGATAACATAATTCGTATCATGTATACCCTGACGGACGAGGTTAAGTTGGTTTCCATTCGTCGCGCGGCGGCCTCCTGTTCTGCAATTGTGGAGTACAAGTCGCATCGCGGCGCCGCCATCGCCCGTAAGGCGCTCGTCGCGGCCTCCGTTTACGCCTGGGGCCTGGGCGTCAGGCCAGCAGTGGTTTGGTCGATGCACCATTCCGAACAACTTCTGCATCAGTATCGCGAGGTAAGCTTTACATCAATATATGTTTGAAATGAAAACTACTGTATAGAATAAAACGCTTATGACCGCGACTTCGTACGCGTTGATAAATAATAAAATTAATATTATACACCACTTAATAAAATGTACCGAATGCACTGTACAAATATCCATTCTGTCAGTTTTTTTTTGCCATCGGCTTTACCACACTTTGAAGTGACTTTACCCTTGTGTCCTGGAATTAGTGGTTTTATTTAAACAGTGTGTTTAAAACGCTTATTTTTACCTTCTGATCCATGCAATATTTTTTTTTTATATAGTTACCCCCACCCGCTCACACCTTATGCACCACCCAGGGTTTTCACAACTTTAAATCTGTCTTTTCAATGCTACTTTGCCATCATATCTATGTAATAAGTATTATTTTGTACTGTAGAAATAAAAAACCGAAATGCGTTGCTCTGAAAGAGGAATTACATTTTTTTATTAAACAAAATAATTTTACAATTTTTTTTTATACAATTTCACCATACTAAATTTAATATAAATCTTACCTGAAAGAGAAACAACATTTAAAGCTATTACTTCTATATTATTGTTTACTTATTTAAATGCTTTAAATTATTAATTATTTATTCACATGTCTCGTTTTACAATCCAATAAAATACCTCCGTGTTATTCCCGCGTTGTAGGTAGCCGCTTTTAAAATTATAAACAACTACCCACATACCTACTAAGAAGTTTACAACGCGGGAAATTCGAATTGAATGAAGTGAAACCACCTTCATTTACATCTATACTAATATTATAGATGGGAAAGTATATTTGGATGTTTATAAGTCTTTCACGCAATAACAACTGAATCGGTCACCATGAAATTTTGCGTACACGTTGTTTGGGACACCAGAAAGGAGAAAGGGTACCTTTCATCTTTCAACGCGGACGAAGTCGCGGGCACCAGCTAGTCAGTCAAACGCCGAAAAGGGGGTCTTTTTGTTTTTTCGCTCTTGTTGACCATGACCATTGCTATTTCTATCTCTCGCGCTCTTTTACATAGATATACTTTCTGTTGGTGTGTGTGTAATGTGTAGATTTCAGACTTTCAAATGTCATTTACTCCATTAAAAAAACTATAAAGTCCGTACCAAACAACTATACCTCCGAAGTTGTCGCAAGTTACGTCGCAATAGCTAAAAACAGGTATGGGGGGAACACGCGTTTGACTGTACTTGCGCGAACTAACGCCGGAACCAACTTCAGAGTTTGATAGTTGTTTGATACTGACTCTACCGCAGTTATAATAGAAGTGTTCGGCGCTAGATGGGATGCATGACGCCGGAGGGCGAGGTGAGGCTGTGGTACAAGGAGGAGGTGGCGCCTTCGGCGGCCGCTGCGCCAACGGAGGAGGTGGCGCCTCCAGTGATCGCTGCGCCATCGTACGCGCTCGAGCCTCGTCAGCAGGCGCGCCGCATGCGCTTGATCTACGAGGCGCATCGCACCAACAGTGCGGACTCCTCCAGGCCGGTCTCCCCCAGCGCGGGCCCCTACAGCGCTGACCTCTCCAGAGGGGGCCTCTATAGTGCGGGCAACTACAGCGTGGGCCTCTCCCGCTACGATGGAAGGCTTGCTGGGCTGTTCGCTCATATGCCACCGCTGTCGCAGCCGAATCCGCAGTGAGTACTCCTCCTAACATGGCGTTCTGGGTCTCACGCATTATAGAATAGGGATGTTGACTTGTACCTTCCTATTTCTTCTTTGCATGGGGCATTTTTCGCAACTAATCTACCTTATTTGGGTATGTTACCAATAGGGATATTGATTATAATTATACTGATCACTGATCACTCAACGTGACAATTCACCTCTGTCAAAGATTACCTCGTTAGGTTTTATTGACACCGAAATAGCAATTAAAGGCTCATTCATGGTGGGCGACCGTATATAGCCACCTACCATCAAGTGTACCGTCAGCCTATCGACCTTAACATAAAAAATCGAGATCTGTTTAGAAAAAGTAGTTTCGATGACTACTTTGATTGTGGCACAAGCAACGCCACAGGTGCTGCAAGTGCGCTGCCATAATAGGATTAAGGATAGGGATTAGGAAGGGATGGGAAATGGGATTATACATAAGAGATTAGTCACTTACTGAAACACAACAGCACACGTGCTATTATTTCATGGTGGTCTGCTGTATGGGGGTGGTTACTATCACAGTAAAGAAGGAATAGGGTAACGGGCTCTATCCATATACTAGAGTATTCTTAGCTAGCTAGAGTAGTCCCGAGCATAGTCCTCTCTTGCGAGGCCCATAGAGAGAAGTACTTAGTAGTGACTAAGGCAAGGTGGGTTTAGTTAAGAGACAATTTTATTATTGGTCCATTATAGGCGGACAAATGGGTATAGCAACATTGCTAGTAATGAGTGTAACGGGGCCTCTGTCTATTCCGTCGTGAACAACGGTCAAGCGATGGCCGAGAACGCCGTGTGGCTGCCACCAACAAGTCCTCTTCCAACCGCGTCGGCTACTCCGTTGGCCACCTCGTTGGAGTCCCTGACCTTCAATCCATGGACTGCCCCTAACCCATTGTTTGATTCTATGAATCAAAAGAACGGCTCTTCCAGTGAGTGAATGTTTTTATTTATTTATTTTTTCTATTGGATAGCGTTCCAGCTTATGTGTGCAGTTTTTATTCTATTAACACAGTAAATAATATTATATTGGCTAAAGCAATATAGAAAATAGGTCCCTTTGTTGGCATAAATACCTATCCATTGGAGTACACTAGGGTTGTCATTCTTTATTTTTTGTAAACATTTTAATTTTATTGATTAAAACATTTATTCGCATTCTATAATGATAATTGAATGAATTATAATTTACAAATAAAATTAGGTAAAGGCAAAGTTCTTTATTCTTCATTTTGGACATAATTTTAATTGAATATCAAAAAACTTTTCACCCAATTTAACCTGTTAATGAAATAAAAATAGTGAATATTGAATAAAATCATGTTATGGTACAACTAGTAACAAGAGTGTATTGTGTTGTGTGAAAACTAGCGTCATCAGTACGTTTGTTTCGAACGTTTCTACATATTTTCCGTACTGTTTTAGCTATTTATTTACTGTGCTATTACCATTGCCCTCATAAAGTCTACAAACGCGTAATAATAGAACAAAAACTTGTAGTACATGTAGAAGGAATCCTGTGAAGTTGAGTTTGTGGAATGAAATGAGATTTAATCTGAAAATAAAAGTCACTTATAAGTTAATTTAGACTTTATGGGGATTAAATTTATGTCAAATGTGCTAAGTTATGTAACGCTTTCTATGGATTGTTTAATTTAATTTTTCTATTAATAATTGATAAGTTTTAACCAAGCTCATGCCTAAATATGTGTGGAAAAAAAAATGTTTCACATATCGTTTTTGGTATTATGTTTTTGGTAAAGTTGCTTCAGATGATTTTTAAACACCATTTAATAAATTTGCACTTTAGAAGCGGCTTTACTTTTTAGCTTTTATTATTTTGTGTTCTTGGTTTTCGTGAATTAACTGCATGGGGTGTAAGAGCTGATTGACTAGCATGTTTCTTTTCTTGTAGATGAACCGATTTGCAATAATTCCATTGTATTTGTAATGTAATAAAAATCTAATGAAATAATTTTTGATAATACGTATTTTGGTGAGATAAATTTTGATGATTTTATTTTTTGTAGGAATTTCGGTTGAATAATTGATGACTTTTAATGAAAATTTAACTATAATCATATCTAGTAGTCAAAATGTATCTCTGTTAGCATTGATCCGAAGTTGTCAAATGCAGATCTGTATTTAATATAAAAGACAAACGACATTGAGGATGATAGTTGAGTGAATGTTGCTAATCGGTATTGTCCGGTCTAAAATGGTCACGAGGTCCCACACTCCCACTTTAAACAATTTATGTAATCCATGTAGATTAGGTACTTTCCTTGCACTCTTTGTGGTTATAAGAGAGGTATTTTTTTATTTTTTTTGGACACTTATTTGCATAATTTGAGTTTAAGTGTCGTCAGCTATATAGAATGATACATATAAGAGCTTTCGTTGGTTCACCGCGTGCTCCAACCTTCCGTTGGAGTTGATGCATATAGGTTTTATGGTATAAATGTTTTATTTGGCTTTTCTAATGATTTTTAAAAAGAAATCCGTTTGTTATACTTTATTACAATCTGTGTATCGAATAAGTCTATTTAAAATCAAGTTTATGATAATCAATATCAAACCGTTTTCATCAAATTCAGATTAATGAAATTTTTTAACGGTTGTAATGATTTTTTCTCTTGGGGATTGGTAATAATAACATTTTTAATAATTATTGCATGTCGCTAATGTGAACAATAAATATAAGCAGAATAATTAATATTAATGGTGTTTTATTTCTTAGTTCAGTTGATGTCTCTTTGCTTTGGGTGGTTATTGGCATAAATCTTAATACGTCGCGTCACATATGGGTTCATGTGTTCCTATAAGGAACGCCAAAGGCTCTCGTAATACATTTGTTGCACCTTGCCTCGGCTGTCCTTCAGGAGAAAAGCAGATTAGCATAAATCTTTTGCGTTATTGCGTGAGCAGAAGTAAATATACTTACTAGTTTTCTAACGAGGCTTTTATTGTATAAATAGTTTTTATAGAATCAACAGTTTGTTATTTTTATTATATTTTCCTTGAAGCCAATAATTCAAAATTGAGTAATTTTGAATAGGAAACATTTAAAAAAATGAGAAATTCAAAATAAATTTATATTATTATAAAAATAAATAATAAAAATCATAAAGAAAGCAAATAAATTTAGTAAAACAATTATGTGAAATGTGGTATTGTGCTAAACGGGACAGTAAATTTTAAGTCTAGTACGGCCGCATAAATTGGGTTTATTACAGATTATACAAAATTAGCATCTGTAGAAGTCTAGCTATGTGACGATTAGGATATTTTATTTTTCGTATATTTTTCGCTTTATTTATGTAGAGATGCACGCGGCCCGCGACGAAAGGGCATCGATGTATTAGTTATTAGTCGTGAGGTTTTCCTCCAATGCCACGGAGACGTTCGCCATGAAAACGTTTAGATCGCGTCAAACAAAAGTGTGCGCCCGCGCAGCGCGCCCGCTATCTGCGCACACGCAACCGCGATTACGAATATTATGTGGACCACGTAACTTGCTTGTGCGGTGTTTACTAAAAGTGAAACCGAGTGGACGCGTGTCGCAACCTGCGCACGCCCTTCGTGCTTCGCGATGGCGGTATGCGACAAGTGGGTCGCGCTTAAGATACTAGAGTTTGTGAGTCCACTTTTATCACCACTATAACATTTGGATAAAAATAAAATCGGTACCCTATCTAATCTGCTTAAACACTCATATTTATATATAATAATATTTGCTAACAGACTAGTTAAACATGTTTATTTATAGTTGTCAAGGATTCGTTTACATAATAAAGGGGTTGCGTTGTGACACAATGCTAGTAATATTAAAGTGTATGAATGGATAGAGTGGTTCTCGAGGAAGGTTTTAGTATATAATTTACAAAGTTACGCGGGCGAAGTCGCGGCCACCAGCTAGTTTAGTATAAATTTAGGGGTGGTTTGAAAAATACCATCCATGAATTGCTTTATTGTTCTATTGAATATGCATAAGTTAATACAATTGCAAGCTCCTTCACATATGTGGTTTTATGATAAGTCAAGTTTAAAGCAAAGTTAAATATCTTATTAATTAATGTTTGGTTTTTCCATTGCGTGATTCTGAAAATACCATTTAAGAGTATTTACTTTAAATAATTGTTTTATCGAATAAATTTATAATTTTTCTTTGGATTTTGGTGCATAAAATACCAAAGGTAAATCTTTAAATTATGTAAATTATTTCTTCTGTAATCTTATTCACCCTTTATAAAATTTTTAATATCAATTAACTGAAATAAATATTCACACATTTAACTTATTGTGATTTTTGGATTGGTACATTTTTTTAAAGTTATCTATTTGAGTTAATATTGATTCCAGATAAAATAATAAATATTATCTTTCTAAATTGGTTGCAAAATACTTGAAGTTAGCTGTAGAATTTAGTCAACGATATTCGGTTTTCATTTAACGAATAATTAAGATTTTTATGTTTGCCAAGATATTAACTTACCCTTGAATAGTATACAAAAATGCAAGCGAAGAAAATAACATTACCGATGTACGACCAAGGTTATTTTCCTTCAAATCCAATCAATTTACAATTAAACTATCGGGTGATTCATCTAAATGTTTTTTCATTATTATATACAATACCACTTAAATTATACACCGATAATTATGCGTGCAACTTACAGACAACGTAATTACTTGCATTATTGTTGGATGCCAGTTTAATATAGTTAGATGCCATTTATTTTAATGGTGCAGTAATGCCGTACATTGGACAGACATTTTGTGAAAAACTAAGCGTGAATCAGAGACGAAATAAAATATATAAGTTTTTGAAATAATGTTACAATAGAAATATTAGTTTAAGGGCCTCTTTCATCATGTGTCAAGTAGGCTAACCGCCGTTTAAAGTCACCGGTAACCGGGAATGAAGGAGATGATATAGGTACCTTTGTTTGTACGGTAAAAGTCCCAAACATTAAAAAGAAAATAATAAAAAAGAATCGTCTGTCGAAGGATGCAGTAAACCGAGTGCATAATTTAATAAAACATACAATTATTTCTAAAAGTAACTAATCAACACTTTACTTGTACTTGGTGAAAGAGGCCCTAAATGTACTTATTGAAATCGCTTAACTAACTGTGCTAATATCAGTGCTAATGCTAATACCAATTATGCAATGTATTTTTTTTTTAATTTCTCATTAATTCAGGTCTACACATATGTATACCTACTCGCGCTCAGAGCCTTCCTATTTTTTGTGCACACTAGATTATTAAAAAAAACCTTGCCGACAATTACCCGACTAGGACACTGTGCTCGGCCGAGAAGCAATTACATATTTTGTCTTGATGTATCGCACATATAACACACTGAACTTTTTGAGTATTTATTTTCACACCTCGCACGCTAATAATGATCATTTTCCGCATAAAAACATTAAACCCTATTTCATTAAGTGTACGTGGCGTTTACTGTTTGCGAGAGGCGTTGTGGTCTTCAATGTCGCTCCCACGGTGGACAGTGACGTCACGCGGTGACAATAGCAACCGAACAGCCTAGGCAAGACTTGGTCTATTGTTTTATTAAGGATGTCACGTCAGACTTAATCCATTCATCATGGAACTGGCAGAAACAAAAGGGCTTGGAAAATGAATGAAAAAGCTATATAGCCTCGTTCTGAATTTAAACTGAGGTATGATGTGATATGCGACAAAGAAATATGCGTGTGTACAGAGTACGCGTTTCAGAAATGAAACTTCTTTGTCGATCAAATGAGCGGTATACGGTAGATGTGATACAGAAACGTTACAAGAAGCGTCACGTGATCGTTACACTGAAGCGTCACATAATATTCGACCTTGAAACTTTATTTTCAAAGAAGTTTCAATTCAGAAATACTTACCTTAGTTATCTATATGTTCGTGGCATTGGGATTATTTTTTATTGCTATTGATTGGGATTTTCTTTTGGATTTTTGGATTTACTGTTTTACCTTTACACTAAAAAACAAGCACTGTGTGTATGATACAAATGAATCTTTATCCGAGCTAATGCTTTCTTTTTTTTCTGTGTTTGTGTTTACTAACTGGTGGAATGTTGTTTTTTTGCATTTTTCGGTAAGTTTAATTTTTTTTTAATTTTTCTTTGATTTTTATACTTATCATTAACGTTATGCATGTATTTATTTATTTAACATACATAAATAATTTATGAAGCATTCAATCGCCTAATGACCACT
Organism: Synanthedon myopaeformis; assembly: GCA_944738685.1. Classification (NCBI taxonomy): domain Eukaryota; kingdom Metazoa; phylum Arthropoda; class Insecta; order Lepidoptera; family Sesiidae; genus Synanthedon; species Synanthedon myopaeformis. The sequence continues at coordinate 8,786,894 of OX122924.1, read as the reverse complement.
ACATTATTAATAACTAGCTGTCCCGCTCCCGGCTTCGCCCGGCGTGCATTTTTTTTCTCGTAAAAACCTTCCCTGATTATCCCTATACATTGGTAAAAACCGCATGAAAATCGGTGCAGTTTATAATATGTAAAGATAATAATAGCATTATTAATACACATTAATAAAATATACAACATATAAATTGTTTTTAGTAACATCAGATTAAGATATTATTTAAAAATCAAATATTTAAATAAAAATACATATTAATAAAATTAAGATTTATTATTAAGATATTATTATAAAGATATATTTATTAAATAAAGATTTTATTTATCAGATTATTTTAAAAGGAAAACTTTTGAGCACAATAGAAGTTATCTTGACAGTTTTTCAGTTTAAAACTTATGTAAATTGGTCGTCCTTTCCTTACCTCTCCACGGATTAATTAACATAATTGAACTATTGAAATTAAAAATTCCCAATAGTTCAATCAATTGAACTCCTAATTGAACTAGTGGGAATAGATATTCGGTAACCACTTACTCACACAAGCTGATACTATACTATTACTCTTAACTTATGTAATGCTTTCTTGACATCTTTATTGTTGTTACACTGGCTAGGTGTTAGATTTATTTTAAATTTAAATGATCCCACAGGAACAGTACCTTTTTTTTCTGAATGAAAGGTACCCAATGTCTTTTCTAGTATCCCTGAAAACGGGTATGCAAAATTTCATGATGATTGCATTTATATTATTAGTATGGATTACTTTAAGCTCATAAAGTTTATTTATATAAAAATTAAAGAAATGTTAAATTTTAAACCAGATAATCCAGAAATTTATATATTATATTATACATATATGTACGTAGTATATAAATGAAGAATAAATATTTCAATATGAAAATTATATATAGTTTGATTATTGAATAGTAGGCTCGTGTAGTAATATAAGCGATTTGTGAATGAACAGTTGTCGTGCGTGGCATGTCTGGTGGCAAAACGAGTATCTTCGGACGACGAAGCGCGTCTGGCTCTTCTGCTGCAGAAGTTTTCGCGAGAATGGTCTTTGCTTACTTCAGTCACTTGGGATTCTGTTGGCGGCGCCTTTGCTGACGCTGTCTATGGAGGTAATTCTTCTATATTTTATAATAAAAAATAATAAAATAAAATAGTCCTTTAACGCATTTTCCCTGTATAGTCATAATTTACAATAGATACATGGGTATTAGATTTATTACCATCGATCGGTTTTTTCAACAGCTTATCTTTCGACCTCTCATAAACCTCTCATAAAATTGAATTTCCTTTCGATTTCGGTTTCAATTTTTTTACTTTTAAAATAGGTTTGTCGTTTTTAGATATGAATAGATCTAATTTTATTCATTTGTAGACAGGCAGTTTACCACGGAAACTATGCCTCTAAACGCTAAAGTATCCATACTGGCAAATAGTGTTGCCGTAAACACCCTTGAGTTCAATTTCAGTAACACAAAAATGATTTAAACAATTTTCTTAAATTAAATTCCTTTTTTGTTTCAGGATACACCATAATAACATTCGGATTAATATTGGCCCGAGTTTTCCAAGAGATACCGAAGGGAAGAAGAATACTCGAGGGAGTTCTTCTTGGACTTGGTTTCTTGTTTTTTCTTATTTTAGGTGAGTCAACATTTAATTTTTTTTTAATATTTTCAATTTTTACACAACGGTCCACATGATGGTAGGTGTGGCTACCGTCGCCTTATAACGTGAACAACGTCACAGGTGGTGCAAGTTGGCTGCGGATCATAGAATTAAGGATAAGGGATAGGGTAATAATGGGCTCTGGCATCCCTTACTCACTCACCCAAACACAACAGGCACACATGCTGTTATTTCATGGTGGGCTACTGTCGCCAGAAGGGCTGCCTAAATGACTGCGCAATGCAGTGTACCCTGCTACTACTAAAAATTCTGTACTTTCTGTATCAAAAAATGTAATGAAGGCATATTTTGGTTGTTATTATTTTATTTTATTTAAAACTTTGTATTTCTTTGTACCAGGTGGTCTAGAGCTGGCATCCCTAGACTCAGTTCCGAGGAATCTTGTGGTGAATGCTTCAGTGCTCGGTTCATTGTCGCTGTTAGTCGCAATACTCTTCCTCATAGACCTCATGGGGCCCAGAGTATATACGAAGACCTCACATTCACAAACAGACACCGCAATATCTATAGCAAAACCGGATGAAAAAATCTCTGTTACAAACCAAACGAACGTGACAACGCAGTCGAACACTAACGGACCTTTACATGAGAAAACCAACGGAAAAGTTCCAGAGAGACCGAAAAATTTGGACTTGGAAAAGGGAAAATTGGAAAGCCCGTCAAAGAAGGACGATTCACCTTTTTTCGAATTCCCAACAAACGGTTACACGAAATTTGACACGATCGAAAGTGAGGAACTGGAAAAGACTAAGTTTGGTTCTTTGAGGAGCGGCCTAGAGGGCGGTAATTACGTACATTTCGCAGATCACATGGTGGAGCCGGATCGGCTGCATTACGAACAAGAATTAGCCAAATTCAACGAGAAATATTTAAGGAATTATTTAGATTCTATCGGTAAACTGCCGGTTAAGGAAGCGTTTTTACCGGAGCCTCAAACGCCGGTGTTCGCGAAAGTGAAATCGGGCAGACTGAGGAGTTTGTACGATGAACTGTCGCCGAGTTACGAAGAGAAACATCGCTCGAAATCGCCCTCCAGAGCGAGGACGGTGGCGTCACCCACCTTACAGCAGTTGGAGGATTATTTGCGAACATCGACCAGATCAAAGAGAGGGGACACGCCCGCGTTGTTCCCCATGGAGCCGATAGAAGAGAGAGATCGCGAGGGCGGTGACGCGAGCGACAGAGCGTCCGGTACTCCCACAGACCCTGGATTCGTTCAATATACTGCGGGCCGATGGCCAGACAAACGCCAAATACGGACACCCAGACACAGCCCCACCAAGTAGTGGTTATAGTGCAACGTTTAAATGAGATATGACGTTTTGTGAGTGAAAAGTGTAGTTTTATTTATAACTAGCCATTTAGATAAGTATTTTACTAATCTATTGTTGTATATTATTTTTGTAAATGTCATGCAATAAACTAATGATGAAATTATTTTTTGTTTTTATTATCTAATTATCTGATAGGAGGCAATTCTATAGTACCTAATCAGAAAAAAATTAAATTAATTTGGAATTTTCGTTAAACATTCTACAAATGAAAATAATAAATTAGAAAGTTTTAAAGTCAAAACAAATGATGTCAACTTGTAAGCTTTTAATTTACAATTGACGTTTTTCTTACATTACAAATTTGATTAAATTTTTTACATTAAAAAATTGTACGTATATTGTGAAAATCTGAATATTCTAAAAAATTGAGATTAAGATCATTCTTTTTTTATATTACTTATTTAAAGACAAACACACCACTTGTTTGACTTCAAGTTTTTAGATTCTGTACAAAGGACACGGCGAAATCCTACACACCCAAGATACTGTGGGCTTGATGATTAAATCATTTAATTACCTATACTTAACTAACCCCCATTATTTATAACTATAGTTCATTGCTCCAAGTCTGAAGTAGATGATTGAGAGGTTTAATTTTAAAATAATGAGATGTGACAAATAAACAAAACACAACTTACCTGATACCTATGACGTGTATCTCTTGTTTTGAGTCATCCGTAATTACCTACTTGTTCGAGGAATGTCGAATGATATAGTTCTAATGGCAGGGTTTACAAAATAAATTATTTACTTAATTGCCTGTCAGAAAGAGACAATTTGTACCTTTTTTGTGGAAGAAAAAAGCAGTGCGTTACATATTGAGTCATCTATATTTTTACGCCTACACCATACAATTCGAATTTAAGACAATTTTCGTCATAACAAATACACTAGGATCATTACCATCATCTCAGCTTTAGAACTACCTCTGTTGGGATACCACTGTTGGCACATCCCCTTTTTTCTAATTATATGAACCAAAATTGAGATCAATGTTTTTCCAGTTTTATGTTCATATTATAATTTTAGTTATTTTGGATATTCTGTAATTAAAAAAAAACATCTCATTTTGGTCATATCTATCTATATTTGTTCGGAAAATAAAGTAGGTATCTTATTACTAAGCTATTTAAAGTATGAAGACACTAGCGACAGATGAATACTCATATAAGTGAAAGTCGTATCAATATCAAAGGTTCAGAAGAAGTTATCGGAGAAACAGACTGAGGGGATAGCTGCTTTATTTTATACTATTAATATAGGTATGTATGCATAGGAGATACTTTGTAATTGTTCATGAACTTTAAAAAACGACTTGCTTAGTGGTTTTATACATTTTTTTAAATATTTACAACTAAAGGTCGATTGTAGTTAATTAAAAACCTTGAGAGCACGCTTCATCGGTTGTTCTCATGAATGAGTTTCGCAACGGATTCACTCTTAAGCACTAAAACAAGGAACGCTCTTGAAGGGGCAGTGCTAATGGAATGGACCGTCAAAGGAAGGTTCAATGAATGCGCACTTGTTATTGCAACAGCCTTTGAACTCAGAACGAACGTGATTTGGCCAAAACGTCTAAAAACGTTTGTATTTCAAGTGAGTTGAACCGGTTATTACGTGGTTGTTATATAAATGGATATTAGTTATTTGACCGACTACTATTAAACTTTGCTAGAGCTACGGGCACAGTTAAGATTTAGTCCAAGCTGTTAGTGACCAGGATGAAATTTGACAGCATAAAAACCTCTTAAAATAACAAGTATACGTACTAAATCATGCTGATCGCTTAAATTTCTTAATAAGAATTTCGAACATTAAACAATATTATATTATTATGATGTAAAACATCATATATAATTTTAATATAAGTATTATATAACAGGAACCTTAAATCTTCAGATTAAGAAATGTATTTTTTTTTATTTAGCCTTTGATGACTTTGGAAACATCAAATACTTACATCGTATTTTTTACAAAAACACAACATTGAGTTCTATAAATAGCTATAATTAATAACTTAAACTTATTAATATTTTTGATACATACGTATAATACAAGAAACCTCTTCTAAACCACCTAACAGATTTTGATAGGGTTTTCACTAATGGAAAGAGCGATAACGATAACGATAATTTTTTTCTATAAAATAATTGACTCCTACCAGTTTAAAATAACACAGCTCAATCTATTCCTATTTTGAATTAAGTAATTATCGTGTTATATTTAAAGCATTACGAATGTTATTCCGAAACAATGAAATAAAGCTTAACTAGTTCGAGGTAATAGCATATTGAGACTAGCAATAGGCATTTGTCTAAAGTGTAAAACTAGTAGTACCTAACTAAAGTGTTAGTGTAGCAAAGCAAGAGGATGATTGCACTAAGCTATGAATGATATGCTGATTGTCATTATAAACCCGGAGACAGAGGGTAATCATCATTCTGTCCAAAACAATACTAGCTTTGTGTTCGGCCAATGACTTGTTTGTGATTATGAAGTACTTTACAATTGGTTTAGGTAAATTAGAAGTTTGTAGTTAAGTGAGTACTTAAACCATCGACTTTTTCCCATAATTATTCACATAATGCATTTTATTTATACCTACAGTATGAATCACTATTGTATTATCTAATAAATATTAAATAGGTAAGTAACAATTTGCTTCCTTTATTAACACCTATTATTAAAATAAAATAAAAATACAATCTTCTTGAAGTATTACTTACTGGACGAACATAATATTACCTGCATGCGTTGCGGGTGACTCGACTCGGCTCTATATAGAAATTATAGTTTTTTAATACTCTGACTAATAGGTACTCTGAGACGGTGGCAAAGTTATTTTGTATTATTATACCTTCAAGCTACCAAAAGAATTATTCTATAGTTTGTACTTTGCAAAAGCTGTTAAAACCAAGCGACGAAAACAATCAACACAGAATATGAACAGTTGAATCGAATCGGGTTGCACGTCATCATTATTTTTTATATATTTTCGAACTCTACTCCTAACGATGAAGGAAAATATCGTTGTGAACGTCCCATCCCCAACTGAGACCATGTCATCAGACATGGAAATCTTCAGACATGTGAAACTCTGCTAATCCGCAGTGGGCTCTTTTTTAGTGTGTAATACTAATAACCACTGTGTAATACTAATAACCGACCAGCATAAGTGCTTTTGTGTTTCTGTGCGAGTTGAAGTTATAACCTCTTCACAAAAATAGAGGTTTAGGCCCTAAATATTACCTATGCATAATCTATTTTGGTGTCACAGAAAATACTAACTATTAGATTCGCCTACAATTAGAACGTAACGTAATTTTTTAATTAGCCTTTTTTGATGTCCATATAAATATCAGTCAACCGCCAAGTTGTTTTGTTCATATGTTATGCAGATAATATGACACATTTTATTACCCCGTAGAGTTCTCACGCATAATAACTATTCCGACCTCGAGATGGAACTTCAATAAAATAATAAGTATAATGCGATTAAAGTTCTTATGACTACACTATAGCGACCCCCCCCCCGGCTTTGTACGGTGGCTATTATATTACACCTCCTCGTTTATTGCTCTTTCTATTAGTGAAAACTGTATCAAAATCCATTGGGTCGTTGAGAAGAAGTTAGCAGACGAACATATAGCCATAATATGTATTAGCGACCCGCTCACGGTTCGGGATGCAGTGTTTTTTATATACACCAACCTTTCCCGTTTATTCCTTTGTCCATTAGTGAACACCGTATCAAAATACGTTAATTGATTTAGAAGTAGTTAGCGGAGAAATAGATACACGTGGACAGTTTTGGCGATTTAATAGCAAAATATTTATTTTTTCATTTGCACGAAAATTTAATTAGTAAGTATGTATTAAACATATAAACCTTCCGGGAAAAATTATCTATTTAACTGAAGGTATAAACTGCATTAAAATAAATTGCGTGGTTTAGGAGGTAGCGGATATATACATTATATATAGATTGCACCCATTATATACAGAGATATATATATAAAAATATATGCTTGTGGTAGGAATGCACGGTCTTCTGTACTTCACGTCCAAACGCTTCCTGCTACCTTCTATGCCTTTCAGATCGTCTGACAAAGTATTAAAAAATAATTATGTAATATGCTAGTCAGGCGACAGCGGTCATACTACGGGGTCGTCATATACATCTGAAACAGCAACCTTGTGGTCAGGCGTTGGCGTTGCATAGACAAAGGACACTTTTTACGGCGCGTGAGAACTAGCCGCGCGTCGCGGGCGCAGCCTTCGCACAGCCGATGCTTCCTTACCTTACAGGGTTGACAAAACAGTCATTACTATTCATAGTATTATTAGTTGCAATTGTAACGCGAGTAATTTATTCTAAAATGTTTTCATTGAAGCTGTTGTATGTTTAAAACTCTTTTGACGCCAATTTTCCAAACATGATGCTTAACTTCAAATTATTAACGCTTCATGGAATTGTATATATTTTTTAGGAAAAGGTTGTCAGATAGGCTGAGAATCCACTTGATGGTAGGTGGCTACCGTCGCCTATATCACAAGCAACGCCACAGGTGCTGCAAGTGCGCTGCCGACCATAGAAAGATTAAGGGTAAGGAATAAGGAAGGGATGAAGTAATGGGCTTTAACTAAAACTAGATTGAAAAAAATTGTCGTTGGTAATTATAAAAAACATAAATTAAAAATCCTAAGAGGTATTTATTGAATTTAGTTGCTACGTTTATCTATCCTACATGTTTTAAATACTGTAATAGCAATTCACAACCCTATTACCAGTGCAACGGTGACTGGTAATCAGCGAGTGCAACGGTGACGAAAATAATACCTAAACTTACTTCACTTATATTCACTAAAATCTTGATATGAAACGGTTCTTCGTTTTCGCATAATGAACGGAGATCCGTGTATTAAAATAGCATAAAAAATTTAAAACCTGTATTGTATAAAAACCTACGTATTTAGAAATGAATAAATTTATGTAGATACCTACTAGACACATTGCAAATACCTACTCATCACAGCCTCCCTAATTTATTTATTTAGCTATTTTTAATCTTTCATTTTAAAATGTCGACTGTATATGGATATAGGCTATGGTATAGCTATTCATATTCGTGCTAATTTATATTAGGACTGTGTGTGTACGCTTATAACTGACATGCACACTAACTTAAATTTAAGATTCTAAAATGTTGGTGTACCTAATATTAAATCTTAATCATTATCATCAACCTGCCTATATCCAACAGTGGGGAGCCAATCCTGTTGGATTTAGGCCTCTCCCAAAGCTCACCACCACGCACTGTCCTCTGCGCTTCGCACCCAGCTGTTTCCTGTGATGCCTTTAGAGAAGCCACGTTTTATTTATTAAAGACAGTATCTACATATACTGATTATAGACCTAGGTCTTCAGACATTGCAGCATTGGTAACGGGAAGAGATGACGTAACATCTTAAATAAATCTTTATAATACTTAGTAATTATCTATTTTATAATTTGAATCAATTAATATTATATATACAGGTGAATTTTTTTAACCGCACCTGGAGGGGGAAATTACTTTAAATACTGGAGATAGATAAACTTCAAATGGCTTCTGTGTAAAACTTATCCTATGAATGCTCTGAGAATGCCTATAGACAGATTCTCTAGAAAGCAAAGTCGCTATATTATATTATGCGTTTTCCAACTTCGATGAACTTCAGCCAATCTTCTCCACCAGCACGAGTTAGAGGGATCGAACAAAAAGAAAAGAGATGTATTAAAAATAAAATCTTTATTGATATCTACAAATAAACTTTTATTACGTGAGAATATTTAAATATATTACATGACAAATACAACACCTTATTATGACTCAGACCTTCGCGGCCTTTGGGCAATTTGACACGATATAAAAAAGCGACAACAGTATAATTATTATATATGTTATAAAGTATAAACTGCTATTGTTATCGTATAATAGACATTAAAATCTAGAATAGCACCTTCATAATAATATTAGGGAAGGAAGACTCGTTTAAAAATGCGTTAACGGATTTTTCTAATACACTGGGGGTGTAGAAGTCGGTCAAAACTTAAGTCATTTTGTCACCGACATCCCTAAGAGCGCGTCTTTTGAAAACATTTAAAATTTTTGTTTTATTAGTCCAGAGTAACCGTCATTGCTAACTTGCTTGAATTCTTTGAAATTATTTTTTCTGTTTACATTTACTACTTAATATCTTTTTTATATATGTAGGTTGTCAGACAGGCTGACGCTCCACTTGATGATAGTTGGCTGCCGTCGCCACAAAAACAACGCCAGTGCGCTGCCGACTTTAGTGAAATTAAATATAACCACAGTACCATAACCAGGAAACGAACCTTTTGGTCACAGGTCTTTCGACAGGCTCGTCTCTCTGGTATTAAGATTTTATTATTCATCAGTAAAAAAGTTTATGTCTACACAAATAGTTAATACTTAACTTAGATATTTCCGTTCATATGAAAACTTTTCTGTAACTAATAAAGACAAAATTATTCAGGACTCTGTGTTAAAAATAATTCTAAAAATTTCTAAAGATTCTAAAGAAAATATTTTATTACTTAAAAACTAAAGCTAAGCTTTCTTTAAAAACATGTTTTCAGAAGACGCATCTTAATATAATAATTTATTATTGGAAAAAATGAGATTATTCGCCTACCTAGTACATGCATTGAAATCAATCATAAACTAATTAGGTAATATGGAATGTAATGCATTTTAATGATTTAAAATGTTTTTATAATAATAATATTTATTATGATTGACGATTTCATGTTGGTAAATTATTATAATATATAGCATAGAATAGTATAATTATTATTTTTATAGATTTGGTGGTTATTTTGTTAAGGGGGAAATAACTTTTTATCAACACTTTTGGCTTGGTTACAACTTCTTTAAGTCACCTCTAAAATAAACACTAAACATAATTAAATGATTAAAACGATAATAGAAGTCGAGGTCGTAACTAAGTAAATAGATTTTCATTTGTTGTTAACTTCTTTTTTGTTTCTAAAAATCCTATTCTCATTTCAATCTTGTTAACAGTTTCAGATGTACTTACAATTATTTATATTTATACCTACACTTTCTGAAGTGTAGGTATAAAAAAAACGTATAATTCTCGAGATTAAATTTCCTTATTTTTAGATCTGAGGTGGACGGAATGTTTTTTTTTTCCATGAATCTTAATGTTTTTCTTTAGGAGTTGAAACCTGAAACAAAACAGAAGCAAGTTTAATTTAAATATTTTCAAATTAGATATAATATTTTACTTTAAAGAGCCACTAAAATATTGATAGCAAATTTTGAAAATTATCTATTTTAAAATGAACACATCACTTTTAGGCTTCAGACAAAGCTATAAAAACGATAAAGATGTCAAGTGTTATATTTTTTAATTTTCAATGCCTGGCAAAGATATAAAAACAAGTAAGTTGTCGGGCGTTATATTTTTATTTACAACGCGATTTTAGTCCAGTCACAAATATTTAAGAAAAAAATCTAAAAAAAAAATACCTACTGAAAATTTGAGTTATAAAATTATAATCGGCAGGTATGCGTTACTTCGAATCCCATTATCAAGTTTTTTAAAAGTTACAATAAAATAAATAAAGCAGTCGAATTTATGCTTCGTTTACTGAGCTTTTAAAATGCATTTTTAAAAGGTTAGGTCAAAAAATACATTTAAATTCTTCAACCTTTAATTCCACAATGTTAAACCATTCGTTCTCTATTGAATGGCCAAAATGGTAATTGACGTTGACGTACCGTTGTCGTGGCGATGGTCCCGCTGCAGCGCGACGTACTGTCTGACGAGACGGGCGACCTCGTGCGCCTGCTCGGCCTGCAGACGCGTGACGCGCTGCTGCAGCAGTGAGCCGCACTTCACGTCCAGGAAGAGCGTGCCGTCCTCGGAGCGCACCTTGCGCGTGGAGATGAGCTCGGCGTAGGGCCAGTGCGTGTCCGTGTCGTGCGTGTGCGGGTCGAGCAGGTGAACGCCGCGTCGGTTCAGCGCGAGCACGAACTCGCGCCACTCGCCGCCGCCGCTCGACGACACGCGTCGCACCGCGAAGAACGACGACCCGAACAGCGGCCATCGCGACAGCACCTGCACCAACATTACCAACTTTTCACTCTTTGCTGGTAGTGGGCCGTATATTTTATCACATAATACACACATCATATTTATAATATAACTACATTAAATAAATAGCTGTAGATACCAGTAATTGGTACGCAAATGTAAACGTGTTTGTATGACTAATGTATGTGACTTGGTAAATTTTGATGTGCTGTTGGTATCTCGATTAAATAAAATAAAATAAACAAATAAATATCTTCACACATTCCACACAGCACCATCTAGTTCCTCATTAAGCAACTATAGGCTTGTATTATGGATATCAGACAGTTGATATACTACATAGATTACTTTTTTTTTGTAAATATTATAGATACAAACATTTATGACTCAAGTACAAAGATAAATGTTAACACATAGACATTTGCCCCTAGCGAGATTCGAACCCGCGACCGTTTGGTTAACAACAAGGGTTACTAACCATTATACCAAACGTGTCGTCAAAACATCAAAGCGTGCATTTAAAATAAGGTATATAACCTACCTAAATTAAAAGTGTAAGAAAAGCATGAAAATGGCAGTTTTCTAGTCTTCCAAGACATGCAGGTTTCCTCGTGCCCAGTTGAAATTGTCTAGTTTGTTTTTATTAATAAAATAAGTCTTTATATCCCCTGTTTTTTTTTTAATCTTAACGGAATCTTAAAAAAATCAACGAAATACGATTTTCGTAAAAACGTAACTTGGATCATTGGTAAATAAATTGACTTTTTCATAAATTTTTTTCTTTTTTTTTTAAATATTTTCAATTTTGATTATTTATTCTCATTTATTTAATTTTTAAATTTTTAAAAGGTATATTTTAAAAAACACGTAAGAATCGTCTACGCTACCTGCAGCACTTTAGCCTTGGCGGCTTGCGGAGACAGGGAACGTACGGCCGGCCACTCCGCGGCTACGGCAGCCGCCCATTTGGCCGGTCTCGGCTCTCGCAGCGCCAACAGCGGCTTGGGCAGAAGGAACTTCAGGTCCCTGGCGTGAGGCGCATCCGGCAGAGCGGCCGCTCGGTGCAGCAGAGCCGCCACCAGAGCCGCATCGCGCAAAGCCCCTGCCGCCGGTCCCCCGGGGCCTACTACTAGCAGGAGGCCCTCCAAGTAGTCCGGTGCCACCTGGTTGAACAGCACTTCGGTGTAGAGGGGCGGCGCGTCGGCCCTCAGCGGATGATGCCACACGGAGCGACAGAAGATGAGGTAGAAGGGGTGGTGCGCCCGCTGCAGTTCCGTGGTCACGTCGAGCACGTACTCTTCTCCCGCGAGCGGCATAGTTAAGGCGTCTCCCGCCACTATGCAGTACAGGGAGAACTCGGCGCGCTCCGCCTCGCTCTCCACGCCGATCTGCGACCGAACACGTCATATATATACATTGACTAGCTGGTGCTCGCGACTTTGTCTGCGTTGAAAAAGAAAAAAATATAACGCCTGACATACATACATTGACGCCTAACATTTTATTTCTGCCAAGCGATGGATTTTTATTTTTAGAAAGCTGGTGGAATATTTTATTTTATTTTATTTTATTTTATTTTATTTGGGAAAACAAACAATTACGCCATATAATATTGTTGAAATTATATTTTAACTATTGATGAAATAATTTTTAAATTGGATGAGTAGTTTCGAAAATTATACCTTCTAGATTGACGTTATAGTTATCGTCACTTTTTACTACACCTTAATAAAATGACATACATTTCTGATTAAGTTCGTGATCTGAGTTCGAAATTCAATATATTTCAATAAACCTATTGCTATCAACTTACGAATGAATGAGAAACAAATTCTTATTATTTATTTCTTAATCGAATGACATTAAGTAACAGTTATCACTATTGAAACAATCTATATATTATTTTAATTCAAAATAAAAAACAGACCAGCAGAGACCTCAATTTGTATGGCATTGAAGCAGAGCTACACGTTAGCCGCTAGGTGGCACTGCTTAATTCCCATACAAGGCCCTCAGTTCTATAAAATACGTTACCAGTTCACAGAGTTCGTTGACGATGTCCTGGACGACGGTAGCGCAACGCGTGTTGACAACTCGCTCGGCGCCTCCCGGCAGTCGGTACATTTGACGGCGCGCCGACCGACCCGCTGACACTGCGGTTACCTGCTCAGCGGATTTTATACTTACCAATATTATTTCTTCAGATATTATATCGTCATTTGAAGATGTCAAATGACAACACGAGTTTGTTCTATTGTTGAGGGAGTAACGAATGTTAGAGCCTTTATCATTTACGAAATCATGTCCACAACTTAAGTCTTCGTTGAAAGGCGTTGGATTTTTATTTTTATACGATCCCTAGGGAAAAGTACCTCATGTCCTTTTTTTGTATCCGTAACACACACACGCACACACATTATGTATAATATTATGATGATAAACGGTAACAGACAGAAAGACAGAGTTACTTTCACATTTTATAATATTAGTATGGATCTTACTAAGATCGGCGGCGCAAATGCAGTACCTCTATAGCTTTGCTTGTGGTAAAAGGCAACGGTAACCACTTACCATCAAGTGGACCGTCGGTCTGCCTGTCGATCTTTACATTGAAAAATATGTCAAAACACGAACTGTGTAAAGATGTTACCTCTTCAACACTAGGCACGTTCTTTCTGCCGCCGCAGCGCAGCGTCTTCCTCAAGTTGGCGAGACAGACGGCTGCCGTCCCTTGACACGGCCTTCGTCTGTCTGCCGCAGCCGCCGACAGATACTCCACCAGGAAAGGTCTAAAAATACAACATCCAACACGTTACAATAACAATTTACTACTTACATTACAATTGTGTACTTACATTAATTCAATTATTTCACTTAATAATTACACAAATGACTGATTAATCTATATAATAATTTTCTTCATAATTTTATTGTCAACATTTGAATATAAAGTTTAGTCTGATAAAATACGTGTAAAGTATCGGGCTGATTGTTTAAATTATGTTATATTATCAATTATGTCATATTGCAATATTAGTCATTCTTTTGTTCACGGTAAAGTCCTATGTATAACCTATCTAGCTATTATAAATTTGTATGGTTTCATTTTTGCGATTCCCTTGTGCTGATTATATTAATATTAATATATATTTTTGTCCATGCATACTTATAATGCCTTGGGAACACACTATGGCTAACTTTTCTCTTTATTCCCTTTATAGTTTCTGGTGTTAAGAGCCAACAAAAAAATGTTTCTAGACCGATATCATTATCACTTTATAACAAATATACTTCCTTCTAATTAATAAGAATAAATAGAATACCTGAGCGTATCGGAGCATGTGAAGTAGGCAGCTAGTATGGACATGAGCCTCCAAGCGCGCTGGCACGAGTCCGCTACCGGCGACCGGTTCGATGTGGTCTGCTTCATCAGCTGACAGTACACCTCGTCACGCAGCTCTGGCACCGAGTGGCAGTGCTGGAACATTTTGTCATTAGAACACGTCTATGTCTAATAACTGGAAACCACAAAAGCACCAATGTGGTTCGACCAATCGAACTAAGTATGTTGGACTTTTTCTTCCTGTTGGTCCGATTATAGTGTCGAACCGCGAGAGCTGTGCGGTTTTTAAGGCCACTCGGTTCGATCGTACAAACGGACAATTAGTAATCAAATGTTATCTATTCTGTTAGTATGAACAAGAAGAAGGTAGATAAAAATCACTCACCATCAAAACTGTGTAAACGCATTTGACTTCGGTGAGGTCCTGATGCAGCTGCCGCTCGGGGTGCGAGAGGTCGCCGCAGTAGGCGCGTATGCAGGTGAAGCACTCGAGCGCCGGTGGCGCCAGTGCGGCCGGGAGGCGGAGGAGTGGCGCTCGTAGCGGCGTCGCCTGCCACTTCACCACGTCCGTCTGCGCTTTCCATGTCCATTCGTTGCGTTTCGCTTTACTCTTCAGCGACGAGTCGGCTTTCAATATTTCTAGTCTGAAATTTAAAACATCTGTTTTACCATTCCTCATGAAGATACCATAATCTATAATTACAAAATCAATTGTCTCGACTATCAACGCACAGCCAAAACTACTATGTAATTATTTTAAAAAATTATAATTAATTATCATCATTATCAGCCCACAAGCGCCATGCAATTATTGCATATTTGAGTGTTTTTCACTTGAAAGAATTGAAAAGTATTATAAGTAAGTAAGTAAGTAAGTAAGTTGTATAAGTAGGTCACAAAAGAGAGAAATAAAATTAGCATTCTATTTATCGGAAGCGATACAAAAATGTCAACAAATATAACGCGGGTGTATGAATAATGTATTCGATCGTTATACCAATCACAGAAATAAATTATTTAAATCGATTTCTCTGTGATTACCTACATTATGTAACATTTAATATTGCATCAAATTTGTACTATTATATAATTTATGTATTGGTATTGTGTATATAAAATCTACATATTACATCAATCTCCAAAAATAGGGTTGGTCATTTTTTTATACACTTTATCAGGGGTACAGAAAAGGACATAGGATACCTTTCACCAAAAAAAAAAAAAAAGTGATCATCTAAAAGTAAAAAAAATCAAAGTCTGATACAAACTAAACCAAATATACGAGTAATAAAGATTGAATAAATGTTTCAAGGCCTACAATAAAGGACGCTACCAAGTGGCGGGAAAATGCTAGTGTAACATATAATTACGAAAAATATGTTTATATTTTTCTCTTTATAATTATTGGTGTAGAACTAAGCTTAGTGTAAGCTTAGCGTAGCCGGTGTAAGCTTCAATGGCTAAGATAGGCTAAGGATACGGCTGTCATTGTTTTTAGTTCCCAGATTTGTCGTAATTTAAAAAGGCACGGACGAAAAATCGATTCAAAATAATACAACTCTAACAGAATTTAAAAAAAATCTAATTTATATTTCAAGATAATAATGAGTACTTAACAAATCCTAAGTACTTGTATTTGATTATAAATAAACATAATGGGTTAACTTCTCCAAGTTAAGAGTTTAACTTAAGTGGGAAGTAGCGATGAAAATTACAATTACAACTTTACTTACGCTCAGTTAGCGTAACCACACGGAGGTACTTATTTGTTAAAACCGCATATCATTATGTAGAAACAGCTTGTTCAATTAGTTTGCGTAAATATTATTAAAGTGAAAAATTGTGTCATTCGTTAATCAATGTGTTTTGTCCTTTAAGTGCCAGCTGTTACAAATTACACAAACCTTCCTCGTTTATCGCTTTTTTCACTAGTGAAAAACGTAACAAAATCCGTTGGGTGTAGAAAAAGTTAGCGGAGAAACAGACAAAAGCGAACAGCTAGTTTACTATATTATATAATATATGTAGATATACTCATATGTATTATAGATTGGGGATTGTCTGCGATATGAAATCGTTCATATTGGAAGCCATTGAATTTGATGCATTTTGGTAAGCATCCTACCAATTAAATCATACCTTAACTTTTTGCACCCATTGGTGGGCGAACTTCGTATGTTAAGACTTCATCTAGACTTTTAGATAATAATCACCGGACTAACACTCAACCGGATGACCACAAGTAAAGTAATAAATGTTTGACATATCGAGGAAACCAATAATTGGCTGAAGATGAGAGCCCACAGTACACACAAACTCGGAAAGTTCTTGTCGACAGTTAACCTTACCAGGAATTGAACAGGACTTTGCTGAATCGGAATCCCTTAAAACACCAATGCACAACGTCTGACATACACAAACTTTTAAAGAGGAGTGTATAACGTATACTGATCAAAACAAAATTAATTATTGCTCACAGATAAGGCGTAACAATATCGTCATCACACCCCGTGGCCTCATCACCATGATCGGCTTCAGCACTGGCCAAACTATCACCGGACATGTCCGTCACTGGAACACCCGCCGACATCGTTCGACTGTCGATATGTTACTAAACTCACAACTCACGCCTATTGGGGAAAGTGAGCAAACGGTCGAGGAAGCAATTACAGATTAGAAGGAATAACTTAGCATTTCATTTGGATTTCGAACGTTTGTTGTTACGCGGATTGTTTTTGCTTGTTCGTTTACTTCCTTTTCAATATGGATTTGTTAAAATTCACCCAATTGTGCAAGTGATGCGATACGTGATGATTAGCTCAATGATTTATTGTTGCTCAAATACTTGGGTAATAGCTGTACACACGAATACCTCTTAGCCGATTGTTGAAATTTTTTTTAGGTATTTCAAAGTTACTGTTAAGTAAGGCATTTAAAGTAACTGTGGAGACTTTTTATTAATGGAGAGAGCGATAAACAAAGAAGGTTGGTGTATATAATTTGCTTGACAAAATTGAATCCATGTGAAGCCGGGGCCGGGCGAGAAGTTATTTAATTATATTTTTAACATCTTAAAACGACAAACGTATCAAAACTATGCAACATTCATAAACTTATCTCAATCAAATTCGGCAAGCGAGCACATATTTATTATCTTTAATGAGAGTAGCGAGTTTACCAATGTTTACTTAAAACGCTTTATACAATCATCTAAATGGTTTAGTAGAGTTTCCACTCTAACGAATCTTTACAACTCTTTATAGAACTAAAGTTATTTGGCGAGGCTTAAATCTTGACTTCACAGGATAAAATGTTCCCGAAATAAAACCGGGAAATATGATTACGCTATTGATAGCGCCTGACCCACTAGAAGTGGAAATTGTGGAGCAATTAGGATACACTCACGACTTTATTAGCAATATAACAAACACTTCATTTATTCACTGAAGTTCACAAAATATTCATATGAGAACTTTAAAAATACTTGCAGTCTATGTTTAATTCTGGCAGCTGCGGAACACGGCATCGCCGAACGTCGCAGCACTTCTGCTTAAACGACAGACTAATGTTCGCACTATCCGCAGCTACGTTCCGCGCGAACGAAGTTCGTCTTACAACTAAGTAACTAGGGCTGCACGCATCTTTCCAAACCATTTTATGGCGCATTGTTTTTTTAAACTTAACAGAATGTTGCCCAAGCCCGATTCTCATTACGAAAATTCGTTTGTGTTTTTTTTTTAAATAATTAACACTATGCAATCGTTGCTATAAAGTTAGTTGCTCTACACTCAATTAAATAATTTGACGTATGGTATAAAATTTTAATGGTGTATCTTTGAACTTATATTAAAATAAAAGATATTCACATTGATATTTATGTAATTTCCTTAGGTGCCGATGAAAAGAAAGAAAGAAAGACATTAAAGCAAGGAATAATATGTTACTTTTAAATTTTATTATTGACATGCAACATTCATAATTTTTCTATCTGTTTATACAACTTCCTTAAAAGTTATATTTCTGACAAAAGTTTAAGTATAAGTAAACTTTCACAAATTCAAAAATCGCAAAGGTGTCACAAACATAGTTATTGTGATGAACTTTAATAAAAAGTATATTATACAATATAAAAGGAACGGCATATTTAAATAAAAAGTTATATTGAAAATTTTGTCGCAAATTAAAAATATTGTGGTGCACAATAAGTATATCTTTTTTCTTGGTCGTTTTGAGTTTACGAGTAGAGCCCTATATAGCGCTCTTGAAAAGGTATGATCTCGTCTAGGCAATCTTTTTGGCTATGGACCAATAATTAAAAGTGAAGTGGTCTGTATATTCATCTAGGAAAAGCTGTATCAAAAGGGAGGTCCTTTTTGATCGAAATATTATAACAATTCGAGAATGAAATCTTGACAATCCCAGAATAACGACAAAAACTTCAATGTGGGATTTCAACACTGTAGACGTTTTAAAGGCTTAGTGAAGTGTGGAACCTTCAAATTCAACGGGTTCCTTCAAATTTATTATTGTCGAGTAAATTTTGTTAAAAATGAGTCGCAATAACTATATTAGGATATGAACCGATTTAGTACAAAAAAATAGGGAATGCCAAGGTATAATCCCCTATCCACCATTAAGTTAGCTACCCACTACCAAGTTGACAATCAGCCTGTCTGCTGACTTTTACATAATAAAAAACAATTACATTATTCGATGTATAAGGACTATTGAAATCAAAATTGACACTTTTGACAACCCTGTAAAAGACAATAAGCAAAAAACGCTCATGAGTGTACGTACAAGAGTGCGATTCGAAGAACACACAGGAATCCTACATTCAATGTAAATTCATTTGGCTCACGGTATTGTGAAGCATTGTTCGCCCCCTAATAGATAACTGTTCAATAATAATTAATAGTTTCATAAATAAATGCACCGTATCGAACGTTGAACGGAAATGGGTGACCGTATATAAGTAAAACGTAATAAACTCATAAATGTAGTCTTCACCTTTAAATTCGCGTAGTAAATATGCAGTTCGAACCTTTTTCTGAAAATGTTATTCCAGCTTTTAGCCTATTATTAGCTATAATACACCGACAAGAGTTTGTGTAACACCTCAGTGGACTAAAATAAAAAAATGTAAAGTAAATCGCCCACCACACTACTTGCAGTTGATCGAAGTCAGGTGAAAATGAGAGACAAGAAGCCACTTTGTGCAACCGGCAGGCTGACTGTCCACTTGATGGTAGGTGGCTAGCGTCGCCTATAACGTAGGCAACATCACATGTGCTGCAACTGCAAGTGTGCTGCCGACCATAGTGAGATTTATGATAAGGATGAATGGATAGGAAAATGGGCTCTGGCATCCCTTAATCACTCACCGAAAGACAACAGCACGCATACTGTTATTTCACGGTGGTCTTATGTAAGTGGGTGGTTACTGCCGCCAGACGGGGTGCCCAAATGACTGCGCAATGCACTGTGCCTTATTTAGGTACTATAAGGGGCATGTCCTTTATGCTTATTTTTAACTTGAGTTGTAATAAATTAGTGCAACATCCTTGGGTCTATGTTAAAGATAAATCTATACTTATATTACAAAGAGGTAAAGTGTGTATGTTTGTATGTAGGAGGTAATCTTTGAAACTACTCATACTATTTAAAAAAAATCTTAAACCAATAATTAGAATAGAATTTCAGGATGGACATAGGCTGTAAAATCTCCAACGCTCGGCAAAAAATATAACGTATATTGCTTTATATATTTTGTCAAGCGTTATTATCTTTTATTTTTCGTCGTGGGCACTAACTAGTATTTAAATTAAGTTTTTTGAAACTAGTAACATTATTTTAGAAACTTATTTCTCTAGTGGCTCTAGTCTTTGAAATGCGTAAGAAACATTGTTACACTACTCATAGAATTACATAATATATTTTTGTTTGGTGTTAATTTGAACTTTAAAGCATCTATACACCCCCTCCGCGGTGTGAACCGTATAACAATGGACAATTAGGTTATATAACTCAGATTAAAGTAATGTATGACATGACTGAGTAGTAGTCTATGGTAACATTATGTAGTAAATTGAACATTGAACACATGACTTGTGATTTTGCTGAATTACAATTTCATTTTGTATAATTGCTTTGACGACTTTTTAGGGTTATATAAGTAACCACTTTTTATGTTGAGGTGAGGCTTTCACTAATTTTGATACTGTGCGTTATTTAGAATCTCCTATTTCTACTTAATCACACAGGCACACTAACTATTGGTCATGTTTAATTATTAAAAAAAATAGCAATATTACATATTTTAGTGGACATTACAATAATACTATATTTGTAAGCTAGATGGCGCTAATGTTCTGCAATGTGTATTGAACATTTAGTTTATAGTTTGTGCATAGATGTCGCTGTATATTATTTTATATAATTAAGTTGTTTTAGTACAATATATCATCCCGTCTGACTTCAACTTCAATCTATCTGATAACCATTAGATCCGAAGAGTTGCAGCATCTGTGGCGTTGCTTAAGTTATTGGCGACGGTTGCGAGCCACCATCATGTGATCCGGTCAGCCTGTCTGTCGATCCTAACCTAAAAAGAACCACTCGATTAAAAGTAGAAGAAGTGAGGTACTCACTCAGGACTCTGCCGGAAGTGATCGACAGCGAACTGCAGCAGTGGATGTCTGCCGTCATGCTGTGGAGTCTGATCTCTCCTGTCATCTCGCATATCCCTATCTCGCTCTCTCTCCCGTGGCACGGGCGACGTTGTCTGTGCCCTCCTCTCCATGTGCTCTGTTTCGTCTCGGGATTCGCGAGACTCGCGTATTTCTCGCATTTCCCTAGAATCTCTGCTCTCTCTCGATTCCCTTGTCGTCTCTCGTTCGGACGCGCGTTCTTTTGTAACTCCATTTGTTGTCGGTTTCGGTTGTATCTGAGAAAAAAGAAATAGTTTACAAAAACATTCAAGATAAAGGTATTCAAACATTTTTTTATTTTTTATTAAAAATAACAGCGGTAGCGGGGTCGCTTGTTTATCTGTAAGCACATACGAGAACCTTTCGAAATATACATATGATTGGTTAAAGGCCAAATAATATAAATACCAATTTATGTTTGTGAATTCCCTGTTGTTCCCACATGTTCAATATAGGTAGGTACCTAATTATAATTATTTATTTTGACGTCATGCAGAACCGGCAATAATGCCGGAATAAAACTCTCTAACACAGTCAGTAACTTTTAGTTATGAAAAACACCGTTAAAATATGTATAATTACCACTTCCACGGGCAATTACTACAGCATTCGAGACGGCTGATAAATGACGAGACGACTAATATGTTCAGGAAAGCGTGAATATTTCAGATAAATTATTTTTCTTTACGGCTTTTGGTATATTTAGAAAAATTTTTGGATGCATTCTCACCCACTTCAGTAGTAACTATAATTTCATCAAAAACATTTACAATGGTTTTATGAACGAATGTTGAAGTTTCGGTTCAAAAAATGGCACACGACATTTTTTGTAAAAAGAAGGTACCACAAAACATCAAAAAACCACAAAAATACTCTTTTTAATTAGTTTACCATATCACCATATAATTTTTAATTCCTAGAAATTTTAGCAGTTGCATAAGGGACTATACGATTAGAAAATCTTTTTCTATTGTGCTATTGCAAAGCGTTGGGTAAGGGGCTCAATAGAAAATTGGGGGTTAGTTTATAATTTTTAATTATATCTTGTTACTAATGGAATTTATTTGTTTGTTACTTATCTTTATAAAATCGCATGCGTGCAAAGACGGAGTGGATGACTAGTTTTTCTATATTTATCTTTTTTCCTTTATGAGTCCTCAGACACTTTAAATATAAATACCTTCTTCTTCCGTTTTAAAGTTTTCCTCCCCAGCGTCCTTATGACCTCGTAGAAATTTTCCATTTTCGTTTTGAAAGTCGATTATAATATATTTAAAGTTACACTTTTCAATCTACACGCTTTTATCGATTAACATTTCTCCACAACTAACTTTGAACCCAATCGGTATGTATATAAAGATCAATTTAACTGGGTCTACTTTCACATCGCGAATTAGATATTATTTTTTTATTAGTTAGTGCACTTTTCGCGCTGCGTTTGCGAAGCGCAGAGGCGATATGCGCGCGGCGATGCACACCGGCTTGCCTTCGATATTAATATTGATGCAATCTCGGAGTGTTCGCTCCGATTAATCGTTAATTTATTTCATATTTCGAATTCTTAACAGGTATTTTGCTCGCGCGAAGCCTAGTTCTTCCGTGTAGAAGGTATTTCAGATTTGTTGTTCTGTGTAATGGTATAGGCACTTGTACATACATTTTTTCTTATTGAAACGATAATGAGCGTTTCTTCATTGGCCTACCCACCCCGGCACCGGCACCCTTGCTATTTTTATTTTTATGTACCGAAGTGCCTACCAAGCGCACAGTGCGCGTACGCATTCGATCATGACACTTAATGAAAGAAAAGAATAGAGGCGGTTCCGCCCGGCCACACACTAACACACTGTAATGACACAAGAAAGTGTGGAGAACTCGAATTTCCCGCCTAATCTGTTACTGACAATCACTTTTCCCTTTAAAATAATGGTGTTTTGATTCAATTTTGATGAAACATTTTTTTTAGTACAATGCATAAGTTAATACGAATTTTGTAAAACTATTGTTCGTTATTTTGTAAAACTATTGGCCACATTTTTTTAAAAATAAAGTGAGAATACTGGTGAGTCTATTACTAAATACTTAGACCAGCACGGGTACATATATATGAACTTAGTAGCCGTAATTTTTACATAAACATAAGCATTGTTACTTTATCTTCAACTTTTTTTCATTGGCTGACAGTCCACTTGTTGGTAGGTGGATACCATGGTGACTACTATAGTCTACTATAACAAAAGCAACGTGTCATGTGCTGCAAGTGTGATGCCCACCATATTGGGATTGAAGATAAGGGATTGGGATAGGGAAATGGGCTCTGGCATCCCTTACGCACACAGCGAAACACAACAGCACACATACAATTCTGTTGGGGGGTGGTTACTGGGTTACTGCCGCCAGAAAGACTGCCCAAATGAGTGCGAAACGCAGTGTGCACTGCCTTCCTCTGTCTGTAGCTAATTTCTTCTAAATAGAAAGATAGGTGGAGGTTTGTGTATATATACTTAATTTGTGCGAAGCCGGAGGGCGAGTCACTACATATTAAGATAACCAAGCAATCCGTGCACATTGTGACATCATGTTCGCATGAGCAGTAATTTTATTGGGTTTAAGTCAAAGATTTGAAGGTTTAAGTTAGTTCAAACGGCGGCGGAGGCTATGTTTAATAAAGTGTTAAACTGAATTTGCGTCCAACGACCTACACCTTAAATTATCGCTTGTTAGCAAGTTAGCGACACACTTATCAGCGCCATGAACGTTATAACAAACTATTCAAATGTATACAACAGTTTCGCAAACGCAAACTGTGTTAACAAATTTAGGTAAATGAATAGAGAAGGGGTTACATTAAGTTAGTTGACATGGGTTTTTAAATATCATTTGGTTGACATAGTTTTTAAGTGTTTTGGCATTTCGCGTGGATTCATTGATCCATGGTTTTCGTATTACATATTACTAGCGTCTCGACGCCGGCTTCGTACGTTAAATTCCCTAAAAAAATCCAATCAAAATATTTATTTATCAATTAGGTTTCTCCAGGAAACTGTTATAATCGTCGTTATAAATTTAAATTTACCAAGGGGTTCGGAAAAAAGAATACAAGATGATGACGACCCTGAGAAGAAACACCGAAAAAAAAACTCAGGATACCATTCCTTTTGTCTTTTTTATGATAATAAAATATTAGGTACTCAATTTGCTTTCCTAACATGGATTTTGATATCTATATTATGAAATAAAAGAAAATAAAGTAAGCAAACGAATTGCATCCAATTCTCTTATGCAAATTATATACACAAACCTTCATCGTTTCTAATAGTAAAGGCTGCCATTCACGGGCACTCCATTTGGCAGCGCTCTGCATCGGTGGACGATGACGAAATGAACTCAAAATGGAATTCGGTTTAAACATTCATGAGTGGCGCGAGAGTTTGCATTCACGGTGAGTTAGACTGCGGCCATTGGAGCCGCGCCGCACTGGATTTTGGAATGTTTGGAAATCCAACACGCGGAGCAATGCCACACAACAGACGTGGTTTTTTACATTAACGATGAGATAATACATAAATTTGGAGTGATGGAGTGGAGCGCTGCCAAATGGAGTGTCCGTGAATGGCGGCCTCAAAACCGTATCAAAATTCGTTTGGTGTTAACGGAAAATCAGACAGAGGCGGACAACGACTTTATTTTATACACAACCTTTAATCTAAAGCCATTGTAATAAAACTTATTATCTCACGTTTACTTTTATAACGTCATTATTGACTTGTACGCTTGTACGTCATACTTCTCGTATCATTAACCTCTGATAACTTGACTAGTTTGTATAGCAAGGAACTAGTTCACTTTCGATCAACACTGTACTCACATATTGCAAACGTTTACATGTCATAGACCTTACTTTCATTCTATATGAATCTATTGTCCCTTTAATTACTAGTTTAGACAATATTTTCACGTTTCTTTAAATAATATTAGTCACAATAAAGTCATGTTGCCACAAAATAAATAAGAAATCTCAAGACAATCGGTCTGGATTAGTAGAAGAAGATGGTATTTATATCTAATTATGTGACTATGATCTAAATATTTATTACTAGCGGCTCGCCCCGGTTCAGCAGGTATGCATGTTTTTCTGCAAAATATTTACATTTTCAGGGTAGATGCTTTTATCGGTCTTTCAATTAGTGATTTAGTGAGAACCGTATTAAAATCCGTTGGATGATTTAACGTAACGACTATTCATATGAACTAAAATGCTAGCGACAGCGACTTATTTTATAATATGTACAAATTATATTGTTAGGGAAAAAGCATGTGACCAATTCACACTAACACAAAATCATGACATTTTATAATAACCTAAACTTTTAGTAGAAAATATTTAAAAGAACGCAAATAAACTATTAAGAATTTATTTTAAAATCACTAACAAACAAACAATTATGATGGCCACTTTCACTGTCACGCTAGTTATCTCGGAATACTTACAAAAAATGCGTGAAATATGTACAAACACGACACAGTCATCACGATTTTCAAGCGAAAGAAAAATATACTATACGTGTTAAGTTCTTTTCATTGTTAGAAATATTATGTTAGAACCTTTTTTTTTTCATAACTTACTTTTCTGTTAAGTATCTATAAAAAGTATCTGATAACAATCTAGTACGGCTTGGTTAGGTCTTGTCTGAATTAATATGTCAGCAATTTTATTGTAGTTTTATTATTTGTAGGCTGAAATTTGTACATAAAATTTTATTTACAATAAATTGAAATATAAATAGATCTTTAATATTTAAAAAATCCTTACTAATATTATAAATACGAAAGTATGTTTGGATGTATGGATGTGTGTAACTCTTTCACGCAAAAACTACTGAACCGATCACCATGAAATTTTGCATACACCTTGTCTGAACACCAACCGGACACCAGAAAGGACAGAGGGTACCTTTCATCGTTCAACAAGGACGAAGTCGCGGGCACTAGCTAGTACTAGAATAATTAAACTAAGTAAAAAGAAATAATATTAAGTTAGAAAGAAATAACACTGCGTTTCGTAGTCATTTGGGCAGCCCGTCTGGTGGCAGTAACCACCACCTTACAGAATACCACCGTGCTGTTGTGTTTCGGTGACTGTTGGTTTGCCTGCGACTCTTTGGTTAAATTTGTTTAACGTAAGTAAGAATTAATCGTCTCTAATAAAGGACTTTATACACATTAAGTTATTAATTCATAACGTGCATATTCTACTTTACATCATTTTCATTAATTTCTCTTTATACTTATCTGACTTATTTGTATGTAAAGTCACCTCTGAATAGCATTGCAAAATGACTACGGTTGTTCTACAGACTTTTGAAACGCCTAAGCATAACAATCAACCTATGTAGCAAGCATAAATTTATTGGTACCAGTAGGTTGAATTAATTTTATTAAATTCAAAAATAATTGTCGAATTCCTTTATTTAAAGTTCAAGTTTAGTTTAACATTTGGTTACCAAGGAATTATAATATTACATTCAATTCCCATGAACAATGATATTTAAGAGTCATTTAGTTAATATGGTTCTTCCGTTCATTGTTATAACAAAACTACTGGGTACCGTGACATGATATTATAAAGCTTACTGCTTTTACAAAAACCAATATAATACTATTATAATATGTATGGAACCTTGAATTCTAAAAAATATATGACAGGTTCTATAAACAAGATAAGGTTTTATAATTCCTAAAGTCTCATCTATGTAAACAAGTGATTCATGTCTCCATGTTTCAATATGTTGAATTTCCTGATAGAGAAGAAAAAATTAAGTTACACTGGTATTGTAATTTTCCTTTTATATCATTTCTTTAATGCTGGTTGACGGGTCATCTCCATATATTACTTACGGTACCCAAGAAGGTTATTAGTAAAGCATTTGGTAGACAAAATGGGTTTGATAAACATATTCTAGATTTCTGAATGACATTACTAAGCAAATGATTTGGTTTAATATGTTATACCCTGAAAATCATCTCAAATTGACTTTGCATATGCTTATAAACACTGATTTTATAAGCCAGTCGTTTCGCCATCTAATTGCCTGTCACATATTTAAAGCAATTCCGATCGATACACATTCTGCCTACCAAGACCATTTACGTTTTAAACATTTAGTTAACAGGTTTAGATTTTATCTATATGTGAACAGAACTAAATCTCTTCTTTCCTTGCAATCTTTTTAGTCTAACTTTTAGACTAGGCGTTACCGGTGTGAGATATTCTTGGAAACCTTAGCGAAGAATGTAGACTTCTTTTTCTGTCAGACATCTGCCTAACATATTATAAACTATTAAACTAATGTAACCTTTTGCTTTATTAAGTGATTCTTTATTTATTTTTATTTCTTTAATGGGAAACATTGATTGTCACGAATTAAGGAAGGTGACTACACATGGTGACTGGTGAGTAGGTAGGTACCTACTCACCACAAGCACGTATGGGTTAGTAATTACCGGTGGAAAGTGAAAGAGCAGTCACGCTCTCTTTGTGGGCTATGGCAATTAAGTTTGCTGAAATTGTCAATTATGGAACATTGTACACTACACGGGCTTGTGCGGAGTGAAACCCCGGCTTATAAAATTACAAATTTAAGGGCATTTACTTACTGAAAGTTTTCTAAAACTTACCATCAGCGTAATGAATCTATTTGCCCCCTTATATCTTCCGAACTACGCAACGGATTGTTATGCGATTTTCAATATAATTTTCAGTTTTATTTCTATTCTTAAAAGCTAATTTCAATTAAACTTATAACAAAAAAATGTTTGTTTTAAGAAGTAATTTTAATGAAGTCTTAACAACAAATGCTATAAAATTTCGAAAACGATATTCTAGTATAACGATATTTATTAAGAGAGAATTAATTATTTGTTGAAAATAATCACAATGTGACCATCGTCGATACATGAAACGAATGAAAACATCCGTGAGAAAAAATTAAACCACAAAATATAATTCCAAATTAACAATAGACCGCAATTAAGGAAGAGATGCGGAAGTCAAATTATTGAAAATATTAACATAGTATTAGTGACACTTCTATACTAATATAATAAAGCTGAAGAGTTTGTTTGTTTGTTTGGTTGAACGCTTTTAACTCTGGAACTACGAGTCCGACTTTGAAAATTCTTTTGCATTTGATAGTCCAATTCTTGAGAAATTATTAGCGAGAAAAGTCGACATGGCAATTTAAATTTTATTTATTTTACATAAATTTTACATGCACAATGTTTAATAAATAAATGTAATATACATTTAATAAGTACATGATATATCCAGTATATTTGCTGGGATAGTGACTAAGTAAAAGTTTAATTAAAACTCAACTTACAATTAAAAAAGTTCACTTACTGGGAATATTTTGTTTAATGATTGTTGAAATCTCTATTAAAGTGTAGATATAATATAGCCACCTTCTAACACTACATTACTTTTAGGCCGAGAATGCCTAAAGTATTAAAAGTATTTGTTCAAAAATTTGAAATCTATGTTCAATGAAAAAAAAAAAACCGATTATATCGTACAAGATGTGTGTATGTGTTAGCAGTGTGACATATATTACTTAGGTGCTGTTAATATACCAACACAGACAGACTGAATGTCGGTTAGACAGGAAGTATGGATCGATGCGCGCGCGCAAACCGCCATCATCAGACGAACGATTTCGTTGGTCACTCATCAGGTCACCCTAATGTCGTTAAAATATATGTATTCTTTAAATGTAAAATCTACACCGTTGGAATAGTCATGTATGTTTTGGGAACTTTGTAAGATGTCCATAATACGTTTAAATATCAAAGGAGCATGTACCAGGGTGAACCAAAAAGTTCTTAGGTACATTTTAGGCACATAACGTTTTTCAATTGTTTTTATTCGTTCATAAAAGAAGCTTTTTTTTCTTGAGTATGAAAAAGAGTCAGTAATAAATATGTGAAATTGTAGGGATTGAAAAAAAAAAATTTCAAAAATAGGTTTACAATAAAAAAAAAAAACATAAAAGTAAGGTAAACATGTTGTTTTGACCGGGTTGTCATGAGCACATTGACGAACCCGGTCAACTTTGGAGCGCTGTAACATCGTTTTAAATTAATGAAATTGAAAAAAATTATAGAGGAAAATCTTCGTGAAGATATCCTCTACAAAATTGTTCTGACCTAATTTTTTGGTAAAATCAATAGAAAAAAGTTATTACGCAAAAAAGGAAATTTTTGATAAAATTTTTTCACTTTTTTGCACGTAACTTTTTAAATTTTAGATTTATGACAAAAAGTCACATAGGCATAATTGTAGGCAAAGCGATTTGCTACAAAATATGTCTGTACAAATTTTTTGTAAGATTGATAATTTCCGAGATATAGCAAAAAACGTGTTCTCACCCCTTTTTCCAAGATGGCGGCCGGGGGACAAGGGCGGCAACTCCACAAACTTGGGGTTAAGCTTCTATTGACCCCCCCTACACACCCCATAAATAAAATTGAGTCCTCTAAAAAATGTTCAGCTCATGTAACATTTCAATGGACTATGAGTGCATTATCATCATCAAATTTGATCCATGGACATGCTCTTTCAATTTTGGAAATAAGTGTAAATCACTAGGAGCTAAGTCTGGAGAGTAAAACCAACTATGGATTCTTTATTGGACAGTGTAATAATAACATTAATATGTTATTCTTATATTATTACTCGTTAACGGAGTGTTTCCTTGGTAGGTGCTAAGTTGTGTATGTAATATTGTAATGACGCAAAAACCGGTCCAACAATTTCCTGAGTCCGGAATGAATACGCGTTTTGACGGAAGGAGAATCATTCAACAATATGATAGCGTTAACATGTCCGTATTTGGTTTTTGTGTATAATTGAAATTATTTTGTGAACTACATATTAATTAATAACCAATTGAAGTAGAATACTAGATAATCTTAAAAATTAACTCTTAACATATTCAAAAAGTGAATCTTTGTATGTTTGTATATTCCGGTGTTCATTCGTCAATAACGCATAAACAGATGAATGGATTTAGATGAAATTTGTTACACAGACAGTTTAATATCTGGATTAACTTTAACGTATAGGACGGAACTTTTTATCCTGAAAAAATGTAAAGTTCTCGAGGGATCATCTAAAAATATAAAAAATTCGGCGCCACTGGTCGTCAACAGTAGTTATTACAGTCAGACGGGACAGACAGTTTTTATATATGCATAAAAATCAATAGATGCATTTTTAAAAGACCGATTTAGCGTACTATCGTAGGTGCCTTGTAATCTTGACTCCAAAATTCATAGACAAAGTCTCCGCCCACTATTAACGCTTCGAAATTTAAAATTACTGACAAGAAATTATTTTCCGCATTACTGTCACGTCATACGTCATTTCATTTGACATTTGACTTATGTAAGTATCTATGCTTACATCAAGACGATTTGCGTAGTATACAGGCCTAGTTTCTTAAGCGAATTTATTTCTGCGATGTTTTTTTTATTACAATTTGAGCATAATAATAACTGCTTGTATATTTCGCGCGACACAAATTGTTGTGACACTTAGCGTGAAACGAATCGATCTCTATCGTTTACGTTCTTAATCGATGTAACGGAACTGACACTGTATTTACTCGATACTCGTTGGTAGAATCATGTTCATTCGACTTGTCATCTGTCACTGAATCCAATGAGATTATTTTTGCAATAACTGCATCACGAAATAATAGATATTAGATGGAGATTACACTTGTTCATGCAATCATGCCTGAGGAAGGTCTTATAATCATTGATTTACATACAAGTCGCTGACTAAGCAATGAAAGAGGGCCAATGATTCAAAATACGCCTAACCTTCGGATAATCAAGATAGTCGACATAACCCAAATAAGTTGAGCGGGACATATTATTATGTAGGTATACCTAAGGTATATGTCCTGCAACATTTGGGCGTTGTGAACCACCTGTTCGCCGGAGCGAAGATAGGGGGGGAACTATCAGGCAAGGCAGGTCATGATCCCTTGTCGATGCCATGCCATGAGGTCCCTCCCTTCGGGATCTAAGCTTGATATTATTATATATAATTTGGATTTATTAATTAATAATCTAAATATACTTAAATTTACTGACGTACCTACGTAAGTAAATGCCTTTATCATAAACCTCTAACTGTTTATGTAAGGAGTTTTTTTTTATAAAAAATGAATGTCACAACCTACCCGATTAGTAGATAGCAATTTTTTGTCTCCGTGTTCATCCGTAGTGGAGTAATAAAATTACAATATCTAGGTATGACGGCGGCGACCAACTTTTCTGTCGTAACCGATACAATTCCGCGTGCGAATCCTACTAACAGCCTAACTAGGTTTTATTAACTTTAAATAGAATATAAGAGACACAAAATATAGCTTAGCTGGTAAAATAAAACCCCTGGTTTGCGATGCCTCGTGTTTTTGGAAGGCATCTGTTAACCTTTACTTTAAAAACCTTACTTTACTTTAAACCTAAAACGAATCAAAATCGAAAATGGCATACTTTAGTAAATTATATAGAATTTCTATAGTTCAAAAAAGCACTCGCACAAGTTAGAATTAAGGATTGTGTATTCAAAGCTATTTATGTAGTAGGGAGACGTAATTTCAACAAATATATTAATTATAAAATAAAATCGCTGTCCACTTCTGTGCTAAAGCTAATTTTCCTAATTTTGATATGGTTTTCACTAATGGAAAGAGCGATAAACGATGAAGGCTTGAGTATATAATTTGCACAAAAGAATTGCATCCGTACAAAGCCGGGGGCCGGTCTTTAGTAATAGGTAGTCAATATTTAAGAGAATATTTGCAGATTCGCACGCCATCATTCACCGATTGTGTTGTGGACGTGCTGAACATTAGGAAACGGAAGTACGGTCCGATTCACAGAGCGATTGTCGCCGAGGTCTCCACACGTGACGAATTTATACATAAATATATCAGTTTTGCATTCCCATTGTCACGGCACACAATATGTGCAGTTGCGCAATCAGACGATACATCGATTACAGCACCACGAATGATCCAAAATATAATCGAGTTCGTACGATGAAGCGTGACAATTAGCGAATCGAAAAAGTCCCGGCTTCATAATATAGTTAGGAATGTACGGACAACTAGCTGTAATAGGGCCCTTAAAACTTTATCACACTATAATAGGATTAAGCACTCTATAGGTGTTTTTTTATTCTGTAATAAAAGGGTAGGCTGATGACACAATAGTCTTAATTATTACTGATTACTAAAGAGTACATTTGGTCGTCTATTACAGTAGAATGTATAATTTTAAACATTAGATATCGTAAATCGCGAATTCGCGATCTACAATCCCATTAAAAGTGAATGAAGTAATTTCTTTTTATTATTTTAATGATAAACAGTTGTATTATTATTATTAAAATAATAATAAATAGCTCGTAAGGAAACCTCTATGTCCCTCAACGAGCTATGAAGACGGCCATGCTCGGGGTTACTCTGCGAGATTGAATCGGTAAAGAGGATGTCCATAGCCCGTAAACAAACTAAAGTTACGAACAAAAAACTCGGCGGATCAATAAGTTGAACTATCTGACACATAGTACTGGGACCGGAAAGTTCTTAATTGAAGGCTATATACCGGTAATTACAGCATAGGACGACCAGACTTACAAGGTGGACAGACGACCTGATAAGGGCCGCGGGTCGACAATGGATCCCGGATGACTGTGACCGATTGAAATTGATAGCCTACATTCAGCAGTGTACGTACTACTGCTGGGATGATGATGATGAAGAGAAAAGATTTAATTAGCTTTGAACATCACATAGAAAAAAGTCCCATAATGTTTTTATGAAGTCAAAGAGTGCAACAAAGGAAAATCATACTCGTACAGTAAAGTTAGATTTCACTTGCGTAAATTCAAATACATACGTTCGGAATAATGATATACAATTCTACTATTGACTGCTGTGACTCTATGCACACCACACACGATCAACTTTCCCTTGCACTGTAGGAGCACTCATTGTGACCAATTTTTTTTAGTTCATATCAAGTCGTTAAAGAAACATCATCGTTTCCTAGGCTATTGTCACATAAATTTGTTATTACAAGTAGGCAATTACCCATGCTAATAACTTTGTCGACAAAAAAAAAACTGTTTTCATGTCAATGGTGTTGCAACAGTATAAAAAAACAGATACTCGTTAGATAATAATGAATGCGGAGACTAAAAATATTCAAATTTATTGAATTTGTCAAATGACTGTTTTTTTTAGTGATTTGCATAGATAAAAATAATTCTTGACCTACCACAGATCGATCGAGCCACTTAGAAAAAAATACTTTGAACGCATTAACTTTAAGTAGTGTGCTAGATAGAAGAAAACCGGAAAATGGTTACGAAAATATACGAAAAATTCCGTTAGCACAACCAATAAGGAAAAGTCTTTTTTATTACATACTAACGACCCACTCCCAGCACCCACCTAGCAACAAGTGGAGAGTCAGCATAACTGACGACTATAAAGAAGACTATGTTTCTTTATAGTCGTCAGTTTACGTATTACGTTTTTCATAAATTTTTATAGTACCCTATTACTTAGTGTGTATGAAACATACTCGATTGATTTTATCGAGATTCAACACACGAGATCGAGAGTCTATAATACCAGACTATATTAAGTATATTGGTAGTTTAAACCAGTGTATAAAACCAACAATTCAGTCATGATTTCTGACCTCAATGAACATAATGCGCGGATTATAATAAACTAGCGATAGCGACTCGCCTCCAACATCGAACGAATGCAATTTTTTTGCATATTATATATAAGTACACATACACAAACATTCCTTATATCATTAGTGAAACCGTATCAAAATCTGTTGAGTGGCTTATAAAAAGTTAGTAGAGAAACAGACAGAGGCGGACAGCGTCTTCTTTACATCAGTAGTACAATATAAAACAAAGTCGCTTTCCCCGTCTGTCCCTCTGTATGTATGTATGTATGTATGGAAAGATGAACGTTTTTACAGAAAAAAAAAATACAAAAAAAAAAAACACCCGTGCGAAGCCGGGAGCGGATCGCTAATGATTTTATAATATGTATAGATATAGATAAATTTACGGCGTAATTAAAATTATAATGCACGACTATACAATTTGTTACTCGCCTTGACTGGTGAAGGGTCAAACAAAAGTATAAGTGGTGTTACTTCTTTGAGAATAATAATTGTTGAGGTATGCTATGCGCCTCCAGGCGCTATGACATAATGTGACTGATGGATGCGTGGAATTGACTGACGTTTAACGTCAATCCGACATTAGGCTTTATGAAATTACCGCTTTTGCCTTTAAGATGACGGTGAGAAATCACAGAGACATCAAACGCTGCGCATACGCAATCATCTCGAAAAACATTATGCAATTTTTATGTTGAAAACAAATTTTAATCCGATTTTAATGTTATTAGAATGTGGGTTGCTGAATGAGATATTTTTAGTAGTTTTAGTCAAATGTTTAATTTATTTATTCCGGTCCGTTATAGTAACAGTTTTAACAGGCCAGTCTATTTATGTCTATTAGAATTAGAAAATAAAGTCGCTGTACGCATGGTATAAATATTCATGGATAAAGTACTTACCTACTTTCTGAGATTTGTTTTGTTTTGAACAAACGAGCATTAAATTTTTATACATTGATTAGAGCAGAAAGTGCCAAGGGAATACTTAAAAGCCGATATTTTTTCCATAGTAGTTGTAGGGCAGACTGCATACCGCAGTCATAACCAGGGCAGACCGTCTGGCGGCAGTTACCATCCTCTTATAGAAAGATCACCGTGTAATAACAGCACGTGTGCGATTGAGTAAGGGATGCCGAAGCTCATTCCTCATCAAGATCGTCAGCACATTTATAGCTCCCATGGGGTTCCTTATGTCAAAAGGCACTTATCATAAAGTGAAATCACGCTAGTCAACCTGTCTGCGGACCTTTACATAAAATAAGGGATACAGGATCCTTTAAGGTTTTATTTGCTCAGACACGAAAACGAATTCGAAGCTCTGTTTTCCATTCTGATATTATAAATAGAAAAGATTTGTATTTTTGTTTGTCTAATACTAATCTATACAAATATTATAAAGAGAGAAGATTTGAATGTTTGTAATGAATAAACTCAAAAACTACTGGACCGATTTTGAAAATTCTTTCACCCATAGAAAGCTACATTATCAGCAAGTAACATTGGCAATATTTTATAAAGTTACGCGGACGAAGTCGCGTGCAACAGCTAGTAATCGATATAAATAAACCCTAAACGTGTTGCTAAGCGCAAAACTCGATTAATTAGGCAATTTTTTTTTTCAAATACCGTTAAAGACCGAGGAAGTTTTTATGAAAAGAAAAATTGGAAAAATTATAGTCGGGGGCGGTTCGCTAGTTGAAACTAAAAACAAAGCACAAACAACAACTTTCGTTGATTCGAAGAGTTTAATGAATTCGCTGTTCAGATAAGCCGTAGAGCGTTTGTATCATAATTAATTAGTGCAGTATTATAATGTTATATGAAAGTGTGTCGTTAGTCGTTACATCGCACTCTATATGAAAGTGACACAAGGGAATTATTTACACGTAAAATTGTTATTACCGTTTTAAATACTCTTTATAGTTTACATATACGGAAAACCGAAATGTTAGTTCATTTTTTATTATTATGAAAATATTAACAAAATTAACTTATACTTAAGGAAAACTTATTATTAAGAGAAAATTTAAATTATCCTAAACTGAATTACTAATATAATAAAGAGCGGATTTTGTAAATTTGTTTGTGTGGAAGAAAAAAATCCTTGTAAACGCTGCACTTATTTGAAAAATGCCTTCATTATGTACTATATTATTATAATTATATACCTACCAACTACCCTAATCGCACCCGAGCGTAACCGGCGGGACGCGTTAGTCTAGTAAGTATTTCATATAGGTACCTTCTTAAGAATCTCAGAGGTTTTCCCGAACCCCATACAACCTATAAAACATCCGCGTTCTATTTCCGCTTTCCCAAGATCTAGAAGCTGACGAGAGTATTGTTATAGCAGCAAATTGACGCTCGAGTCTGGTAATTATGAAATTAATCGACACTACAATATAATTGATACAGATTGGAAAGCTGTGCTTGCACTCGATGAACGAGAAATTAACAGCACACATAAGCTATATTATATCGATAAAATCAATGCGATCTTTAGATCGAAATACTCAACGATCGGCGTAAAGTTACGAGAAATAAAAACAAAACGCAGCACCAATTATCGGATTACTGAAGTGTAAATCAAAGTTTTATAGACACGCAAACCTGTTGGTGAGTTATAACCATAACATCCTTTCGAGCACAGCACTGTAGCACACATATTTTAAGACTATATAGAGACCTGTACCTGCGCATCAGTCTTTTCCGTTAAGTTCTCGAAACGGGCCAGGATTTCCTTCACAGACACTTTTGGTTCGGTGCTTTCCTCGTGTATCGTTTCCATGTGACCACTGGACGACGATGAGTAGCTTTGTGGACATTTTTTCGGTGGTCTTTCGCTGGATTTTCGGGAGCGAGGTGGGTCCGGATCTGCGCGCGTGTCGGCGCCGGAATCCGAGTCTTCAGGGGCAGACGCGTCGGCGCTAGATGCGGCACCTTCTGAAGAGTTGATGAGGGAGTCTAGACTAGGAGCGCGTTGTGGTGCAGAGAATTCTTCCTCGTTTTCGAGACCGTATAGCCGTTGCAAGTGACGCCAGTTGTCGCGCATAGCATTCGAAAGGCGCGGACGCTGCATGGTGCGCGCGATAGCGCGGCTGCGGACGGACTGCGATAGCACCTGCCCATCGGTGCCCCTGCTTGCCCTATCACCGATCGCTCGTCTGTGCGACAATGCGACACACAAACATGTTTACTATAGTAACTTTTATTTATTATTTTAAAGAATAAGTGCCCTTAGTACCTATTACGATAACAACCACAATTTCTTACAATTTTCAAAATATTAATAATCTCATCATCTATACGATTTCAATCACATTTTTTGAATGTGTTTATTTGGTTATTAACATTAATGATACTTTTTATCCTGGAAAAATGTTAGATTCTTAAATAAAAAATAGCGCCCAATTTTTTATACAAATCCGTTCAGCCGAAATATCCATATATTCTCACAAACTTTCGCAGATATAATATTTCCTAGTAGGAAGGATGGTACTCATGGATTTTTTAAGGTGATATTTTTTTTCTTTCTTGTGTTATATTTTTTAACTCTTCCGCGGGCACTAGCCAGTTTTACAAAAAACAACAGCTTCCTGTAGGTATACATACTTATTGGGATTCACTCTCTGTTTCAATGGCCGTTAAGAAGGTTTCTTTTAAAAATGATATATAAAACAACAATATCTTCTTATGTAACACATATTATTTGCTCACATATCTATGTGCTTTTGATCTTAATCTACATATAATTTTATTATGTGAAGAGAAAGTGAAAAAGTCAGTTAATTCGTAAAGTACGCTTTTAATCGCATTTCTCTACTAAAACCACTTTAGATTCTATCTGAGAGAACACTGATAGTCTGATGTAAGTCAATAAATAACAACTGGGATAAGAATAAAATTAACACGTAATAATGCCTGCGTCTGTGTTTCCTCAAAAATACAACCTCGGAGTCTTCAAATCTAGGGTAAATGGGCACTTACTAGGTAAGCGTGGTCCACCTTCGGCCGCATCTGCACCTTACATCAAGTGAGATCGCGGCCAAGCGCTGCTTTGACTCAATTTAAAAAAAAATCAATTTACTTATAAGTACTCTTCTTTAAATATTATAGTATGTTTTACAATATTGTTTAGTTCTTCTAAACTAAGCACTGAATTTTAAAGAATTTCTCGTGGAATATTTACTTGTATATTTATACATATACTAGCTGTAGCACGCGACTTCGTCCGCGTAACTTTATAAAATATATCCTATCTCTTAAGTCGGATCAATTTTGCACACAGTGTGCAAAATTTTATTAAAATCGGTTCAGTAGTTTAGGAGTTCAGACAAACAACGTGATACGAAATTTTTATATGTATAGAGATAGAGATAGTTTATTCTTAGGTTCTATTTTCAAATAAATATAATCTATATCTTTACACAGTATCAAACAAAGTCGCTTCCCGCCGTCTGTCCGTCTGTGTGTACGTACATATGGGTTTTTTAAAATACGCCACGGATTTAATGCGGTTTTCACTAATGGAAAGAGTATAAACCTACACCAAACGATTAACGTTTGATTATTTATCTAAATCAAACATTAATTTCGTCTAATCAGTTAGAATAATGCGCAGTGGCTTTCAATTAGAACTTAATATTGAAACTTAACTTTTTTTATAATATAAAATTAATAACACAATTTTACCGCACATATAATAGCCTTTATTGTTGCTGGCTAGTGGCTACATTCCAAGACGCTTCCTAGGTGCGTAGGCAGGCAACACCACAAATGCTTCTTACTTCGATGTGTATCACTCAATTTTAAACAAGGGTGATTCGTTTCACTTCAAATTTGGTTATTGGATAATAATTTAATATCAACCCAATTATTAATATTATATTTTACCCTAATTAATTTTTCTCACATCATTAAAAATGTAGCTATTTTATAATTTATGAGACATTTTGTATTTGAATATTTCAATTCTATTATAATTAGTTTATAGGCTTAAATTACGCATTTTAAGTTTTTTTAAAAAAAATAGCGCATACATAAGCAGGAAAAATATGTCTCGAAATAAAACACTGAGAATTTTCAAAATTTCTACCTAAGAAAACATTTTGAGATTAATTTATTATTTTTAAGAATTTTTTAATCGGGTGAGAAATTTGACTGAGAAACATACAGAGGCAAACAGCGACTTTATTTAATAAATGTAGGTATCAGTTGGAAAGAGAAGCTAAGATATACTAACACATTTTTTTTTAGAATAATCCAGCAATGGTGAGCGAGAATCTTGCGGCGGAACTGTATTCTGTGCGGTCAGCGTAACGGGCTCACACTTCCATCTATGTATAACGGGAGAGCCATATTGCTTCAGTAAATTATATACACATTAACATTTTATTTAATCAGCTAACTTCATTTTATGTATTCCAGATGCTAAACGATTGTTATACGTTTCCGAGCTACATACGAGTATTTTTAATTAGTAAATTTATATTCACTTATGCGTTCGTATTTTATCAGAAATTATTCATATTAAGTCAATGCATTTCAAAAAATCATAATACTTATGTTACCTTAAAACACTTAAAACAAGTGTTTATCCACTACAATCATAATCATTTCGAAGGTGGAGAAACAATTGTTTTCAAATGTTTTTATTGATAACTTATTGAGTTCGTCAAAATACTATATAAAAAAAAAGGGAAAAAATAACTGTTTTGTCTTTAACCATTTATATATGTATGTATAAAGAAATAACAAATAAATTTTTATTAGCGGTATCAGAAATAATTTGAGTAATAAATTTAAGTAATAAATTGAGTAAGTAAGTCATGGGATTGTAAGTTCTAATATGGCAGTCAAATAAAAGCTTGGATAAAATTTGTGTTAAGGTACTCATTAGCAGATATGCTGCCCGTTTGTCGGCAGTAACCACCCCCTTACAGAAGACCACCGCCTCACTGTAGAGTAATAGCATGTATGCTGTTGTGTTTCATTGAGTAAATAAAAAATGACAGAGCCCATTTTCCCATACCTTCCAATCCCTATACATAATCCTATTATGGTCGGCAACGCACTTGTAACACCTGCTGCGGCGTTGCTCGTGTTATAACAACGGTGGCCAGACCTGATCGTCAGCCTGTCTGTCAGCTTTACATAAAAAAAATTAAATAAACTTATACAACCTATTGTGTTTAAAGTAGGTAAATTTGAATAGTTTCTACTAATATAAAACCTTTTGTTATAAACAAAAGAGTAATATTAAAAATAAGATAATATTAAACTCCTAATATTGCAATATATTTGTAGATGATTATTCACAATAACTAAGTACAGTTTATATAACAAATAGTAATTTATTTCCTTGCGACACACACACATCAAAATAATATAAAACACAAAAATTTATATTGATTTCGCTTAAACTCAAATGAAAAATAATAATAATAATAAAAAAACATAAAAAAGTTGATATATCTTTTGTGGTGATTAGTTTTTATATGGTACAAAGTTATTCGTCACGGTCGCGAGCACAGATTACATCTGAGTTAGTTAACTGTACAAATTACATTCATTAAGAAAGTTAATTGAATTGTAGATATCTGAAGATATCGTTAGCCATTTTAGGTAGAATTTCCACTCCAACAATTAAATAACACGATTTAAACAACGTTTCAATTTATTTAAAGGTTTTTTAATAATAGTGTTTCTATTTTAAAACTTTTAAATATATTTAGAACAATTTGCGAGGAATATTTTAAGAAACATTCAAAAGTAAACACGTGAATCCTTACATAGTATAATTTGAAGGTATATATATATATAATAAAACCTGTTTTTAAGTAGAAAAAAAAAACAATATTTTGCAACATAGTTGCCGAAAATGGCCGCGTCTTTAGTCTTCAATGATGCAGAAAAGGTCACAGGGTATCTTTAATCCAAAAAAAGTACTGTCTCCGAAGGATCAGCTATAAATAAAAAATCAACGCCTGGCAAAAATATAGGCATATGCAATAAAGAATTGCATTAATTAATTAAACAATTTAACACCTACGAAAAAGGCGGGCAGACTAAATCGCGGGCAAAAACTAGTCTTTATATTAAACAAAAATCTCACAAAAATTAAAGGATGGCTAGACCGATTTTAATTCGGTTTTCACTTATGGAAAAAGGGATAAAAAGGGGATGTTGGTACTTTGTATATACTAGTATATAA
Organism: Synanthedon myopaeformis; assembly: GCA_944738685.1. Taxonomy (NCBI): domain Eukaryota; kingdom Metazoa; phylum Arthropoda; class Insecta; order Lepidoptera; family Sesiidae; genus Synanthedon; species Synanthedon myopaeformis. The sequence continues at coordinate 8,745,678 of OX122924.1, read as the reverse complement.
ACATTGCACCCCGGACGAAGCCGGGAGCGGATCACTAGTCAAAATAATGACAATGCAATTTCGAGTGATTTAGTTGTATTACAAAATCATTAGAATAAGATTTGAGTTTATATCAGAGATGTTTATTTTATTTTACCTATTTTTTGAAATTATGTACTTTATTGGAAAATAGAAATCATTCACTTACTTATACTCTTTGTTGTGACCTGATATCGATGCTCTCCTCTGATCACATGCTTATGCAATGAATCTTACGGATTCGAGTTCGAGATCGATATTGAATAATTTCGGAAGTTGAAAACCAGTATTTGTCATCTTGTTACGTATGTGTGAATATAATACGAGTATATTATTACGTTAATAAAATGGTGAATTTGTAATTTGTATTACGGTGAAATATTCAAGTTTTTTTTATGTATATCAACATATTAACTATATCTATAGATTTAGTCTATATAATGAACTAGCTGGTGCGCGCGACTTCGTCCGCGTTCAAAAAGAATTTTTCAATTCAAACCAGTAGTTCCTGAAATTAACGCGTTAAACCAAACAAACTCTTCAGCTTTATAATATTAGTAGTAGGTATAGATTATATTATTATGCCATAATTAGATATTTATGCAAAAGCTATTCAGCGATAAGTAAGGATGTGATAGATAAGGTAGCCACATACACTTGACAGTATGTGGTTACCGTCGCCTATAAAACGAAGTACTCATGTGTGCTGTCGATCCTGATAGGATAAAAGGGAATATGCCATCCCTTACCTATAGACTAATGTGGCAAATAATGTGCAATTATTTGACGATAGAAGACTATAAGGGGTTACTGTTAAAACAAAATTGTAGATCGCAATGAAACTTGCTACTGCAAACATAGTTGAAATTTAAATAAACAATACAAATCTTAATAGTCGTGAACCTTCGATCACTTTTTTTAAGTCACGATTTCAAGTCACGGCAACAAAATGTAATTATGTAAATTGAATGATACACCCAAAACATTTTTTTTAGTTAAACGAGTGGCCATAATATTCGTAGTAGCATCTGCGGCCCAGACTTGATTTAAAAAAGAAAAATAATGATTTATTTCTTTAAAAAGTTCTGAAAATAAAAACTGGCGCCATGTTATCGTAACATATAACCCTTACAAAAGAGGACCGTTTAATATTCTGTTTCACTGGATGAATCAGATGTGCTAGAGTGAGGACAAACCAAATTATTGATGCTTTTGTTTAATAGGCGAAGGTAGCACGTACCAACAAGTAGACCGTCAGCCTGTCTACCGCCCTAGATTATCAAAAAATCACCAAAATTCACCTTAAATCATGAAGAAGTGCCTATTTTTTCTATTGAGTATTTGAGTATTAGACCACAAGTTTGATTGGTGTAACACACTTTTTGTATAAAAGCGTGATATCACGACTGATGTCTTTCGGTTATTCTAAAACGTGTATTTTAACAAATAAAACATGTACACTCGACACACAATCGTAATATGCATTAACTATAATCCTGTATGTACTGATTATCTAAAAAATACTGTTTATAAAAAGGCACCTACATCAATTGTGGATCCAAACTATGTGTGTATATAGAACACGGCCGTCACTACTACAGTGGTACCACCATTTAAAACATCAAATAACGTATCTATGGTATTGGAAATTTAAACTTACAAAAATAATAGAGTAACAAAAAGACTCACCTGACTGTATTGCAGTGCGAACTCCGCTATAAGGGCGTGTGCATGGTGTGCTAAGGGCACGTTCACAGTTAGCGGAGAATCGCGTGCAGCGCAAAGTTGCAGTGAGTGAGGAGCTGGTGCCGAAGCCCTTAGACCCGCCAGGCTGAACGTGCGACGGACTGACACGCCAGATGGACCTTTTCCAATAACATACATTTATTTCACTAACTTATATTAAATACTAGCTTTTGACCCCGACTTAGTTCGCGCCCCATTTCTTAGGAGTTATCTATCTATACCAATATTATAAAGAGAGAAGATTTGTATTTTTATATGTTTACTTTGTATTTTGATAATAATGAATAAACTCAAAAACTACGGGACTGATTTTAATCATTCTTTCACCTATAGAAAGCTACATTATTAGCGAGTAACATAGGATAAAATGTATAAAGTTACGCGAACAAAGTCGCGTGCAACAGCGTGCATTCATATTTGTGAGGCGTATTTTTTTTAAAATTTTACTTTTTAGATGTTTTTGGAACAGTACTTTTCGGATAAAAAGTCCTTTTCTGTATCTCTGACAACGTTTACGATGATCTCTTGTGTAGTCAAAGCGTGAAAGTGTAACAAATAAACAAACTCAATTTCGGATTTATAATATTAGATTAAACCCCTAAACACACCTTTGACACCAATGGTGACGCCGTTGTGGGAGACAGCAAGTATCGCGTTTTCGCCTGGAGGCACTCGCGCTGAGAATAGACGCGCGAAGTAAAATGGCCAGCTTCGCGCCATCTCGACAGCCTGTCGCTTGGTGTGAGCGCGAGGCGGCGCAGAACCTTGTGCCCGTAGCCATGCGCTGCCTGCGCGTCTCTCACTGGGGCTCACACGCAGTGAGGGCACTGTCGACGTTATATCGTTCACTATCTGCAAGGAAAAACAAATTGTTTGCATTGACTTTTAGTCGGGAAGAGCGGCATACCCACTAATATTCCAATCACTTGTTAATAGGTTAAAAAGAGCGTTATAAAATTAAATGCGAAAGTAACTTTTCATGTTTGTATTGTAAACCAAATCAAAGTCAACCATTAAAATAGGCTACTTTTCAACCTTTGACGCGCTTGAATTGCAAAGAAAATCTAAATAGAAATCAATAAAAAACGGATATCAAGCTAACGCAATTAAAATTCTTTCATTGACTTGCAGGAAAAACTCCATAGCAATTTTTGATATTTTCAAAAACGGTTAATATCTCGTTACATCATGTCTGATATCTTATAAAATCTACGATACGTTATTTTTTTAAACCAGTTGCTCATTAAACCATAAACCTCTATTCGATTGACGTGGTTAATACTTACTTGTGCATAGAGTAGATCCAAAATAGCAGGGTCGTTGTATGTCTCAAGTGGTGTAAACACTTCCTTGCGCACGCGCAGTTTCCATGGTACTCGGCTATAGGTTAGGAACGAGCGGTCCGATGGCAAGAGAGCTGCCGGTGCCGGTACGTCGCCTTAACAAAAAACAAAATAAATAAATAAAATAAATAATAAAAATGCTAGTCATACATACAAAATATAATATAATACGATTTAACTCACGTTCAATGTGCTCTGTCCGATCAGTGACATGCGTCGATACAGAATGTCTTCGTTCTGCCTCCAATTTTCTGTCCCTTTCCTTCTGAACCATATGCGTTTTGAAAGTCGCCCTTTCTGTCCTCTTGGCGAGATCGTTGCTCTCCGATGGAAACAGTAAATCAGATCGCGGACTATCTCTGGCTCTCCCCATTAACATATCCCGAGAATTCTTTCTTCCGTCGAAACGCTCAAAGTCGTCCGAATAAGGAGACGATTGTTTCCGTTCAAATGATTCGTCCATGCCGTTTTCTTCTTTGCGTCGTTCGGTTCGCGTTGGATGAATTTCATATATTTCAGAGGCATCTCTTCCGGAGAAATTATCTCTTAGATCGCGTCGGTCGTGGGTGTCCAAACCGGACTCCGAGTCCCACTCGTCACGACTATTTCCTCTGTCCTCGTTAAAACTTCTTATGTCTGACTCGTCACCCCACTCGTTGTTTCTACGATCGCGACGGTCTGCCGTCAAGAACCGAGTTACTAAGTCATCTCGCGAGGAATCTGGTTCGTCTCTGCGCCGAGAGTTCCAATTGGCTAGGAAGGCGTGACGATCATCGGCGTCTCTATTTTGATGAACTCCAAAAGTATCTCTGTCGCGACGGAGCTGTGCGAAGGTGGATGATGTGTCGGGTGCGGGCGGTGGAGGAGCAGGTCGGTCGGGTGGAGTCGGTGGAGATTTGGGAGGAGGCGGGGCGGGCCCGGGAGGCGCGGGAGGCAATGGCGGCGGCGGAGCGTCCCACCGCATACCACCTCCCAATTGTCTCTCTAACATCAATTTCCTAGTGTCTTCTAGCTTGTTGACTGTACGAGGCGTTTCAGCAGCCGATGAAGAGCTACGGACTGAATGATTCGCAGTTACTCGTTCCAGTCTCTGTCTCATTTCAGAACTGAGTTTCAATTTCCCCACACTACCGGGCGATGGCCGCTGCGCTCCTATTTCAAAACTTCTCCGAGCAGTTCTTTGAGACGGCGGCTCTCTATTAGGTGACACCACTGAACTGTCAACTTCGAATTCCTCCCATTCGATACTCGGTGACGCTTCAGATCGCGACCGACCTCGCGGAGCTTCGTGTTCGATTCCATTGGTTTGAGATTGTGGGGTGTTTCTTCTTTGAATTTGTCGCATTTTAAATTTGGTGAAGTCTTGAGCGGCTTCTTGTCCGATGGCATCTTTTGGAGGAGGCCATCTCCATTTCCCTATTCGTACAGTTTTCGCACGACCGTAAGGGTCCATGAACGGTCTAACTTCTGATGGGTCCACTGCATGCAATGGAGGTGGCATGGGTGGCGGAGGAGGCGGAGGGGCGCCTGTAGATGAACTTTCATTGGATTCGCGTCTGGTTTTGATTACAGAGTTTCTAGGTGTCGAATGGACAGGAGTATTTCTGGGTGGAGAATGCACTTGAGCGTGGACGACAGTAGACGATCGAACCGGCGATGTCGGCTCAGATTCCGTAGACTCGACGACTTGTCCGGCCAGCAGAGTCTGCAATGCCTGATTCTGTGCTAGCAGCTGCTGTTGAATTTGAAGATTCTGGGCCATAGCACTTTGCAAAAATGCTCGTTGTAAATTCTGATGATAGGAGTTGATGTCTACTGTTCCCGGTGGAGGTAAATGAAGTCCAAGCGCTGCAGCCAAAGCCTCAGGTGTTGCGGGCATTGTTGGCATCGATAATGGCATGGACAAAGCACTGAAAGTAGAGGTATTCGCTGCAGCCGCCCTAGGAGTAGCGCCACCACCCTTTATGGCACTGGAAAGACCTTCTCCATCGTTTAAACGTTTCAAGCTGTCATTTATGAAAATAGGATCGAAGAGATTTGTGATATAGTCGTCCATGGAGCCGACGCTTGAATCTTTTCTGCTGGTTTTGCCCTTATCTTTGTTATCCTCCTTGCCACCTCCCTTGATAAGAATTTTCAATTTGTTTGCATCGTTAAGAGCAATTTGGTGTTTGAATTCGCAATTTAGAACATTATCGATAAATCCCTGGTAATCTTTAGGCCCTCCTTTGATACTGGCAGCTAAAGAGCGGGCGTCGGACAATTCATCGATGTTGGGGTCAAGTACAGGCGAGAAGAGGTCGTCTAGGAATTGATCAACGTCGGAAGCCTGACTAGGAACGCGGACCCGACGTACGTGCGATGCGAGACTCGGTGCTTCAGAAGTGTCAGACATAGCAGACGATCTGAGGACAAATAAAAAATGTTTAGCAAAATAAGCCACAATTTATTTCAATTGTTGACCACCTCATATTTAAACTACCATGACAATTGCTAATAGCGAAACCTTTTCAAATGTGAGCTCTATGTTACTGAAATACATGAATTTTACTGGAGCCTTTATTAGCAAACTCTTTCAAAGCAGTTTTTTCTATTTATATCTAGAAGAAATATATAAAAAAAATGAACTTAAAAGGGACTTAACATATTTTTTAGAAAACTAATTTAAAAAGAGAATGTTGCTAATTTTTACATTTAATTCAATATTAATGATATATTGAATTTATATAAATATTCAGTAAAATTGAATATGAAATGCTGCTCATCTCACCTCACACCTCCAAACTCTGAACTCTTTTCGATGTACGCACGACTGGACTGCGAACCAGCCGGGGCTCTCTTCCCCGTATACTGCGATTTTATATATCTTGACGGTAAAACTCTTGATCCGGTTCCATATTCAATCTCCATTGCTCCCTTGCTGCTGGTCACACTCGGTGCACCACCGCCCAATCTCTCCACAGAGTGGTAACGGTCGTTTAGACGTGACTGCGACAGCCCTAAGTCTGCCAATTTGTTTGGCTGCGGTGCAGGGTTGTCACCAAGTAAATTATCCAACGATCTGCTGCGTACTTTATCGTTACTCTGCTCGAAATACCTCTCGTTTAGTGCAGATTCTCTAGACAAAATGTCGTGAGAAGTCTTTCTGGAATATTCGGTGGAATGTTTGTTCATTGAATGGGTTTCCTCTCGTTCCATCTTCCAGTTGTACTCAGAGATACCTTCCTCGATGGAGTCATGAAGTAGATGTTGGATACTTGGTGACCGAGATTTTGGTGGTTCAGGTGGTGGTACCTAAAAACATAATAAAATGTCCATTCATCTTAGAATTGAATGACTTAATACAGACACATTCATAAACAAGTTCATAACAAGTGTAAGCTGATTAAGTGGCTTGTGTATCTATCTGCCTGTCATCCTTTATCATAAAAAACCTGAAATATAACATGTATATGTGTATGTGCAGTGTTACCTGTGGCCTCGGCGTCCTCTCATGGTCGACGGAGGAGGCGCGTGGCGGGGGTGCGGGTGGGGTGTGACGCGCGGGGGAGCGGGAAGGAGAGAGCAGAGTGGCGCCCCCTATGCCCGTAGCACGCAACGGTTCAGGTCGAGTGCCCCCTAGAGCCGCCCAGGTCTCTACTTCGCCCACCGCGTCCAAAGCGTATTCACATCCAGCCCATTCTAAACAGTCGTGATCCCAAATTGTAATATAGTTAAATAAGATAACATGCGTTTTGTCTTAAGAAACCTATTGAACGGTCTCTATATTAAAACTCATGGCGGTCTGTGTCTTTGTTATATAAAAATGCAATAAAACGTATTACAGAAAAAAAGACATAAAGTGGATTTAACCGCTTGGTTTTGTAGGAGTTAACTATTTAACCGCCCCTAGCGCTTGACTCGTAATTTTTTTTTAAGAGAAAGCAACTGAATGATATAAAAATAAACATTATACAAGTAGAGAAATTTGTCATATATATCCGGCTCTGGAGAAATGGACACGAAAATAATTGTCGGATAAATCCGACTCTGGCGGCTAAAGGGTTAAGAAACTAAAGAACTTATCACCATCATCATCGGCCACTGCGTCCACTTTTGGACATTGGTCTCTTTAATTGTTCATATAATGATATAAGAATGCAAGACAAGACAAATTTGATCCGATATTACCTATAAGTATAAATCTAACATATTAAAAAATAAAGTCGCTTTCCGCTTCTGTAGAATTTAGTAGAAAAACATTCTACTAAATTCTACTTTTGTTACGGTTTTCACTAATGGATAGAGCCGTTAAACGAGGATGGTTTTTACATATAATTTTCAGTAAAAAATTGCATCCGCTCAAAGACGGGAGCGGTTCGCTAGTGAAGTATAAATGAATTTAATTAGTGATGTACCAGTGAAGTGTCCGTTGTGCTCCATGGTGAGAGACCAGCCAGTGGCGTTGTTGACGACTCCGGCGGCGGCCAATGCGGAGGCGGCGGCTCGCTCGCACGTCGTCCATGACTCCACACTCACGTGATGCACGCTCTCTTTGAACGCCATGCAATATATTAGCATTATTATTATTATCAAACAAGAAAGTAACATTATAATAAAACAGCAACACAGTCACACCAATTATAAGACCTCAAAAGAAAGTAAGCCTTTCGATTGTCACTGTTGGTAAAATTTGTTTTATTTATGTCATTATTTTATTGCTTCGAAACTATAAGCAATTTTCAGTAACATCTATACCTAGCTATGTATATACATATTATAAAACTAGCTGTTGCACGCGACTTCGCCCGCGTAACTTGATAAAATATAGCCTATGTTGCCAAAATGACTGAGAAACCCTGTTTCTCTGCCAATACGTTTCAAATCCAGATCAGAACCAACTTTGAAAAGTTCATTTCCAAAATTGATACTGTCGGGAAACGAATCCGGGACCACTGAGACAGACCGACCGACAAAGTTACCGACATAAGCCGGCGGATCAGTAAGTGGATGTGGCAGTGGGCAAGCGCAGCGCAGGACGTCCACCAACAAGGTGAAAAGACGACCTGGATAAGGGTCGCGGGTTGACTGCTTCCGATCGGTCCTATTGGAAAAATACGGAGGAGGCCTATGTCCAGCGGTGCACGTCCTGCGGCTGAGATGAGGAAGAGCATTGTTAATTACCGTCTGGCATATGCAGTGGCAAGGCCGGCCTGGCGTCCGCCCGCATGGCGCGCCACTCGAGCAGCGTTGGGGGACACCGGCGCGGGGTGCCCGCAGCTCGAGCCAAGCCCCCGCCCGCCCCGCACAGCAAACGCAACAGCAACGCGCGGGACCGCGGCGGCGCTCGCTCCGACACGAAGCGGACTAGATAACTGGAAAATTAAAAACACATTTCATTTGTAAATATATTTTAATGATATATAGAAAGAAAGAAATTATTGTAATTTTAATACATGTACAAACAAACAATATGTCTAACCTTGTAATAGGCTATATAAAAATCTAACTCTTTTTATGTATTTCTAAAATGTTATATGCCGTAAGGTTGGCTATTAAATAAATAAATTAAAAAAATATAAAAAAACATCAAATAAATAAATAAATAAATATCTTCACACATTCCACACAGCACCATCTAGTTCCACAGTAAGCAACTAATGCTTGTATTATGGATACTAGACAGTTGATATACTATATATATATTATTTTTTTTTTGTAAATACATACATATTATAAATACAAAACATCCATGACTCAAGTACAAAGGTAAAATATTAACACATAAACATTTTCCCCGAGCGGGATTCGAACCCGCGACCGTTTGGTTAATAGCTGGGGTTACTAGCCACTAGACCAAACGTGTCGTCAAAAGGACACAACTCAAGCTTAGGCTGCAACATTGTTACAGCTTTGATTTTTTCAGTTACTACAACAGTTATAGCAATATAGTATGTCAGTTACTACACTTACTATATCGACGGCCAAGTGACAATACCTCCTAACTAACATAGACAAAATTTTACACAAAGTGGAAAAAATGTTTAGTTTCCTGAAAACTTCATAATCAATAAATCTATTTGTATAGAGAATATACAAATATGTTAAGCTAAGGAAAGCTAAGTTTTATCAAAACACGCAGAAATACACCTTAAATGCAATGGCATAAGAATGTAATTTTACCAAAATTATTAGTTGGGAGGTATTGTCCTTTTGGCGTCGATATGATATACTTATAGTGTTTGGGACATTTTGCGTTAATCAAAAGCCGCTCGCTGCGAAGAAAATAATAATGTAAAATGAGTACTTGTGCAAAGGCGGTCCCGGCTGGAAGACGGCTAGACAGTGAGCCATGAGCTGCCAAATGCGTTCTGGCGCGGCGTCACCGCTCGCCTGGTTGCACAGCTGCACCAGCACCTCATCGCGAAGGCCGCGCGACGACAGCCCTCGTGATGCGATGTAGTCCGCTAGCACCTGCACAAATCATCTCTTGCTGCAGTATAGCCTACCTGTACACAATGTACCAAAAGAAGTGTGTGTCAGCTCCGACGCACGACTGGGGCCTTAGCCAAGAGCAAACCAATGCAAACGCTCCCTTTGGGCACTTACGAAACGAAAGAAATAAAGCCCGGTGATTGGTTGTTGTAACGCCCACATAAAATTTTGACCAATCAGAAAGCTTTCTCCCAACGTAGCGTAGCCTGTGCGTAGCGTTTACGACTGTAAGTTTGCTCTTGGCCCCTGGAGTTTACTCCTTACGAACGATTATAAAATACATCTCTGGTGCTCAGGTGCCATCTAGTTTTCGCAGGATGTATTTATTAGTAACATATTCTAGTTTCAGAGATATCGTGTAGATGACGCTAATAATAATATTATAATTATTAGCTTCACGCTGACAACGAGATGACACGCAAAACTTCAGAAATATTCTAAAATATTCAAAAATAGAACGTAACGCATACTGTGTTACAATTTTGATTTTACTCCCATAAATTTATATATGGAATAAACACCAAAAAGTCTAAAAATAAATATTTATCCCGTTGAATGTCTTAAAAATGAAGCTTGATCAGTGTGAGTACCTTTTGTCTGGCTTCATTGCCAGCTGCGGATTCATCGCACCACCTCAGGATCAGTTTGAAGGTAGCCACGGCATCATTAAAATCTTGGTCCCTGAAAATCATATTAAGATTAGAAGTTTTAGTCAAAGCAGCTCTGGATCCTCAGACCTTGATATAATACAAATAGAACAAATTCACTTTTATACTTAGACCAAACTTAGAATTAAACATTATTCCTATTTCTTTGTCGACAATCTTCTATATATTTTTAATGTAAATATTATTACTACTTATTGTTTTCCCAAACTGCAAATAAAGTGTCAATGTTGTTATTGTTGTACTAAATGTATAAATGACTAGTGAAATTTTTGTTATTTAATTAAAAGAATTTTTTATGTAAAAATAGTTGAACTGGTTTTTATACGAATAAATCTATGAACTCGCCTAACTGCAGCTTTGGACAAGAACGGTCTTGAGATTGGATATTTCTTGGGACTGAGTTGTCCTCCGTCAGCGAAGTAGACTGAACTGAATTTGGAGAAAGCGAATTGCTGCAAATCGCGTGGCAGCTGAATGCGCTCGTCTTCGGCAAATACGTCACCAGACACCTGTAAATGAAAAATTACACTTATTTGTTTCTACCCTCACCTCACATTACAAGTGCATTAATAATTATTATAGACTATATATTTGGTAGATCGCTAAAAACGCACTGGCTGGTAAAAAATTCTGAACACTAATGAAAGATTTCGTAGTCTTAATGGCAATCTATTAGTTAATTGGTATTTGAAAATTTAAAGTCAATTAAGAGTGCCAATTAAATGACTGAGAGTAATGATTTTGTTAAAATAATTTTTCTATTTAACTATTCACACTGTGAAATACTTTCAAGAAGATTGAAGAAAATAATTCCTATTATGATTTTTCTAGAAAAGGTAAGAGGAATACGTCCTTGGCGTTACCTTTAGTTAATGGAAATTTGAAGAAAACATGTTTCAAATATATTTTTATTAATTTAATATTTCAATCTGATTTAATATACATATTGCGGCAATAACCATCCGAATAATAAAAATGTGTGGTGTTGTGTTTCGATAAGTAAGAAAGGTATGCCAAAGCCTTCTATCTAATCCATAAGCCTACTACAATAGAAATTGACTTTTGATACAATTGAATCTTACTTTTGCAAGGTGCCTCTCAGTATGAGGCGGCTGCCACTCCTCGATCTTGGAGAGAATGAATGCCAATTCAGCGGGAACTTCCAGCACCTGCAGGCTCTCAGCTTTAGCTTTTTGTTCTGCCGCTCGACGCCTGCAACATTAAAATTAATAATACAGCCAAGATATCCAGAGATACGCGTTCAACCAAACAAACTCTTCAGCTTTGTTATAAGAGTCTACGATTTATGCCATAGTAGCGACCCGCATCAGGCATGGAGTAGAAATTTTCAAAAATCCTTTCTTAGGGGATGCTTATGTCCGTACTAATCTTACTAATATTATAAATGGGAAAGTATGTTTGGATGTATGGATGTTTGTAACTCTTTCACGCAAAAACTATTGAACCGATCACCATTGTATACACGTTGTCTGGGACACTAGAAGGGACCTTTCATAGTTCAACGCGGTCGAAGTCGCGGGCACCAGCTAGTTATAAAATAAACTAATGTTCTAAATTTCAGCTTTCTAGTCTTAGTAGTTTTGGATGTGCGTTGATAGTCAGCCAGGACAAATGATTTTAAAGTATAGATTACGAGACATTTTATCGGAGGTTTTTTAACAAATTTTTTTTTTTTTAAAGTTTTTTTTTCTGGATTTTTCATACTTCAATAATCGGATGTCTAAATATTACAGTAGTAGCAATAAACGGAAGGATTGCTTTTAGAAAAAAGTAGGATTATAAGGCAGTATACACACTTGACGGCAGCCTGCTGCGCTTCCATCCGTCGCCGATGCTGCTCCTTGAGTGCAAGAAAGCGTTTGCGCGCTTGTCTTCCGCGCACCAGCGCTTGCGCACGCACCACGCCTCTTCGGACGGTCACAAACCGCTTCCTATTCACACGTGATCGCCACCACGATTGAATCTTTACGGACGAACTTCGCATTTGATTGTAGCGTTTTCTGTAACATTAAAGATAAAACCGTTTAAAATTCATTCAATTTAATATTCACACATTTAGGCATTAACTATATTTATTCTGCTCAATTCAGCTTCGAAATGCAGGTTTCTTTCAATTTACAAAAGCTGAAGCTAAAAGAGTTGAATCGGTTTTTTTGCTTTCCAATATATATATATATATACTTTTTTTATTAAATAAATTGAACTTTTACAAACATACCTTGCCAGATAGCCTCGAACCTCTGCTTGCAATCTTGTAGCCGCGCCGCGCAGTTTATCGGCTCGCGTTCGTTCCAAAGCTCTGTGCAAAGCTTCCCTTATGAACACTCGGGCAGCACCAAGTTGATAGTCAGCCCCCGCTGTCACAAAAAAAAAACTTTAAATTTGCTTCGTATTCTTTTTTCATATTTTTTTATTGGGAGCATTCTTTTTGCACATTATAACATGCAAGAATATTTATCGAAGAAGCAAAAATTTATTAAGTGGGCGGTATTACTTGTAACATTTGATTAATTGTACTTGATGTGGTTAACAATTCATTTGCGAATTCAAGTCATTAATCACATCAAGCTGTTCCAATTTAATATTTTTTTATAATAATTATAAAAATTAGTAATATAATTACAATCTATCAACAAAATTCTATAACTACTCGTCGAAGTAGCGGATTATCATTATGAAAACAACAATTGGAGTGACGAATTGTTGGACTACACAGTAAGAGATTAAATGATGACGCGGATTGAAATATTGGTATAGAATAGGAGTCCACTGTCTGTATGCGTAACACCTATAACATGGCTTAGATTATACTTATTAAATCTACTATAATTAATAATAATCAATACCTATTAAATTAAATTTTTTATTTAAAAAAAAAAGTAAAAATGAAAATAATTAATTTTCAAATAGTTGGTGTATATAAGTACTTTAAAAAACTTACTTATAATGAAAAAAAAATAATCAATAACAACACTATTTTCTGTGCCTATTAAAATATTAATATACTACATGGGAAAACATTAAAACACTTTGGTTTTTAGTCAATTATTTCACATTTCTCAATACACAGTTTAGGAGGGGTCATTCTTGTAGTGAATCCGATTGAGTGCATTATTTTGTATCTTCACAGCAATGTACTATGACATTTAACAGCTAGGTACAAGTCATGAATGGATTGTATTGTATTTTAATTTGACATACCAGCACCGGTGGGCGGCATCTCGGCTAATATAGAATTGCAAATCTCTCTGTAGGGCGTTGAGCGTGTTGGACTAGTCTTAAGTAGATAGCTGTAAATGAAAGAAAGGAAAAATTTAACCACCATTTTGGATATATAGAGAAATATTATTAAAAATTTATAACTGTTGCAGTGCATAATATAAATAAATAAATAAAAAATTTTATAGTGATTGTGTATCATAAATTAAACGGTTAAAAGTCTAACTTCCAAATGGTTAATATACATGCATATATGTAATTTTAATACATTTGAAGAGTCCATTGGTCCAATGGTTAAGTTGCTTGCTTTAGCACTCCAACTCAGGGATCTGTGGTTCGAATGAGGGATGCCAGGGCCCATTTATCCTTTATTCTTAAAACTACTAATGTTGGCAGCGCACTTGCCTTTACATAAAAAACTAATTTGTATATTACATTTCTCATTTATGATATCGGTTAATTAAAAAAATGATAAAAAGGATTCGTTTTATGTACTTTGAAAAAGGTTTAGAATTAGAAGGCTTACAAGAATACAGCTGAAATTACGTACACATTTAATTAAGTACGTAAAATTAAGTTCATAAAAGTTATGATCTAACTAAATATACATGTATAAATTAATTATTAATTTGTAGCATATTTAGATTTAGATATATTAATTACATAATGTAATTGAACTGATAAATTAATCCCTGATAGCATTCTCTAATGAACAACAAATAAATTAAGAAAGAATACAACTCACCGATATCTATCAACAAAGTTCTGGAACGGTATTCTTATGGGGTATCCGGTCTGTCGTATTTTGATGGTGTCTAACATGCCAGTGTATCTCAATTGAGCCAGAACACATGGCATGTCGAACTTCATTGGCGATTTTTCTGTATTGGGCTTAATGCATCGCACGAACCATGGGTTGCATCGGGACATCGACTCCAGCAACTGATGGAGACTATCAGAAAACCTGAAAAATTCATATAATTTGAGGCTTTAGAAGGGCGAAATTATATATATGATGAGGCTATATAGGGAATTGAATTACGAACAAATAGGCAAAAAGGCTGTCTAATAAAAGGAACTTTATTTTTTTCGAAATATGTAAAGAATATTTATTTATCTATAATTACCTGTTGCATGCGACTTCGTCCGCGTAAATTTATAAAACGTAGCCTATGTTACTCGCTTTCTATAGGTGAAAGAATTTTTAAAATAGGTCCAGTAATTGTTATGTATATTCATTGTATTCACAAAAATACAAAAATAAAAATCTTTTATCTTTATAATATTGCTATATATAAAAGTGCTCAACAAGTAACTAAAATCATAGTAATTTTTAAAATTTTTTAGGCCTTTATAAAAAAAAATAGTTTACGAGTAGGTACAAACAGGAAATATTATATCAAGTAGAGACAAGTAATTTTATACTGAGTACGGCGACATTTTAAGGTTATAAACATACATAAAAAACATTTTAATGAAATAAAAGCAACCTTCAGTTAATCAGGCAACATTGCCGTATAAAGGCAACAACAAATTGTTCTCAATGTTTATATCATATATTTTGTGAAATATAAGAACAAAATTAAAATAAAAAATATATTTTCCTTCAACAACAATGTGTCATATCAAAAAATAGTAAAAAATTAGGTTTCCTATCGACAATCATGAATTTTTTGTTTTGTTTTTTGCAGTGTTTCCATAATACTAAAAAAAAATATTTTTTTTTTCAATATATGTTATATACATAACAGATAGGTAGGTATTATAATGTATGTATATAACAAGGACCCATTTTGATAATTTAAAAACATTCGGCTCCAACTCATTACAACCAAATCCCAATTTGCCTGAAATGTGAACACCTGAATCCCAAATAACCTGAATCCTAAATCGACTGAATCTGAAATCAACTAAATCCCAAATAGACTAAATCCCTATTCGACTGAACTCAAACAGTAAACGATCACAGACTTCATAAATGTCAAACAGCTACTGAAATATGACACAAAGCTGTGAGGCTTTAATAACATGTCCATATAAAATAAATAAAAAACTTACCTACAGAAGTTATCCTTGGAAATTATATAATACACTATTATTATACACTTTATTATATACTGTATGTTATAATCTATCTATACTAATATAGAGAAAAAAAATCTATTTTTGTTTGTAATGAATAAACTCAAAAACATTTGGACATATTTTAAAAAATTCTAAAAGACAAGTATTATATTATCAGCGAATAACAGGCTATATTTTATAAAATTCCGAGGACGAATGTTATAAACTGCTAGTATGTTATAAAGTTATTGAGAGATAAGTATTTTTAACATTTCATTTTGTAAAACAATAGCACTAATGGCGTTTATATACCGAAATAAAATAACTTTGCAAGCATGTGTAAATCTCTTATATTCCCTATATATTTGTGTCAAATGTGCCGCCAGTGAACAAGCAAATGCTGTATATATATATGTGCAGTTATAAGATACAGAAAAAGCTGTCAAATCACAAACTACATAAACATTAGCGGACCCAAGCAAATGTTTATAAAGTCTATGCTTACCATGCTTGTATAACTCAACAGTCAATAGTCAATAATGCATTAAATTTTGGTCGACCCCTATGTTCCGTTCATTGGTTTCGAATCGAAAGTGAACTTCCTAGCAACGAATTCAAAACAAACATCAGTTACTGTTAATTTTATGCTCACAACGAGACCAACTGGGATGATAATCATTGATAAATGCAATGCTAATAAAGAGAAGTAAATAAGAAGCAATATACATGTTTATTCATTCGCTTCTCCAGCGGAAAGAGCACGAAAAAATGCTCGCAAAAATCTTAATCGGCTTTGCTTTCTCCAACAAGTTTATTAAATGGATCAGCGAGAGAGAAAATAAATAAAGATGGAACAATATAATCTACCCAAGCACGCGATACTTTGGTGTCAAAATTCTTGACGAAACGAGTAACATAAAATTGACCGTAACGAATAGCGAAAGGAGGTAAATTAAATATGCCAATGAATGATTGTAAATTATAATTTACAACTCCCAACATTATTGGTAAGGCGTTAAACGTCAGTGTTTCCCTTTACTCTGTGCTGTATTGGCAGAGCGCATTGATCCACTAGGTAACCCCAGCAGCAGTAACCACGTTACAGAAGAATACCATGAAATAACAGCCTGTGTAGGTAGTGTTTTTATGAATGAGAAATGCCAAGGTCCGTTCTTGTATACCTTATTGGTAGGAACTCCTAGTTTGTGTTTATGGACGACTAGCTGTTGCATGCGACTTCGTCCGCGTAACTTTATAAAATATAGTTACTCTCTGATAATGTATTTTTCTATAGATGAAGGAATTTTTAAAATCGCTCCAGTAGTTTTTGAGTTTATTAATTACAAACAAAAATACAAATCTTCTCTCTTTATAATATTAGTATAGATTACCTAATTAGGATACTTATCACCAGTCACGTATTGATTTATGTTTACAATGAAGTTATCATAATTAATACAAGGCAATTTATTAATTTTTTTGTGCATGATAAAAGAAAGAAAGAAAAGAAAAGAAATTTTATTGAGTCACAAAAGCATATTTTTAGTAATTTTTTAACTACTCACCTACAATTTTTATCCGTTATTAAACTGTAAATAAAATTAATATATACCTCGCAGCGACAGTGGGTGTCCTTGGTTTCATAGTGACGAATCTTCCATTAGCACCTCTCGGGAGTGTTTTGTTGGAGTCGTGCTGGACTCGAAGCTGGGTGGACATTTCCGCTACAAGAGGGACCTCACTACTGCACAGCAGTTCCAGGACGTCCGCACGAAGAGCGTCCCGGTTCTTGTCGAGGAAACCCTCCACATTGTACCACACTTGTCCCGCGTAATGTTTTATCTAAAATTTAAAGACAATTATGGAAATTGCTGATATAAATGGTTTTGGGACGATAAAATATCTTAATTATATAATATAAATATCTGTACATGCATTATTATGCGATTTTCAATATCATTTGTAGAGAATTTCTTCCGGAAGATGTGCTTGCCCGGACAGTCGCGAAATTCTCTCGCTTACATAAATATTAAACGCAATTCTGGAACCAATCTTCCGTGTAAATTTTGTACAAAATTGCTTGCGATCTTAGACACAACTGCGATTATTCAGATACAAGTATAAAAATGATCACACTGCGAAACGTGAGAAATCGTAAAAATATAAATCCAGAGACCATAAACTGTTTTAAGTAATACATGACAAACAGCCTCGGTCACGTAAAAGTAAAAAAAAACAGGGTTCTAATTATCTCTCTATATAAATTTCGTGTCACATGTTTGCCGCCGATGAACTCCTAAACTATGGAACCGAAACTTCGTAACTATGTGTAATTTGGTCCAACTTAAAAGATAGGTTAGTTTTTATTTTGAACCCGGGCGAAGCCGGGAGCGTGTACCTAGTATTCTTATAAAATTTCTTCTAATCAATGTAGCATTTCAAACTAACTTTACAGATTTTCATATAGATTCCAATGATAATACCAAAGGAATAACATTGTAATTATGTGGATTTATTACTGCATGAATAGTTAAAGGATAACAAAAATACACTTTCGCTTTTATATCTACTTGAGATATCCATAAGAAATGTACTTACTCCAAATTCACTAGCTCCTAGTCGCGGTCTTGAGTAAAGTTCGTTCAGGGCATGATTATAATGGCACTTTTCTAAGAATGATGCGTCTGATGCGCGGGGGAAATTGCTTTCGTCGTCCAATAGGTGCAATATGCCCACTGGTTTCTTGCTGAGCAATTGAATCACTGTAAAACATTTTTCAAAAGGAAATATAAAGCTGCAGTAGTGGAAGAGCACATTGCATTCTACAATCATAAACGGAACAGCCTGTCTGGCGGCAGTAAGGGGATGGCCCTTGCAAAAGATCATGTGCGCTATTGGGTTTCTGTGAGGGAATAAAGGAATGACAGAGCTTACTCCTCTGTCCCGGTCCTTATTCCTTTTCCTCTTTCCCCCAATAAGGAAGTGTACTTTCAACACCTATTGCATTTGTTTTGTTTAAAGGCGACGGTAGCCACCTTCCATATAATAAAAATGTTAAAAGAAACTGCCCCACAGCAATAAAAAATAATCTTACGATCGAAAATTGAGGCTTATTCCATTCTGATGACATTTGTCAATCTATTTATAAAATACATTTTTATTTTATTTTAGATAAAACGGATATATTTATTTTAAAAATCCTGATCTTTCATCCAGCTTATGGTTCCAAAGAAATATCAACTTTTTAAATATTTTAAAGGCAATAATCACATTAAAAAAAAAGAATTTTACCTGGTGAGTTGTCGTTCCAAGTTAAGTTTGACCACTCCAAACGCTCTTTCTGATACTCTTGCTGTTCCAATTTGAAGATATGCTTGTTGAAGTAATGTTGGAGTGTTTCGTTCGCGTAATTTATACAGAGTTGTTCAAACGAATTCTCTTCCAAGTCTTCGAAGCCGAAGATATCGAGGAGAGATATTCGATGAGCGTCGTGCAATCCTCCGCGGTGAACTATCGAATTGATTCTAAGAACAAGCCAATTGAATAATGAGGAATACAGGGCTTTGGCAAATGCGTCTCTTGCGTCCAACGCTTGATCTATTGGTAGGGGTGACCGCATACGTTCCGCTCGCGCTGCTGTAACCCTGGTAGTTAAAGCTCTGGCCAAAGCCTCCGCTGGAACTTTTAACAAATGTGCTGCCCACCGAACTTCCGCCCCACCACCCAATTGAACTCCTTCCTGACCGTGACGTAATTGGCGTCTATGGAAGTATACATTTCCCAAATGAAGTACTGCAGATAAAACTCTTATTATGTCTTCTCTTTCCGAGTCACCGATGCCGAGAACTTGCATAGCACCACAAAGAGAAGCCCAATCAGCACCGGCCCCCGCACCGCCTGAATCTCCACCTTGATTTAAATAAAAATAGTGTTCAGCGGTCAACAGACCTCTAGATTTTCTTTGTTCCTCGTCCAATCCAGCCAGTAATTCATAGAAAACGTGATAGTTTCTTTCCCCAGGCGATTGTGTAACTATTCGCGACTTTTCAAGTAAGTAATGAGCAACTCTTGCCCCAGCGAGGGCACCATCTTTAAAATAAAGTTCTAAAAGTTTCCCGAAGCGACTAGAGTTGTGGTTTTTTGGTGTTCTCGCGTTTCCGAATGCCTCTAACAGTGGTGCTGCTTCAAGAATCTGTTCGGACACAGGAGCGCGGCCTGGAGGCGCAGGTGCGACTGCTGCAAGGAATTGGACAGCTAATTTCGTTGACTCGGTCTTTCCTGCTCCCGATTCGCCGGAAATGAGTATGGCTTGAGGCTGTGGGAGGGAAGCGCGCGCAGCGGCCGCAATAGCAAATAAATGTGGCGGTAGATCGCCTAATGCCTCCGCTGCGTGGTACCTGCAACAAATACTTACTATTTAAAATTTTATTTGTAAATAATCACCACATACCTATTTAATCAAATATACCTATATCAAAAATATGGATATTTAATAGTCAAATTGAATTTATAATTAGCACATTCAATCAGCATTAACATCGTGTAAAAATATTTTGCTTTGCTTTGCTTTTTAATTCAAGCACAATTTTGTAAATAATAATAATATGAAGATTTACATTTAACTGTGATAACAGACTAATAAAATTATTAAGTAATCTCTGGTTAAAGATTAATAAAAATAAATAGGTATAGTAAGATAAAAAAAATGAAACCTATTACAGCACTTACAGTTTTTAAATGCTTGGTGGCATTGAAAAATGTTAGTAAGTCTCTTTAAGAGTAGACTCACAGACAATACTTTGTAAACAATACATTTATATGTAAACGATTAAATTTACCTTCTAGCAGTCTGCAGTCCATACAAAGAATCGACAGGCCGATAAGGATTGACAGCCACCAGGATGGAACCAGCGTATGTGTAGATAAGGCCTTGTTCGTATCTTAGTTTAAGGTTCCACAGAAGTGCTGCCTCGTGCAAGTCGTGAAGACGAGTCATGTCCTCAACTCCCGTAGGTCCGAGTTCCTCTCGAGGCCACACTGGATCTCCCTCTTCCTCGCCATTTCCCATTTGGAGAGCGAAAGTTTGAGGCTGCACATACCAATACAGGGTGTTTAAGTCACTCAACTTTTATGTTGGGTTTCTATAAGTTATCATTATTAAATTGCTGATAACGTTGTATAATATAATATACGTTGTATAGAAAGAGGTAACCAAATGACACCAATGAAATCATCTAAATACTTAGATTGTTTATGTCAATGACGCAAAGCGCAGTGACACAACTTGGTTTATCGTTCAAAGTCGAAGCCTAATATTGCGACATTGAAAGTATTAAAACTATTTACTTTGACACCGATATTATAAAACGAGTTAATAACAATTTATTGTTTTCTTTCTTTCATTTGCAACACCATACAGGAAATAATTATCCGTCTAAAAATAATAAAACACTGGCATTCAATTCGAAACAGCACTCATCAATGTGCATTCTATTTTTAATTATCTAACATGAGTTATAATTACGAGATTTCGTTTCATAATTTCCCACTGACTTACATCTCAATAGGCAATAATAGAAGTAACGAATGGCATACAATTGCAACCAGACGGAAAATTAACCGACAGCCAACTATAACTGTGACATAACTAATGAGTGTTATCGCTACCAAGCATCTTTTTAGTGCACGAACATTTCCTTGCGACTATTCAAATGAACCGCATTCCACTACTTGTTAACACCGAAACTTTTATTCGTGACACTGCAGGAAATACGCAATGGACGAGGCATTCATTAGAATTGTCTATAAGGAGAAGTATAAATAGTGAAGCCAAGGAGACGGCCGTCTTGAAGTCAGCAATTTGCGTATAGTGCATATTAGATGATGTCGCCTCGTCGTGGTCGAGCGAAGGCTTCGTTGACCTATTCATTATCTTCGTACTGTTATATGACCCTCATTTAAATTGAAATGTTCGTTGTGGAATCTAATTATGAATAAACAGGCGAATGAAAATTTTTACAAAAAAAAATGTTACGATTTGATACTCCAGTGTTTCCAGCGACTCATCTTATTTTCAAAATAAGCCATTACGAGGAATTTTATTATCAAGGTCTTGAATTATATATTTTAAGGCCAAAGTCAAAGGTGAAATGAAATGGCTGCTTGAAACGCATTAATTTTTTACTCATAGTTTAAATGAGTTAATAAAACATAAATTATATCAAAAGTCTATTTCAACTAACATTAATTAACTGATGGAGCTGCTGGGGACTGAAGACTGATTATTTGTTTATTATAATCTTTTATAGCAAATTAAAGCTTTATGGCATGTTCCTCATATTTTATGACCAGTGAATAGTGACATTAAATATAATACTGGCAGACTACAGTGACAAAAAGTCTTATTTTCATTCCATCAGATGGCGCAAATAGCAACTGGTTTTTTTTTTTTTTTTTTGCGATATTTCATCGTATAATAATTACTCATATTTTTTATTTTTCAACGCGGACGAAGTCGCGGGCGTTAAAGCGTTAAACGAGTAAGAATCGTATAAGTATATAATTTGCAGAATAAATTGCATCATGCGAAGCAGGGGCGAGTCGCAAGTGAGCAATGAAGAATATTTTTTAAATTTATTATTTCATTTTAAGTAAACTAAATCATAATTTTTTGGTAGTAACTAAACCATAATTTATGAAATTAAGTTATTGTTTAAGTTTGTGAGTTGATTAAGCAAAACAATAAACAACATATTTACATTATGTATAAGAATGTTCAAGCACAAGTCCTTCAAGGACGCCAAAGACACCGATCGCTTTCTCATCTTCGAATTTGTCTCTCGTGAAGATCTTGGCGTAACAGAGTTTCTTGTATTTAATTGACTCGGCAATAGAATCGGCGCACTGTGCCTATACATCTGTCGATGAGATTTGTAAGACTCGCAACACGTGGATTCGCACGATACATTGCCATCGGTGCAAGAGTTGAAAGATTCCGGTGAGCTGCGCGGTGTCGGAGCGAAACGGACTCGCATGGGCTGCTAAGATGGTAATACGATATTGATTGCATTCCTCACTTATCTCCGAAGAAAGTTGACGAGCAGTACGTATTGCAGCGAGATTTGCGCGCCGATTCGATCACCACTTTTAGACTGAACGGATTTTCTTTTTTGACTTTAATTTTTGCACTTTTCAAAATTTGCAACACACGCTTCATAAAATACGTAACACTTTGTGAAATTTGCACACACACATCATAAAACTTTGTAAAAAAACTATATGTTTAAATTGAATATTATATTTTTATTAATTCACTAAAGAAATATAATTTTTTTTACACTACACTTCAAGAGGGCACTAATAAAACTTGGGAATTTAAATGTAATAGCAGCTAACGTGGTTCATGAACTGCATCTAACTGATTCAACCACATGCCACGACGTTAGGCCTCTAGATATAAGTTGATAGGCAACAACTGTTATGGTGAGTTCGTAGGATAACGGACAGGCCAGTCAGACTAGGAGTTAGTTAGATCATACGGATTTGCGTTGTTCTACACATTTATTTGCTGCATGCAAAATCGTGTTTAATTCTTGGAATGTAGATTACCCTTGTATTGTATATAACGCTATCTGGTTCTATTTAATAAAGCAAGATTATTCTAAAATGTTGTTCAGGTAAAAATAGTCTCATATGAGTACTATATAAATTTTCTTTATAAATAAAAATGTAATTATACATTTTTTAACAGAGCCGTTATTATATTATTTGCCCGCGACTTTTCTTTTTCTTAGGTTTGTTTTATTAAATCTTTATATTAATCTCATTTTATAATCATATTATTATTTTGTCAGGCGTTGACATTTTTATCCTTATTTTTAGATTATCTCTCAGTAACAGTTTTTGTTCCTGTGTATGAAAAATTCCACGATGTTCGGTTGAGTAGTTAAGGCGTGAAAAGGTAACAGACAAACAGAGTTATACTTTCACATCTACGAGTATATTTCTATAATTTACTAATGATGAGAGAATATATATATATATAATTCTAAGAATTATACTAATACTATAATAATGAGAGAAGATTTGTATGTTTGTTATGAATAAACTCAAAAACTACTGGACCGATTTTAAAAATTCTTTCACCTATAGAAAGCTAGGTTATCAGCGAGTAACATAGGGTATATTTTATAAAAAGTTACGCGGGCGAAGTCGAGTGCAACAGCCAATTTATAACATTAGTATGGATGGATTATTAGTATAGGCATTAGCAGTAGCATTTAACTGAACAATATAATGGTTTTCCTTTAACAGTTATTTAAGTATAGGTAGGTACCTACCTACTTCCCTCAGCTGGTATTAGAAAATTAACCATTACGAATTCAAGGTATCGAGCTGTATCTAATACGGAATTATCAACGCCAATTTAAAGTAAACAAAAAAATCTTTTAACAAAGTTTGATTCGGAGTCTGACGTACCTATCTTAAGGTCCACGTTAATGTTATATATTACTTAATCGCTTCATAGAGAAGAAATTTAACCCGAAAGTATGACAATATATTAATAAAATTATTAATTAAGTGAAACAGTAATAATTAAATAGTAGGACTATAAATTTAATATTTTTTTATAATAAAAAAAAAAAACTATAATTCTATTCTAATATAATAAAGAGTAAAGATTTGTTTGTTTGTTTGAATTGAATAGGCTCCGAAACTACTGGACCGATTTGAAAAATTCTTTCACTGTTGGGAAGCTATATTATCAGCGAGTAACATAGACTGTATTTTATAAAGTTACACGGGCGAAGCCGCGTGCAACAGTTAGTACAAAATAAAATGTGCGAAAAATCACCTACTGCGACTAACTAAACGTCCACTTTCTTTAGATATATTTAATAGACAATTTAACTTACGGAGTTGCATTTATAACTAGCTTTTCAACTAGCTCGCGATTTCATCTGCGTACTTTTTTTCTGGATAAAAGGTACCCTATATCCCTGACATGTGCATGCCAAATTTAACAACGATCGTTTAAGTAGTTAAGTAGGTATTTAAGCCAGATATGAGCAGACTTAGTTTTGAAGCGGTAATTATTTTAAAAAAATTACACTTTTATGAAGTTAGATTTTGTTATAGAGTTTTTGAATCTTAAATATCTTTGACTAGTATTGAAAAAAATAAATATAATAGAACTAGATATTTTAAATGAGAAAACGAATTATAGAATATTCATGTCAGTGAAAAATTTTGTTCAGTATTAAAAGTATGTTTCGGGAAGTCATATTAGAAAGACGTTTATAAGTTTTTATGTTTTGATATGTTTTGGTGTTGTACAATTTGATTAAGAAATGGATAAATAAACAAGAGTGATGTACACTCAATAAACAAAAGTTTTATTTAATAATCTTCACTGGTCCCAAGTCTCATGAGATTAAATAGAGGATAGAAATGAAATTACACCTTTAACAGATTTTCCAACTAGCCATGCTAGATGACGGTAGTCAAAAAAACAGTTTTCTATGGCATGGAGTAAAAATCGTAATACAGAGGTTCAAATGCATAAATTGGTCAAAGTAATTCCACATGAAATGGCACGTCAATTCTAATATTACTTTACTTTATGAACTATGAGTAAGATCTAAAGCAAGCTAACAGAGTATTAAACGTTGAGTCAACTCTCTATCAGCATTCCGGCGGCCTTGCGATCAGACGGCCGAATACCTTTCCTCGCCAATTACCTACTATATACAATACAATGCTCCAAACGCGATTGTTCGTTTGTTTATCTCTTAGAATATACTTTAGATTGGTGATAATGAAAAAGTTTTAGTGATCATATATAGCTTTTTTTTTAATTTTCAGTTATGGCAGCGTTACTACCTCTTAGGTACAGAAGACCACAGTGATATACTTACTTTTTCGATGAATATTTTTTTATGTAATCCTAAATAAAGTAGGAACCCATGCTCTTGACTGCAGTCATAAATGAAGTTTAATAGTTAAAAATCTTTTATCAGCCAAAGGGATGGACCGATGTTGATACTGTCTGTTTTGTTTGAAAGTTGACATGATCGACATGGTTCCTAGGTGTAATTTTATTAGTTATTTAAAAATGCAACCCATGAAAAATGACGGCACGCGCAAAGGTTGTGTCACCGTGACCTTGTCTCTTGTGCGGTCAAACTTGCTCTCAGCAACATTGAGATCTGTGGGAAATGTATACGCACAGCCTTGTAATGTTTTCTTTCAATTGAAAACAATAACATTCATACCTACGTTATTATTTCAGTCAGTTTTGGCATTTAAAAAAATACTTTATGAATATATTTTGATCTAAGTGAATGCTTTGTTAACCCCCGATTCCCGGCGCAAAAACAGGGTGTTATAAGTTTGACGTGTGTTTCTGTGTGTCCGTCTGTGGAATCGTAGTTCCCAAGCGGATTTTGATCCGTTTTTTTTTGTTTTAAAGCTGACGTGATCGGGATCGTTCTTAGTTATAATTTATGAAGATCAGTTCAGGCGTTTGAAGAACATCAGCCCCTTTTCTAGATTACGAAATAAAAAGTTAATTCCATAGATTTTCTTAAAACTTCTTAAAATAAATAATTAAAATAATTTAAAGTTCCTTAATTACGGAACGCAAGCGCTGATAAGAATTATAAGAATGTATAGCCATCATTTCTAAGAATGTAAAAATGTTGCAAGCGTTTTCATCGGAATGTTGTAATGATATACTTAATAATTTATTGTAATCCAATCAACTTGTCACACGTTTATTTAAATCATAATTCATAAGTTCATAATTCAATAAATATGGCACTGGAAATCATTATACAATTCAAAAAAACGGTAGGTATACATCTGTTTTTCTTTTTTTTGGAAAAGGGAACCCGGAATGGTTGCTTTTATATGGCAATACTGATTTGTTGAGCGTGGTATTACAACATCCAATCTGACGTCTGATGTCCCGACCATGCGCTCTGGGCCTAATTCAATACCGAAATTCTACAAACGTACAAACATTTCGAGCTTCTCTTTATTATTATTTATGTTATTTATACTCACTTGACCATTAACTACTGCACTGACAAGCAACACCTTCGCAGCGCGGTGTATCTCAAGTAGCTCCCCGGGCAAGGGGGCGGGGGCGCCAGCCGGTTGGAACCACACGGCGGCCCCCTCCGACCATTCCGCGAGCCCCCCGGACCCCGCCATGCTGTCAACAAACAGACAAACACTCTTAACATTGAATCCAAACAAACTTTCCTTTAGGAATAACTAGGATAAATTCCTGCACATAAAAGTTGTTATACTTATTAAATCATTTGGTTCTTGTAAAGCAAAGCCAAAACTAGTAAGTCTAGAAAGTTCAATTATTCGTATGGTGGAATACAATCAAGCTAGATTATTAATAGATAGTTAACCGAAGCTCCGATTATGTATACCTTACTCAAATTGCTAACAGTACCTACATCTTTTTTTGGTATGATTATTTACATGTTTTACTCATAACTAATAAAAAGTTTGTAAGGTATACTGTATGGATGTTTGTTGTTATTTCAGGGAACTGAACGGATTTTGATGAAACTTTACAGTAATATAGTTTATACATAAGAATAAGTACAGGCAAAAAAAAACAAGCAATTAGTTTGAAATAAAACAAAGTTTAATCGTTACACATAAATATTTATTTAATTTCTATTAGGCACATAAATTAATTAAATAACTTAATCGGATAATTAATAGTATAACGAGTTTCTTTGTAGAAATTGTCGATGTGGACAAGCTGCTAATGAACACGGCGATTGTGGTCGAAAGCATAGAGGGTGAGTCGGAATTTGAGGCGGTTGAATACAGACAGGGGGCGGTGGCGGCGGTTGTACACAAATCGGTGGTAACGGAGGCGGCTGTACAGTAATCGGTGGTGGCAAAGGCGGTTGAAGACGCATTGGGCAAGGTGGAGGAGGCTGTACGGTAATTGGAGGTAGTGGCGGCGGTTGAACTGGCATTGGCGACAAACGTGGCGGCTGAACCATTACTTTTGGTAATGGTGGTGGTTGCACCATTATTGGAGGTGGCGCTGGAAGTTCTATTAAAATCGGTGGCGGCAGAGGCAGGTCTAGAAGTATTGCTGGCGGCATTGGAGGATTAACAAGCATCGGTGGCGGACGGGGAGGAGTTATACTTAATGGAGGAGGTTGTGGAGGACAAATGGTCAGAGGTGGTAATGGCGGAGGATTAACAGTTATGGGTGGCGGTGGAGGCAACTCAATAAATAAGGGTCGTGAAACAGGAGGAGTTATGCAGAGTGGTGATGGAGGCGGAGGTGTCACGCAAATGGGGGACGGAGCGGTTGTCGGTATGCACGTTGATGACGGAGGCATGACGAATGGTGTCGGAGCAACTGTCGGAATGCAAGTAGAAGCAGCAGACGAGAATGCAGGTATTCCAGTAGAATAAAATGAATTGTAGAGTGACGGAAGATATGACGGCGCTGAAGTCGGCAAGAAAAGTGAATATGGCGATGCTCCATAATAGAAAGCATCCACGGAATTCTGGAATAAAAACGATTTAATTTAAAAATAAAAATGTCACAAAATTAAAATATATGTAGGTATCTTTTGTTAAATTCCCAAATAATCAGTTGATATCTTACCAGAGTTAATAAAGCTGCAAACAGCGCTGTGATGAATGTGGTCGCTTCCATCGGTGACTGTTTTCTCTTCTTTGAGGAGTTCATAACTTCAATATATACAAAATTATTGCATTAAATCAGATTATTTGAAATATGTTATCGATTGCTAACCTTCATATTGCAATTATTGCACTAATTGTTTCTCGATTTTAAAACAAATGTTTCAAGAAGATAACGCACGTAAGAAAATAGGAGAGCAAAACCTATTTTATCAACTTTGAAGCGTAATTTTTTTTTTCAAAATGTCATGTCATACTCTTATATTTAAAAATTTTTTACAAACTTATTTATATTAAAAATTTATTGTTTTCTTCGTTTAAAGTTATATTATGTTATTTAAAAAAAGTACGGATAAAAGCTGTTATAAAATAAAATAAAAAAATTTAACCTTGTCTGCTCGTTACACATTTTCAAACTTATGGAATCCATTAAACCAAACCTATAACCTAGATAGAGTTCATTGAATCCGGCAAATAGTCAACGAATCGGTAGTGTTGTGTTCAACATTTACTTGAGGTACAGTCATTGTTTTGACTCATATTTACAAAGAGTAAATATTAGTCAAGTCAAAAATAAATCAACATAAAGTAAAATTTTATATATTCAGTTTTTAAAATTATTTCTGAGAAGATCGATTTCTATATAAATACTCAAAAATATTGCATAAAAAAGAATGTTTTATGCATAGTTCCAAAATAAATCGACTCTCGAAGTGGTACAACACTACGAATAACTTCCGTCTGCTATAAAAGATGTGGAACTAAGCACACCTAATGAATACGAATACAACTTGTCGACTAAATTAAAAGTAGCTTTCGAACACGCAGGGCTTACAAAAAGTGGCGATTTTCAATTTGTTCGGGTTATTTGAAGTTAAGTATTCCGTGCGCGTATCTGAGTTCGACCCCAGGGTGCTTAGACTTTCTATGTGGACGCAACTGGCGTATACAATAAGTTTTTAAAGAGATTATTATTGCAAGTGAAGTCTGGTGATGGGATAAGATCTCAGAACTTTCTCTTTAAATTGGACTGAGCAGAAATTTATAGTCTGCGTGATAAATAATTAACAAATAAATAAATTAATTAACATTGCTTAATTTTATATAGTATGGATATTTGACATAAATGTTCAGTTTGTACAGCTATCTCTCTAGTAGATATATTAATTATAAACAGATGCGTTTGTTGCTGTAAAGCAAGAAAGAAAAGAATCCCTTCAAACTTAAAAGTATTTGTTACAAAAGAACCTCAAACAAAAAAATTGTTGAGTAGAATGAAATAAGAATTACTTAATGTAAATCGCTGAATAAATCGATGTTACGGTCAAATGAAATAAATATCATTATCTAGAATTACAGCTGACTTGTGAACATTTGTTTGAGTTTACGTAAACACAGCGTGAGAAGCTTTGTAGAAAGTAGTCAGTCAGATATCGGCTTTTAATTTGTTAACTAAACAATATACATATAATATAATACTAAAGAATCAGCAATTTAATTGTAAGACCGTGAAACTGGTAGGGTGGCAAGCCTCATCCTTATCTGGTTGGAGTTCACACTCGTTAGGTCTCAGGATAAAATTAATGAGTTATTAGTCAACTTGCGTGTAATGAATTTACAACTCATGACAGTTCGAATGCGAGTTTATTGTCGTTTAGGAAAAAAGTTCCCGCAAAATGCATACAGATTGCATTAATTTTGTCGATCGACATAATATGAGATTGCTTATATATGGTATTTATTAAATTGTTGAAAAAAAATGTGGACCTTTTTTTCAGGCATTTGACGATCGACAAATTTCATTGTAGAGCGAAAGCTGCTAATACATTTATTCGATTTTGTTTCGTTTCACGTGTCGATCGACAACTATGGAGCAAATTTCTAGGCACTTTAGTCTTCTTTCAACAGTGTTCAGTAACTTGATCAATTTAAAAACAAATAAATTTCAAACCTTACTAGTATTTATAGTACTTCTAGATAGAGAATGAAAACGGAATTAACAAAAAACCTCTAAATTAAAGTTTTAAATTAAGTTACTGAAAATAATGTAGTATTAAGTTGAACAGTCGAGTACTATACAAGGAAAGCCAAAGATTTACAATATCTTGTTAGTTAGTTTTATGGTTATTTACACGATGTGGATAGGAATAGCTTTTTAATTATTTCTCATTTATTTTAATGACCCACCAATAAAATATAATCAATAAAAAATAACTGATTGGCTCTATACAATAACTAAAGACGAGAAAACTTCTTCTTAACGCTAAGAATTATTTTTTGAAAATATTTTTCGGATAACACCATAATACTAAACTTGAACAGAATGTTAAAAATCCTAACATAACTAAAAAAATCTTTAGAAAAATGTATAAATGTTTCATGAAACTAATATGGATGAAACGAGATTTATAATTCGTTCATATATATATTTTTTAAATAAAAAGTGATGCCATTGTGAGACATTGTTCTACTGACACGTTTGCGCGTGCGACGCCCGCCGATCTGTGTCCCCGATCCCACACTGAAGAGAACACTTGGGCTTATGCAACTATCTAACTAGAGATAACCTGACAGCTTTCGTGAATCGCTACGTAAATTATGTATAAATGTTGAGTAATTAATTGCAATGTGATTTTATGATAAACAAGCGACCCGCCCCCGGTTTCGCACGGATGCAATTATTTTCTGCAAATAATATACACAAACCTCCTCATTTATCGCTCTTTCTATCAGTTTAAACTGTAGAAGGGTGATTTAGTATGAGAAGAATAACGTTTGTAGAGTCATGGACGTTTTTGTATTTATAATATGTATGTATTTACAAAAAAAAAAGTAATATATGTAGAGTATATCAACTGACTGGTATCCATAATACAAGCATTACTTAGTTGCTTATTTTGAAACTAGATGGTGCTGTGTAGAATGTGTGAAGATATTTATTTATTATTATTATTATGCATTACTTTCTTAATTCAAATTTTTTTTTTACAATATAATTATACAAAAACAGTAAATATTATATTATAAAAAAAATTAAAAACCGCTGGTAGCGGGGCAAGGCACAAGCTACCGGTGGTTAGGGCTGCAGAATGAGGAACCTCCTGGCGGTTTAATTTTTTTGTTAAAAAGTTTTTATGTGTGTTTCAGAGCCTATTTCACTACCACCAACTAATCCCTAATAGTTTACCCAACTAAAGTTGACAACGCATTTGCAGCACCTATTTTGTTGCTTATATTTTGCTTAGGCAACGGTAGCCAGTAGCCTACCATCTACCGTCAACCTTTACGTCAATATAAAAGTAATTTCATAAGGTCCATTCAAGTTATTCTGGTTAATGTTATTAAACCAGTTGTTCAGTCACAGCGTATGTAAACGGTATTCTATTGCAAAATTGTTTGTGAAATGGAGCTTGAATTGCAATTGTAATTGGCGATAATAGTTTCAGTTTAGCGAATAATTTTGTTTGTTATGTTGACAGCAAGTAGAGCACGCAAAATAAGGTTTAATGGTAGTATCTGATTCAATTCTGAAAGGTTAGATTGTATGGTAAAAGGTGACTGAATATTCACATGAAAAAAACCCTACGTAGGTACTAGGTACTTAGGTAATAATGTATTTTGAGTTTGTCCAAAGTACAACGATAGTATCAGAGTTCAATGAAATTTTATCTGATTTAATAAGAATTTGGACAAGGTGGACAAGAGTGGAATGGAAACTGGGCTAATGAGGATTTAGGTTTTATGGTAATGAATGATATTATAAAATCTACTAAATTTGTGAGAATTGAGGTTTTCTTGCATGGATTATAGAAAGAGATTTAATTAAAGAATAGAGCTTTAAAGACAAATTAATAACAGGTTTAATTATGATTAATTTCGTAGGTTTTTAAATTTAGAATTTGACACGACGAGCAATAAATTCTTCCAATTTTTGGTTTGATACCAAATTAATAGATTTATAGTAATCCAAGCCATAAAACCTAAATCTTCATTAGCCCAGTTTCTATTATCCATTCTAATAAGCCCAAATTCTTCATAATATGCTTAATGAATATAGAATTTAATAATTTCACATTACCTGTGCTGGGGGACGAAATATTTTATACAATTTCTACAGTAGATTGACGACTAGTGAGGAGACGGCAGTAGTCTAACTGACGGCTGTTAATGATTATTAGGTACTATTTTAACAATTATAAAAGTCTTTTCATTACCTATCCATATATCCAAAGGATAAAATCGAACTTATTATACCATATTATTACATAACATATCCGGTGTAGGTTTGCGTTAAACAATAGCAATATGGGATGACTAACTTAACCCCTCGGGCGATAAACAACACACAATAGATGCTCACACATTAGAAGTCAAGTCTTGTGCTGACGAACTGCAGATAATTAACAATTGCAAACAAGAAAAATAAACTTTAACAAATGGCAATAAGATCTGTCTTAGTGGTTTTATATAAATTAGTCGTATCGTTAAATGAACCATTGTATCAAGACATCACGGAGAATAATAAATAGTATGATTTTTTTAAAATTATTGAAGGCTTTAGAAGTACAAAGAGGTCTGAATGTAATGGTTTTAAAGAAGAGGCTTCAACAATGACTAATTGCTAACTTCAGTTATCTTTTTAAGGCGGAGTTGAATGGTTATTAAAATAATTGACAAAAAAATTGAGATTTTCAAAGTAGATATCAAGTCCTGCTAATTGTTCTCATAAGTGATTAAGATGAAAAAAAAAACATTAAAACAAAACGAAAAACATATATATAAATATATACTGTTCTAATGAAATGTTTAATTATATATTTTTTATACCTACATATATTTGAAATTTGGTAAATTTTTTGTTGTTTTCTTGGTTATTGAATTCACACTGTCGTAATAATATTTCGCTAATAATTTGATGTTATTGCAATACATACCACTATAATTGTTACCTTAAAAAAGAAAATCATTGCACAAATGTTTAAAGCAGCATGCGTTGTTTATTTTGCGTTTTTTTAAAACATTTCAAAGACATTTTTTTATGTTAATGTCATCAGAGATGCTAACGGTCCACTTGATGGTAGGTACTGTAGGTTATAGTTACCGTCATCTCACCAGCAACGTCGCAAGTGCTGCAAATGCGCTGCCGATCATATTAGGATTAAGGTTAAGTAGGGTAGTACTTATTTACTCACTGAAGCACGACAGCGCGCATGCTGTTACGAGCGGTATTTCACGGTGGTTTAAAGAAAAGGTACTGTCGACTCTTGATGAAATAACAACCAAGAACAAGGTATGAAGAGCTGCTAAGAAAAGGTATCCTAAATAGGTGAACGAATATCTACAACTTTTACTGACACAAATTCAACGATAAAAAGAACACTGTGCCACTTCTTATCTGAGCATCCAGTGAAGATCTTACATTGAATTACGGCGGCTGAGAAAAGTTTGCGTGGCGTTCGTACATTATCGTAAATAATCAAACAAAAAACCTTACAGAAACAACTCGCGGGTGTCTCCAATACTTAGCGATGATATGAAAAAATCTCGAAGCTGTTAGCATGCGTGAGTTAAAGAAAATTGTTAAGAAAACATGTCGTATGCGACGACAGCCGACGGATTTAGGCTTCTCGTTTATAGTAGGGGAGCCTAAGAGAGGATTTTGGGATTTACTCGAGCGCGTCAAATATTGACAATGTATATACCCCACTTATCTCCGATAACGGATATGTGTTAATCTGAAGGTTTGGATGGTGGGGTTAGTGGGGGTTGGGGTAAAAATTTAAATACTAATTTTCAAAATCCAATAGGTCCCCACGACGACGCCCACATTTAGCATCGTGGGCTCCCCTACCATTAATCACAGTGCATAAAAATCAATCGTGGCTGGGAGGGCTACGCTCCCTGTCGAACCCTAAAAAAGTCAGGGTGTTTGCCGACTTTGACATTAAAAAAAAAGATTTAGCATTAGCACGTTAGCAAAATGCTTTTAAGTAACTACCAAATATCTACCGGCCCTAAGTTGAATAAGTATTATAATTACACAATCATGAGGCATAACATGCTCAAATACCCCAATAGTCCTTACACGACACATTTGAGATTCATATCTTAGGAAATATAACCTTTTAACAGTTGAATCTTACGTAGCAAGTTACAACATTGTTTAGCGTTATTATGACTACGAGTATTGCATGACTGGAATATAAGGCATTTTGTTTTTTATGTAACATTGCCTTTGAATAATAATATACCTATTTATCAATGAACATTGCAATCATTCTAAGATGTTAAATAGTATTTATACACCAGTGTCATTTAGCGGCAGCGCTCCGAAAATATTCGTAAAATAGCACGCAGTCCCCACAGATTCATAGTAGCTCTATGCAAAAAAAATCTTAAATGTTTAAGATTAAATATTTATAGCCAATCATTTTGAAAAACGAAAAGAAGTGCAAACGTAGGAATCTGCTCAAGAAAGTAGTCTTTTTTGTATTGCATGGGACTTGTTAACATTAGTATACTAATTAATTAGCAAACTATCTGCAGCGTTTCTCTACCATTAAGAGCTCTCAAGTTCTCAGCTATTGTCTCGGACTTATCCTAAATTAGTTTATTTGTTTAACATTGATATTGTCCACTTGACAAGTTAAAATTGTAACTATTAATAAAGAATACAAGAGAATAGTGCAAAGTGAGGCTATATATCGAAAGAGAAAAATATCTAATTTTCTTTGCTTTTTAGAATTAATAATTAAAAGGGCGTCTACTTTAAAATATA
Organism: Synanthedon myopaeformis; assembly: GCA_944738685.1. Classification (NCBI taxonomy): domain Eukaryota; kingdom Metazoa; phylum Arthropoda; class Insecta; order Lepidoptera; family Sesiidae; genus Synanthedon; species Synanthedon myopaeformis. The sequence goes on along the minus strand of OX122924.1, from coordinate 8,710,651 downwards.
TCTATACCTATATATAATAAACTAAGTAGATGTCCGTTTCTGTCTGGTTCTCTGTTAGCTTCTTCTAAACCACAGAACGGATTTTGATATGGTTTTCACAAATGGGAAGAGCGATAAACGAGGAAGGTTTGTATACTTATATAATTTACAGAAAAAAATTAATCTATTGTTTACGATATACTCGTATATAGTTTACAACCTATCAATAAACTCTTATTTAATTTTTAATGCAGAACATTTCGTTTATTCAATCTTTTAAAAAAAGACATTTAAATTTTTTTGTGAATGGCTTTAGCTGAATATTTTCCAAATAATAAATAAAGTTATTATTTAGTTTTTTTCAAAGTTACTTAAAAACTGAAAAATCTTCAAATGTTTATCATAAATGTTACTTTTATTACAATGTTAAATTTGACATTACCATAAATTATCTTCTTTTGTTATCTGAAATTTTCCCAATATATTTATCTTAAATTATAAGCAATACTATAGAATAACTATAATATAGAATGAAATTCTATTGGCAATTTACAATTACCTACACCATTAAGAAAACATTACAAACATGTGGCTAGAGGGCCTATTATTATTTTTTCAGTGTATATTTAAATATTGTACAATTAAGTAAGTAAGTATAAACTTTGTAATTGTAGCACGGTGTTGTGATCTCATTACATATATCAGTAAAAAACAACTGCTCCATAAACTTCCTTGTCTATTGTTCGCGACAGAGCTAAAGAAATTAATGTACTTTAATGCACACCATAACTATTATTGGAGAAAGTGTTCACATACCAAACTAACCCCTATGTTAGTATGGCATTGTACACTGACAGCCTTACAACTCTTTAAATGAGACCAATTTCACATATAACCGTTTTTTAAACTTCTTCTAGGTCAATATCATACGCAAATGCGGAACTTTCGCATCGATTTAGACATCCGCAAACGTATCCGCACCCGCAATAATCAATGCAAATCATTTGCGGATGCGGATATGGAGCTAAATTTCGCAAATCTCTTCAGGGTGAACTATGGAATTGTTTCAGATTTTTTTAATTTATTTAAACTGCCCTAATTTTCTACTAAAATGTTGATTAATTAATAAAAAAAAATTAAAAAGATCAATTTCAATCCGTTATTTTTGCTTCTCAAAATCATTTTCATTTAAATTTATTCCTATTCTCATTTATATTCATGGTCAAATTTATATAAAAAAAATAATTAAGAATCCACATGTAATGAATGTTCTAGATAAAAGTTAATCGAAACGAAAGTAAATTAATACACTTCGTTAAGAGTGTCCATTAATTTTATAAATTAACTTGGAAGCGGTGAAGGCGGTTTACTATAAAGGTTACTATAACTGTTGAACGCGTGATGTGTACAATCAGTCACAGACAACAGTTTGGGCGATGCGAAGGTGCGGCAACTTTCCCTTAACTCGTGGAACATCACATGATTTGCGCCTCTGACTCCACTGACAGATGTGTTATTAGTATGTTACTTCACTTTCCTTTCGAAGCATGAGTACTGTTGGTCTGCTCGTAATTTTTTATACTCTAACTATACACTAGTTTTATAGGTCTCCTAAAATTTAAAAAAATTGCCTACAAAGACAGTATTTTTAACTAGAACACTACGAATTTACCTATCGAATATACAATTAGTATGTGTAAGGACAGTTGTATACTGTGTTGGCTTTCTAATAAATAAAATAAATAAATAAAACTCATTACGTATAGTAAAACACTAAATAAACTCACGAGGAAATAGGGCATAACTAATTTCCTTGGAATCACCTAAATGTATTGTATTTTTCTAATGAGATACCAAACATTATAAATAAATAGAACGTTTAAAAAAGTTATAACTTACTTCTATTAAAATCCGGTTGCTAAAGTCCTGTTCCAGACTGGAGAAGTCACAAGACTGCACAAAGAGCAGATGTCTTAACTTTTTTAGAATAGGATACTGGCCTTATTCTATACAAACGCCAATTCTATTTCTAGATAATTTTCTAAATAATATTATAAATAAACTGTAATATATTTCTACGTATGTTCCGTAGCATAAAAAACTTAAAACAGCTGTTTAAGTTCAAAAGAAAGTTTTCACAGCCACACCCGTCTTAGAGATTATTTGCATTCTCTGCACAAATCTTTCGTCGCCGCTTTGGACAGACTATAAATCTTTTTCCTAATTGTATTTCTGTATTTCCAACTGCGTTTGTGTCCCTATTTCATTGAGTGTAGATTGTTTCCAAGGAGAAACAATTTTTTTTTTCTGAAAAAGTATAACAATATGAAATATTCTTTATAGCATAGGATCAAACAGTAATTTATCATAATATGTCTTATATTATATATACATTGTTAGCCACGCATTAATGTTGGAGTTTATAATTTATGATTTCTTCAGAATAATAGTTATCTTTCGGTCAGATCAAAAAATTTAACGATAATCTTCCAAAATAAATATATATATAAATGATTAGATAGCATGCTACAAAGTTATTAAAGTGTGGCAAGTAAAACTATTTTTTTATATAATTTATTTAAAATTATAAATATATTCATATATTTTTATTACATGTAATTTAATTTATTTCAATAAATTAAATAGCAGGTCGTCTTTCATTTGTCAAACTTTAAATTCGTTGTTAATTCACTTCAAATTTCTGCAAAACGGTTCTACAGGCAAAGTGGTAACTTTAAAGGAAATCCTAATTCAGACGAAGAGTAGAAATACTTGCAAAGGCAAAGTCGAAAACGACACATATATACGTCATTAGGTATCTATTATTTGATTTAAAACTACTTAGTTCGTATACTTAGGAGAAGTAACAAATCTGCTATAAGCAAAATTGTCACACTTACTCACGATAGGCAACTATACATTGAAGGCTTTATTAAATAGATGCCTATCATATCATACAATACGTAATGTCGTTACTGTATAATAGAGAAATGGTTACGCACTTTGTGAATAGAAAGTTAACTGTGCGAACAATCTGTGCGGTAATTTTATATCTTGACCGTTAACTTTTCGTTATTATGTGTCATAATTTTATTGATAGTTAGTTTGCAATGAGTGGGGTTTCAATTAAATCGAATCTTCTTTCAATTTTGTGACGTTGAATATAAATTATTGTCAATATTTGATTTGATACATAGTAAATTTCTTCACTCATTGTTGAATTGAAGTTATGAAAGAATAACTTTAGTTATAAATATTATAAAATGCAGTCAATTTCTCCTTCTAAACCAATCAATGCATTTTGATATGGTTTTCCCTAATGGAACGAGTGATGATAAGCGGGGAAGATTTGTATATAATTTGCAGAAAAAATTATTAGTTATAATTAGTTATACTCAAGTTGGTTATACTACATTTAAGTTATTAGACCGATACGCCCCGGCTTCGTCTATCAATTGGGTGAATTGAGGGCATTATAATAGTATACAAAATTTAGAGCCTGTGTCCATCTGGAATAATATATCTTTTAATTAGTAAAAGGATTTTTCCAATAAGTGCAGTTGTTCCAGAAATTACCCTCCAAATACAAACAAACTTATAAATTCCACTCTCTCTCTCTCTCTCTCTCTCTCTCTCTCTTTATAATATTGTTATAGATAATATAAAATTTTAACAGTAATTATCCATTGGGAAGCTTGTTTAGAAATAAAAATCTAAACATAAGTCATTAAAAGAATTCCTATTTAACTTTTCTATTTTATGTTACATAGGCTATGCCTATACTTTTTAAATTTTATCTTTACGTGCTTTACGTATTTTATTTATGTTCAGTTTCTGAATAAAAAAATATTCATATCTTTTACGATTGGTAAATTCTTTAGTAAATAAATACTTTTTTGAATATAAAATACTTTTTTGAATATACTCGTACAAACCGATAGTTTGACCGATACTCCATATTCTTATCGATGTTCGTAACGGTCACATCGAATGCAAACCGCAGTTTTTTTTATATAAAACCGCATCGTAACTACATAACTGTGATATGGTTGACATAATTTCTTCGCCAACTGTTACAGGTCAATGACAAGTGGCAACGACTGTTTCAAACGATCAATACATTTTTGTTGTTGAATACTTGTATTGATAGTAACTAGATTGTACCCTATATATTTGAAATATTTTTAATCTTTTGAGATCTTCTGTGGATTTAGGCTGGACATGTCTATAGAATGGATAGTGGATGTTAGGAGAATGTATAATGGTTAAAAAAGAATATGGACACATCGCACACATGTAGTTTAGAGTTAAGAATAATGAAAAAAAAAAGGGAATTAAGTATATTAGACAAAAGATGAATAAAAATGATTAAATGAGGCTTCTTACGTAATACAGAATCACATTCACATACGCATATTTGTGATACTTACATTCTCATTACTTATTTACTCATTGAGTAAATAGTACTGTAAGTACTATTTACTCTATGGTATAATAAATGTGAAAGTAACTTTGTCTGTCTGTTACCTTTTCACGCCTTAACTACTCAACCGTTCATAATGAAAGTTTGCATACACGTTGTCAGGGATACAAGAAAGGAAATAGGGTACTTTTCATTTAAAAAAAAATACTGTTCCCAAAGGATCGCCTAAAATAAAATAAAAAACTAACGCCTGGCCAAAGTTTTATAGCAACACGAGGTCAAACGTTATATTGTCAATACATAGTTTTTTTATTTTTCAACACGGATGAAGTCGCGGGCACTTGCTAGTTTGCAATAAATATATATGACTCGTTTCAATAGCCCCAAAAACGTATGACAGTTATTTTGTTATTTTATCATATGTATGTAGTATATTTAGACTCGCGTGCTATACGACTATATATTTTCTGATGCTCAAATCACGTCACGTCACAACGCTTCGTACCTGATTGACGTTGATACACTCTGCGGGTATTCCACCGATAATTGACTACAAATTCCGAGCGTATCTTTAGAAATCCGACATCCTCGTAAACAATGTAGGTAATTTGTGTCAGTAGTCGATCGCTTTGAATGGAAGCTGCGTGCGTGAAAGCAGAATGTCAATACTGTCTTCGTTTGACATTTCGTCAAACGATGGGCGCGGCGACGGACGCACTACGGACGTGTTGGAATGCGACGCACGCGCAGAATTGACACGCGACTCATATATTTCAGCCTCGAATAACATTTTCATTGCACAAGATTGAAAGATAACTAGAATATTCTTCGTGGAAATGTTCTTTACATTAAATCGAAGAAATTTTAGTTATTGGTACATAAATAGCCCTATTTATTTAACACTTAATGGTAGGTGGCTGGTCTATTGTAAACAAGCAAGCATGTAACAATACGTCGTCTATGTAAGGCTGCAAATACGATGCCAACACAACAGCTAGCATGCTTTGTTTCAAAGTGGTTTTCTGTAAGGGGATGGTTACTGCTGCCAGACGGATTGCCCAATTTATGACTGCAAAATGCAATGTCACCATTAACAAAGAATTATTTTGGTAATATTTTAATGCCATTATTCTAGTATTAGTTTCGAAAAGCATACAATATTATTGCTAGTAGGTCACTGGTTTTAAAAAAACGGCCAATTCTGTCTGGTTTGAGTTGAAAAGCATTTCAATTCAGCCAACTCTTTTCGATTTCACGTGTGGATTCGAAATTACTTATGACCAAAGGAAATCTTCGTAAAGAAATATGCGTGACCGATAGCAATCAGCGGACTAACATGATTTGACTTTGAGACATAGATCTACTTTCAATCCGGATTATATGAACACTTAAAAATCGCAAGACTATTAATTATAATAACTAAAACGTAAAAAAATCGCACTAAAGTAGGATACTGAAGCACATATAGCTACATCTTTGTAATTTTATATTTTATCTATCTATACATACTATAAAGGACAGAATAATCAATGGCAGTTATAGGGACCAGGATAATATCTCAATACCTATGTTTTATTAAAACAAGCGAATCCAGAGGACATTCTACGAACGCTCGCAGCACTACAAGCATCGCCTGCCAGGTTTATTTGTGATTGTAAATCATTCAGGGACCCATCAAAATCGACCCAGGCTTTAAAAGTTCAGTGATATACACACGTAGGTTTAAGAACTATACTCATTAAAAAATGTCAGTAAATTTAATATCTTAATAAACTGAAAGCTAATATAATAGCTTTCTTAATAAACTGTCAGCTCTTCTTAATAAAGTTTTATATTCTTAACATTTTAGCCAGCGGTGTATGAAGAGATGGCGTTTAATTTTATGGAAATTGTTAAACCGTGGAATTATCTAGTAGAGTAGTTAACAGAAGATCTATATTAGTAGATATATTATTGTGACTGTGTTAATGTTGGCCTCCGGGCTGCCTCCACATTTTCAATGAGGCATTGTCCGTTAACACCATTCGGAAAAGAGGTTATGTAACGACAACAGAAAACAGTGATTGACTGTTTCATGGATGTATTTTGTGTGCTGTTCTTAGTGCTGGTGGCTTATGATATTTAATAGATATTAAACTCTTTAATGTCTAATAAATATTGCATAATGAATAATATTCAGTTGTATTTCATTCATGTCTCAACCATCTGAACTCTGACACCCCATAAAATTCAATCATTAAATTTAATAAGTTGTGTATAATTTCATTATTTTATAAGTCAACGTTGAAAGGGCAGAATAATAAAATTATTACCTATATTTGCAAAGCAAAGCAACTATTTATTTTAATAATATTTATATTTGGAAAACAAACAGAAAAAAAAAGAAAAATGGTGTAAAAAATATAAAAATTTAACACACCCCAACGGATTTTGATACGTTTTTCACTAATGGAAAGAGCGATAAACGAGGAAGGTATGTGTTCATAATTTGCAAAAAAAAAATGACTACATGCAAAGCCGATGGCGAGTCGATAGTTTATTACAATATAATGAAGTAACTACTTATTTTCTTTATAAAGTAGCGAACTTATTATAATTTATCCAAAATAACTTAAGCGCCGAAAAAATTAAGACTTATTATAATGGATCGACTTTTCTCATTGCGAAAATTAGGGAAAATAACCCCACTTCCGTTTGGAAATAAATTTTATAGATAACTATTAAATCAAATCCTATCAATCAATCAAGTATCATTGTTTTGCTGACCGTGTTTGCCAAGAATAGATTGCAAACAGCTTATGCACTTCCGATGAACAACCTACTTTTGCACCAACCAAACTGTCTAGAAGGAAACCGTCAGCTTGTCTGTCGACCTTAAAAAAAAAGTCTTGTTATAATAAAGTTAAAGAGTTTTTTTGTTTGAACGCACTAATCTCTGGAAGCAACAGCCTCACAACCTTGGTTTTGCCGTTGTCGGTGACCAATGTGGCTGGCAAGCATAACACAAATATTTCGTTGATACTAAAGACATCAACGAGATATCCCAAAAACAGTTCAGATCATATGTGATGTGAAGAAACAAAAAAAAATTTAGATGATAGAAAACAAATAGGAAAAAATGAGTCGTTTTGTAACAAACAAAGATATATTATTTCGATGGTAATAAAAAATAATCGTGACATATGAGTTATCAAGAAAAACAACTAAAGGGTTAATTCCAAGCTAGTTCTAACATGTCTTTAACTAGCGAGCCACTCCCGGCTTCACACGGGTGATTTTTTGTTTTGTAAAAACATTTTTTGTAATTTTTATTTTCTATATAAACCTTCCTCGTGTTTACGCTCGCGATTAGCGCCATTAGCGCAAACATACATACAGAGACAAACAGACGCTCTTTTCATTAATGAAAACCGTATCAATATTCGTTAGTATTATAGAAGAAGTCAGTGGAAAAACATACAGAAGCGGTTAGAGACTTTATAATATCTATGTAGAAATAAATACTCCCTCTAATAAAATTATCATATTTTAATATTATATTTATGCGCATTTGTATGTCTATAGTAATTTGAAGTTTAATCTAAAGTCAATAATAAAATATCTAAGTCACAAAACAATTGAATCTGCAAATTTATTTATAATACTTATCATGTTCACAAATCGCTATTTCTCATTAGAACTTCAATATGCAATTGGTTGCAATCGATTTCATTGCGCGAACGTTTTAATAGCCTGCCATCTACTCGTAATAACGGCGTACACCTTCGGAATCTTGTAGGACGACGTTCTGTGTATTTTGGCCCTAATATGCGTTTGGAATGCTGTGTCGTAAACCTACCTAACTCCTATACACTTTACTTTTGAGGGCATGTAAATAATTAAATACATGAATTATGTCCACATTAATATTGCTATAAGTAATATATATTCTAACGAAATTTATTTATAGGTTTGTACAATATTGCGTTGATACATATTCATAGGAAATTTATTGAAATATTATTTTTGAGAGCATTATGACTGTGTATAATTATTTTTACCTATGAGTATTTAATTATGAGAAAAGTAAAAAAAAAAATACACGCTGAACATTTTATTTGAAATTGTTTTTTTTTTTTCTAAAAACAGTTATTGTTTAAAAATTGTTTAAGACACCAGTGGAAATCAATGCTGTAACTATAGTTGGGTTGTGTACGCTTAAAAACTCGAGAAAGGGTAGACCGATTTTAATTAGGTTTTCACATATGGAAAGAGGGATAAACAACGTTTGTATTATATCAAAATAATTGGACCCCGGACGAGACCGGGGACCGCTAGTAGATTATAGAAAACAAATCCTGGTTTATCTAAATCTAAGAGTGTAATAATATATTCTCAGTGTATTCACAAGCATAATTGTATACTTTACTTAAATCTATGAAATGCATTTGGTCTTGTAATAAGTTCCTTGTTTGCGCATCTTCGCGATTCTATTTCTTGAAACAAAACCGGTCGGTGCAGTGATATTTAAGCTTTAGTCACATTTATTGTAGAGCAATGACATTAAGGTTACATTACATTGTAAGGTGTTACTCTACCCTTTCTTAAAAAGCATGAATTTTTCAATACAAACATTTTGTAGTTGCTCTACATTGAAGCACTGAAGAGTCTATCTGACGTCATAACCAGGAACCAACCCTGAAGCAAGAAATGCCGGAACCTATCTTCTGACCTCAGTAACAGATCAAACTAGTAACAACCCCAATGAATGATGTCATTGCACTCACACATTTCCAGCGTTACTTGCGTTTGTAGGTGATGGTATCCATATATCGAGTGGTCCGTCAAGGTATATGACGCCACAGTCATATAAGAAAGTACTTTAAAGTTATTTTCATGAGAAATTTTCCCACCTTCGAAATGTAGAGATATATTTTAAACTAACTCTTACAAAATATGTTTATTAGATAATAAATATGTTATATACTATTATTTTGTACATCTGTCATTTAGTTATTAAGTAAATTTTTGTATAAATATTGCTGTAAGTTTTCTTTGAAAATAAATAAATAAATAAATAAATAACTAGCGACCCGCTCCCGGCTTCGCACGAATTCTTTTCTGCAGACAGCGGGAAGCGAATTTGTTTTATACTTAGATGTATAAAATTATTATATATATATATATCGACCTCGACCTGCCGACCTTCTAAAATGGAAATAACTATTCAATTGATAGTAAACCCACATAAAACTTTGTTTGCTTCTTCTCTACAGACAAGATCCGCATATTATTGGTACCTGCTTAGTCATAAGGTGACGTCACTATAACACATATATATATAACTAATATTGGTGCGCGCAAAAAATCGACTAAACCAAACGGTTTTTGTCGGACTGAAGAGTTAAAATTTAATTCATTCGTTTTTGCCTTATTTAATGGGAAATCGACGTAGGCAATTCCGTTGAGAAGTTCTTAGTTATTTCATTTTTAAAAATGCTTCAGATTCATATTCAAATTGCGAATAAATTTTGTATGTTATCTTAGAAATTACTAATCCGATTAAAAAATTCTTTAGGGTACTTTAATTATCAGCCAGAAAAAAAGGTATACTGTTCCCAAGGGACGAGGGCGAAGTCGGGCGCAATAACTATTTTGATTTTATGTACAGGAAATATACAATTAGACAGGTCCCGCAGCTAGGGACAGGAGCCTGTCCTCAATATGAGGAGTCATTGAAATTGGCTCCTTACAACCGAGTTAGCCCATTGCGATTTGGCAAGACTTCACAAGTCTTCCGGAGTTGCTAATATAGTTCTTCTGCTGTCTGTTCCTCTACTAACCTTCTAAACCACCCAACGGATTTTGATACGGTTTTGCATAAATCCGTTAAAGTGTTACAAAATAGTGTAGAAATTGCGATTTTAGATTTTCTGTCATTATTCAAAAGGAATAATTGAATTGTGTTCAAAATTTCAAATAAGGTCCAATTATTGTTTTGCCATAGTTCTGAAAGCGATCGTTTTTTTAAATAAAAAATGGTATTAACATAATTTTATGTATTTGCAGCGGGAACAGGTTACACGATCGAATGAACAATTGATTATCTATTCCGGCTGTTACAATAGCACCATTTCCGAAGATTTAGGTAGGTATGTAATACTTATTATAATCATAGACAGACGTCAATAATTCTTTTAAAAATAAACTACAAATATTTAAATTTTTAATTAAGAATATGTGGACCAATGTCTCTCTGTGTGTGTGTGTGTCCCGCTCAGGGCTTCCACGGAATCACTTTTCTAGGCATTTGTTTCTAATTTTTCTCTTCATATGGACCTCTGGACAATGAGCTCTATCCATTCATTCATATCCTATGTGACATTCGTACTTTTGTATTGTACTGTACTGACCGAAGTTGAATGTTTTTTGTAACATTTCAGTGTATTGTATGTAGTATTAGCTTATTTGATGTTAGCAATCAAGTATCCGTGAAATGGACTAAGACATCCAACGAATTTTTAATACAGTTTTCACAAATAAGCGATAAGCAAAAGGTTTTAGTATGTATATAATTTACAGAAAAAAATCTATCGTACGAAGCCGGGGGCGGGTCGCTAGTATAGAATAAGAAAACTAATTTTTTGAAATAAAGTTTCTTAATTTTAGAAGCAGGTATAGCTCATATATAAATATACATATAATATTACATATATTATATATATACATTTTGACCGTGAGGCAGGGCCCATTATAAATGAGCAACGTGTTTCCCTGTGCTTTCGTTCGACGCAGTCTCTTGGGCAACTATTAAAAGTAGTCAGTAAAAGTTGTGCAAGCAAAGCATGAGTGTAGGTTCGTTATCGTGTTTATTCAATGTCGTAAGCTCCCTCTGATATAAGTACATAAAGCTTTTTAGCATTGAATGGAGCGATTGCGTGCTTAAATTGATTATTATACTAATTATGCAGCTGATATCTATATAAAATCGTATGCAAAATTATACAGTATTTTAGAATACTTTTATTTTATTTTTTAATTACTACTTACTGTACTTTCACTTAAGTAATATTTTATTGGAAAGATTGCATAAAAACTAATGCAAATACATCAAATTATATAGGTATTTGCACAAATTATAAAATATTATAACTTGGCATTAAATATATGTATTTAGGTGTAGGTACATATTAATCATTTGCATTTTGGCATAATATGTAATGCAAAAAATGTTATTTTCAAGATTTTATCAATAAGAAAACAGTAAGTGCTAATATAAAAAATCGACCTTGTTTTTTTAACCATGAACTATAAAATTTTAGGCACATCACTGTTGCTTCGCCAACCTTCGCTGCAAATAATTACAATCAATAATGTGAATGAATCGTGATTCGTGACCAAAAAATATCTTATCAAAATGATGGCTGAAGTAGATATTGTAAACTACCTAATCGGGCGAATTTTGATGATGTTAGGTATTTACAAAAGAAGAATTTACAGATTTTTACGAGCCCATAGTTGAATGATTAAGGTTAGTCTTAGCGCTATGTCTCAGATTTGACTCTCGGCAGGGCTAACTTTGAAAATGAACTTTTCAAAATTGACTAGTTAGGGTCTGACAAGGAGTGGCAAGAACACTGTTTAGGGTGCCTATCCCTTCCTAATCCCTTATCCTTAACCCTACTATGGTCTGTAGCTCACTTGCAGAACCCGTGACGTTTCTTGTAATAAAAGCGACGGTAGTCACCTACCATCAGGTGGACCGTCAGCCCGTCTGACGACCTTTACATAAAAATGAAATCTATTTTCAAAGGTGCTTTATTATACCTATTTAGTTATAGGTACCCCAGATTCGCCAGTTTCACATAAAATTCAAAGATGGACAACTTCAAAGTATGTAAATTTAAATGATATGGAAACAGTTTTGTTTAAATTCCTTATACATAAACGCCCCAAATATGAGTCTGTGAATCGGTCGAGGTTACAAACGACGTGTCCGCCTAATTTGGATTTAAAACGGTACAAGCGACAGTTAACTGAGAATATAACCAGTTTAAAAAAGATTCAACATTAGTCGCCCAAAGAATATTTTACAAGTTTATCTATCAGTATTAGTGACTAAAACACGTTTCAAAGGCGCGCTAAGCGAAACATTTTTTTTTTACGAATGTGTAATTGAAGCAAAGGTAGTTGCATGAATATATTCAATGAGGAATAGGGCCGACGCTGACTGACGGTTTGGCATGCCAAATTATTTTATTCTGAATATATTATTGAACCCCATTGAAAATTTGTGGAACCAGCTCAAAAGGAAAGTCCGAGCTAGAAATCCTGCACCAGCCACGAAATCTGACTTTTAAGCGGCGCTTTCTGAAGAAAGGGACGTCATACAGCATGACATCGTAAAAAACTTATACGGTCCATGAAAAACCGGTTAGAAGCTATAATTAATTAGAACCAGGGGAGATAACACTAAGTATACTGATGAGGTTTTTGTGATAAACAAAAGTTTTTTTCAACTAAAACTTGATTATTCTTTACAAATTTCTCTCACTAAATTCAGACTTTTAATCCCTCCCAAATTTTTAATTTTTTTTTGTAATTAATAAAAAAAAAGTTCAACGTGTGTATACTTATTTTAAAGCTATGGCATAGGGCTTTGTGGAATATTAAAGAAAAATAAATTTGATGTAGTGGTTTTTGTAGTCCATTCCATTGCGAAGAGGTGTGAGACAGGGAGATGTAATCTCTCCGAAACTGTTCACTGCCGCTTTGGAAGATGCATTTAAGCTCCTGGAATGGCAAGGACTTGGCATCAATGTTAACGGCGAGTATATCACTCACCTTCGGTTTGCCGACGATATTGTGATCTCGGCGAGGTCGATGAGAGACGTCGGCACGATGCTCGAAGACCTCAACCGAGTTTCTCAAAGGGTGGGGCTTAAGATGAATATGGACAAGACGAAAGTTATGTCTAATGCCCATGTTCCTACCCCTGTGCCTACCCCAGTAGCAGTTGGGAACTCAACTCTCGAAATTGTTGAGGAGTACATATACTTAGGACAAATAGTCCAGTTAGGTAGAGCCAACTTCGAGAGGGAGGTCAATCGTCGAATCCAGCGTTCGGGAAGCTCCGAGACATCTTCTCGTCTAAAATTCCTCAGTGTCTCAAGACAAAGGTTTTCGACCAATGTGTGTTACTAGTGATGACATATGGCGCTGAAATGTGGTCTCTAACTATGGGCCTCGTACGGAAACTCAATGTCGCTCAACGAGCTATGGAAAGAGCTATGCTCGGGATTACACTGCGAGATCGAATCAGAAATGAGGAGATCCGTAGACGTACGAAAGTTGCCGACATAAGTCGACGGATCAGTAAGTTGAAGTGGCAGTGGGCAGGGCATATAGTACGGAGAGCCGACGGCCGCTGGGGCCGGAAGGTTCTCGAGTGGAGGCCACGGACCAGCAAGCGCAGTGCAGGACGTCCACCTACAAGGTGGACAAACGACCTAATAAGGGCCGCGGGTCAACGGTGGATCCAGGCTGCTTCTGATCGGTCCTATTGGAAAGTTATGAGGGAGGCCTATGTCCAGCAGTGGACGTCCTGCGGCTGAGATGATGAGTAGTTTTTGTGCCACACTTTTGACTTCGAGCGTGCGTCCTGGGTCGATTTTTTTGCTCGCGAGAGTATATAGAGTTGAGATTTTCATTAATTTGATATTGATATTGTCAATTTTGATAGACAAATCGATTGTTTTCGGAAATGCGACTTTAATAGTCAAAAGAGAAACGAGAGACCAAAACAGTCACCAAAGCAGCCAGATTATACAGTTAAAACCAAATAAAGCATATATATTAAAAAAGTGTCTCCATTTTGTCAAGTCAATGTACCTATTTCCAATTTCTCATGCTAGCTAAAGTATAAGACGTATAATAACCTCGTGACCTGAAATCGAAGATTCGTAACTATGGCGAATAAATTCTTTTTATGACACTAGTTTTTTATTTATTATTAAAACTAATATTTAATATTAAATTTTAAGGTAATGATCTGCTAAAGGTACGTAATTGGCATTAACTTAGCAACGAATCGACTATTTATTTATTTCAAACCTCATAATATAGGTATAAAAATGTAATAAGTAATACTTAGGTAGGTACTTATTATTACTGCAAAATGAGTTCCTTGACTTTCCCGGGCTACTGACCGCGGTCAAAAGGTTGCGTTATTGAAAATCTAATACATTTTTATTAATCAAGAATTCATTTGTTGTAGGTAAGTACCTATTACTTACCTACCAATTATTATTTTTTAATACATCTTCAATTCGTGTGCCGAAATAGGTTTTGATTTATTTATTTATTGGTAATATAGATAGGTACCTATTTATTAAATTACTTACCTATTTACCTATCAATCTAGGACCTAAGTGCATTTTGTAAATAATTTTAAAGAAATCAGTACTAACTAATAACTTTCAACATAAACAATAGGTATAAATAAAAATTCTGTTCTACATTTGTTTAAATCCAAATTATTGGGAATTACGAATTGGATTATTTAAATCCAATAAATAGATTCATAATATGAGTAGATACCTAGTCTATCTATTTATAATAGATGTGGGTATAACAAGTAAATATTTTTTATTGTATAGGTACCTAACAATGTACTCACATAAAACATAAAGTAATTTTAACTTGAATCTATTTAAAAAATATACTTTTAGTAATTTAATACAAGAAAAGTAGGTATATTTTTTTAAGTAAGTACCTAATTTTTAAATTTTGCACTTACAAATTTTAAGTAGGTATTTGCTATCAGGTATTATTATTACTACATATTTACAACCGGGAGTTAATAATAAAAATATATAAAATATATATAGTATATACAGTAATAAGAAGCCTTCGACGTCATCCAGCAGACACGTCTGTATCTGTAACAAACTTACCTGTACGCGACGAGGCACCCGAAGTTCCTTTTAAAATCTCCGTCAACTTTCACTAAACTAAACTAAACTGTTTCATAACACAGTTGAAAACACAGTTGTCACAATACTAATCACTTGTTGCTGTTAACTGAGCACTGAAATATAAACAGAATTCACACATATTTTGATTTCGCCGTAGTATTTGAACCGCTTTTTCATATACCAACAGCGCTCGCAGAGCGGAGCGGAGTAATGAAAAGACTGGTCGTCGTAGAGGTTGCTTGCGCGAACGCCGCAAACGCAGCACCACATTCCACGAGTGCTAATCGAGGCACGTAAACTATACCTTTCTCGCTCCAAACTATTATCGCCAATAGCGACAAACAAAGATAGAAAAAAAAATACATTTGTACTTTATATTGTAAGTAGGTAGGGCCCGTTATTCATTTCATACAGGTAAATTGTGTGTATTTAAATAAATTTTTTGAAGTGTATATTATGTATATACATAAGTATAAGTACATAATTAAAAATTTCGTACAATTGTACAATGTACAAATTGTGTGTGAATAGGAATATATGCCGATAAAACCGAATATGTAGTACATAGTTTTAGTAGGTAGGTACTTAGATTTTTTTTTCTTTTAAGGTCGTCAGACAGCCCGACGATCCACTCGCTCGATCACGCAGACAACACAGCACAGCAATAGGTGCTGTGCTGAAGTCGGCTGCTGACTTTAGACATGGGATTAAGATTTAGGATAGGGACGGGGCTTCTACTCTGTGACGAGATAAATGACAGTATTTTGTGCATGCATGACAGAGCCGCAGCCTTATTATCTAAAAGTTAACGACAAAACAGTCGTCAGGAAGCGACAGCAGCGACGGAGCACACAATTAGCAGACGACACTAAAAGTTTGTATTATCTAAGGCAATTGCTGTGTCGTCGCAATGATGCAACTTTATGGTAATTACTCGCGATCGAGGAGCCATCGAGGAGCTAACTTGTTAAGCCACAGAAGCTCTACTATTGGTATATTTTTGTTACATAGAACATCGAAAACTTATATCATTTAAATTTTTCGGGTTATTTCAATTTGTTTTTGTATATTTATTATAAAAAAATATATAAACATTAATTGTTTGCAGACATAGCTATGTATAGATTAAAATTGATCAAATTAATTAGTGTGTGCTGTGCTTAAATGTCTCGAATCTAAGTCCCTTAGTGTCAGTGTCAATACTGTTATTGTCATTGAAATTTAAGCGGTCCTTTGTCCTTTAAATAACTGTTTTTGTTTACCACCTCACCTCACCAACTCTTATTTTAATTTTACTTTTGTTTTTTGTTATTAATAATGGAGCACAGAGTGTCCACGTCCCAGTTGAATGAGATGTTAGATCATTTAGCGGCACACTCTGTGCTCGTAAAAGGCACTGGATTAGGGGCCAGGTCCAAAGAGGGAATAGACCGTGAGTGGCAAAACTTGGCCCAGAAGCTGAACGCTCACGGTTCTGGCTCTTCAAAAACAGCCACTCGATGGAAACGCGTAAGTCAAAATGACAAATTACACTTAGCAATTTTTCACTGGCATAAATTCAATGTTAATTTTATGGTTTTTTATTTAGTACTGGGCTGATCTGAAACACAAAGTCAAAGCTAGGGCTTCCGCTAGGAGGCGCAGCCATAACCTCACTGGCGGTGGCCCATCTCGTGAACCGCCTCTAACAGGCATTGAACAAAAGGTTCTCGACATAATTGGCGAAGAGGCCATTTATGGCCACATCGCACATACGGTGCCGGTATTTGTGAGTGTTGTTTTTAAAGTATAAGAATCGTCATCTCATTTATATTTACTAATTATTTCATCTACGTTTTTAGGATAACGATCCTGTCTCTCCTGTCATCGTAATTGGTATGAATTAATTATAATTATTTAAACTAAAAACATAGGTATTGTATACCCAACAGTAATTAAAACACATATTTAAGATTATATTATTTATTATTATATAATGTGATAAATTAAACAATTGTGTTGCTTTGTAAATTTAATCAAAGAAACGACAATATAAGTTTAATATTATCGATTTCTTCATTTCATAATGTCAAAACAATTAGTTTGACACATAAGTCAAAACACAAATTAAAATAGTATACATAAAAAAGTATTTTACCTACAAGATAAAATATTAAATTAAGACATTATTCATATTATATTTACACAAATTTATATTATACTATTATAACCTTTACAATTATATTAAGATTATTTTATATTTTTTGTGTTTTTTTACAGCAAATAAGATATAACATTCATTTACAGAAACAGAGGAAACAGAATATGTGCCACCTGCCGCTGCCAGTACTTCTCTTGCCGCTGCCAGTACTGCTCTCCCTTGTGAGTTGACATAATTGAATTTTATACTGGACTAGATTTAGACCGCAAGGTAGCTGCAAAGCAGCAGTTTGGTGCTGTCGATATAAATGCATCGATAGTCCGTCTCAAAATACCATAAAGAGGTCTTCGTGTCGCAACTATAGTTATATAAATTGTTAATTTTTTAAACAGTTTACCTGAACAGTTAATCTGTACCTCAGTTGTTTTTTTAGTAAAATCTTTTCTGGATGCCTGGATTGGAAACTTGTATAAATTATTTATACTATAGCGACCCACTGGGCTTCGCTCGGGGTGCCATTTTTTTATATAAAAATTTTCCCCGTTTCTCTCTTTTCATGTGTAAAAACCAAATTAAAATTGGTCTACCCATTCGTTTCAAGTGGATTCGATTATATGAGCAAGCAGTCACTAAGCAAGTTTAATCATTTTTTTTTCTGGTTGTCGATTTTTCGATTTTTGATTAATATATTTGATAGAGAATTACACATTTATTTACGTCAAATATAATTAATTGATTAATTGTTTAATATGATTGTTATTTAGGTGTTTAACATCACAAAATAGAATATGTTCCAGAATAACATGTTCTATTTTGTGATGAAATTGATAAGATGATATTCTGTATTTAAATCAAATCATTTATTTGCCAATCAAAACAATCAAATATATAATAATTTATATATTCATTCACAGATACACAAGACCTCCAAAAAACGCCTCCTATATTACATGTTGGCCAAAATCAAATTTGTGAGTATTAACATAAGATTATCATTTAAGAGTAACATATTAGGAGATTGAGGAAAAATTATCTTTTAATAACCAACCATTAAAAATTTAATTGCAGATTCCCAAAACACTCCATCTAAAAGTGGCTCAGCAAACCACAGTGAGTAATTTTAGGTTTTATTATATAAAATTAAATCTATCTATATATATAAAAAAAGGCGATATGTGTATGTATGTCTCCTACAGACTCCAAAACCGCTAAACCGATTTTGATGAAACTTTCAGACAATCTTCAGATTAGTCCAGCGGGTGTTCCTGTGAAGTTTGGTAGCGATCGGACGCGGACGAAGTCACGGGCATATACTAGTCATAATAAAATTTTATCTACTACATTGTTTATGTAGTAGATTTCATGAATGCAGATAAACCTTCACATTTAGTAAAGTAAAGCAAAGCATATTTACAAATACATTTTAAGAAATTACATTTCAAAAAACAGTTTAATTGACTAAAACTCTAATAGTTTAGTGTTTTAGTGGCTAACAGTAAAACAGTATTAATTTGTATGTTGTTATTATTTTGTTTTTATTTACAGATTCTCCAGAAGAGTACAATATAACTATAGGTACTGGTACATTTTTATATTACTTTCTATTTGTAATTTTACAGTGTAGTCCAGGAAAATTTACTAACAAATCAAAAAGTGAGAATCCCTTAGCAGCATTTTCGACGGGTGAAAGAAATTATCGATTCCAGTCTGTAGAAGGGGCAGAGAAAAAAATTAAGAAAAAATCCTTAAATTATACAAAAACAAAATTGTATAAATATTGTAGAGAATTTAGTTTACCATAAATTAAAATTAACAGAGTTAGGTAGCTTAGCAGATAAGGGTTCATTCTTTTGGTCCCACAGATTTTTTTAAAATTCACCTATCAATTCTTTATCAAGTTATATAAACATTTTTACGTAAAACTCAATTCTCTGCAATATTTTTGAATAATTTGAGATTTTTTTTCCACCCCTTCTACTAGTTGGGATCGAAAATTTCGGGACTCGCATTTTGATTCGTTAGTGAATTCTACTGAACTAGTGATGACGTTTTTCATTTTTATTTATTTTATAGGATCTCCAACTCCGAAACGTCCAGGAAAAATTAATATGAAAAAAGGAAATGCTCAACGAAGTGAGTAGCTATTATTTCAACCACATTTTAAGTTCTAAACTTAGTACTGCACTAAAACAATGCATAATTGACATGACTATCTATACCCAACACAGATTTAATAGTGCTTTATGTCTGCGCCAATTTAATACTTTTTATTAGCATACTTAATTTTTTCATATTTATCATAGTTTATTTATATTTCCAGAGCCTTTGGAAACATCGTGGATTGTGGAGTTGGAAGGTCGCCGTATAAAAGTCGAAGAAAAGCTGGCAGATGCAGCTCTGATTATGGCAAAAGCTGCCAAAGCGCAATCTGATGCAGCTATGCAGATCGCAGAAGCTACCAAAGTGCAAGCCAATGCAACCTTTGTTATGGCTGAATCATTCAAAAACCTTACAAATTTATTAGACCAATTAGTAAAAAAACAATAATTTAAATTGTTAATTAAATATTTTAATTCACTTTTTTTATATTATTAAAAGATTATTGTAAGTCTGGTTTGATTAATTTATACTAACACCTTACAGGCTTATATTAAAGTAGTACTGAGTACTTGTTTAAACATTTTTTCAATTATTACATAACATACTTGACCTAGGTCACTCCGAACTGACATTTATCTCTATTAAATTTTACACCTGTTTTTTTAGCTCTATTCAAAACCTGTCTTAATCTCCTGTTGTGGGACCTTGGACTCCCCAAACTAATAATTTATCCACATATTGTTCTACCCCTTTAATGTCACTAAATGTATCATGAAAGCATTTACTGAAAACCCCAGGCGCAGTGTTTTAGCCGAAAGGTAATCTTTTATAAAAATACCTCACGAAATCACCAGCATTGAAAGTTGTATGTAATTGATTTTTTTCTGATGATTTAATTATATAAAAACTTTTGGAAGCATCAAGAACAGAAAAATATTCGGCATTAGGCATTCTAGCAACTAATTGATGTTGATGAAAGACCATTGCTCAAATCAAATGCTAGATTCTAGATCAAATTAATATACCTAAGACTATTAGTCCTATTCATTAAATTTGGCTAATTTAACTATTGTGTTCCTCTGTAATCAAAAAAACGACAATTAAAGTTTAATCTTCACTAATTCTTTTTTAAATAATAAAATTATTTTCATACATTTAATTAGATTGCCACTTTTAATCTATACTATGACACTATATGGTCATATTATAGATTAAAATTATTAATTTGCTCTCCACAACCTTTGCACAATTAATGCCCGCTGACGGCGACCACTGTCCAGATGTGCTGCTTCTTCACCTCCTGCATATTGAGACGGGATTTGCCTAGAATGGTCTTCCTCTTCATCCTCAGGGGATAAACCATTAAAGGGAATCCCGTGTCTATTGCACATATTGTGCAAAACGACGCACGCGTTTATTATTCTGGCTACCATATCGTGATCATAGTGCAGAGTCCTGTGTGCGAGTAAACACCGCCAACGTGCCTTCAACACTCCTATGCAACGTTCCACGGTGTTCCTAGCATGACAGTGAACTCTGGTGTAGTGCTCATCT
Organism: Synanthedon myopaeformis; assembly: GCA_944738685.1. Lineage (NCBI taxonomy): Eukaryota > Metazoa > Arthropoda > Insecta > Lepidoptera > Sesiidae > Synanthedon > Synanthedon myopaeformis. The sequence goes on along the minus strand of OX122924.1, from coordinate 8,689,500 downwards.
GCACTGCCAGGCTCAGCATTCACAATTGGTGTTAAAAGCCATGGTCTTAAAGGGTACCCAGAGTCACCTGGACAGAAAGGTTATTCATTTGAGTGCGTATATGATTTTTAAAAAAGAAATATTTATCTCAATTTGTTGATTTTTTTATAAAACTTTTTATATTATAATTAATATAAACATTGATAGCAGACACATTCATTTGTGACTTTTGTTAAACTTAATTTGTGGGTTATACAGGTAATCTATATTACCTACTTTATATCGGTATCAAATCATATGAAGAAGTAAAGATTTTTGTTTGTGAAATTCTTAGTGTTTGGAAAGTAAGAAAGTAGTAATAGAGAATCTTACATGAGAAATATAAAAAAAGAAAAAAGATTTACCTAAAAACCACACACTTTCACCAGCACGATGAAGCTCTTGCATGTGGTGATGGATGATACAATTTTTCCAAATATAAGCATCATGAGCAGCACCACCAAATATTGCATGCACATTTAAAATATTTAAGTCACTGTCACATATCTGCAACATAATAGATATAGACATAATTAAACATTGCAAAAATGTTGATATCCAATAGGCTTTGTGACATAAATAACTGCTATTGAGTTTAATATTATTTGTATTCTACACATAATAAGACATACTAACTATTTGAACATTCCTGGAATAATAGAGTTTCCTATTGAAAAATATTTCAGGGTGCTCTTTGGGTTGTATTAGGGCCACATGTGTACCATCAATACACCCAAGGACTCCAGGAATTCCAAATTTATTAGAGAATCTGAAATGAAAAGAATTAATAGGTATAAAGAATAATTAAAACACTAATAAGTCAAACATAATTGAACTTAACATGCCAAGTGTAGAAGTGTAGGTTGCTCACTTTAAATTGAAATGTACATATAACTATATATTAATTAGGCTTGTGTACCTATTTGACAATTTTTAGGATATTTACCCATTAATAATTGTTTGTCTTTCAGGACGAGTTTGAGGAAATCGTATGTACTTTCTCAGCAAATCTGGATGGTTAAGTGCCATTGTCACTTCTCTTAAAACGTTTGATACGCTCGCTTGAGAAAGTACGTGCATATAACTCATGCCAACTGGTTTTTGGTACGATCCTGTTGCGTAAAAGGAGAGCGCCGTTAGAATCTGAAATTTTTGTGTTAGATGAATAAGTTTTGGTCAATTTAAATAGGAATTACTTTTTGTAATAAAAACACGATACATAGTTAGGTACCTTGCATTCAATACTGATTTTAGTACTTCGGCGGGCTTGCTCTAAATGAGGCCTGAGGTCTTCACAGAGCTGTGAAAATAATTCTTTTGACAGTCTGTAATGAGCTCTAAACTCAGAATCAGACAATTCCAAATGAAAGTTAGAGATACGGAGGTTGCGCCGTAATCTTCTGTTTTCGATTCTTTCTCGTCTTCTGTGCTCGTTTTCCTCTACCGCTATCAATAATATGGCTCGAGCCATAACGAATCCTTAAAAAAACAGTTATTATGAAAGAAATGGTCATGTAAAAGAATGCAATTTCTATTGTTTTTTAAACCATTATATATCGGCCTACACACACACAAAGCAAATTAATGAACAATTAATGGATATTTACCACTCAAATAACAGAAAATACAGAAATTAATTTTTTAAATGTTCGTATGATCCTTTGCAACAAGTAAAATACGTGTCGCTACAAGTCACTGTATATCGCACGGTAATGGCACAATTGACACAATTGACGAGCTGTCAAAGTCTTACTTAATACCAATTTTCTGCCTTCGCGTGTGCTGCCATACAGAAATGATGCACTTTAATTTTAGTTATTGTCCGTAAGAGGCAGCACCGTCGTTTACGCAAACCACACTACTGATATGAGTTACGTGATACCAAAAACACGATTTAGTGTGATATTGCACAAATTGATAGAAAGTTTTCGCCTGTCGCTCAGCAGATACATTTAGATAATAGGCCAGCCGCTCTGACCTGTAATATATACCTATATACCATTGAGGCTGTCCCATACAAATGACAGCTAATTTCGTGTACCATTTTGAAACGCCGCTCTCGATTGTCCCGAGAACTAATTTTGATGTTTGCGTATTTTTATTACTTAGATATGTATATGTACAGATATGTATAATCACTAATTTTAGTTCCATGGACAATCGCTCCATAGCCTACAGCGCCAAAATAGCGTTTTTCAAATAGGCATAAAAATAATTTGACAGCAGCCTTTCCAGTGGTATATATTACAGGTCAGAACAAAGCCGGGAGCTTGGGTGAGTGGTGAAAGATAATAAAAGTTGCACCTGTGTTGCCACCTCGCCAGGCGGATGGTTCAAATTTTTTTTTCTTGAGAAAGAATAGGTAATTAATTATAAATATGAAAGTGAAAAGTACGACTTTTTTATAAAAAAGAAAAACGGATGGTTGAAGACACAATGAAGTCCACGCAATCAGTTCAACGCCGGCAAAGTGATCGCGCATTACTTGTAACGAATACATTTTCTGTGTCAAGCTTCGTCCCCGCAACCTACGAGAAGGAAATCACATTAACCTATTTAAATATGTTTATGATATTAAATCCTTTAATCTATCTAAATCTTTTTAGTTGGAGTGAATAGGTATCTTCTAGGTGAGTCTTTGCTGCACGGTTGTGATCTATGTAGACCACTTTGAATAACTATCTGAATTATGTTCACTAAACTCAAAATCAATTTCAAAATTTCCTAACAGAATTGGTTATTTTTTATTTATTATAATTAGTATCTTCACTTACTAGCGCTTCTAGTTTCAAATGGGTGTATGAACGCAGGAGTTAATTTTGCTGATACGCAAGTAGTTCCGTGAGATGTAAGTAATAAACTAAAAATTATTTATTGTGGGGAACAAAAGGCAAAAAGTTACTAAATTTGCTACATTTAGTCAAGACACGATTTAAATGGCAATACAAATCTGACGTTACTGTCACTTTTACAATTTGACATTAAAAATATAGCCTGTGTGTTGTATGAAGTTTGGTGTTATAATTTAAATTTTAATAGTCTGTGGTGGCTGTTTTGTGTTTGTGTGACTTTTGTTTGTTATAGCGTAGCTTAGCTTGTCTTAATATTTTAAAATCTTTCATTCACTTCCAAGACTATTTTAAAGATGCCGAAAGTTCGCCGAAGCCGAAAGCCACCACCAGAAGGCTGGGAGCTTATTGAACCCACTCTTGAAGAGTTGGAACAGAAAATGCGAGAAGGTACTTATCTAACCTCATTTGTAATTAATTTCATATAATTTTGATTATAAATTCATTCTAATTACTTATTATTTTCAGCGGAGACCGAACCGCATGAAGGCAAACGGAAACAGGAATCTCTTTGGCCTATATTCAAAATCCATCATCAAAAATCTCGTTACATATACGATTTGTTCTACAGAAGAAAGGCGATTAGCCGAGAGCTTTATCAATATTGTCTAGACGAAAAAATAGCAGATCCCAACCTTATTGCAAAGTGGAAGAAGGTTGGTTATGAAAATTTGTGTTGTTTGAGATGTATACAGACCAGAGATACAAATTTTGCAACAAATTGTATTTGTAGAGTGCCTAAAAGTAAATTGGAAGAGGGCAGAATTGTCGAATGTGTTCATTGTGGATGTAGAGGTTGTTCAGGTTAATGCGATGTTTTACATTTGAAAATTAAAGTTGAACAGTTTTTTCTTACTTCACACATATAAATTTTGTTTTGTTACCTACCTTGCGTGGAACCTCGAAGCTTTACTTATACAAAAACTTTAATAGATGGAACCTCCTCAATGTTTAAAAGAAAGAAAGTTGATATGTCTAAGAGCTTGTGCTAAAAAAAATCTCTAGCATAATTATGGCAAAATCATATGATCTTCAGAAATTATTGTTACTATAAATAGTATCTTTCAGCCAAAGAATTTAAAATGTTCAAACTTAATTAGTTTCCTTTTTTGTTGAAATTAATTATATTAAAATTTTTAGTTTTCGAAATTATATTTTTTAAACAGAATATAACTTTTTAGTATTATTTATGATAATTGTAAAATGTTTCACTGCCATATTGACATATTTCATAAATAAATTGTTAATTCCATCAAACTTGTTTTTGATTATTTAATAAGCATAATTATTTACTACAACTGCTGGTTAATAATCTTCCAAAATAAATGATCAGAAGAAGCCTGCATCCACAGTCAACCAATATCCCTTATAAAATCTTCTGTCAAACATCAATTTAAGTTTATATTGAACATAGGTTTGATAAATAAAACATAAATTCCAATTATAAAATTTTAATTTTAATTTTCGAAAGTGTTATTTCAATATTAAGAGTTATTAATTTGCACTTAATAATACTAACACTCAGCCGCTCTTTGCAGAGATAACTGCATGAAATAATTAAAATGTTATCATCAAAACTAAAACTACATTCAAACAAGGAATATTTCAAAATATTCTATGGTGAAAAAAAAAAAAATGCAACAATCAACTTAAAGTTGTCCTTAAACACAATAAGAAAAAAAAAAAGGTTAAATTTCGTGTATACTGTTTTAGGTTAAATAATTATAATTTTAAGTCCCTTCTAGTGGACCACTATGTTTAAAAAACTATAGAAGTGTAGTTATATCTTAAACTAAATCTAAGAAGGTACACAGTTACAAAGAGATTCATCTGGGAGGCAAATGTTAATCAGTCTTTTACATTGCAGATACAATTATAACTATTAAGTATGTTAGACAAAGGAATTAAATCTTTGTTCTGAATTTTATGAACATTTTTAGTTTTAAAACCTAGGTTTATTTGTATAAAAAAAAAAAATTAACATCGCTGCATGTTAATTGCAAAAAGAAAATAATGAATTTAAAATTAATGTGTCAAATCTTTAACTCCTTTGTGAACAAAATCACAAGCGTGATCATATTTTTAAGAATCATACTAGGTATATTTCTTCAAGTAGGTATTCTGATTATTATTATTATTATTTAAGTGAGACTTATAAATAATTAAGTACTATTCCCTGTACTGTTTCAGTAGGTAACACAGTATTATTTTTTTAGGCACAAATCACAACCAAGTTTCCCTACAACTAATAGCATTTTGTTAAATTTTAAATCAAAAAAATTACACAATCATAGTCTGCTGTTGAGGCGACTTTGACAGTTCTATTATGAGATCCTTGAAAATTATCGGATTCATATTCTTACCGAGCAAATACACAATAAACCAATCGCCAAAGCTGAACTTCTTTACGATTTTAACAACTATTTTTCTCTCTCCATAACGCAATTGACCCATGATCAGTGCTGTGCGTAGAGGAGGCAGTGCGAATACTAGTATGCGAAACAGAACGGCCAGGATGGAAACGAAGGCCAGAAATATCAACCAAAACCACAGTATAACAAAGATCTTCTCATTGACAATGTTCAAAGGGAGAACGCAGAGTCTGTCTTTAAATTGTAATCCGCCCGAGGGCCCGTAGGTTCGAAGGAAGCATTTAGTTAATTTGGGAAAATACTTGTCCATGGGGTTAACCGAAATGAAGTCCTTCATGTCAGTAGGGACCTTGGGGACGTGTGTGAAGGCTGCAACGGCGGCACCGTAATCGTGGAATGCACCACCGAGGAAAATGTCCAGGAGATATATTTGACCAATCTGTAATGAGATGTGCATTTATTAATTTGATGAGCTATTTTATCTTGTCACAATAACAATGTTCTTTCTTAGTAATCCATTTTGGGTAATTGCAAGGAATGGCTCATTCAGACAACTAAAAAACACTTAGAAACCACTCTTTACTCACTTACCGAAACACAACAGCACACATGCTGTTATTTCAGTGGTCTTCTGTAAGGGGGTGGTTATTACCACCAGACATGTTGCTCAAACGACTGTGAAACATTGTGCCCAGGCACTACTAAAAATTAAAATATTAGGAAAGTAAACAAGTCAATAAACTCACCACATTGACAAGATTGAGTATTTCACAAAAAGCGTAGCGTAACGCATACATGTTGTGTGTGTATGAATTGCTGTACATCAAGTAAGACACTAGATCATTTCGACGGAACTGTGACCACTCTTTAGTCACTATTGGACTAGCTGAAATAAAATAAGCCAGACAACTGATTTATATTATGGGAAAGCTACATGAACGAAATAAGTACATAAAAATTATTTATTGATGCTCAGTACAAAAGCCGAATGTCAGATTTGCAAACAAGTGACCTCTCCTATTGGAGAGCCTCCTCGACTTAACATACACATGACAACAAACTCAACTGATTGCTGTTAAATACTTGTATAAAAATTATTTTTTTAATAGATGTGAGTTTTTTATGTATCAATCATTTAAAGTATCTTATTATTATTATTATCTTCTTAGTGGCTATTTCTGATCTGCTAGAGTACCAGTATCACTTCGTCCATTACTGAAATATTGTGATCGCCATGTAAACTAAAGCTCTCCACCTATACCTACCGTGTTTAGAAACTAGTACTTTTTTGATAGAGGCATTCCTCACATCTTCACAAGCCATTGTGTAGCTTCCTAGGATGTGATTGCGCTTGTGCATCAAGGGGCCACACTCGCACAGGTTATGCATTGGTGTATCTTCTGC